>JAUPFV010000005.1:229608321-230844598 GCA_036936605.1 Limnanthes douglasii subsp. nivea | reverse complement strand
AAATAGAAATATATGTGTTTTTGAAAAAGAAAAATTAAGTTAAGGATTGAATGTTAAAATTGGAATTACGGAAATACATGTAACTATATTGCAAAAATAAGAAGAAATTAGTTGGGTAAATAAAGATTTAGTTGCGTAATAAGTTACGATTTTCTCTCTCGTGTTTTTTGTGTTTTGTTTAAAATTTCATATCTTTCAAACCATAGCTCCAAAAAGTATTTAAAAATATCATTAGTTTTGTTTTTTTAAGAGTGAAAAAACTATATCCATAAAAGGTATTTTTTGAATTTTTTTGGTGAAGTTTATTTTGAGCTGAGGGTAATTTTGCCAAGTGTTTTGGAAATTTTAGAGAGTATTAAATGTTTTAGTGTGAAGTAGTGAGAGATTTGAGCTGTGTGGTTGTATTAAATGTTCATTACCCTCATTAATGAAAGTAATTGGGGTATTTATACCTTAATTGTGGACCCATGGGCTTTCGGGTCAAATTATGGAACCGGGCCAAGTTTAAGGACCCATTTACTTATTAAGCTGATTAGCACATACCTTACTCATTAGATGTTTAGTCATTTTTTACTTTTGTCCTGTCCGGATAGTTGAATAGCAAGTTTATGTCTGAATTGCCCTTGTCCGGAAATCTCAGTAGGCAGTGGTTAAGTTATCTGGACTAATCAGTAGCCCATTTTTTAGGCCTTGTCAAAAATCTTTGGCATGACTAAAAATTTGCTTATTCAGTGACGACTTTCTCCGATTCACTCATGCATCTAGTTTGAAATTTGTCCGAACTGACTTTCCTTAGAATTCTAAGGGTCTTTCTTGGGATCGTAGGACATGTGTCACAATCTGATTCAACCTACCATCCATTTTTTACCTAGATTGGCGCTCCCACTAAACCTAGAAAGTAAACTAAGCATTTAATTTTTCTCATGTTTGCGCCGTCTCTAATCATTGTAAAAACCTTCTAACTTCTCCTAGGTATCAGTTATCATTTTCTACTAATATATAAAACCATTTTTTCACTGTTCATTATCTTCATCACCCAAAAACCTTCTACACAGCTTTCCTCCCTTTCTTTCAACCTTGTTCTTGGATAGTTTTATGTTCACAGTTATAAAAGCTCTTGTCAAAGGCGACTGGTTGAACCTGTCTGAGTTAGAGAAAGCAAGGAAAGTCGAAAGAGAGAAGTGTATCGCTGCTGGTCTCCCGGTCTCCCCAAGCGAAAAGTCTGAAAAACCATCTGAATAAGCTGACCAAGGATTATCTTCCACCAGAAATCCAAAACCCAAACGGCTGTTCAAACCAAACCTTTCACCAATCCCATCAGGCTCCTCTGTTCTGGAATCCCAACCCTCCACTACCAAAGAAAAGGCATTATCGAGTGTTAGAAAACCCTCTCCTTTTATAGCCATGGGCTCAAATATTGAAAAATCTCTAGAAAAATCATATCCATGCCGGACAACTCGTTTGGTGAAGGCCCAAGCAACTGCCTCACTGTCAAAGCCCTCCAAACCGAGGGCTCTAAAGAAACATCCAAGGATAAACCCTCTGGATCGGAGGTTTCCATAAGAGCCCCACAAGATAAACCCTTCGGATCATAGGCATCCAAAGTAGTCTCTCAAGCAAAGTCCTCCGGAACTCAGCCTCAACCGGATACTAGGCCTTTGGAAACAACTGGCGCTCATCCATCCGGAGAGCCTTTGGCGTCAGAAACTGTTCCCCTTCCATCCACAACCACTGAAAGACCTTCCACAGTGATGGAAGAAGTGATGCAGGACAGCATCAAAGAGGCCCCCTTCGAAACTAAAACCTCAGGGAAAACTGGGGATGATTCCTCCGATAGGAAAGGCAAAGGAAAAGTGAAGGTTGGTGTGGCTCATCCGGATCTCCCAGAATGCTTGGAGGGCAAGGTAGGACCTTGCTTTCAGAAAGTTTACGTTAAGTATTTGTTGGCCATGCAAAACATAAATTATGTCTATACTCATACTGTTGAGCTGGGCCGGATCCGGACAAAGTGGAGGATCCTAGAGTCAGTGAAGGTGAGGATACCTGTCACTCTGGAGACTCCGATGTATTGAAAACTTAATGAAGTGGTCATCTTCACCGAACTGTTCAACTGGGGGCTCAGGTTCCCCTTAGACCCATAGCTTGTCACGTACTTCCACCTGATAAAGCTTTACCCAAGCCAATTAAGTCCAAATGCTTGGTACTCCCTCATTGCTTGCATAATGGCATCAAGGTTGTCCAAAATCCCTCTCCCTATGGAGCAATATGCCGCTGTGGCAAGTCTATACAAGAATCCCCACATCCCATTCTACCACCACATGGGAAATAACTTTAAAGTGGTAGACGACTTACTGGAGTCGGAGAAGAATTGGAGAACTCAGTTCTTATTTATCAGTGGGTCATGGGAAAATAGGAGGAATATCAAAGCCAAAACCAACCCTAGTATTCTTACTAGTAGATGGAAGAGTACAGGTCAGCTCTTCAATTTTGTTTTTTATGTTCTTCTTTTCACTTTACAAATATTCCACTCCAGAATTATTCTTTACTTCTTTTTCAGTGTTGCCGAAGGAGTATACCGGATATCTGGAGGAGGGGCAGACTACATGTGCCAAGCTGAATGCATGGGCCGTAAAATGTTGGGGGAATGCTTTCCACAACTTCTTTACCTCCGACAATATGGTGAGATCTCATTTGTGGAATACCAAAGGTCGGAGAGATTTTACATGGGAAGAATTGACCACACCCTCCTCCAGTCGTCATTCTCAAACGGACAGAAGAGAAAGATGGTAAACTAGTATTTCCCTCTAGACCCAAGTCTCAGCAAGATGAAGGGAAAGAAGAAGAGAACTGCAACAGAAATAGTTCGGGCTGCCACAGAGGAGACCGGTTCGGGGAACCAAGGAGGGACTGATACTGTCTTGCTCAAGGTAGTTGAAGATGAGACTGTTAAGGAGGTAGGAGAACCACCAAATCCACCAAGGCCTCCAAAGAAGGACCGAAAAAGGGGAGCAATCAGTGACGAAAGGGCTGTCAAGAAGAAAAATGTCACCTTAGGGGAAGAGATAACTCTTCGCCCTTTGGAGCTTCTTCCTCCACCAGCTCCTGTCGACCCCACCTTGGCAGAGAAAATTCCAACAAATCTGCAACTCGGAGAGGGTACCGGAGGAGGGATTGAGGGTATGGACATCAGAGCCCTTTAGGACATTGGTCTTTACTTCACCGACTCGGAGAAGGATGACTTTGCTGGTCCTTTCCGTCCTTCAGGCTCTTCCAACATGGTGAATTACAACGGTAAGTATATTTCTATTTCTAAAGGTCAAGATACGGTGTCTCATTCTCTTCTAGGTCATATCCAACCAGTACTCGATCTGGAGAGGCAGGTGAAAAACCAGTCCACCCTTATCAATACCCTTACTACTCACAAGGATTCTCCGTCAACCAAGCTCCTCAATGCTAATCAAGTCATATAATATTTGAAGAAAGAGCTTGAAGCATTAAAGAAGGACAAGGAAGATCTGTCGACCGAGTTGGCCACTTCGGAGAATGCTAATATTGAGCTCCAAACTAAGTGTTCTGGTTTGGAGAAAGATATTTCAACCTTAAGGGAGAACCTGAAGACTAAAGATGGTGTCATCCAGACCTTGTCCAGTGAGAAGACTTCCCTAGAAGATGTTGTGTCTAAGGTAACCAAGGAGAAAGAAGAGTTGGAGAAGGAGGAGGAACAGAAAATTCAGGCCAGCATTGATAAATACACCAATGAGGTGATAGATTCTTTGGAAGCAAGGTATGCTGAGGTGAAGTCTGACATGGTGCTGTTTTTCCATGAAACCACGCTTGGTCCCTTGTGGAAATATGTGGAGTATGAAGACATCCCGTTCCATACCATGGCAAATGGTGATAAGATAACTACTCCAGTGGAATTGACTCTACCACCGATGAAGAGGAAGGAATCGGTGAGAGTTCAAGCGATGAACTCAGACAATATGGTGAGATCTCATTTGTGGAATACCAAAGGTCGGAGAGATTTTACATGGGAAGAATTGACCACACCCTCCTCCAGTCGTCATTCTCAAACGGACAGAAGAGAAAGATGGTAAACTAGTATTTCCCTCTAGACCCAAGGCTCTCAGCAAGATGAAGGGAAAGAAGAAGAGAACTGCAACAGAAATAGTTCGGGCTGCCACAGAGGAGACCGGTTCTGGGAACCAAGGAGGGACTGATACTGTCTTGCTCAAGGTAGTTGAAGATGAGACTGTTAAGGAGGTAGGAGAACCACCAAATCCACCAAGGCCTCCAAAGAAGGACCGAAAAAGGGGAGCAATCAGTGACGAAAGGGCTGTCAAGAAGAAAAATGTCACCTTAGGGGAAGAGATAACTCTTCGCCCTTTGGAGCTTCTTCCTCCACCAGCTCCTGCCGACCCCACCTTGGCAGAGAAAATTCCAACAAATCTGCAACTCGGAGAGGGTACCGGAGGAGGGATTGAGGGTATGGACATCAGAGCCCTTTAGGACATTGGTCTTTACTTCACCGACTCGGAGAAGGATGACTTTGTTGGTCCTTTCCGTCCTTCAGGCTCTTCCAACATGGTGACTTACAACGGTAAGTATTTTTCTATTTCTAAAGGTCAAGATACGGTGTCTCATTCTCTTCTAGGTCATATCCAACCAGTACTCGGTCTGGAGAGGCAGGTGAAAAACCAGTCCACCCTTATCAATACCCTTACTACTCACAAGGATTCTCTGTCAACCAAGCTCCTCAATGCTAATCAAGTCATATAATATTTGAAGAAAGAGCTTGAAGCATTAAAGAAGGACAAGGAAGATCTGTCGACCGAGTTGGCCACTTCGGAGAATGCTAATATTGAGCTCCAAACTAAGTGTTCTGGTTTGGAGAAATATATTTCAACCTTAAGGGAGAACCTGAAGACTACAGATGGTGTCATCCAGACCTTGTCCAGTGAGAAGACTTCCCTAGAAGATGTTGTGTCTAAGGTAACCAAGGAGAAAGAAGAGTTGGAGAAGGAGGAGGAACAGAAAATTCAGGCCAGCATTGATAAATACACCAATGAGGTGATAGATTCTTTGGAAGCAAGGTATGCTGAGGTGAAGTCTGACATGGTGCTGTTTTTCCATGAAACCACGCTTGGTCCCTTGTGGAAATATGTGGAGTACGAAGACATCCCGTTCCATACCATGGCAAATGGTGATAAGATAACTACTCTAGTGGAATTGACTCTACCACCGATGAAGAGGAAGGAATCGGTGAGAGTTCAAGCGATGAACTCAGAAGCCCCAAAAAAGAATGTGATGTAGGAACATCCGAAGGGAATAATCCGTGAGGTTTTTAAATATCTTTTATGTTTTCTTAATTTTGTGAACTACTAAAGTCCTTGGATGGCCAAGGTATTTTTTTAATCGTATCTGGTTTGAGTCCGGATAAGTCTTTCACAACACTTAAAGTCCTTGGATGGCCAAGGCATTTTTTATGCACGTACATGCTTATCAATCAAATTTTGCTTTGTTACATGCTTGCTTTCAATTTTAATGGCAAATGTTTAAAGAGCCATACTTTACTTCAAAAATATTTAAGGTGAGAGTGTTTAATATCTCCGATGACATGTATTTAATGGTCATCATTCAACCAGATTAATCCGATCTGTTAAAGATCCTTAGTATTAAATCAAAGATTTGAAAAGAATTGTAGTCAAAGCCCATCGAACGTTTTGAGAAGGTATCATATTTTATTAAAAAACGGGACACCTCATTAAAACCTCGCCACGCCACCAGGGTCGGAAAGAGTATGCCGCCTAATATTTACATTGACTTTGAACAAGTAAATATTTACACAACTTTCATTCTAGATATAACTTAAGGTGTTCAATATTCCATGGGTGCTTCAAAATTCTTCCATCTTTGTCTTGAAGCCTATATTTCCCAGGCTTAAGCTTTCCGGAGACCTCATAAGAGCCTTCCCAGTTCGGAGCCAGTTTTCCGAACTGCTTTTCCTTAGTATGCAAGAAAACTTTTCTCAAAACTTTATCTCCTGATTGAAAATCCTTTCTCTTGATCTTGGAAGAAAATATGCTCCTCATCAAGCCTTGATAGTGGGTTGTTCTAAGATGAGCTTTAACCCTTCTTTCTTCAATTAAGTCCAACTGACTCCTAATTGCCAACTCATTGGCTGGTTCTGAATAGTTGTGGACCTTGTATGATAGTAGGTTTACTTATATAGAGTAATTTCATCAATACCATACACCAAGGCAAAAGAAGACGCTTGAGTAGCAGCCCTAGGAGTAGTCCGGTATGCCCACGATACTTCTTGCTAATAGCTTGGCCACTTCCTTGCAGCCCCTTCTATAATTCTTTTTTAAACTGGACAGAATTGTCCGGATTGCCATTTCAACTTGGCCATTTGCTTGTGGGTGGAAAGGAGAAGAGAAGCAATGTTGAATGCCCCTGAAGGCACTAAAACTCTCCCTATCCTTGTTATCAAATTGTGGCCCGTTATCGGTGGTTATCTTTTGTGGAACCCCATATCTGCAACAAATGTTTGACAAGATAAATTTTATAACAACTTTTGAAGTAGTTCCTGCCAAGGGAGCTGCTTCTACCCATTTTGAGAAATAATCAATGGCTACAATAATAGTCCTGCACCCTCCGGACGTCATTGGTAGAGGCCCAACTAAATTCAGTCCCCAACGAGCAAAAGGCACTGGCTCAGAAATAGATTCCATAGGAACTGCTGGGATATGAATTTCATTACCATACCTTTGGCATGGGTCACACTTTTTCACCAATTCCTTAGCATCTGCCATTATGGATGGCCAATAGTATCCGGCTTATAAAACCATCCGGGTTAGAGCCCTGTAACCACAGTGTGCCGATCCCTCTCCATCATGTAGTTCGGATAAAACAATTTGGGACTCTTCAACCCCCAGACAAAGCAGGAGAGGTCTCTTGAACGAATCTTTATAAAGAACCTCTCTTATGATCAAGAAACCACGAGCCATGTGTTTCATTTTCCTTGCCATAGCTTTCTCTGGAGGCAAAATTCCATTAGAGATGTATTGAAGAAGGGGGAATCTCCAATCTTTAGACTGAACTACTTGTACATTCAAGCTCTCCTCCTCTTCCTTGTTCTGATTTGATCGTATGGATGGGCATTCTTGTACATGAAGAGATATGTAGGACTCAGATTATGCTATGGTTGCTAGGGAGTCCGCCATCGTGTTTTCTGATCTAGGAATATGCTCATAGCTAACATTTTTGAACTTGACTGGTACCTTTTTAAGAACAAATAAATATTTGATCAACTGCTCTTTCTTGGCTTCAGACTGACCTTGAGCTTGGTGGATAAGCAGCTGAGAATCACTCATCAATCTAACTCTTTTAGCCCCACATAGAAAAGCTAACTTAAGACCGGCTATATCTGCTTCATATTCAGACTCATTGTTAGAGGCCCTGAAAGCGAAGCATATAGCCTGGTATAATTTATCACAATATGGAGAGGTTAAGAAAATACCAGCCCGACAACCCATTGTGCTTGATCCACCATTTGTCCGGACAACCCACTCTTTTTTAGTTTTCTTTTCTAAAGCTTATTTAAAACTTCTGTTCGAATGAAACACTACCGAGAAATCAGCAACAAATTGAGCTTTGATAGCAGTTTGTGGAGAAAAATCAATGTCATAATCACCAAACTCCACTGACCACTTGGTCATCTTGCTTGATATATCTACTTTTTTAAGAACATTCTTTACTGGAAAAGACGTTTGGACGATGATGGAGTGAGAATGAAAAATACGGCCTCATTTTTCTGGCAGTAATTACTAAGGCTAGCGCCAGCTTTTCAAGCTTTAAGTACCTCTTCTCATCATCTATCAGACTCTTGCTGATATAGTACACCAGAAGAGGATAATTGTCCACCTCTCTTACCAACACTGCACTTATAGCACATTCTGACACAGCCAAGTATACATAAAGTGTTTCTCCTTCAACAGACTTAAAAAGGGTTTTGGGAGAAGACAAGTTCTTTTTTATTTCATCAAAATCCTGGCTGCATTGTAGAGACCAGTTGAAGTCTTTAGCACCTTACAAGGTCTAGAAGAACAGGGCACATTTGTCCGAAGACCTTGAAATAAAACGATTTAAAGCAGTCAATCTTCTTGTCAACCTCTATACTTCTTTAATATTTCGAGGAGGGTCCATTTTTAACAGAGCATCGAGCTGGTCCGGATCAGGCTGTATCCCTTTTTCAATTATTACATAGCCCAAAAAAATTTCGGAGTGCACCCCAAACACACATTCTTCCAGATTCAACTTTAGATTAACCTTTTTCAAGTTGGCAAAAGTTTCTTGAAGACCAATTAGGTGCAATTCTCCTTCTAAGCTTTTAACCATCATATCATCGATATATACTTCCATATTTCTTCTAATCTGATCAGCAAATGCTTTGTTCACCAACCTCTGATAAGTAGCCCCAACATTTTTCAACCCAAAAGGCATCACCTTGTAACAATGGAGACCCCTATCTGTAACAAAAGTAGTGTGCTCTTGGTCCTTCGGATCCACCTGTATCTGGTTATACCCAGAGAAGGAATCCATGAAAGACAATAGCTTGTTTACAGATGTGGAGTCCACCAAGTGATCTATCCAAGGGACCGAATATAGATCTTTTGGGCAAGCTCTGTTAAGGTCAGTAAAATCGATACACATACGCCATTTCCCATTCTTTTTCTTAACTAACACTGGGTTGGCAGTCCATAAAGGATACTAAGACTCCTTTATGTGCCCCATCTGGGTAAGCCGGTCGACTTCTTGGACTATTACATCAGTCTTATCTTTAGAAAAAGCTCTCTTTTTACAACGGGTGCAACATCGTACCAGATGGACATCTTGTGTGATATAGCACTTGCAGGAACTAAGGTCACATCATCATTACACCAAGCAAAAACATGTTGGTGACCTGCCAAAAAGGACAATAACTTTATCTTTAACTCCTGTGCCATCTTGGAGCCAATTTTAACACTCCTTCCTTCAGCCAAAGAGTGGGTTTCAACTTCTTCAATTGGTATCAAAACACCAAGGGTCTCTCTGGGGTCATCAATTTCACCCTCACCCCCAGAAGGCCCCAGTAACTGTTAATCTTCATCAGCCCAGACTGCCCCAAATTTTTAGGAGCAAGTGCAGCTGCATAACATTCTCTTGCTATCTTTTGGCTACTCTGGACAACTCCCACTTGTCCTTGAACCGCATACTTCAAAAATTTATGGACTGTTGAGGCCACAACATGCATCCTAGAGAGCCAAGACCTCCAAAATATTACATTATAGCATGTGGGGAAGGCTACCACAATGAATAGCACCCTGGCTATCTTCTTGAAAGGGACTTTGCCCAACAGTACCTCCTCCTCAAATTCTCCGATTACATCCGTAGAGCTCCTTGTGAAGCCCACAATGGATATGTTCGAACGTTGAATTACTGCCGGATTTTTCATCTGTTTATAAGAACTTAAAAAGAGAATGTTGGTTGAGCTTCTAGTGTCAATCAGAATTCGTCTGATGTCGTTACCACCAATAGATGCTCCTATTACCACAACATCCTCATGAGGCTCAGCAATATCCCTTAGATCATCATCATCAAAAATTATAAATGGAAAAGGAATTTGGGACTGGTATGAAGACATGCCCCCTTCCAACCGAGTAGCTAGATTATGAACGTGCCTCTTCCTTGATGAAGGAGTGGGTGTTGTCATGGTGTCCCCTCTAAAAATAGTAAGTGACTCAAAGAAACTAATGAGTCCGGACACCGTTTTGACTTGTTCTGTTATGACCCCCACCTTATTAGGAGTTGGGTCAGGTTCCAAATACTCTTAGTCCACATCAAATATTTCATGGATCACCATTGCCCCCTCCGGAGCTGATGTTCCTGCGTTGTTCGTAGGGCCTGTTCGAGGAGTATTGTCAGGCCTGTTCCCACTTCTTTTGACATAGGCACCTAGCTTTCCTCTTTTGATGAGATTCGGTACTTGTTGTTTCAAAGCGACACAGTCTTCGGTGTTGTGGCCAATATCATGATGATATCGGCAAAAACAAGTATTACAACTTTCCCTAGGAGATTGGAGGGCTGCCGGTTTCCAGAAATGAACCTCATCTTTAGTTTTGTTATAAATAGTTGTCACATTCTCCTTTAACTCTGCAAACCACTCCGGTTGGACCCAAGGTCCTCGTTTATTCCTAGACTGCTGACTCTGAGCTGGATTTGGGTGGGATTGAGTCTATTTGGCCCTGTTGGACCCCTGTCTGGTTTCTTTGGCCTTGTATCCGGACTGGTTCTGGTTTCGAGTAGCTGGGGCAGACCTCACTTGTTTGTATACCCTAGTTTTCTTTGTTTCATCCTTGTTACTGAATCAGACAGGGCCTTATTTCCCACTTGATTTAGCAAACCGCCCCAGTTCATGGCATTCTTCCTTGTTACTAAATCAGCTAGATTCCCAGGGTTTAACCCTTGTCTCAAAGAAGTTATTGCTATTTTGTCAAAGCAATCAGCTAACCCATTCTTGGCATTTACGAACCGACTTATATAGTCTTTTAATGACTCATTTGGTGCTTGGGCATAATGTATAATAGTATCTTCATTACCCTTTACATCTTTACTCCCCACAAATGGCCTTCGGAACGTAACCCAAAATGTGTCAAAGTTTCTAATACAACCTTGTGGCAAACTATTGTACCACTTCAGAGCACTTCCAGTAAAGGATTGGGAGAAGGCCCTACACACAAGTTTGCCATCGTCATCAAAATTCAACACAAATAAATTTTAAACTGTTCCAGATGGTTGTCCGGGTCTTTGCTTCCATCGTATTTCTCCATTTTAGTACTGTCAAACCTCTTAGGAAGGTTTACGAACAGTATCTTGGCAGACGATGGCGATTTCCTCCAATTCTGACTACGACTAAATACCGTGTCTTCATTAGGTGCTGCAAAAATACATGGCTCGTCATGGAAAGCAAAAGGATCAAACAGCAGTTGGTCCACATGCCTGTGACTATGGTTGTGGTTGTGAGACGATCCTTTTCCCATATGCCTCTTTAATATCCCATTCCTATCTCTCTTTCTTGAATACTTTTTAACTAGCTTTTGTTTCTTCCTGGACCTCCCCTCATCACTGCTTGATGACAAAGACTCCTCAAGCTCAGACTCGTTCGAAGAGCTACTGGGGACTCATAATCACACCTTTCCACCGGCTTGGACCGATGAGACTTCTTAGAACTGACATGGGTCTTTTTCGTACTTAAATGGGTCTTTGCTAATGGATCATTCTCTCTTGGATTGTCAGTATGGTGAATATCTGACGCCTTGGACTTCTCTTTTAAACCCATCTCTGCATTTTTAATGGCCCTTAACGCTTCTATTTCAGCTCTCAACTTATCTTGTTCTTCGATGGTGTATTCATTATTTTCCCCAACCACCTCCACCATAGGTGGTGGAATTGCTTTCTCGTTCGGATCCATCCGAACAGGTCTTTTTGCTGGTTTTGAATGCTAGATTCAGGCACCTTCTTCTCCCACTGTGGTCGCCAATTTGCTGAAGTTTATTTTTAGCTGAGGGTAATTTTGCCAAGTGTTTTGGAAATTTTAGAGAGTATTAAATGTTTTAGTGTGAAGGTAGTGAGAGATTGGAGCTGCCTGGTTGTATTAAATATTCATTACCCTCATTAATAAAAGTAGTTGGGGTATTTATACCCTTAATTATGGACCCATGGGCTTTCGGGTCAAATTATGGAACCGGGTCAAGTTTAAGGACCCATTTACTTATTAAGCTGATTAGCACATAGCTTAGTCATTAGATGTTTAGTCATTTTTTACTTTTGTCTTGTCCGGATAGTTCAGTGGCAAGTTTATGTCTGAATTTCCCTTGTCCGGAAATCTCAGTAGGCAGTGGTTAAGTTATCCGGACTCATCATTTTTTATTACGAATTACGTGTAAGTTGGCTGCAGAAATAGAATAACAAATCTTCCAAAATATCACTCATATATTTTTTATTTTGTTTATACCTTAAGAAATATAATAAAAATAAAAAGATAATTAATAATAGGCTTGTCAACATTCTTTCAAATATTATCTTCTTAGAACAAGGTGGTTTGGTTGAAAACATAAAAATTAATGAAAATGCTTTAATAACTCAATAGATGGTTCATGATATTAACAAACACACTAGAGGTGGCAATATTATCTATAAGTTGGATATGGCAAAAGCATTTGATAAAATTTCTTTTAACTTTATATTCTAGTCATTAAATGTGTTGGTCTTAATAACTAAAACAATCACGCTAATATCAAATAGTTTCCTCAACACCCCTAAGGGCGTAGCCGAGTTGGTTAAGTAAGACGTGCTTGTTACCAAAGGTCATGAGTTCGAGTCCCTCTACACACGTTTTCTTGGCTGAGCCTGTCACCTTGTGTGGTTTACCTTCTGGTGTTGGTTTGCAGGCTATTGCGTCAGACTGAGGGTTTACCCTGTGAGCACTCGTCGAGTAGCGGCTGTGAGTTCCCTCCGGAAAAAAAAAAGAGTTTCCTCAACTCCAATCACATAAGACTTCGCAAGCTCCTCACCCAGAAGTGTCAACAAGTCTACATCAATAATTATACTCTGAAGTAGTTGTTTAACCTGGGAAAAATGCAAAACTCAAACCAACTCACATATACATAAAGAAAATCATATTGATCTGCAGTTTGAAGAAAATGATAATGATATTTTACTAACATTTTCATCCTACACTTTGATAGGAAAATTTTCTCAAGGCTTTCCAAAAAATAGATTATTGACAAACTCTTTCAAGAAAGAAGATTTAAAGGGGACTTTTCTTACTCAAACTGGGACTCAAGGTATTTGTTCCTGGAATTCTCACTAAAAGAAGACATCAGTAAGATATGGTCTCGAGGGATATGGATTGTGGGTCAAAGTTCGATGAGAATAATCAAATGGAACCCATCATTCAATCTGAAAAAAGAATGCCTTGTAGTACCTATCTGGATAATAATTGAAAGACTACCTGAACATATGTACAATAACGATATTGTTCACGCAATTGCTTCTGCAGTTGGTTCACCAATTATATCCTGGATTTCACCCAAAAACAAAACAATATATTATTTTTAATTACGCTGGGGTCAAAATTGACATCTCCAAGAAACAACAACCTAATGTTTGGTTAGGATTTGGCCATAATAATGGAGGGTGGATCCATATTAGCAATAAGAACATACCTAAATATTGTGAGCAACAATTCCATATAGGTTATGACAGAACATCCTGTAAAAAACTCAAAAGTGATGCAGCAGAGGTATCAATCAATCAACAAGTCAATACCATCTCTTCTTCTTCAAATGAAACACCTAAACCAACCCAAGAAGAAGATAATGCAGTAAAGCCAAAGAAGATCAAGTCAATTATAGTAAATACCAGGAAATGATCAGAACTTTTTGAAGAACATAGTTATAAAAGAACAGAGCATCTCGGTAAAGATGAAACCAGAAAGAAGAAAAATACACAAGGAAATCATACAAAGCACAAAGAGGGAGAAATACTTGAAAACCATGAAGTAATAATTGCAGACATAGAAGACAGAGAGAATGAGGAAATTATTGAAGCAATAAAATCCTTGGGTGTTGATCATAACCTTCAACAATCTGATATATCTGACTCTACACCAATTGGGTACCTGACACTCAATAAAGATAACACTTGCAATTTTTCTCTTACTCGAACCCTAAAGCAGAGAGAAATTGACCCAAGCTTTCGAAAAATACTTGACATAAAACTAAAACTTGTTAGAGCTAGCAAGAGAAACAAGCCATTAGTGATAAAATTTCTACAGTTTAAAGAGACTAGAATAACTTCATTTCTAGCCCCAAATGATTAAGGAATTATGTTGGAATATAAGAGGAGCTGGAAACAAAACTTCAGTGAGAAGACTCAAGTCAATAGTCAGAAAATAGAAAATAAAAATCTTGTTCATCCAAGAACCTATAATTGATAGTTGTCAGATCAAAACTCTGTCAGAAAAGATTAAGCTCCCAAAGTATACTGCAAATTTCTTTAACAAAATTTGGACACTTTGGAATGAAGAACTAGAGATCGACATTCTTCTAGATTGTGTTCAATGCATCCACATCAACGTCAAACATCCACTGCTAGATACAATATTTCACGTGACACGTGTATATGCAAAATTCCAAAGAAGCGAAAGAATGGATCTTTGCAATACAATATGTAATATTGCTCAAACAACAAAGAAATGGTTACTTTTGGGTGATTTCAAATTGGTTATCAAGGTTCCACTGAATTGGTTGTACTAACTATTGTTATCAAGGTTCCACTGAATTTAATGATGTCATTAAATATTTATTTTTAGATGATGCGTGATTTTTAGGTACCAAGTTTACGTGGACAAACAAGACAAAATGGAAACATTTAGATCATGTGCTAACTAATCAAGAATGGACAGATTATTTTACAGAAACTAAAGTAGAGTACATGGCCCGTACATGCTCTGATCAAACACCACTATGCATATCAATTTATAAAGACAGAACCGAACACATCATAAGCTTCAAATCCATGAATGTATGGACTATGGATAAGGATATCCTTAACATTGTAGAATCAAACTGGAATGAAGCTATGAAGGGTTATCCAATGTTTATATTTTTGAATAAATTAAAAAGGCTGAAAAATACTTTGAAAGACTTGAAAAAAAATTAATTTGGGAATGTATTTGACAAAGTAACTCAGACTAAATACAATGTAAAACCATGTGAATCTAGATATACCAATTGAAACAGCATGGAAGACAAAATCTTACTATCTAAAGCCACTGTTGAACACCTTCTTGCACTCTCCATGGAAGAAGACTTCTGGAAACAAAAATGATATGCCCAATGGATACGTAATGGAGACAAAAATACTAGGACTTACCACAACTATGTGAAAAAAAAGAAAAAGAAAAAGAAAGAATAGTAGGGATAAAACTAAACAACAAATGGTATTCAGATGATGAGACTATCAAATCATCAGCAGAGACCTAGTACAAAGATATCCTCTCTTCTCCTTCTTATTCCAGCCTTAATCAACAAACTGAATTCTTGAATAATAACATATGTTATACCTAAATTGATAAATGAATCAGATAATAATCTTCTTCTAGTTTTGCCTACAGAACAGGAAATATGAAATACAATTCAAAGTATAAACTCTGGCGGAGCAGCAGGATTTGATGGTTAGAAGAGATGTTTCTTAACATCATGTGGGAGAATCATTAAACAAGATCTTTATAAATATATGACATCGTTTATACAAGGTCAATACATTCCAAAAGTTATTTTAGCTACTGGAATTTATCTAATTCCTAAAATAAAGAACCCTTCTATTGGAACCAATATAGACCTATAAGTCTTTGCTCAATGTTGATAGAAATTATGTCAAAATTATTACATAACAGACTATCTCTCTTGCCTAAACTAATCTGTGAAGTTCAAGGTGCCTACATAAAAGGTAGATCAATACATGAGAACATTTTAATTACAAAGGAACTAATTCATGACCTTGGAAGGAAAACTCAAGCAGGAAACATAATCATCAAGGTGGACATGTCAAATTCCTTTGATAATCTATCACATAGTTTCATATTACAAGTCCTAAAGTGTTTTGTCTTTAATAACATAGTAATATCTCTTGTTGGTAATCTAATCAAAACAGTCCATGCATTTATCCTTATTAATGGAGAATCAGCTGGTTACTTTAAGCTTAAGAGAGAAGTTAGACAGGGGGATCCCTTATCCCCAGTCTTTTTATTTTGGCAGAAGAGCGCCTTTTAAGGGGCTTAAATTCTATGTTTATATCTAACAAAACTTTAAGATACTCTAATAAAAGCAAGATGATCATCTCTAGTCTCTCTTTTGCTGATGATTTGCCAATATTCTCTAATGGACTAATTACTTCTATGGAGAATATTTGAAATTTTTTGCAGGGATACCAAGATATCTCAGGGCAATCACTCAACAAAGCAAAAATAGTAATAATAACAGCAGCTAACCTGTCCTAGAACAGAAGAAAATCACTGGAAATTCAGACTAACTTCAGTACAAGCTATACCTGGGAATTACATTGAGCCCACACAACAAAGCAGCAAACTATCTCCCTTTATTGGATAAGATTAAAGAAAAGATAGCAAATTGGAATGATAAAAAATTATCATATGCTGGTAGACTTACATTAATAAATTCAGTGCTACGGCCTATTCCTTTGTACTGGTTACATTTTTGTTGGTTGCATTTTTCTATCATTACAAAAATAAAGAGAATTATGAAACAATTCCTTTGGACCTCAAGAAATTAGGATAACATACTTTACTGGTCTTCCTGACCTACAATCTGCAAATCATATAGTGAAGGAGGTCTAAATTAACAAGTCTACAAGATAGACATTGAGAAATCATTTTTATGTAAATCGTGGATAAGATTTAGAGAAAATAATTCTTTGTGGGCTAAGCTTTTACAAAGTATCTACTATAAAGGAAGTCATCCTCTCCAAATAAACTACTCAAAAAAGGGCTCACAAACATGAAGGAGGCTATCAAATATAAAACAGTTTGCAGAGGAGAGAATTAGCTGGAAACTGGGCAAAGGTAACGTTGATTTGTGGCTGGATAACTGGTATGGAAGACCTCCTCTTATTAGTCTAAATTGACACTTTGATAATAGTTGGTTTAAAGGAATTAAGGTCAATTCATTTTGGGAAAACAATGAATGGAATTCGACAAGACTTAAACCTCTATTAACCAACTTCAATATTAACCTGGTATAAAAAACAAGGATCAATCCCTAAGTCAATAATATCATCCACTAGATACCTTCCAAAAGTGGGACTTTTAACATTAAATACACAATTCATATAATCATATTTATTATGTATAAATCTTCTCTCTTTGAGAAACTATAGAACCAGATATCCCCAAGAAAATGTTGTTTTATTGCTTGGAGGATTATTTAAAACAAACTTGCCATAGATACAATTATCCAGTCTAGGCATATAACCATCGCATCCAAATGCCAGTTATGTCAAAATGTATAATCAAAAGACCATCTATTTGTATCTTGTATTTTTGCTTGGAAAATTTGGTCCTACTTTGCAGGTATTCTTAAGGTTGAAATTCGAAATTTTATGATTATAAAGCATATGTTCAGAGTATGGTTTTGGTCTTCACCCAGCAAAACTCACATCAAAACAATTCTTCATACAATAATAACATGGGCTATATGGAAAAAAAACATGACAAAGATAAATGGAGACACATTTTCAGCAACTTCAACTATCATGTATATCTCTAGTATGCTAATCAACCTAGACCATGTAAATATTCTAATGAATAAACACTGGAAACAAAATGAAGCAGATGCAACAACTCTAAGGTGTACAAATCATCTGAAAACAAAAAAGAAAATATCTTACCTCACCTGGACTTCCCCAATACCAGGAAGATTCAAACTGAACTCAAATGTTGGTTATCTTTCATATGGAGAATCAAGTGGCGTTGTAATTATACGAGATAGTAAAGGAAGGATAATTCACGGCTACGGGAACAACTGTGGAATGCTTACTCCATTCAAAGTTGAAGCTCGTGCATTACATGATGGTCTACAAATATGCAGAATCTATAGAATCAGGAAAGTAGACATAGAAACAGATTCAAAAATCTTAGTTTCATTTATTTCTACAGGAAACTTTTCAAATCATTTAGAATTGGTTCTACACAAAATAAGATCTCTAATCACCAGTAAAATGAATCTTCATCACATATTTAGAGAACAAAATCGAGCAGCTGATTGGCTTGCTTGATGGACTCTAAGATGTAAAATGAAGCTGGATTGTAAAACGTTAAAAGTTCCAGTTTCAACTGGAGGCTATAACGTTCTTAGAAAGCTTACAAATCGGATACATTAGATTCGAATAACAAATACCTTCTCTGTTTTGCAGAAAATCAAAGAAAGTTATGCTCTCTTCTCCAATGATCTCGTGATGAGGGTCTCACTTAAAGGTCCAGTAAGAAAAGAACTTATAACTGAAAGCTGACTTCAAAAGGAAAATGGTCCAAAGGTGTAGCCTCCATGGATCCCTGTTTCACTTCAATGAATGCGAGAAAATAAAATAGATCAGATAAATCTAGGAAGTGTGAAGGCTTCCTAATGAACAAAAATATTTATTTTCTTCTTGCCCCAAACCAAATGAATCAAAGGATATATTACTAATAGCCACCAGAGATGAAAACTCTTACCCTCTGCTCTTCGATAATTTATGTAGAATCTATGGAGATGAAGCCATGAATAGACTAGAATCATTAGCTGAGGAAAGTCAAGAGTTGTAGCTAGCTGCTCTAGAATCAAAAAATCCAAGTTCCCAAAGAATCAGTTTTACCGAAGAATTAGTTTTAAGTGAAGGGAAGAAATTTCAAAAAATTGGTGCTGCTTGTTTAAGAAAAGTATAAATTTAATTTAAGTCCTAAAATTTGCAAATCCTTCGATTTGAATCCCTCAATTCAATAAAAAAAATCTTAGTTGGTTTTGGCAGCCTTAACCAAAATCAATTATATTATTAAAAACATTTTTTCTTACTTTAACTATGACAAAGTTTGTATTTATGGTTTAATGTACGATACCAGGCCGATGGGAGGTTTGTTTAGACCGGACTGGAACAGACAAGTGTTCGATCCGGTTTTCGGATCCGATTAGCCTAACAAATCGGTCCGAACCATTTAATAATTTATCGGTTTGGAATAAAATAATTTTAAATTTTGTTTTGACAGGTGGTCACAGGTTATACTCCCCACTCCCCACCACTCAAGTAGAGAATTATCGTCCCTAAAAGGTAGCAGAATTGATTGAGTAAGACATGCTTATGAACAAGGATCATGAGTTCGAGTCCCTCTACATACAATTTTTTGGTTGAGTATGTCACTTTCTGTGGTTTACCTTCTGGCATTGGCTTGCATGCTATTGCGTCAGATTACCTGTACGCACTCATTACATTATGAGTAGCGACTACGGTGTCCTCAAAAAAATAGAGAATTATCATTTCTATTACGCGAGATACGATAATAGTTGTGTTTTAATTCTACAATATCATACCACACACATTCGAGAATTTATGAATCTTCACACAGTTCCTTAATTTTCAACCTCAACCTTATATAATAACGATTTATTTTAGTTCAGAAAATCACCATAATTCATTCACCAACCCCAAGTTTGAATATGGGATGAAGTTTGATAAACATATTGATATTTATGTAACCGAAGTAAAATAAATAAATAGGGTATTAGGTGGTGGCAGTCATTAACAAACTTAACGCTATTTACTCTCTTTTTTCTGGAGATCGGATACGGCTCACCTCATAATAGTAGAATTATAAGGTTTTTGGTACTCTTTTTTTTTGGGAGATCGGATACGGCACACCTCATAATAGTAGAATTATAAGGTTTTGGTCTAATTGAATGAGATAAAAATACAGTTGAAATTTGATTTGATTGCTAATTTTTAATATATGGCACTGTTATCGGATACGAGATTGTGCGATGGGTTTTTAATAGTCAAACGTATGAATTTTTAGAAGGTAAACCACATAAGGTGATCCATTCAGTCAAGAAAGTGTGTACTCGAAATCATGATATTTGGTCACAAACATATCTTACTTAACCAACTCGGTTATTTTTTTGAGACAAAAAAAATCAGCAGAGTAGAGTTTTTATATAACTTTTTTTTAACATATTTTGATTCCTGTATAAACTCTATATAGCTGAGTTAACATCATCAATCCTAGTGAAAACGATTCTTGATTCACAACTTTTAATGCAAGTTTAATGTTGATACTTTTCCTTTTATATTTGTATTGTTTCACTATGCAAATAATTCGAATGTGAGATATTTTCAAAGTAAATATAATATTAATATTAGGAAAATCGGCAATATGAGACTGAAACAATATCCAACAAGACACACAAGACCAAAGCTTCACCACTCGAAACCGCGAAAATGGAAAAAGTGAGTGAACACACGTCGAGAGGTTGCATGAGATATCATATCTTATCATATTTAATGCATAAATTTAACAAGAAGGAACACAGAGTAACACATAATAGATGGCATTATTATCGGATACGAGATTGTGCGATGGGTTTTAAATAGTCAAACGTATGAATTCTTAGAAGGTAAACCACACAAGGTGACCCATTCAGTCAAGAAAGCGTATGTAGAGCGACTCAAACTCATGATATTTGGTCACAAACATATCTTACTTAACCAACTCTGGTATTTTTTTGGAGACAAAAAAATCAGTAGAGTAAAGTTTTCATATAACTTTTTTTAACATATTTCGATTCATGTATAAACTCTATATAGCTGAGTTAACATCATCAATCCTAGTGAAAACGATTCTGGATTCACAACTTTTAATGCAAGTTTAAGGTTGATGTTTTTTATTTTATATTTGTATTGTTTCACTATGCAAATAATTCGAATGTGAGATATTTTCAAAGTAAATATAATATTAATATTAGGAAAATCGACAATATGAGACTGAAACAATATCCAACAAGACACACAATACCAAAGCTTCACCACTCGTAACCGCGACAATGGAAAAAGTAAGTGAACACACGTCGAGAGGTTGCATGAGATATCATATATTATCTTATTTAATGCATAAATTTAACAAGAAGGAACACAAAGTAACACATAATAGATGGCATTATTATCGGATACGAGATTGTGCGATGTGTTTTTAATAGTCAAACGTATTAATCCTTAGAAGGTAAACCACACAAGGTGACTCATTCAGTAAAGAAAGCGTATGTAGAGCGACTCGAACTCATGATATTTGGTAAAAAACATATCTTACTTAACCAACTCGGCTATTGTTTTGGAGACAAAAAAGTCAGCAGAGTAAAGTTTCCATATAACTTTTTTTAACATATTTCGATTCACGTATAAACTGTATATAGCTGAGTTAACATCATCAATCCTAGTTAAAACGATTCTGGATTCACAACTTTTAATGCAAGTTTAATGTTGATTGTTTTTCTTTTATATTTGTATTGTTTCACTATGCAAATAATTCGAATGTGAGATATTTTCAAAGTAAATATAATATTAATATTAGGAAAATCAAGAAAATATGAGACTGAAACAATATCCAACAAGACACACAATACCAAAGCTTTACCACTCGTAACCGCGACAATGGAAAAAGTGAGTGAACACACGTCGAGAGGTTGCATGAGATATCATATCTTATCATATTTAATGCATCAATTTAACAAGAAGGAACATAAAGTAACATATAATATATGGCATTATTATCGGATACGAGATTGTGCGATGGGTTTTTAATAGTCAAACGTATGAATCCTTAGAAGGTAAACCACACAAGGTGACCCATTCAGTCAAGAAAGCGTATGTAGAGCGACTCGAACTCATAATATTTGGTCACAAGCATTTCTTACTTAACCAACTCGGCTATTTTTTTGGAGACAAAAAAAATCAGCAGAGTAAAGTTTTCATATAACGTTTTTTAACATATTTCAATTCATGTATAAATTGTATATATCTGAGTTAACATCATCAATCCTAGTGAAAACGATTTTGGATTCACAACTTTTAATGCAAGTTTAAAGTTGATGTTTTTTATTTTATATTTGTATTGTTTCACTATGAAAATAATTCGAATGTGAGATATTTTTAAAGTAAATATAATAATAATATTAGGAAAATCGACAATATGAGACTGAAACAATATCCAACAAGACACACAAGACCAAAGCTTCACCACTTGTAACCGCGACAATGGCAGAAGTGAGTGAACACACGTCGAGAGGTTGCATGAGATATCACATCTTATCATATTTAATGCATAAATTTAACAAAAAGGAACACAAAGTAACACATAACATGAAATTTAACGTCGTTTGCTTGTGAAGAAGTCCTACATCCGGGGAATGGACACAATTTTTACATTGGAGGTTACACGAATAATTTTCAAACACTAAGCACTCAACCATTCATCTTTTGTTATAAAGAATTCACAACTTACAAAAGGAACTATGGATCTCAGAGTATCTATACAAGTGTTAACCATCTACCTCGCTATACTCCTTAAAACAAGACAAGCCGAAAAGCTTTCTCTAATTAGAAATTCTTGAAGACTTACAGCACGCCACAAAAACTTTAATCTTCTCTCTTTATTTTATATAGAATCAAAAATGAAGAACGAATCACATCCGGCTCACAATTTCACTTTGGTGGGTACACACATTACCTAACTAAAGGACGAAATGTTTCATACCATACTTACACGTCCGATTGTCGAGTAATGGCTCATTTCGTAGCGCATATTATTGGATATAGCATGCTTATACTTCTTTTCTCCTTTCCAAAATGTATGTTCCAGATAACTTTGTTAATCAACCGCATAGATCTTCTATATATTCAAAATTATCTCATATAAGTGATCATGTTCCTCTCTTGAATATAGAAGGATGTTTAGGAGCTTTGGCCACCAGCTATTGCACCTTCGGCTCAACAGGGATCACCTGCACCTTAAGCTCAACAGTAACTCAAAGAATATATTTTCTTCGTTTATGCTCAACTCTTAGGTTCCAGTAGAATTCTTATACACCAAAGTTTGGCTAAGCATTCAGCCACGTAGAGAGTCAGCAGTTGCATCTCCTTAAGTCTCAGCTTACTTCATTTCAACCTTTAAGTTCTGGTTAAACTGAAAAATCACATTTCTCCAATTACAATACTAGTTACAATCTTCACCAACTAGTTCCAGCTTCATCACTTAGTTTCAGATTTAGCCCTTAGTTCTAGCTTTAGGCACCTAGTTCCAGCTTCAACACTTACTTTCAGCTTCATGGTACAACTTTTGCACTAAGTTACAACCTTAACATCAATTTATAGCCTTATACACCAAAGTTTGGCTAAGCATTCAGCCACGTAGAGAGTCAGCAGTTGTATCTCCTTAAGTCTCGGCTTACTACATTTCAACCTTTAAGGTCCGGTTAAACTGCAAAATCACATTTCTCCAATTACAATACTAGTTACAATCTTCATCATTCGTTGTCCCAATTATCTAACTACACATTGAAAATAAATTTTCCACCTTCACAAATGAAGTGCTCAGATTACATGCAGTTCGTGAACTTGATTCAAGTAATCCACCCCAACATACTAGTCTACTGACCTCTTGCATCCAAAAAGGTAGTAGTAACATCCACCAGACATATCCTAAGATCATATCAACCAACACGTGACAACCCATTATCAAAGTATCTTTGTTGCTCTACGGTTTAATCATATTAAACCTTTGACCCATAAACTACCAGTCAAGACCCAACCCGATAATGGTTGAACTTCCTTTACAAATAAAGAACCTGAACCCATCTTAAATATAAATTCGAGAGAGGTATCCTTATCTTCACCATTATGTTCAACCTTTATACCCACATTCGATAAGATAACCGAAATTTTAGAAGCTCCTATTGATGAGGATTATAAATATTCCTACAACTATTTCATTTAGTCCCTTACTATGTCGAGCTGTGAAAAGTATACCTCTTACTTTTAGTAAGGTTTTTCTCATTTTCTTAGGTATACTTGAGGGTATTTCTCAAGATTTTTCACTTAGACATATAAAGTTTATAATAATATCTAGTGAGTGGTCCATTCACTAATATCATAAGTTTGTCATCTCAACGTCTTTATAACAACATGTAAGTCTTGAAAGATCATAAGTATCTCATCTTCACCCTTATACTCAAACCCTTCCTCATTTAACATATCTATATACAAAATATCATCTTTAAGTTAGATACATATCTAACATTTGTTAATATTTCTCAAATCCTGTAGACACCTTGAATTTTATACTCTATATTTCATTCACGATACAACACACGCCATTCCTCAATATAATCTTACATTTTTAAACACTTCCAAGTTTTCAATCCAATATTTGTTGGAAGTCATATAGAATAACACTTTGGAATCAAGAACTCATTTGTTATTGTGCATGTAAGAAAATACCACTAAACCATAAGCATCTTCTTATTTATCCAAAACCATTCCAGTATCTCTAGTTTTAGGCTTCAGATAGTTATCTTCCTTCGTCGTCTCAAAGAAGTTCATACTGATATGGCCATCCTTCTGGTAACACTCACATTTCACCCTAAACCCAACACTATTATTGATTAAATTTCTTCATCCAGGCCTTCAACCTACACTCAATCTGAGACTGTTAGATTTGCCCTTCATTGCTGATTTCCTTTGTATATCATATAAGTTCAAAACGCTCTTAACTTCAACTATCGTGAGAGGGTATTTTCCATAAAGTATGGCGTCAACAAAATTATCATACAGTTCCATCAAAGAGCTCAAAACGATTATTTATTGTTCCTCCTATTCTATCTTGATACTAATTGCATTCAAATCAAGAATGATTCTATTGAAATTGCCCAAGTGCCTTCAGATCTCTTTACTATCATCTATTTGCAGCCTATACAATTGCTTCTTAATTTACATCATGTTTTTCAAGGATTAAATAGCTTTTAACTTATTTTGAATCCTCATGGACGAAGACTCTTCAGACACCTCTCGAAGCACCTCATCCTTAATGCTCAAGATCAGAATATTAAGGCCCTTGTAAATCATTTCGATACCAATATCATTTGTACATTTCTCTTTGATGGAAGCATAAATTCCCATATGTAAAAAGAATTATTCAACCTTAATTCTCCAAAGATTAAAATATTTTTTTCATAAAATTCTCAAGGCCAAACTTCATTGAATCCATCTTTATGACCGCACTTGACTTTACTCAAGATCTGAAACTATATTCGTCATTTTACCTTGTCTTTTTCACCAACAATAAATATTATTTCAGATCTATGTATTCACTACACCATTTGTTAAGAAAATCAATAATATTCAAAAAACAATTGAGTCATACCTAACAAGATAAAATATTTCGAAGTTTCACCACTCACAACTGAAGTAATAGCTAAAGATTAAAACTTCAACTTCTATTATATTTCAGACACAAAGTTAACAAGAATGAATATAAATTAAATCAACAACAAAACGAGGGATTTGAGATGGTTTGGATTGTGGAGAAATCCTACGTCTGTGGACAACAAACAGAATCCATATATATAAGTTTACAAGAAGACTCTTCAAACATTAAACACTCAATCACTCATATTTTGTTACAAAGAACTCACAATTTACAAAATGAATTGTATATCTCATGTTATCTCTTTGAGTGTTAATAATATTCCTCACTAGACTCTCTTAAACAAGATAAGTCAAAGAACTTTCTCTCACTAAAAAATCTTCAAGATTTACAACCACGTCAAAAAATATTATATCTTTGCTCTTCACTTTATATAGACTCAATGATGAGGAATAAAATACATTTGACTCATAGTAGTACTTTGGTAGGGTTAGAACATGCCTAGCTAAATGAGGAAATGTTTCATGCCACACTTACATGTACAACTGTCGAGTAGTGGCCCATTTCTTGGTGTAAGCTATCGGCTTGAGCATTCTTTTTTTTTCTCTTTTTCAAAATGTACACTCGATAATAAACCTTGTTAGTCAACGATATAGATCTTCCATTCATTCAAAATATTATCATACAAGTGATCATGTTATTCTCTTGAATGTGGAAGCATATCTAAAAGCTTCAGCCACCAGTTACTGCGAGTCACTTGCACATTCGGCTTAATGATAACTTAAAAAATACGTTTGTCTTTAGTTTTTCTCAACTCTTAGGTTCTAGTAGACTTTTTATACACATAAGTCTTGTCAAGCATTCATCCACACTGAGATTCAAGAGTTTTAATTTCTGAATTTTTTAGTTACTCCCCTTTACTAATCACATATCTAGCGTTGCAACACTTAGTTTCAGTCTTTGGCACCTACTTCCCACTTCAGCACTTATTTCTAGTTTCATGTGTTAGTTCCAGGCTTTAACACCTAATTTCAGCTTAAGTATTTAGTTCTAACTTCAACACTAATTTGCAGCTTCAACACCAAATTATATCCTTCGACAGTAAGATACGGCTTCAGTACTAAGTTATAGTTTCAGCAATAAGTTACAACATTCGGCACCAAGTCAAGCCTTCGACAGTAATTTTACTGCAATCTTTTTGAATATATATTTAACACATTGAGACTAATCTAGCTTGTGTTTGGATTCAAAAACCAACAATAGAGTATCACTTTTCGTATGCACTTTCATCAAGGTTTTACAAAGGGCATACCATAAAGGTATATTATTGTTACGATTTTAAAACATGTTCAAAATAAAATTGACCTCGTTTCGTAAATGATACATGATATTTTATGTATTTTGAGTTTACTACTTTTGTGTTTTTGTTTTTCGATATGTTTGAAAACATCCCTAAATAAGTTGTTTTATTATATTGTTTTAATATATGTTCTATATTACTATCATCCAAATCCTTCGTAACTTTTATTAGTTTGTCTAAGTTTTGTTTGAAAACTTCATTCTTTGTCAAATCTACACGAACACTTATATTCAAATATTTTTATTGATCATTGACACACTTAAAATATAATGAAATATTGTTTACTGAGTTCAGTTATCCTATATCAACATAGAAACCCGAGTGTAATTCAAATAATGCACCATAATTTGTATTATACACTTCAAAATTTTGAGCGTTGCTCAAAAAGTCTAAAATTATATATATAGTTATGGCTAGGAAGCTATTTTAAATTTTTTAGAACCACATTATCCGCATTGTGCTGTGATATTAATTTAATTTTCTCAAATATTTGTTTCATTGACGAATGTTGTATTATTAAGAAAATTGTGCACTTTTCTCCATAACAACTAAAATTTCAGCCTTTCTGGAGCAACAAAATGTTTTATTCTTGAATGAGTGATCTTCATCCTATATAAAAAAAATGTTGTAAATCTAATAGAGTCAAGCATATG
Source organism: Limnanthes douglasii subsp. nivea (assembly GCA_036936605.1). Lineage (NCBI taxonomy): Eukaryota > Viridiplantae > Streptophyta > Magnoliopsida > Brassicales > Limnanthaceae > Limnanthes > Limnanthes douglasii. The sequence continues at coordinate 230,817,522 of JAUPFV010000005.1, read as the reverse complement.
GTGAGATAAATTTTGTTAAATTATCAACATCCCAAATTTTAACCTATTCTTAATAAACCTTTGTTGATTACTTGTTCGACGAGACTTTCACTAATAACATCTAACCAATAATTTTTTATTAATTCAAAAAACAATCGTGGTGGAAATCTTTATATTTTGCTTCATTTACTTTAAACAATCTTAGAATTAATGTTATAGTCCTATAAAATGATCAATAACATTTATTTATCTTTCATGTACTTCACCACATTGATAAAAACATTCATCCTAAATTTTCATTTGCATAACATGTGCATTGTTTTTAGATATACAAGTTTAAAAGCATTCATCAATGTCAAGTCTATATCATTTAAAACTATGTATGGTTGGTCAATCAAGCTCTCTTTCATTAACAAACCCATAAAAACTAATACTCGTTTAAAATCTATCATATTCTCACCGAAATTAAATGCAAATTTGGCATAAAAATCATGTGATGTGCGGGACCTCCATAATTTTAAATAAATGTATTTTTGTATTTATTATCTTGTATGTATTATCCATAATTAACATTTAAAAAAATATTTATAAGATATTTACAATATCTTATATATGCAACTACATCATCTTATCTTCTGAGGTCTTATGTCATTCGAAGTAGTTAAGCATTTTAAATTGAGACTATCTGAATGATATCGTGACCAAACAACATTTTTTTATTAATTGATATTTTTATTGGATTTTATATACATCACACCTATCATAAATATGTTATGGGGTATAATGTAAAACCGGTTGAAAATAACTTTATGACGCACTCTAGTAACAATAAACTCACACCCTCACTTTACTTTTTGATAATTTATTCACATTACAGTTATTTTTGAAGCCTGTCAATATTTTTTGGTTATGTATCCCACGTATAACTTTTAAAAATTATAGATTATTGACGAACGGATTCATCTATGATTTGAATGGGCATCCATTTTTTTCCAATTGATTTTTTTAATCTTTTTGTTCAACCAGATTTTATGTAATATTCACATCTCTCGCTCTCAACTGTTAGTTTAAAAATCATTTTAATTTGTTTATTATTTTTTGTTCGAAAAATAATAATAAATGATATTATATATTTACTATTTTAACTACTAAAAACCATGATTAGTTACCGGAATGAGTCACGTGTATCGAAAAATGTCATTAATGTTATATGCACATCAAAACAATCATTTTTGTTGCATCCGTTGTCACTTTCGCTAGTCTTCTATTTTAAATCTGTGGTCACCGTGAGTAACCACAGATGAAAAAAAAAAACAAAAATAACCGTTTTTATACAAATGTATAAATCAATTATGGTGAATAATCATATTTTGTAGTCCTCTTTTAGCCTTAAAAAAATAATTCTTCAATAATTGATATTGAAAAACTATAATTTAAAACATCGCTTTCTCACACTAAAATATAATATAAATAAAAAAAATTGTCGAACAACCACAATAAACAAGTTACTACTATAAATATAAAACATAGAAATAGATAATAATAAAAAACATTTAAAAAGAAAAAACACTAGACTAATCTAGGTAAGATCTGCGAGAATCCATTTCGACCATAAAAATATTTAAGATATTGGTGAAATTTAATTTGGTTGGATATTTTTGTTGGGTTTTTCATATATATATATATATTAATTTTTTTTATTAAATCAAATTTATACTATTAAATTATGCTTGTTATTGAGTTATGATTTAATATGAGTTATGATTTAATAGGGTGTGTAGAATAAAATTATGCATTAATGTATTTTGAAAAATAGATAATTTATGAACATGGATTCTTCATGATTATTGAAAAAAAAATCGTAAAATTAGACCAACTATTTCATTTCCAAGCCGTGTTCTTTGCAAATGGAAATTTGAGTTCTCTGATAAGAAATTAGCTAGGTCCTATAGAAAATGTTTATAATCAAGACAAAAGATATTGTTTCTTCTTTGAAAATATTTGCATGCTTTATTTTAAGGAAAAAAATGATTTTAATTTCAAATCATCCGAATTTAAAATGATATGTTAATGATCTAAAATTTAGTGTAAAATTTGAAATTTGAAATTTGAAATTTATAATATAAAATTAATGGCACCATATGCTCATAAAAGTCTAACTTGGTAATTTGGTGTTTGAGAAAAAAAAAAGAAAGCAGAACTGGGGTATGGTATAGATGACATCGGCGAAATATGTTTAAGGCCGGATAACTTGTAACTAGTTGGGCTTAAACAGTTATGCAGTTTTTCCAATCTTTAGTATCCGGCCCAAACTTGTCTGCGGCTTCATTCTTTGGTGAGTTGGTATATAGTCCTTTTTCTTTGTTCTAACACTTTCTTATTATGCGGAAGAAACTATTCGCTTAGTAAATTAGTTTATAACATTTAAGGAATATCGCCTGCTAATTTAGATAAAAATAGAAATATTTTAAAATTTTGAATTACCTATCATTTTTATATAATTAAGTTAAATATTCTATTTTTCTTAAAGTAGAAAGAAAAATTATACAAAATGTATAACTGTGTAAATGGATTCACGTCGGACACTATTTCAAAATTACCATATGCACAATGGTGTTTTGAAGAAAGAAGTTTTGGTGGAACAAAAATTATTGTTCTTTAAGAAATGAGCAAAATACAAGATATTGTTATAGTTCTTCGGAATCTAGTGATTATTTTATTTTTGATCATCAGAGAGTTTTTCTTCTTCTCTAGATAGAGATCGTATTCGCAGAACGAAGAAAGGTTATGATGGTAGGCGTCAACCAAATGCCGTTTTAGTTGATATCAAGATATGACGCGAGAGCGAGAGCTAAGAAAACAACATGACTCCTCATATAAGCAGGAATATTCTGAGGTAATGATAGAATGATATTAGGGGGAAAGACCAGACAACGAAAAACTATGGTACGATTCCAAAAAATTCATACTAGATTACAAGCAGGTTCAGAGAACCAAAGTTTTAATTACCAAGTAAACAGTCAATTTGTAAATTTGTCAAGGATCTTTATGTAGCAACTAATGATGTCCACCATTATAGATAGGGGCATAACTAGAGGCAGTCTTTCTTATCTGCTGCAATCCTCTCTAAACACTTGCCAAAACCATTTGATATATCCAAAATGGAAAATTTCTATGAGATTACATATTCAGATAGTCATCTAGAGTACTTTAAAAATCTTATGATAAATTATGACGACGATGATAAGTTTTTGTGTCGAGTTTTCTCTCAAACCTTCTAAAGTGGTACAGGCCTCCACAAGGTTATATTATTATTTTTTATATGGTTTAGACAACATTTAGACAATATTTTATGGAAAGTAAAGAGATACATGCGAATGAAGATACAATAATCCAGTATCGACAACTGGTTAACGAGAGTTTGAAAGATTACACCAAGTGATTTGTTTATACGAAGAATGACGTAGATGATTTATATGAGCAAGTAGTTGTTACTTATTTAAGATAAAGGCTTTTCCTCATAGATTAAGCTGAGGAGGTAACATGCAAAAAATCCTTGACTTTCGGGGGCTTGCTAGCTCAAGTCAATGAGAAGATCAAGATGGAAGAGTCTAAGAGATTAAAGTTGATCTCCCTACAACGACATATTCAACAATCGTCTTCCTTGGTTTATCAATAATCACCTACCTCAGTTTATCAACAACAATATAAACAAAGTTTCCAGCACTATGCAATGACTACGTTTTTCCCGAAAGGTACGAATCAAATTTTGCTTCTATCTAGGGTATGTAAACAACCACAAGATCATCATCACTTGCCTAGAACGAATCAATAGGTCTGACCAGATAACTATTTCGAGTTGATTCAGAGTGTCCCTACTATATTTTATAAGATACAAAATTTTGTTCACTTTAAGAAACTAGTCTTGATTTAAAGTCAAAGGGATGAAAGGAATAACCGTTTTTGCAATTATCATAATGAGATAGACCATGATTTGAGGACTGTATATCTTTGAAGCGGGAAAGCAAAAACCTGATTGAGAATGAAAAACTTACCACATTTGGTAATAGACAGTCAGGGGTCGGCAGCAGCCACCGATGTGTAATCATGCACTGGGCTGAAGGGAGGTAATCAAGGTTGCACCAAATTAGGAGAATACATTGGTCATAACTGGACCCTATAATGAATTTGTTGTGGATGCAAAGTATCTAGATCTTGATCCATATCGAAGAAGTGTTCTGGTAATTCACAAACCCAAAATTGAGAGGATGATAAACTTTTGTGCGAATTATTCAAATTATTGACTATATTTTGTCGGGTATACCGTATTAGGAACCTCCCGTTACTCACAAAATAGGAATTTTTTAATTTTAGAAATGCGGTTATGGTGTATAGCATAATAATAATAATAATAATATGAAATATAATTGTACATATCTATTCTTAATTGGTTATATTTAAATGAAGATTTACTTAATGAGCTAGAGAATTCAATGGACTTTAACTGAGTCATATATTGCAATGAACCAAGGCGTATACCACCAATTAATAAATATATATTGGTTGTTATTATGAAAATCCTACTGAAATCAATGACCCTCTAAACAAGCAACACCCATCCTAATGGTGTATTTCTGAAACAACTAAAAATAAATACTATTTTCGTAAGAGAATATGTTATCATGAAGTTTGTGTTGATGTGATCTTTACTCATTTGACTTCTCTTAAATCATTTTTAATAACCAAGAACTTTGTATTTATATTTTTAGAATTAGACAAGATCCTACTACTAAACTATAGAATTATTGTTGCATCATAACCTTACGATAATTTCTTTTTCTTATATAATGACTTAAATCTTTAACCATAGTGACTGGTTGGATGTATTAAAACATTCAACAAATCACACTTCCATAGATACGATGCAACTAGTGTTAGTCTACAATTTTCCATAATGTTATATCTCTAACTAATAGAAATATACTGCCAAATATGGTAACAAAAGTGTCCACACAACCTATTAAAATTTGAGTTGGAATACGTATTGATCTCCATAATATCATAAATTCCTATATATCAACATATGTTTTTTTGTTACTTATGTCGGAGAGTCTTATACTATCACTTCCTAATGGTCCATCTTTGGACAACTTACATACATTTCTAACAACCTGACAATGAACACAATTTTTGATATTGCACAAACTTGAGCATACATCAGACTCCTGAATGCTAAAAGATATGAAACCTTTTGCTTTTATTCAATCTTGAATTTTAAAATTGGATATTGAATTAAACTTATTTTTTCATTCTAAATAAAGGTATTCAATAGTGTCTCTAAGATTATGAACTCACTGCCAGTGAACCTTTAATACCTATAGTCTCAACCGAGTTCATTTCAAAACCAAATGAGACTATTAACTTAAGGAACTTATGGTACGACTATCGAGAAGCATATTTGAGCCCACAAATAGATTTCTGAAGCCTGCATATCATGGAATTTGAATCACATATTACAAAGTTCTTAGGTTATAACATATAGAATGTTTTCCTTAATGTTGTTTTTTAAATAATAACAGTTTTAGCATCCACTTGATGAAACCTACGCTAAAATGTTCTACTAGTGTCATAAATTTTCTAACTGATTCATTTATGAAACTTGAGAGAATGTATCTTTAAATTCATTTTCTTTATACTGAGTATCTTATTGTCACGAATCTCATTGTGTATCTCTTATTTCTTAAGGTGTTGGGAGAGGCTCTCAAATTATGTTATCTTGCATTGACTTATACTCTTACTTTGTAGCATTGATCCACATGTGAGAATCATAACTCTTAATGAATTTATGGAAACACGATAAATCATTTACCGTTACCCACATGGATCGTATGTTCTTGAAGATAAATTATATGGCTCAAAGCTATAATATTCTTCCTATCTCTACAGTGGATCCTTTTTAAGGGTAATATTTATTAAATTTTCACTTTCTTGAGGAGATAGAAATTGATCTTCTTTAAACAATTTCATTTTGTTCTTTATTTGGAAGATAATATTCATCTTGAGTGACTTAATATTCTAACATGACTTCCATGGACGACATTGAAACCAATCATCTTATACTTGAGCATTAATCCACCAACAACCTTTATTTATACCGATATGTTGGCTTGATGACTTGCTTATCTTTGTTAGAACTTTTATGAATCTCATTATATTGTTTCTCAAAATGAAAAAAATTGTTCTCTAATTATTCCCACCAAACTCAACATCCTCAAAGAACCTTAACTATCTCGTCTCAAAATAGAGTTATATTAGGAGAATCATAAAAACTAAAATCCCTTTAAATGGTCAAAATATCCAATGAAATAACAGCTAACCCTATTATTGTCCAATTTCTTTGGATTTGGCCGATGAGGCTTTATTTTATATGAACATCCTCAAACATACAAATGCTTTAAGCTAGGAAATTGACCAATCCAAAACTCGTTTGAGGTATTTATGGTTACACTTATAGGATCTATATTGAGAGTTTATGTTGCACTTTTGATATCCATACTTCATAGTTATAGTGGTATAGTTGAATGACGAGTCATGGTGCTATAATATCCTTAGGCATATGGTTTTGTTTCTCAAATACATATTTTTATGTAGGGCACACCCGTATTGTATAATGAGGAACTATATTGCACCCCTCTAGATATTTAGAAAATAGTATTTGACGTCGTTCACCTCAACCGTCATATATATCATAGTATTCACTACCACGGTCAGATTTAACGCAGTTAATGCTAGTACCTAGTTGTTTTTCAACTTCGATCTTAAAATAAATGAAATTTTTTATGGTTTTTTTTCTAATGAAGATCATAAAGGTACATATAAAGAGAGAAGTCGCCTATGAATGATATGAAGTATCGTTTCATGTTCCATAATTTCTTTAGGAACTATCTATAAATATCGATATCGATCAAATCTAAGAATTCTTTCGTTCTTTGTGCCCATAGCCTTTTTATTTTGGTTTGTTTCTCTTTGACACATTTGATACAAGTACCAAATCTGAATAATCAAGTGCGCTTGACCAACCTTTTCTAATATGTTTTTTGGATATTACTTATGTGCTTGTATCAAAGATTACCTACTTTCATATATATATATATATATATATATATATATATATATATTATTATTTTGTGACCTTTACTAGTATTTTATAAATACAACTTATTATCCTTTATTAAATATCTAGTGTCTATCACATTATCATGTAAGAAAAAATAATTTTATTATTCCCAAACATCTTTTAAGACGTCTCTTACACAAAATTCAAATTCCTATTAACCCTTTCCAAATACAATAAATGTGCACTAGAAAAAAACAACTGAAAATTAAAAATGACATACACTAAAGATGAATTACTCTTTACTCGAATGGTGGATCTTTTATCATCATCGCGGTTTAGGATCTTTATCATACCCTTGAGAAAAATATAAACACGATGGTCGTATTTATACAAAGCATAATAAACAAGTTTCTCTTTTACGCTTTCTCTATTGAGAACTCATTGTATGCCTCTTACGAATGTCTAATTTCAACATCGTATGAAGTACAATGAGAAGCCAATTTACTAATTTTCCACTTCTTACAATAAGAAAGACTGAAACGCAAGCTCTTTTATAACTTCCTTGAGAATGTCAATATTAAGTGTTTTTATCTTTTAAGCGATCATTCATGGTGTGGATTATTTCTGATGAAATGGTAGTTTTGGAAAGATGTTTAGGAATTTAATGTTTAAGGTAAGATGTAGAGAGATAATTAAGGTGTGTGCTAGCAGTAAATTCTTATTACCCTCATTAATAAAAATAGTTTGGATATTTATATTTAATTAATGACCCATAAGCCTTTCGGGTCGGATTCTGGGCTTGGGTTAAGTTTAAGAACCCATTAGCTCAAGAGATGTGATGACCAACAACTAGCTTAGTCACGTCCCACTAATTTATTCAGTTCGGTTGGTATGGTACTGGTTATATCCAAACAGCCCTTCGGATATATGTAAGGGATAGTGTCAAATTAAGATTCATCAAAGCTGGCGAACCTGGCAGTACCTCAGGTAACACGCAAAGCTGGCGAAGCTGGGGATTCCGCCTCTGCTGCAGCTCTCTCAATTGAGCAATGTAACGATGGTGGCAAGGAAAAAAGAGAAGTATGTCGAGAAAAATGAAAAAGAAATACCCCATGTGCCTGCAACTGCTCAACCAAATAACCCTCGAGCAGAAAAAGAAAACGAAGATGAAGAGACAAACTCTGGTGCCCTCGACATAGGGAGGAAGAAAAAGCAAAAGGTGATTGACGTCGTTCGTCTAACCACGAGAAGATTTTAACTTCGAGATGAAGAGGGTGATGGCACCGAAGCCACTTCTAATGAAGGAGAAGGTCCTCTTAACCCATCAACAAAAGAAGTTGGTGAAGGACAAAATCCTCATAGGGCTAAGGAGATCGTTGATCTAGCTGACTCTGAGGAGAATGACCATGGAGCTGAAAAAGATACAGTGCTGCAACCCCCAACTCATGCAACCTCATCTCAAAAAATAGCGTTGAGCTCATCTGTGGGAGCTCAAGCTCCCTCTATGGAGAATACTGAAAGGATTAACCCTAACGATAAAGTTGCGGAGACCAGCCAACAAAGAGTACCTGTAGGGGAGCGCCCAAAAGTGCAAGTTCCACGTCCCTCCTCTTATCTGTTCGAGCAACTACACGGGACATCTGCTATTTCCTACTATGATAAGGTGTCCAACGCAGAGCTCTTACAGAGGAAAACAGAGCTAATGATCGAGGTAAAACTTGTTAACCTATCAATTCCCAATTGTAGACTTGATATGTATACTCACCTTCATTGTTGATTGTTTAGATGCACCATAACTCATTCATTTTGGGTTATCGGAATATGTCTCCTGCTGATGTAACTGCGATGGAGAGATGGAAGCCTGAAGCCATGTTTTTTTGCTTTTCCAAATTCTGCACTGCTGAAGTCATCCGCTTGAGGCATGCTTATGCCTCAGCCAAAGCTGTTAAACACGAAGCCTTTGATGCTAAAGCCCGGATAGAGAAAGCGGTTGCGTCTCTACAAGAATCTGTCTTATGCAATGACCAGTGCATTGCAGCTCTGTCTGAAAACCATAAGATGGTACTAAACTTGAACGATAACTTGCTGAAGAGGAACTGCGATCTGCAAACACAAAATACAAAATTGCTAGATAGAGCCAACAACCAGGCAAACAGGGTGGAGGAACAAGCAGATCGGATTGTTGCTCTAACTTCTAAAGTGAGCAAATTGACCAAGGAAGTCGAAGAGGGGCCTGCGCAGCTCGAGCGGGAACAACAACAATGGCAGGAAAAAATAAACGCAACTGTTGAGGAGAGGGAAACATAACTAATCGCAGATGCAACCGACATGATTGTCACGGAGAACCAGAAAGTTATTGCAGAATTGGTCGCCCTGAATCCTGGTCTGAACCTAGGCTCCCTTGCTCACCTTTCCCAGCCTTCTGCCCCGACCTCGATCGTTGCGCACCAAAAGAACACCGAAACTAACACGGTCGTGGGTCATTTCGAACAACTAACCCCTAGTGGGTCTAAGTAATTTACATGCTTATCTTATTGAACTCAATTGTTGTCTTCTCTTTTTGTTGTGCTAAACTTATCGTACTGCATGCAGTATCTGGATCACATTATTTTGAATCAATGCATGTTTTTCTTTAATTATTGCTGCAAACGTATGTTGGTAAATATAGACTATATGTGTGTTGAGTTATTCGGAGACGTTTTATAACCCCAAGCTCAGTATGGCGCATTGCGTAGCTTAGACAACATGTGCCATGATAGCATTTCGCGGAGAGGTCCTTTGGACTCTATTGCGTAGTCTTTTCAGAATTGGTCTTTGACTAGTTCGCTAATATACCCAGTACAAAGTATAGACACCATATGGTCATTTTGTAGCCCATAAGCCTGGCCAATTAGCCCGTTCGCGCTTATAGACACTTAGTCTGGACTCAATATGGTCTGTTGCGTAGCTAAGAATGGCGTGCTCATTGACCCATTCGATGGTTATAAAGATAAAACTCACACACACATTTGGTGAAAACAATAATCTATATTGAAAAGATTCAAAAACTTGTTCATAGATGCCTTAGTAAAAAACCTCCCCGTGCCATAAGAGAGGAAAAAGAGCATATCTTTACATCTTATACATTTTGGCAATACAATTTTAGGTGATTAACATTCCAAGGATGCTTGAGTGCTTGAACTTCTTGACCTGCTAATCTGTACGCGCCATGGTGTCCTGCTGAAATGATTAAGTATGGGCCTTCCCAATTTGGACCTAACTTACCACCTGCTCCGCTACTAGAACCCTGAAACACCTTCTTCAAGACCAAGTCACCTTCCTTGAAAGATATTGGCTTCAACCGAGAATTGAAACGTCCTCTCATTATACTTCGATAGTGCTCTGCTCGGACCCTGGCCTGGTCTTGTCTTTTGTCAATTAGATCCAGAGACGTTGACCCGGCTATAAGATTTGCTTCTTCCTCATAATGCTGAATCCTATGGCTCGATACTATGACCTCCGTTGGGATAACTGCTTTAGCTTCATACACCAAAGCAAAAGGTGTATCACCTGTTGTAGAACGCAGGGTAGTCCGATAAGCCCATAAAACCTCTGCTAACTTGTCTGGCCATTTGCCCTTAGCTCCCTCCAACTTTTTCTTTAGCCCTTCTAATAACGTTTTGTTAGTCACTTCAACCTGCCTGTTTTCTTGAGGGTAATAAGGGGTGGAAAAATGCTGGAGAATCCCATACCGTTTACAAAAGTTTGTAAGGACCAAATTTCGAAATTGAGGCCCGTTGTCTGTCATTAAAATTTATGGATTCCCATATCGAGTCAGAATTTGATTAAAACGCACTGCATGTTTCCCAAGCTCGATGCTCCATTTAGTTAACCTGCTAGAAATATCGGGGTTTTGCAGCACTGTTCGCAAAGGATAGGTTGTTCGCACCGTGATAACATGCCCTTGAAAATATGGTCTCATTCTTCGAGCTGCAACAAGCAAGCTTAAGGCCAATTTTTCAAAGTTTAGATACATTGTCTCTGCATCTGTCAACGTTTTAATTGTGTAATATACTGGCCACTGTTTCCCCTTTTGATCACGCACAAGAACCAAACTTACAGAAAAAGGTGATACTACCAAGTATATAAATAACGGCTCTTCTGGTGTAGGGGTAGACAAAATCTCAGGAGATGTAAGATATTTCTTCAAGTCATCAAAGGCCTTGTCGCACTCTTCTGTCCATGCAAATTTCTTATAACCTCGCAACACTTCAAAAAAAGGGATGAATTTTATCCGAAGCTCGTGAAATGAACCTTGAAAGAGATGATAACCGCCCTATAAGACATTGGACTTCCTTGACATTATTTGGTGGTTCCATCTGCAAAATTGCACTTAATTGAACTAGATCTGCCTTAATACCCTGCTGACTTACCACGTAACCTAGGAATTTTCCCTTGGTCACACCAAAAGAACATTATTCTGGGTTAATCTTAAGATTATACTTGCGTAATAAATCGAAAAAATCCTATAAAGTACGAAGGTGATGCTCCTCTTCATGTGTTTTAATAATCATTTCATCAATGTACGCTTCCAAGTGCCACCCCAAATGATCTTGAAAATGTGATTAACTAGCCTTTGGTACGTTGATCCCGCATTTTTCAATCCAAAGGGTATGACCGTATAACAATAGAGGCCCCGCTTGGTTTGAAAAGTTGTATACTTCTGATTAGACGGGTGCATGCGAATCTGATTAATCCTAAATATGCATCCATAAAAGAAAGAAATTTACAACCTGAAGCTGAATCAACGAGCTGATCTATCATTGGCAATGGGAAAGCATCCTTAGGACATGTTTGGTTCAAATCGATAAAATCCACACACATTCTCCACTGCCCCCTCTTCTTTTTAACTAAAACCAGATTAGCTATCCAAACCGGATACCTTGCTTTTCGAATGTGCCCCAACCGAGTGAGCTTGGTGACCTCGGATAATATAGCGGCCTACTTCTCAGCTTAAAATGCTCTACGTTTCTGCCGTACTGGTTTAGCGCATGGATTGATAGCCAACTCATGGCTTATAATTGTAGGACTTACTTCTGAAACATCAGCTGGCTCCTATGCAAATACATCTAAATTATTTGCTAATAAATCCACAAATCGTACCTTTGAATCTAAAGTCAGTTCATTCCCCAGGCGAAGCACTCTATTAGCAGCTATGATCGTTTCCTCTGTTGTAACATCCATTGTGGGTGAATCCTCATTTTCTCGTGGATCATCCACTGGTTCTGGCAAGATAAGACCTATTGTTTTTGGAACAATGCCCCCCCCCCCCCCGCCATTTAATTGCTATTGGGTAGGTTTTGAAGGATCTGACGCGATTGCATAACAACTTTGCGCAGTCATCTGGCTGCCTCGAATTATACATGTCGAGCTACCCAGTGGATACTTAATACATTGTCGATACGTGCATGGCTTTGCCTCAATCCTATGCAGTCATGGTCGTCTAATGATTGCACGATAAGGACTCGGCGCATCGGAGATAAAATATAACATCTTTAATGTCTTCTTTGTAGCTCCATGACCGACTTTAACCACCAGCTCAACCTCCCCAACACACTGTGAAGATTTTCCTTTGTATCCTACCAAAGTTCGCTGAGTAGGTCGATATGGTGGGACATTCTACATACGATCAAAACTTCCTTTGAATATGATATTCGCCGAGCTTGCTCCATCGACCAATACTCTTGTTACCATTACTCCTCCAATGTCCAAATGAAGAATTAATGCATCTTCACGGGGCAAACTAAAACCTCTGAGATTATCATCATTGAAAGTGAGATCGGCGACCGGGTCTCTGTAGTTTCGATAGGAACTTCCATCTATCTCGTAAACACCAAACTCATTTTTTGCTTGTTTATTCTGGCTAGACCCATATCCAGTAGCAAAACTTCCCCCTGATATGGTCAGTATCCATTGTTGCATGTTAGCTTCCGACCCTTCTCCAATCGCAGTTTTTTTAGTATTTGGAGGGCGATCTTCCTCATGTTGATCTGGTTGAGTTCGTTTGATATATTGAATTAACTCACCATTGTCAAGTGTTGTATTTCATCCTTTAGCTGCTAGCATTCATCAGTTGAGTGCCCATGGTCATGATGATACGCAAAATAGTACCTAATAGATCACTTAAACGCAAGCGCACTTATTTTTTGCGGAGCTTGGTACCTCGCATGCCCCTTTGTTCAATCATAGATTATTGAAATAGCCTATGTCAATAGAGTGAAACGTCTGTTTGGTTCATCGTTCTGTTCTACCATCTTTGACCTCTGGCTCATGTCGCTCAGGTGCCGTTCCTCTTCTAGCATCCTCCACTCTGCTAAAAGTGTCCGCTCTAGCAAGCAGATCTCTCATGTTTTCAGTTGGGAACCTGATGCGATCCGCATATAGTTCCCCTCTCCTATCGAGCCCTCGTTTCAAAGAAGCCACCATCATATTCTCGGCTAGATCTGGTAAAGCATTCATGGCATGAAAAAATCGTCTAACATAAATTTTAAGAGACTCACCTCGACGCTGATAAAGATCCATGATCGAATCCCGCTCGTGCTTGAGTTCCTTATTGCCCACGAACCTCTCTCTGAATGTTTTTCATAGTCCAACAAAATCATAGATAGACGCTTTCGGCAAGCTACTCAACTAATCCATAGCGTTACCATTAAGGGTCAAAGATAGTGCTCGGCAAAACATTACATCGTCAGGATTGAAAGACATCATCATGTTTCTGAACTGCTCTAAATGCCTCTATGGATCCCCTGTTCCATCATAAGCTTCCATCCTGAATGGATCGAATTTCCTCAGGAGTTGGACCTCCAGGATTTTCTCTGAAAATGGCGATTCCTTCAATATGTAGGCTTATAACTTCGGGCGGATCTGATTTTAACGAAGGTTTTCGTCCTCTCGGGCTCGTTTGGTAGATGTATGCCTGACCTCATCACGTGGTGCTCTGTTGAGATTTTTCCCTCACTCTCACCTTCTTGTTTGTCGTCTCTTTTGGAAGAACGATCAGTCTTGTTGGCCTTGCTTGCATCTAGTCTTGATGGTTGATGAGTCTTTCTTGCACCCTTGATTCTTGTAGTTAGAACATGAATAGCGTCATTCATATCTGCCATGGTAGCGTGCATAGCTTGCTCTCTAGCGTTGCATTCAAACGCTATTTTCAGCTGCTCTTCTTGCAAATTCTGGAGTCGTTGTTCCAGTTGGAGAACCACCGATTCATTCACCGATATAGTTTCCACAGCTCGGTGAGCCCCCAACACATTGTCGGTTTGATGAGGATTCGTCTCTTCCATGGGAGCAATGCCTGTCTGGACCAGATGTCCCTATGTCACCACCGTTGACTGGGGTATCAAAGGATTGACCTCTTGAGGAATCATAGGATCGAGACGACTTACAGTTCTACTCCGATGAGTTTTTGTTTCGCTAGTTTCCTGATTATCTCTCTCAATTCCTCACCTAGTGACCACCATGATGACCGGTTAAAGAGTTCCCACAAACGGCGCCAAATTTGTTAAGGAACTAACAAGTTCTTCCAAAGTAAGTCTACTATTTTTTTAGTCAAGAAAAAGATCACTTTATTCATCAATAAGTTTTCCCTATTTATAATATACAAACTAGTGGGTAGTTACATTAGGTTACGCTTTTAGCGCCACTAGCCCACTTAAACTATTATCCCTATAATTGTGGAACTAATAACCGTTACCACTTATATCCCTATAATTGTGGAATAATTACCACGTCTTAAACTCGTGGGTTAATCGTGTGTAGGTATTACAAATAAAGGCCCTGAGTGCAATATATACTTCAATCCGAGCTGAACTCTCCTTTTAAGAACACCAGAGCTGACCTAATCTGCTGAGCTCGAACTCGAGCTCGTTAATGAACGGAAAGTAGTTTGATCTGTTTTGCTGAGCTCGAACTTACTGATGGCGCACTCAGGTCATTTCCTTTTACCACATTCCTCGTCTAGACGATCAACTCTACCATAAGGTCATCGAGCTCATCTTGATCTTGAATTCAACCGATCAACTCCACTCTATCGTCATTGAGCTCATCCTGATCTTGAGTTCAACAACACCGTGCATGCTCTTAAGTTTTCTCCATTATCATGATGTGTGCACCGTTGAGCTCAATTTAGTGACGAGCTCAGTATCCCTCTGAGATCATCCCCGTTATCTATCGATAACGTTAACCTGTTGTTGAGCTCGTCCGCGTTATCTATTATTGACGTTGACCTGCTGTCGAGCTCGTCCAAGCCATAGAGCTTGTTCTCTTCTTTACTGCTCATCATAATTCAAACTTTCAGTGCTCCTTGCTCGTATTCTGGGGAACTCTCCCTTATCATGTTACCGGACTGATTAGAAGCTTGAGGTGTTGATGTTGTAGTGGTGGACCTAATCTGGCGAGGTACTCTGGATTTCTTTTCCTCCTCAACAATAATTTGTTTTTCAACCCGATTTAACAACCCCCCAGGTCATAGCCTTCTTCTGAGTAACTGAATCAGCTAAGTTTCCCAGATTCAAACCCTATCTGAGGAAAACAATTACAACTTGTTCAAAGGAGTCTGCTAACTCATTATTTGTATTCACAAGCCTGCTGATGTACTCTTTCATAGACTCATTTGGCTCCTGAGCGAAATAGATTATGGTATCCCCATTACCCTTAAGCTTTTTGCTTCCAACAAAATGCCTCTGAAAGGCAACCCAAAATATGTTAAAATATTTTATAAATCCCTGAGGGAGACTATTGTACCACTTGAGGGCACTTCCCATGAAGGTTTGGGAGAAAGCCCTACACAACAATATGTCATCATCGTCAATGTTTATCATAAAGTTTTTAAACTGCTCAAGATGGTTGTCCGGATCTTTGATCCCGTTGTATTTTTCCATCTTAGAGCTATCAAACCTTTTAGGAAGGTGTCCGGAGAGTACTCATACATATAAAGGTGATTGCCTCCATTTTTTGCTGCGGCTAAACACAGTATCCTCATTTGGAGTAGCAAAAATACCTGATTCGGACAGGAAAGCAAAGGGATCAATCAGTAAACGGTTAATAGATGATCAGTTAAACCCTTTATCTTCCCATGATGTTTCTCGAGCCTACCATGCCTATCCCTTTTTCTTGAATATTTTTTAGTAATTCTTATTTTCTTTTTGACCATCCTTCATCACTGTTGGATGATACTGACTCTTTAAGCTCTGCATCATTAGAGGAGCAGCTGGAGGATTCCAAAGTGGAGCTCTCCACATGTTTAGATCGGTACGTTTTCTTGGAGCTGGGATGAGTCTTTAGGGATTGTTCGTTCTCTCCAAGATTGTCAGTATGGTAAAGCAACGACGTACCAGAATTTTCTTTAACCATTTTATCTTCTTGAATTAGCGCTCTCAATGCCTCTGTCTTAGCCCTCAAGTGATCACGCTCCTTAACAGTATACTCATTGTTTTTTTTTCTACTTCCACCTCAGTAGGTGGAACATTCTGCGCATTCGGATCCATTCAAACTACTTTGTTTACTGGTTTTGAATATGAAATTCAGGCACTGTCGTCTCCCATTGTGGTTGCCAATTTGTGTGGATTATTTCTGATGAAAAGGTAGTTTTGGAAAAAGTTTTGGAAATTTTATGTTTAAGGTAAGATGTAAAGAAATAATTAAGGTGTGTGCTAGTAGTAAATTGTAATTACCCCCATTAATGAAAGTAGTTGGGGTATTTATACTTAATTAATGACCCATAGGCCTTTCTGGTTGGATTATGGGCTTGGCTTAAGTTTAAGAACCCATTAGCTCAAGAGATGTAATGACTAGCAACTAGCTGACTCACGGTCCACTAATTTATTCTGTTCGGTTGGATATGGTATTGGTTATATCCGAACAACCCTTAGGATATATGTAGGGGGTAGTGTCAAATTAATCTGACCTTATCAATTTACATCTCAAAACATATTTTTTGTTGTCTTTTTACCAATAAACTTTTGGTGGACAACTATAACGAAAACATCTTAATCTTCTTTTTATTAAACCTTGGTAAAACATTTTTCAAGTAATTTGAGAGACTTAATTGTATGGATGATCTATGTCAGGACAACCTCATAAAATTCCAATTGTATTCGGTGCTTAATGATTGCTAATCTCAAGCTATGTGACTTCTCACATTCCTCAAATTATCTTTCCTTATAAGAACTATCTTTAGTGAGGGATGTGGGATTCTTAGTCTTTAATGTCACGTCATGATTACAAGAGTTCAAATATATATTCATATTTTCCATTCGTTGGAAAAATATTAGCATATAAAAAATTGGTTGTCTATTGCCTTATGATTTATAAATATTTAAAACAAATTTACACATAACAAATATCACATACGCGCTTCATTGACATATATCACTTAAACTTAAATGTACTTAAACCTGAAATAATACATTTTAAACATAACATACAATAATAATACGATACATTTAATCAAACATACAAACATGTATTTATGAGTTTGAAAATATCACTATTAATCTAATTTTAATTAGTCAAGTACTAGTGAAACTATGGTTTTGGCATGATTCTCATGCTTTAATTAAACCTTAATGATTAATCATTTTGATGATTTTCTCTCATTTATGATTAATCATGCCAAGTATTTACCTTAATTTGGACCGAAAATACTTGTAGTAGACTTAATCCATGAACTATTCAAACTTTAGGATCCTCAATCTACCAACTAATCTTCTTTTGGACCGATTAATTAATTTCAAAATTACGTACCGCGATCTAAACAACCTTAGTCATGTATAATCATATTAAAATTCAAAAAATATCTTATTTCAACTACATATTTATAGAAACAACCACGCCCAAACACACACACACACACACACACACACATATATATATATATATATATATATATATATATATATATATATATATATCAATCAGTGATTTCAGGTAATACCTGGAAACAAATTATTAACCATGCGCAAACACGTGAAGTTTCATATTTTAAATTCAAGTTTTTTGGCATCATGGTTGTTTGGTATGTGTACCGTTTATCTTCTTCTAACTTACGTTTGTTGTGTGTGTTGTTTGTACCCATCTCTCCACTCTAGATTGGCTGCAGTTGTTGTTTGCATGATATATCGACACTTTTTGTACTCTTTCGCTTGTCTTATAGACCTTTTCGTTACGGAATTTTTTTTTGTCTCTTTTTGTTTTTAGGCTCAATATTGGATCACTCTTTTATTATAATGTTGTCTTTCTCATAGAGCTTTATGTTCTTTCTCGAAATATACCTATGTATTTATAAAAGAGCTTAGTATTGACTAAGACCCAAAAATCAAACTAATATTCACCTAAGACCCTGGTTTTTATATATCCCTAAGTAAACTTATTTAACTTGTCTATTCACCATCTAAGACCAGAGTATTTTTTATAATACCTAAAATATCATGAATTGGAAAACTCAACTAATGGACGAATGGTTTAGATTAGATCGAATATGTGTCTAATAAGAAAGGTAAAAAAGGAGAAAAATATAAAGGAATATATATATACATATATATAGAGAGTTTAAAAAGAATGAAAATGACATCTTTGAACTGAAGAGGCATATGGATCCATCAAAAAATTGATACTTCAACTAGCACCACTACCAAAACGCATTCTCTATTTTTTCTATTTTCTCTATTAGAATTTGATCTTCTCTCTCACTCACTCTATTTGATTATATATTTATATCTATCAGTTTCTCTTTCTTCTTCTTGTAAGTCGATTTTCTGCAGTTCTGTGTTTTTTAGTTCTAACTCTGTTTTTAATCGTGATTTTAGTTTTTATCTGTTTTTACTTTGATTTGTTGTTGAAATATTGTATTGATTTAGGTTTTAATTGTTTTTAGTTTTTTCGGTTTTCTGTAAAATATCGATGAGAAAGGTTTTTACAGTAAAATCACATAAGACGAAGGTTATGAAGAATATGACCTTTTGATAGAGGCAAAACATGTTTAATGATAAACCCTATAAACTATGATAGAGGCTAAACCATATAATGAAAAACCAAGCCAACTATGATAGATGCTAAACTAAACCAATTATGATAGATGTTAAACCATATAATGAGCAACCAGACCAACTATGATATATGCTAAATCATATAATGAGAAAGCATGCCAACTATGATAGATGTTAAACAATATAACGAGAAACCATACCAACTATGATAGATGCTAAACAAAGGCAACTATGATAGATGTTAAACAATATAATGAGAAACCATACCAACTATGATAGATGCTAAACCAAGGCAACTATGATAGATGTTAAACCATATAATGAGAAATCAAGCCAACTACGACAGATACTAAATCATATATATAGGAAACCATGTCAACTATGGTAGATGCTAAACCAAACCAATTATGATAGATGTTAAACCATATAATGAGAAACCATGATATATATGGTAGATGTTAAATTAAACCAACTTTGGTAAATATTTTTGGATTTTTTTTCTTCTGAATTATGATATAAAAAATACGAGCTTTTAAAAATTTAAATTGAATAAAAAAAAATGTGAATACGTAAAACATGATTTTTTTAAATGATAGTTTAGGTATTTAAATTTGTTGGGTTTTTAGTTAATAATTGATTTGTAGAAGGGAATGATGGATAACTTTACTTTTTATAATTACCAAAAAAACTTTACTTTTTATAAAACCTATTTTTTATTTATTTAATATATATTTTTAAAAAAATATCACCGATTATTTGTTATAGATTTGTAATATATTTATATTTACAAGTTACACGTGTTTTTAATCGTGTCCTTTTTTGTGATGGTTTTGCCAAATTGATAACATGATAGATATTTAACAAAATTAATATGTTTTAATATACAACAAAATACTATATCAAGTTTTAGATTATTATGTCCTTAAAATCAAGGGAAATTGTACCAAAGGTACCTACTCAACTATTTTATTGTCATCTAGTATCCAAGGTTTGATCAATTGTCACTTAATACCTAACTCAACTACCTAATTGTCACATAGTACCTAACTTTATTTTAATACCTTAACTACCCTCACCATTCATGAACAGCCACGTAACCAAAATTTCTCTTTCCTTCTCTTTCCTTCTCTTTCCTACTTTTCCTTTAATTTTATTTTTAAAAGATCTGTATCTTTCGAACCGGAGCTCGAAAAAAAATAAATGAAAGTACCATCACTTTTGTTTTTTAAAAATGAACAAAACTAGATCCATTGATGATATTTTTTTATTTTTTTTTAAAATAAAATTTCACCAGTTGCAAGCAATTCGCATCTTATCATGAGAATCGTTCGGAAATTGCAAGCAATTCGCATCTTGAGAATTGTACCAGTTTTTTTTTTCATACCAGTTTTTTTTTAATCGTTCAGAAATCCTGAGAGTTGCAAGCAATTCGCATCTTATCATGAGAATCGTTCAGAAATTTGCAAGCAATTCGCATCTTATCATGAGAATCGTTCAGAAATTGCAAGCAATTCGCATCTTATCATGAGAATCGTTCAGAAATTGCAAGCAATTCGCATCTTATCATGATAATCGTTCAGAAATTGCAAGCAATTCACATCCTGAGAATTTGCAAGCAATTCGCATCTTGAGAATTGTACCAGTTTTTCTTTTTTTTAATCGTTCAGAAATCCTGAGAGTTGCAAGCAATTCGCATCTTATCATGAGAATCGTTCAGAAATTTGCAAACAATTCGCATCTTATCATGAGAATTGTTCAGAAATTGCAAGCAATTCGCATCTTATCATGAGAATCGTTCAGAAATTTGCAAGCAATTCACATCTTATCATGAGAATCGTTCAGAAATTGCAAGCAATTCGCATCCAGAGAATTGTACCATTTTTTTTTTCATACTAGTTTTTTTTACCAGCGCGCGCCTATATTTGGTCGGGGATATTTTTGTCCAAATTTCAATTCGAGGTACCAAATGACAATATCCAAAAAGCGAGTACCGCCGAGTAATAACATAGTTGAGAAGGTATTTACAGGTATTTTTCTCTAAAATCAATCGATCAAAATCCAATTTAAATATTTAAAAAAACAGATTTATGACTTTAAAAAAACAATAATCATACTTTAAGTCTTTCTATCCATTCCAACAGCTGCATCAACAAAATGGACTTTATTAAAAACACTAGTTTTGAATTTTCCTAACAAATACCAAATAATAATTAAGAAGAAGAAAAAGGAAGTGGTTTGGCATGTGAAGAAAAACAAAAGGCCATGTTTTATTTCCTTAATGAGCCAGACAATTTGGGCTCTTTCCACTTTGTTTGCACATGATCATTCTAATCTCCACCAGGCCCAAATTTCTCAACTTCCTTCAACTTTAAGTCTTCTCACCATAATTTACTTTCAGAAAATCATATACATAATTTTCCAAAACCAATATTATTCTAGTTGTTTTTTGTGTGGAATTATTCTAGTTGTTTGAGTTTAATTTTTTATAAAAAGTCTGAGAGATTTTGATTATAAATCCAAAAATCTAATGGATACAAGTAGCTAAACTGAATTTAGAATTAAAAATTAAAATAAATTCAAATATAGAAAGGAAAAGGTAATTAATTTATTTAGGAAAGGTATAGAAATGGTAAACTGAAATGGTATAAATGGAGAGAATAAATGGACCACATTAAAAAGTTGATTAATCTTTATTCCAAAGAAATAAAGGGTGGTCCTTCATTGACTCAGCAATTGCAAGTGTAAATTGCTATGTTTACTTTCTTTAGTGCTTTGCATATGCAGTGCAAAGTATAAAACTTTGCTATATTTTGTGTTCCACCAGTTTTGTAGTGGTTATTTTTATTCTTCTTGATTTTTGTTTCGTCTAACTTGTATTTTTATTTTGTTGAGAAAAAAAATTAAGAGACTATATAGGATTCTAAGAATGTGTGATAGGATTTGGTAGAAATGGATATATTATTTTTTTCTCTTTTACTTAAGTACCTTGTCACTGTTGTCAGTATTATTTTTGAGAAAAAACTATAGTAGATATGTTTTATAGAATGTTCAGTTTAATAAAATTTACATAATAATTTAATTATTATTTTGTTACTTAGCCCTAATTTTGAATATATAAATTCGAATTTCTTATGAATAGTGATTTGATGAGACATTCGTAATGTTTTTTTTTTTCTAAATATTAAATTTTATTTTTTTCGTTCAAAAAATATTTTTAAGGACATTATATTTTTTTCTAATAAAATGGTGTTCTGTTTCCATCCATTAATAGATGGTTAGCTAACTTAATTTGAATGTAGATAGAAAAATAGTGGTTAATAATATTATATAAAAAGTTTAAACACTTTTGAATTCATATACATTTTTGATTGAATCCTTGTACTTCATATGTAGCTTGCTTCTTGTTATACTATGAAATAATTGTATCTTCACATAATAATACATCATCCATCCAAAGTTGATTTTCGGTTATTTAAGTCTCTTTTAAAGTCAACATTTGTAAAATCAAATGTAAAGATCTTTGTATTGTATTTGTACACCAAACTTATGTCAAAACATATTTAATATATTTCAAAATCTTCGTTCTTGTTCCTGAATGTGATTTTTTTTAGGATTTGCATATACTTACTTACAAAATCTACCACGACGATAATATCATTTCATGTGCTTTAAGTATAAAAAGACTTCCCACAAAAGTGTAATAAGGTTGAAGATTAGGTAACAAAAAACCCTTATCCCGTTTAAGCTTTATGTTCACATCCATCAGAATAATGCGAATTTTTCTTTCGTGTAATCTAAATTTCTTAATAACCCTTTAACTTTCTTGAGAAATGAATATTCCAGCATTCACCTTTTCAACATTCAAACTAAGAAAGTTATTTACTTCACCCAACTTCTTTATCTCAAACCTTATTGTCATATTCTATTGTAACAAGTAATTTATGCATCATTATTCCTAATAATTATCATATCATCCACGTAGATAAGAACTATTACGTGGATTATTTCATTCTTCTCTAACAATAGGCTTGTATCAGAGTTTGATGCTTCATAGTTCCAAAACTGAAAAAAGTTGTGCAACTTTCCCATACCAAGGTCGTCAAGTTTACTTTAGCCCTTGTAAAGTCTTTTTAAGTTTACACATACAATTATGATGATCTCTTGATACAAAACCAAGTGGTTTTTTCATGAAAATATTCATATCAAGCTCACCGTATAGGAATGTGTTTTTCACATCTTGTTGTCATAACTTCCAACTCAAACTTAGAGGTAAAGCTAAAAATAAGTAAACCGTAGTCATCGTTGCCACTAGGATGAAAGCTTTCATCATAATCTTCTACATACTAATAAGAAAATCCCTGAAAAACTAGCCTTGATTTAAACCTACTAATTTGTTCATCCATATTCCACTTAATTTGATACACTCATTTACAAGAAATGGGTTGGACATAATTGGAATTTGGAACTAAGTCTCAATTTGTATTCTTCATGAGAGCATATATCTCATCTTTAATTTCAATCTTCCACTTGCGGACTACTTTTGTTTATCATATGACGATGGCTCATCTTCATCTAATAAAGCTGCAAAGTAGCATGAGTATGTAGTAACAAAACTATCATATATGAGATGAGAAGACTTGGTAATATTTATCTTCGATTGTTGATTAGCCATAAGGCCATGAGAATATTTATCTTCGAGCAGACTTGAAAATATTTATCTTTATAGATGTAAAATTTCTTTACAATCTCAACCACGTTAAATTTATCTCGCGTGTTTAGTTTTATTTTACGCTTTCTTTTATTTTATTTTTAATCTTAAAAATGGTAAACTATTCTTCCAAAAAGGATAGACAATCGTATGTCGCTTCTTACCTTTATTTTTTCCTCAGAAAAATTTGATTTTCCAAATAAATGGTATTGGCAGCCTGACGGAATAGTAGAATTGGTAGATTGAGCGTCAATCTGAAGGCCAAAAAAACATATCTCGTTTGGAAACTGAAAGCCTAAAAGATGAGTTCCATGAAGCTTAGCCTAGAAAAAATAACGGATCAAATGATCTTAACCCTTGGAGAATTAAGGCTAACGATTTACATAGTATTGAAGAGATTAGATGTTGATATTAATGAAAAATATACATATTTTGATGTTGTGGTACCGTCTAAAGCTCATAATGGGCTCATAGTAAGGCTGGGAGATAAAATATTACAAGAGGCATCCGAAGAGCCCATGGCATTAGGGATATAAAATCAGCTATAGGCGATTTACATGAATAAATTATTAGCAATAAATTATATATGAACAAACAATTTTACATGTTGGTTATGGATAGTAGCACAAATATTTGAAGGCACCTAGATGATTGCAATCAAATCATACTCAAGTTAAATGTAGTTGGTGCAGAGGTGTAGAAATAGGACCAAGAAAATATCCTCTTAATTTCACGTCAAACGATTGGAACACTTCACGAATACCATGCTTTATGGTAAGAACTCCATTACAATGGCTGGAGTCAATAGTGCCTTGACCTCTAAATATCTTCAAAGGAATAATGTTCTAAACGGTAACTCTAAAGGGCATAAACTGAGTGTGAGGGATCGAAAAGGAAAGAAAATTCAAGCAAGAGAAGAGAAAAATATTTGTCAAAGTCTAAAAATGTTGAGACATGTTAAAAGTAATTTGTTAGACATTGAATATGAAATGGCATATCGGTAAGAACAACCCAAAGAAGAAAAAGGGCAACATCTAACAAATGACCGATGCCAAAGATGCTACAATGGTGCATGTATAATGATAAATAAGTGTTAGATTCGGGTGTGTTATTCCACATGACCTCCAATAAGCATTGGTTTGAATACTTGAGAATGCTTGATAGTGAAAGGGTTATCCTTGGGAATGAAAAAATCTCTAATATCAAAAGGGCTGAAAATGTTTGGCTTAAATTGTCTACAAGACTTGAGAGAGTGATTAAAAATGTATGGCATGTACCTGAAGCTAAATATAACATTATTTTTATTGGGATGTTATATGAGAAGATTTTATCTATAGGAATTGAGATGCCAGACTTAGGGTTTTGTAAGGCTCTTTTGATTTTATAGAATTAATAAGACTAATCGTGTGTTAGTTCTTGAAGGATCTGTAGTAATAGTGGTTGTGTCTAGTATGGTGAATGATTCTACCATGTTTTGACATAACCCGATGTGGCATTTAAGTAAGAAGGGAATTGGTGAACTAAGTAAATAAGGGTTGTTATATGGTACCACAGTTCAGAAGTTGAGCTTTTTTCCAATTTGTGTATTGGATAAAAGAAAGACGGTGAAGTTTATGCCTAGAAATCAGACAACCAGTGAAGTTCTTGATTATGTTCATTCAGGCTTTTGGGTCTAATATGGGAACCTATCATAGGTGAATTTGGGTACATTATGTTACTGGTGGTGACTATTCTACGGAGGTATGAGTAATATTTTAAAGATAAAATATGTTTTTTTTGTTGTCTTGGTGAATTGGAAAACTTTCATAGAGAATCAAACCGGGATAATACTGAAGAAGCTTTAGACTAACAATATCTTAGAATATGTGAACAATGATTTCACTAGCTATAATGAGAATATTGGTATTTCTAGACACCAAACCGTAAGTATAAATCCTTAAGAGAATGAGTTTGCTGAGAGAATGAATCAAACTCCACTTGAATAGATTTTATGTACACTTCATAGAGTTTGAATGAGTCAAAGGTTATATGGAGAATTCGTGACAACGACTGTATATATTATCAACAAGATTCTATCTGTGGAGCTTAAGTTTCTTCGTCCATAAGAGACTTGGATTGAAGTTAAACCTAAGCTAGAACATTTGAGAATATTTGGATGTGTTGTCTACCCACATGTGAAAATAGATAAGCTTAGGTCAAAAGCACTAAAATGTTTATTCATCCCATCTGGGAAGAGTTGTGGTTCGTTGGACCTAGACGTCAAAAAGATTTTATAAGCAAAGATATGATCTTTAACGAGGAAGATATATTATTAGAGAACACGATAGAGAACTAACCTAGTACTATCTGGAAGAGATATGAAGTTGATGATGGATCTGATCTAAAAATTAAATCTAGGGGCGTTCATGTCGAATACTATTTTGGACTTTTCTCCTCTTCGGGTCGTACACAGGAAGTTCAACCACTACATGAATACAAAGTTGATTGAGGGTCTGCTGTTCCAAGTCATTTGGATGATTAAATAAGAGAGAAACATAAACTTGAAAGTTATCAACTAGCAAAGGATATAGCACAAAGATCAAGAAAATAAACATAGAGGTATGATTTGGCCGATGTAATTGGTTATGTTTTATCTATTGAAAACAGTGAGAGGTTCGTCAACTAGAGACATATCATGATACCATCAAGAGTAATGATAAGGTGAAGTGGCTTATGACCTTAAAATAAAACCAAGATCTCTCAAGAAAATGAACACCTGGATTCTAGTGAAGTAGTCAAAGGGACATAAGTTGGTTGCGACTAAATGGATATTTAAGAGGAACCCAAGTAGTCATGTTGTTGCGTTACCCAAATACAAGGCTAGGCTCATGGCTAAGGCATTTACTCAAAAGAAGGGTATCAATTTCAATAAGATATTCTCACTGGTTATGAAACAAATCTCCATCAGGGTTCTACTGTCAATTGTTGGTAGATTTGATATTGAGATCAAATGGATATCACTACTGTCATCGTGTATGGTAAATTGGAATAGAAGATTTATATATGTCATGCGAAAGGGTCTGGAGAATGACATGAATGTGATATGTGTTTATTGAAGAGACATTTTTATATGCTTAAAGAGTTGTCAAGACAGTGGATTGAAGATTTGATTCTTTTATGAGATCTATTAAATATATATATATATATATGTGTGTGTGTGTGTGTGTGTGTGTGTGTGTGTGTGTGTGTGTGTGTGTGTGTGTGTGTGTGTGTGTGTGTATGTATGTGTGTGTGTGTGTGTGTGACTGTTATGACAACTATGTCTATAGGAATGGGGAAAGACACATGGATAGACAAGTCATAGGGTGTTTATTTTTATCTCAAGAATATATACAGAATGCGATAAGGAAGTTCTTTATGTCTTAAGTAAAATAGATTGGAACTCATATTGGTTTCCAATTCAAAGCTTAGTGTCCCTCAAGCACCGATCAAAGAAACAAATATGAATTATATGATGTAGATACCTTCTGCCAATGTTATTGTTAAAATTATATATGCTATGATTTGCACGAGATCTGATCTTGCCTATGTTATAACTGTGTTGAGCAGAATCATATGAAATCCAGGGAAAATGCATTGGAATGCACTCAAGTAATTCATGAGATACTTGCAAGGCTCGACTATTATAGCGTTGTATTAGAAGTATAAGAGTGATATAGTGTTGAGAGGGTATGTAGATTTTGTTTATGTAGGCTTCCTGGAAATATAAAAATTTAATTTAGGTTATTTGTTATGCTTGGAGGAAAGGTTAGTTAAGAATAGAGATGAATTTTTTTTTCCGAACCAGCGGTTACCCGACCCGAATTGACTCGACGGGTTAGGGTACCCAAACCTTTTATTTTATATAGGATGGGTTATGACCTTTAAAATTTATTATCATTCGGTTTATGATCATTTATGGGTTTAAAAAAAATCTCGACGGAAAAACCCAAACCCGAAAAACCCGATAGTTTTAGTAATTCTAGTATTAAAAAACATGATACAGTATTATTTATAAATATAAATTTATATTATAATTTAATTTAATTTTCCTTATTCTTTACAATTTATGTATGTATTATCTTATTTTTAATAACTTTATCATTATTCATATTTTATTAGATCTAGAATTATTTTAAATTAACTTATATTTAACAAATATAAATTGAATAAATTGAATAAATTTTTAAAAAACTATAATTTTATTATTAAAATTTTAAATAAATACAAATTGTGAATA
The DNA here is from genome assembly GCA_036936605.1 of Limnanthes douglasii subsp. nivea. Classification (NCBI taxonomy): domain Eukaryota; kingdom Viridiplantae; phylum Streptophyta; class Magnoliopsida; order Brassicales; family Limnanthaceae; genus Limnanthes; species Limnanthes douglasii. Next base: position 230,789,437 of record JAUPFV010000005.1, on the reverse strand, counting down.
ATAAATATGTTATATAGATTTGTTACTAATATTTGTGACTAAATTAAAAAAATTATATTTGGTATATTATTATTATTTTAATATATTTTTTATTTTTTTGTATTTTTTTACTACATAGTTAATTATAGAAAATATTTCATTGGGTAAATAAATTATCAATAGGTACCAGGGTGTGGGAAAAAATCTTTTTTTCGGTGGCTATCTAAACCTGACAAATTTAGAAAAATAAAGATGTTATGGGTTATGCGTTTAGCAATACCCGCATCCATCCCGACTCATTGACACCTTTAGCTAGAAGTGATGTATATAAAAGGTCGGTGCATTGTCATATATGTAAGCCAATTATATGGATGTTAAGGAAGCCATGAAGAAACCTATTTGGTTTGAATGAATTGTTTAGTGAACGCATTGTTGCAGTAAGATGTGGTTATATTATGTGATTATACTAGTACTCTTTATTTAATGAAGAATCTAAAGTTTTATGGGTGAACTAAACATGTAGATATCAAGATGCACTTCATCCAATACAATTTGACTAAGATTCGGATGTGACTAAGATTTTTATTAAGGAAAAAAAATTCGGATGCTCTACCCAAGATATTACTAATTTCAAAGCTCACAAACTGCACGAGACTGGTGCAAGTCTAGGATGCAGGTGAGTTGGTCTCTAAATAGTAGAACATTCAATAATACAATGCATGCTATAGTTACTATAAGCCTAGGTGGAGAATTTTTAGATGTAGGCTATAAGTAACTCGTTAACAGAGGTATTGTCAAAGAACTACATGGATGTAGTTGAATGTACTAATTTCATGTATAAGCAAGAACTTTTGAAACTCTATGGGTGAAGCTTTGGTCATGACTTAGATGCACAAACACCTGTTGAAACCTAAAGGGTTCGACACACTGACAAGACCGGTGATTATTGAGCCGTCTAAAGTGAGCTGGTTTGAAGTAGTCAGGTTCAAAGCGAACTAGATTGAAGCATGATGGACCGAAGCATAAGAGTTGGACTGAAACGAATTATTTTATTGCTAATTTTTTATATATATAATTGGGTCTCTTATTTTTTTGTCTTCTTATATTAATTGAATTTTATATTAATTAGATTTCACGTTACATGTGTTAGTTAAGTTTACTATATATTTAGATTTATTGTTATATAGTTTCCTAATTTAAGTGATTAAAATCTTATTACATCTGTTGATTAATGAACTTTAATCTGGAGTGTGTATGTTGAAAGTTTACGGCTTTCTTTACGTTTGTCAATAAGAAAATTGTTATGCAAGGATGTGGTTTGACGAGTATCGTGAGAATCAATTTTTCTTAATGAAAAAATGTTTTAGATCATTTGAAAAAAAGTGAAGTGAGAGATAAACATTTCATAGAAAATTTTGTGAATCATATCATTTTTGTAACAAATAATGAATAAATTTTGTGTAGGTTTGAAAGTTTTTATATAATTTATTTATTTAATAAAAGAATATTTGTTGTAGGCAGATGTAAAACTTCCTACCAATATAAACCATCCTAAAGATGTCTTATATACATGGTTTTTTTTATTGCTAATATTATAGTGCGCCAAAAAGTAATCGTGTAATTGCACTTCAATTCTTCTTTTGGACGAACGGATTTTTCTTTGTATATATATAATTTATATTTGTTATTTAAATGCATAGCATTTTCGATTATTGTATAAAAATAGTTCTTATAAAACATTGACAAAAGAGTACAACTAAGACAATTATAAATGCTTTTGAATACTACTCTACATAGAATTATCATCTTCTATCACATTATGGACGAGGTAAAAGTCAACTGAATTTAAATTACGTACCTTAATGAAATTTGTGTAGGGTTTAGCAAAATTCTCAAATCATTAGAAGTAAGCATTTCCGTATCATCTGTTAGATAAACATATAAAAGTGTATAAAAAGTAGTACTCCTTGAGTGGTTTTTAAAGTTGTTGCACTATTAATAAAAATATATATAATAATTGATTTTGATTTTATAAAATATTATAAATTTATTTATCTAAATTTGTAAAAACAACGATATAAAAGAATCACTACAAAACAAAATATAAGAATATAAAATGGGTTTTTTTTTATAAATTTTAAAAATGACAATTTGTTTTAAAACAATATTTTTTAAACGACACTATAATTGCACTAAAACATGAGATGAATGACCCATTGATTATATATAAGTATGGTCCCAGAATTTGGATTTTGAAGATCAAGTTGACAATGCGAGGTTTGGCAATTAGTCATTTCTAGGGTCTGTAGCTTCATAATTTTCAATCACTCTGTAGTAAGTTTTGAAAGAACAGATCTGACCCTTTCATTTATAGCTCTGCAGACCTATGCATTTATTCTTTAAAATTATGGTGCATAATAATAACTATGCCCTATGGCTGAGTAAAAAAAGGTCCATGAACTTCTTCTAACTAAATCTACCTAATTTCATAAAAATATTATATTCTTCATCACTACTTTATAGAAAAAGTCTTCTAAGAAATTAATTAATTATTTGGTAAAATATATGCCTAATTAGAGTATATTTTTATACGATGTGTATATTTTTCTACTAACTGCAAGAATATTATCTTGTGAATTTCTTCCACATTAAAACCGATTCCAATTTGAAATTCACTTGGATCGAGAAATACGGAGGTCAACAAGCTTTTATTAGAGAATAGAGAGAGTCGTTGTCTATCTTTACTCGCTATTTAATGTGGTCGACTGCATGACCTTGAATGCGAAATTTTCAGTAACAAAAGTTATGTTTACTTAGTCCAGGCTGATTTATTCTCGCCATTATTAGCCGTGCGACCAACCTCTCGATCCAATAAAGGATAATGTAAATTCCATTCTTCAAAACTGTCCCAGCAAAAAAGATACGAAATAAATTATATAATATAAATTAAATTTATAGTTTTTTTTATAAAAAATTAAATTAATTTTAATAGATTAGTACAAATACATACCAAAACTTAGTCGTAAACTACTAAAAAGGAAAAAAAAAAATCTGTACTTATTAGTAAAAAAAATATGGGCTAATTAGGGTATAATAAAAAGATAGAGCTAGAGCTAAACAAATGTAACCTCTCTAATGAAAAATAGAACAATAGGACCAAATCATAGATCATGATAGATATAATAATCACACGAGCAAAGTGATAATGGTAAGAAAAAATAAACAATACGAATAAATTAGAATTTAGTTAATAGATTACTATGGCCAACTAATTCTAGTATCAATAAATTTGTAATGGAAGTCTAAGAATACACAGTAAAAATTTGTAAAGATAAGAGCGAGAGGGGAACCAAAAAATTTTATATTCATGTCTCGCCAGACGTGGTATATAACACTACCAAAGCAAGCACGCTAGTGATGATAGTTTCGAGAAGAAAACCAATTTGACGTCTCGTAAATCCAAAAGCGCAAGTTAAGAGCATTTTGTGTGAATCGAATTTGAAACTGGCATAGCTCCAACGACTCCGAATGAAGTTATAATTATAAAAGATATCATTGATAATTTCATAATGTGAATTGCATAAGACACAATATGACGAGGTATTTAAACCTCAATGTAGAAGTTTGTCTCGAGTTGACAACTTACCTTAGATCGCAACCATCGGATGAAAGAGTGACGATGAATGTTATACGTATTCCATACTAACTCGGCCCAGTCGACATAAGTGGTGGATGTACGAATGAAATTATAGGTATCCTTGATAGTAAATTTTAAATTTCCTCTCTTGACAGTCTAGTAGTGTACGTCACTGAAGTTGATAATTGGAGGAGGTCGGGAGAGAATGAAATTGCTAATCTCCTGAAGATTGTTGATGTTCTTTGCTCGTGCAGATCTGATGTAAGATGCTCAATTCCAAAGGCTATGCCCTTGAGATTCTTCACAAGCCTACAATATATAATGATGTTTTTCCCATAATGGGTTACCAGAGAGGTGGGAATGAGTCAATGATCATACCAGAAGGAGGTATCAGCCCCATTACCAATTGTCACCCTGTACAAATTACTTGACAAAGGCCTAAGACGTAAAACTTGCATCCAAGTCAAAGAGAGGAGGAACCTAGATCTAAATCCCCATGATTAGTATTTTTTTATTTTTTGAGGACCCTATATGGAAGGATTAAAATAGTTGACAAAATGTTTGTCCCGCAAATAGAACAAATTAGATAAGTTGGAGGCGACACACATATGAAATGTGTGTTGGGGCCTACGATTCTATGCACAAGGTAATATTATGAAGAAGAGGATGACATTCGATATGAGTAAGCCACCCAAATACTTCACATGAAAGTTAAATTTCTTCTATTTTAAGATTGTGATTAGATCTTTGCGAAAGGTATAACTGACACTTGAAAGGAAGATATGGCTTTTAACAAGACTGACTTGGAGCCCTGAAAGTGACAAGAAGTCATCCATACCATATTTAATAAGTTGGATGGACTTTTGATCTCCATGACAGAAAATCATAAAATTATCTGCAAAGCAGAGGTTGAAAATTTTGACCTTATAACATTTCTAATGGAATCAGAAATTCCTATTGTTACTTTTTCCTTAAGGATACTAGAAAGGACTTGCATTACAATGCCGAAGAGAAAAAGAGAGAGGGGGTCATTTTGCCTAACCCCCCTCCTACCTTGGAATTTAAAATAAGGGTTATCATTGATAATGATCTTATTGGAAGGAGTGATAGTACATTGGATGATCCAAGCGATCATTTTTTCAGGAAAGTTCATGACAACAAGAATGTGAAAAATGAGGTACCAACTAAAATTATCAAAGGTTTTTATAAGGTTGATTTGAGAGCAACCCCCTTGCCTTTATAGTTTGTGTGATAACCCCTTAGAAGTTATTCAGAGAGAATAATATTATTTGAAATATTCCTCCCATAGATGAAATTCGATTGAGATTTATCAATCAGGTAACAAAATGAGTTTTTTTATTTTATTAGCTAGAATCTTAGAGGTGATCTTGTAGACCATATTGCAAAGAGAAATAAGCCTAAAATTAGAAACTATATAAGGGAATTTATTTTTAGAGATAAGGGAGATAGATGTGGAATTCCAAGATGGATCAACAGTACAGTGTTGAAGAGCTTAAAAACCCGTTACAGATGTCTTTTCCCATAATATATTAGGATTCTTCGAAAAAGATATAATTGAATTCATCAGGTTATTTCGTCACACGTTATCGTGCGAGTCATATAAAACGTATCTATATCATTGACCTTGGTGGAGAGGAGAGCCAAAACCCTATTAAAGCTAAGGTAGCCCAGGGGATACTTGGTGCAAGACAAGTCTAGTTGTGTCTAACGATTTTTTTTCTTCGAAAAATATTATTCATGGTTCTAGTTTTGTTCGTTTAAAAAAAAACAAAGTTGGTGATACTTTTAGATTTTTTCCGAGCTACATTTTGAAAGTTACAAACTTTTTTCTGTTAAAAAAAGTATGAAATGGAAAGTTTGGTTCAAATAATGAAAATAAGATAACTTTTGGTTTATCCTTTTCGTTGAGAAACTTTTGTTTTGTGCTTAATGTGGTTTTGAAATTTATCTAGATATGTTTGGGTAACGCATCATTCATATTCATGTAATTATGAGGTTGGATTAATATATACCGTATATTAATTCATCAATCCGATTATTAAGTACATGAGCATAATAATGATTGATTACAAATATCGTATACTCTTACGTATTATGTTGAATCTACTGAAACTCTTTGAATATTGTATAACTATGTATCATGTTGAATCTATTAAAAAAATATTATTTAAAACATTTTTAGAAATCATATAAAAGAAAAGATTTTTGAAGATCGAAGACTTGTGCAATATTTTTTACCATTTAAAAACTTTATTTATTTTTTAACAATAAATAAATTATAAATAGAATTCGAACATTGCTCAAAATATCCTATGTTCTATCTTTTACATAGCATTCTATTGTATTAAGAATTGACTTTTAATTTTTTTGAATTGTTTACCAAGATAATAAAATGGAGATTTTGATGATTTATATACATGATTGTAAAATACGTTTGATTTTTATACATATATAAGGTTTTAAAATGGAAAAAAACTCACCTGAAAGTTTAAATTAGTTTTTGTTACAGTTTGAAACATTATATGGTGTCGCGATAATTCCAGTTATGTTAAGTGCATCAATTACAATATTACAAGACTGAAGTTAAAAATGTTTCTGTGATTAAATTCATTGCCTTATTCTTAAGAGAGCCTTGCGTTTGCTCAAATATCATCGTTTTCCATTGTAGTGTTGCTTTGTTGTGTTAAATCCTTTTAGTTTTGTGACAAAACCTTTAGTTTTTTCAATATTTTTCATTCATTGGGTAATGGTTGTTTATATTGACCCATTTTGATTGCTTTAGGTTGTATATTCGAAGTGGATGTGATTGAATATATTTTTGTAATGTATGAGGTGATTTCATGTATATTTTTAGATGACTAGACATTATGGGGGTGTATCGGATGATGACATGCACGCCCAACAATTGTTTATTTGAGTTTATAGATTATTGAGTGGTGTTCATGTTCTTTAAAGTATGTGAGATCTTAATATGATGAAAATTACTTTGAAAATCGACAATTCTTGTTAAACCTTTAAGCAAATGATATCTTATGTGTTTATGATATGACAAGATGAAGACATACTCAATAATTCATGGAAGATTGTTGTCATTTTTAAGTTATAAAAACACTTTAAATGTCTTAATTCTAGAACTTTACCAGCAGACTCATCATGTTACCACACTAATCCATATTTGGGGTTATGAAAAAGATATAAAATAAATAAAAATAACACACATATTTACATAGTTCGGCCACTGCTGAAATTGACTCTGCCACTCCGTATATTGAGAATGACACTTTGTATGTTGAGTATGCGCCCAGTGGATATAATCCATTTGCTGCTCATGCGAATGCTCAACAAATTCGCGGTCGGAACGTCTTTCTTGTCGCGGTAGCCCAGACGAACCACCATGAGCAGATGGATCGAAATACGGCTAAATTTGTTGCTTCGAAGGTGGATTTGGAGGTTTTGTAAGATTGTTCGCAGCCGATATATCATTCAACGCGGGCCTATGGTGACGCTATGCCTGCCATTTTAATATCAACTCTCCATCCCAAGTGTATATCTCCTGCAATTTCAAAGAGTTTCTACCTACAACACTTGTTGGCATAACATTCATCGGAGTGTACATACTCACATCAACCCCTTTCGTAAGAAGCAAATGACTCAATATCATCCCATAAGTAGTTTATCCGCCCCAGACCTCATAGCTATATTTCGAATCATCAAACTAGGTAAATTAATTCTTCTCTCATTTCGCACGATAAAAACAGTTAAAAAGGTTTGAATATATGAAAGCTGCGAATCATTGTTATTAGGGTGAAGCAATAAACTGTTTACCAATTTCAAAGCTAATTTCCCATTAGCATCCAAATTACTTCTTATGGCTCGGAATTTACCGTTAATTTTTGGAGCCTCCAAGCCACAACTGAGAAGCTCTACTGCTTCTTCGTAGGACATAAGCCAATCAGCAGCCCAGCCCGAACGAGGATAAGTAATGGAAGGTAATTTGTGACCAGTATATGTATCATGGGTTGGAACGAAAAATAGTTCTTCAGAATCAGTTTCAAAGAAACTATAGGCATCACCATCAATTAAACAACTCATTCCTAAACCTTTACCATCTGAATCATTCTCAATTAAACGTGCGGTGGCATAAAACTTGCGTAGTAATTCGATATACCATCCACAATTGAATCTAGCAATTGTCATCCAACCTAGGCCATTATTAGGTTCAAGAAGTCTGAAATTGTTTTGCATACCTTCAACTTGGATCAGTTCATCGTAATCCAAATACATACCCGCCCAAATTTTGGTTACACCTCGTGGTGCTAGCGAATTACGGACGCGAATCTCTATTTCACCGTGATGTTCGATTGTCGCGCTATCCCATTCCTCCACCTCTTCATACCCCAAATGTCTTTCGACATTCGTTCTTCGTCTCGAGGATGATGAATCATCTCCTCCACTCTTCCGGGCTTGCTTTGATTTTCTCGAAAAGATTCTGATTAAACCTGTAGAATTTTTTTTGTGTTTGAAAATTATAAACAAAATTTAGAGAGAGAATTGTAGGTAACTAGAGAGAGATTGATGGTGGTGTGAGTGAATGAAGGGTTTAGGAGCTGTATCTATAGGGGGGGTTCGGAAATAGCCATTGGATGACGTCATTGCTAACGTCATCTATCCGGGCCATCCCGAAAATAGTCCAGATGGTCCGCTAATCCTAACAGCTAGTGCTCAAACTACCCGTTACATCTCTCTAAATCTCTCTACTTGTTCTAGATATTCTATAAAACTCGAATTTCTTATTTTACATATTGTAGTTCTACTTTCGAAATTGTTCGATTTTTTTCGGTAAATTGTTTCTATTTGATAAAAAAAACTTAAATAACGTTGGGATAACATTATAATAGATCAATTAATATATTCGTATAATTTATCAAGTTATTTACTTGTTGTAGTTATTTAAATTAGTTCTTTTAATTCTAATTTTATTAGTTGTTATTAGTTATTATTAGTTGGTATTAGTCTAAATTTAGTTTTTATTATTTGCGATATTAGTTTCGATTAGTATTTTATTGCATATTTAAAAAATGTTGTTTTAAGTTTTAAAATGCCTCTAAAACGTGGAAATATTAATGCTCACCCACCCGCTAATGTGGATCTCAATACCGGTGATGATTTTCCTAGAGACTCCCCTCACATTGACACACTCTCCTCCCATGAAAGTGGTGGTGGAATTACTAGTGGTGGATCGAGATCTCGTAAGAAAACATCTTAGATTTGGAAACACTTTAGTGTATCAGAGGATGGTTTATCCAGTATTTGTAAAGAGTGCTATAAAAGTTATCTTTACGTAGGAGGACATAGAAATATGGGCACTAGCACTATGGTCAAACATTTAAAAAAACATGAAATATATGATCCTACAAAACCTAACGCAAATAATGTTTGCATAAACCCTAAAACAGGTCTTTTTTTTTAGTTTAACCACGATACGCATAGGTAAGAAACAATGATTTATGCAATTGGTAGATTACAACCATTTACTTATGCGGATACTTGGAGATACACAAATTGGATGCAAGCTGGGGTAAACCCACAAGCCAAACGCATTCCACGTAGCTCTTTGCGATCGTAGCCTTTAAATATTTTTTTAAAAAGAAGACATTATTCCAACTATGCTAACTTTGCCATGGAATGTTTCGATTACTAGTGACATAGTTACTTTTACTGATTTTGATATGTTATGTGTTACCCTTCATTGGATGGATCCCGAATGGGTACTCCAAAAGAGAATTGCATGGTTTGAATCTATTGGTCAGCATAACACACAATTAATTAGGGAGAGTATGGTTGAATGCATGAATATTTATGGCATTAAAAATAAGATTACATCTATTTCGTTCGATAATGCATCTGCTAATTTGAATGCTATAAAATTTCTTAGACAAGATTGCACTCCCATTTTTCCAAAATTGTTTCACACCAAATGTTTATGCCATGTACTTCAATTAGTTGCGAAAGATGGAATAAGGATGGTTTTGGAAGATTATATTGCTCCTATTAAAAATGGGATCCTATTTTGTACGACCTCCGCTGCTAAAAAATAGCTTTTAAAACACTTGTTGTTGAAAATGGGAAACAATATAAGAAACTTATATTAGATGTCGAAACTAGATGGAATTCTACTTATGCAATGCTTGCACGTGCTCATGTTTTTAAAGAAGAGATTATGACGCTTTATAATGCATCTTATCCTCATACAGTTATTGAAAATCAACATTGGACATATTGTGCACACATGTTAAGATTTTTAATTTTTTTTAAAGAAAACACTCTAACATTTTCTTCACAAAATCAACCTAATGCTCATTTGGCCCTTTTCACGATTACTAATCTTGCCATGCATATGAATGAATTTAGATCAAATTTTGTATGCGTAGACATGGTGCCCCAAATGGAATTAAAGTTCACAAAGTATTTTCATCAAATACCTATGACTTATTCAATTGCTTGTATTTTGGATAATTTTTCACGAAAAGATCAATTTGAATAGCTAGTTAGATGCTTTTATCAATCCGTACAGTTTTCTGAAACTAGTCCACCGGATGATCCAGTTGACCCTGAAGGGTATATTGCCAGCGTATATGAATGTCTGCATAATATGTATAATAAGTATGCTGAAAGATATAGATTAAATACAACTACAAATGTAAAGAGTAGTAACAATAGGGGTAGAGAGAGATTTTCTACTAACTATATTCAAATGGAAATGTTACGAAGCAATGAATTTACAGAAACCCCTCAATCTGATAATGAGCTGTCTATATATTTGAGCACTATGTTTGATTTTATGAATTTTCCCGACCGTGGTATTGAAAATATCATAAGATGGTGGGGTACCAAAACTGAAGAGTATCCTATACTTTGCAGGTTTGTTAAAGAGATTTATGCAATACCTATGTCTACAGTTGCAAGTGAGTGTGCTTTCAGCCAAACAAGGTTTCAATACACGACTAAGAGAACAAGATTGACGGGCAAAGTACTTGGAGTGCTTGTGGCAGTCAAGGATTGGACCGCGGCGGATAAAAGGATGCAAGACAGAGAGTAATTGGATCGACTAGTCGACCAATTTAATCATGATATATTATCAAACAAGTCGTAGAGTGCGGAGTGCACGCTTGTTAGATTAGATCATGATTAGCGGGGTCAAGGGGCGGAGCCCCTGGATGGGGTCGAGATGACCTGTAGAGAATTTCGGCTATTGTTGCAAGTCAACAGAATTTCGAAATTGAAAATTTGACCGTTTTATTCAAATTTTAAATTTCAGCCGTTTTATTACAAAACCAGTTGAGAGACCCTAACTGCCCTAACTTCCAAACTGTTTTTGGTTGGTCGAATTTATAAATATGGGTTCTGTTGAAAAGGAAATCAGATCATTTTCATCCTCTCTGTTCAAAATATATATATCTCTGATTTTATCCAATTGAAATTTTGGAGAACCCCAAAAATATTTCAATAAGAAGTTGTTTACAAGACTTCAGAGATTATCCGGAAACGAAACACTAATTTTTACAGAAGACATCTTCAAAGATTATCCAGATGATTATGAAGATACACTTGAACAAGAAATTATGGAAGAAAACGAAGTTGAAGGTGAATCAAGTGAGGAGGAAGATTTTACTTACGAAGAAGAACTTGAAGAAAGTGAATGATGTTTGTGATAGTTTTTTACTATTTTGTATATTGATTTGAAAACATTTGTACAACTTTTGGCCCGCAAGAGTATAAACTCTGAACGACTAAATAAACCAAAAAAAACTATTTACCTTTTATTATAATAACAACAATTGTATTATGAAATAATTATAAGATCTGATTTTGGTTTAAAAAATAATAACAAACACTTGTAATATTTATAACAAAATCAAAATAGTAATAAAATGTAATATTAAAAGTATAACCATAAAATTTGTAATATTTTAACATGATAATATATGGTTTTGGTTTATAACATAATATCAACATTACTAATATTTAAAACCAAAACATAATAATAATATTCAAAATGTAATAATAACATTATAACCTTAAAAGTAATATTTAAAATTTTGGTTTATATAATAATTACAACACTTAAAATATTAATAACCAAAACAAATAAATACTAACCAAAATATGTAATAATAAATTTATAATCATTACATTATCACCATATATTTTTTAAATATAAACTAAGATATGATTTTGGTTATAAAATAATTAAAACACTTATAATATTTAAACATGTCTGCTAGGTTGCAGGTCTGCTGGGTTGCAGGTCTACCGGGTTACCGCTTATGCAGGTCTAACGGGTAAACAGGTCTGATGGGTTGCAGATCTGTCGGATTGCAGGTCTAACGTGCCAGGTTCGCAGGTTACCGCCGAATTACTAACAGGTCTCCAATTTTTTCTCGCGGTTCCAAAACCGTTTGCCACCTCTATTCATGACTTTGATCCTATCTTTGAAATTCAATTGAATTTTGGATAAATCTAAAATTGGGAGGTGAGATGGAATCTTCCAAATGGCCGAAACAACAAAATGATTAATCATTTCAGAAATTTTAAACTCCAGATGAAGCTACATATGAGACACCTTCACTACTACTTGACATGGAAAGTATATTCATGTCGTATGTTTTAATTTAAATTTTAAAAACTCTTCCAAACAAAGACATCTTCCCCACACATACAAGATTATCTGTAAAAAATCGGTGTTTATTTTTTGGATAATCTTTTAAAGTCGGGTATATAATTTCTAATTGAAATTATATTTGGATTTCTCCAAAAACAATCAATTGGATTAAATCATATATGTCTATCTTTTGAACATAGAAAATGGAATATCGTTTGGTGTTCTTCTCTTACCAACATAACCTAATGTTATAAGTATTTCGACCAATAGAATCGGTTTGATAGTTAGGGTGGTTAGCGTCTCTGAAATAAAATTGGATTTAAATTTTGAATGAAAACAGTTATAATTTGAAATTTGAATAAACGTTCAAATTTTAAAATTTTAAAATTTATCGACTTCAGCTAGGGGCTCTGCCCCTTAAACCTCGCCAGGGGATCCGTCTTTAGACCCCACAAGAGGCTCCATCATTTAACCCTAGAAGGGGCTACGCCTCTTGACCCTGTTAATCATGATATAGTCTAACAAGAGTGCACTCCGCACTCGACGACTTGTTCGATAATGTATCATTATTAAATTAGTCGAGTAGTCGATCCGATTAAACTAAAATATCTAACATTATCTACATCCACATAGGGATGACAGTCACCTATAACATTACTTAGAGTACTTAAGAAAGATGATAGAACAACGTCAAGGCAAATAACAGATTCGACAATGACATTTGCAACATTTGTGGCCTTTAACTTTTCAGTAATTTTTGTTGCATCACTTGTATAATTTTCAACCTTTGACTATTCATTATTTATAACTGTATCAATTGGAGCTTCTGAAAAATCACCATTTAAAAATATTTCAGTAATACCCACCAGGTTTTTTGGCTATTTTAACAGTAACAATCAGCCTCTAATTGATCAATATCTATAATAACTTTGTGTATCACATTTGGACTCACATAGAACATAACTACAAGAGATTTTCTAAAAAAACAAATTTTACTCCATGAAGTCATCTTTTTTGTTTTTCAATATATACAAAATTGTAATTAGGAAAAAAACCCTAAAAATCCTTCAAACCTTATATAATTACAAACCATGCCATTGAAGACTCCAAACTACTCCATGAAGTTGCAAACACATATTCAACTAACAAACCATAACTCATCTTCTCCAAACTACCAAAATTATCAAAACTTTAAATCCATTTACCCATTTTTTTTCAAAAACTCCAAAAACACTTCAAAACATGACCGAAATAGAGTCGGAACCAGTTCCCATGCAGACCAGCATGAACGCCGAGGAGTTACATTGCTTCCCACCGTAATTTTTCTACGAATAGAGATTCTTTTTAAAACCTATTTTGTGTGTTCTTCACCACACGTTGGCGTCAAACTAGTGTTCTTCACCAACAGTAGTGGCGAAGAGAACGCACCCCACGCCACATGGTGGCGTATCAATCATTTTTACGCCACCCGTGTGGCGTTTCAGGGTTGGTTACGTCATCGGATGGCATGGGGAAGGGTTGATACGCCATACCTGTAGCAAAATAGGTTAGACTAATCCGGAATCCTGGTTTAATTGATTTTTCTACTACTTATAAATAATGCAGGAGGTTACCCGATGTGAAATTTTGTTTGTTTCAGACTATGCTCACTATTTCACTACTCACGACGAGTATAGCTTAGACTCGATGACCGAGTGGGTAAAAAGAACGGGAAAGTTTTTAGGTTTTTCGATTAACTTAACATCTAAGGAGTGAAGGAAAAGAGGGATAACACCGAGAGTATAGCACCTGTGCGAGCAATCTAGTATTTTTAAGTCGGTCGTTAAAGAACACGACCGTAAGTGTAAGGCTACCGGTAGCAAAACAAATTGCCATTTTCATTTGGTAGGCAATCTGATAAAAGGAGACGATAAGTGGGCTCTAAGTGTACTTTCTCGCAAGCACAATCATGATCTGATTAAGTATGCCCAAAGAAATTTGCAACGGTCCAAGTTAAACCAGAAGGAAAAAAATCTTGTCGATATTTTGACGGTAAATAGAACAACTCCGCGATAATGTGGTGTTTTGAAGAAGGCCGATCCGGAGAATGCTTCAAATATCCGTCACGTTTACAATCACTGTCAAAGAAAAAAGATGGTTGAAAATGGTGGTCGATCCCAAATGAAATGTTTGCTAGCTAAATTACAATTGAACAAGTACAAGTATTGGGAATGGACGACCAAAGATGGGGCTAACGTCATAACCTATTTGTTTTTTGCACACCCTCTTAGTATTGATATACTACGGACCTTCCCACGCTTGCTAATCATGGATACCACATACAAATTTATTCGTTACGGGATGCCTTTGTTCGAAGTAGTCAGGATAACAACGACCAACAAAATGTTTTGTATTGGTTTCACATTTATGGGGAAATAAAAATAAGACAACTATGAATGGTCATTGTGATGCTTGAAAACGGTAATGAAGGAGAAAGATTGTGAATTTCCTTGTGTTATAACTACGGACCGCAAACTTTCCTTGATGAATAACATCGATAAAATATTTCCTAGCGCTAGTCACACGTTTTGCGAGTGGCATATCAACAAGAATGTTAGTGGGAAAACAAAAAACATGTTTGAAGTCGGGAAGGTGTTTAACAATTTTTTGGCGGTTTGTAACGACGTCGTTTTATCCATTACCGTTGACGTGATCAACGAGAGGTTGGCTAAGATACGGTCGGTTTTCAAAGAGCAAGATAATGTGGTTGACATGTCGTAGACTCGTGGATTAATCTTTATAAAGAGAGGTTCGTTCACGTAATACTAACAAAATAATGCATTTAAATAATCACAACTCTAATAGGGCGGAAAGCTCGCATGCTACTTTGAAAAAATATATCGGGTCAAGACAATCGAATTTCGATGGGTTTTGGGATAAAGTACATGGTTTGTTGGCGATGCAACACTCTACCATAAAATAATCAATAGAGCTTAGCAAGTGTCGTCTAATTCACAAATTTCAAGATTTCAAACCGTTCAAATTTTTACGGGGGTACGTATCACCTATTGCATTGGCGATGGTATACAATTATTTTGTTGATAAAAGCGGTGGTGATAAATTATCACGAGTTTGCACCGATTGTATGATCCAAGGTTTATCGTGTGCCCATGAACTAGAAGCAATCCGAAGAGCGGACGGTAATGGACCTACTCGGATTATAGATGAGCATTGGAAAAGACTAGACATCATTCATAGAGTGAAACTCACCGGCAAATAAGAGGTAAAAGTTAATTTCGCAAATCTAAATGCTAAACTTGAAGTGTTTGATGTTAACGAACAAAGCCATTGGCTAAAAAAATTTCAACAAATTTTGGATCCGTCAACAACACTCTTTTGTGAACCCCTCGAAAAGGTTAAAACCTGTGGTAGAACTCTCGGACAGGTCGGAGGTCGCGGTAAAGGTAGAAAACTTGAATGAGATTATTCTACGAAAATGGATCATTCATATCACGAATACACCAAACAACAAATGTGTGTGTCTCACAATAGTTCCGAAACTCCAAAAATGGTAACACCCGCCGAGAGTTTGGTCGGTCGGCACTTTCGGTAGCACCACACGAACATTCACCGCACACACTCTTACTAATTTCGGAGCAAAACCAACAAAAAAGAAACGATAACGGGTTGCATATGTAGGTTTTGGAACTCCGGATGCGTTGATTAGCATTACCACTATACCGTCATTCCCAATTAAACCAATTCCGGCAAGGTTTCCAAACGTTCCAGACTCACGATATTCAAAAGACATACGCCAATTGATGCGTCCTTTTGTAAGACGATTTACAAACGTTATGTCAGACGATAGTTGTCCTTTTAGAGCCATCGCGCATGGTATTTTCGGATACAAAAGTGGATGACAAATGGTTAGAGAAGACATGTTTCATGAGCTAAAGAATAATCGAGAGTTTTATAAACGTGTCGCATATTATGATGATGAAAGAGAAGTCAATAAAGAGATACACCGGCTGACTTATAATAAAGAGAACACCGATCGAAAATTGGATGCCATAGCCTAGTTGCGGGAAATTAGTCGCAACGACATTCATTTATGCTTTCTATTTCCTAGCTCCCTATGGATGTACGACCACTTACCGGTGAAAAATGTACCACAGGATGATGATTCTATAAAGGAGATCGGTGTCACATTCATGAATACAAACCGTTTTGTTTACGTAAGTAAATTATTTTTAATTTTAAATGGATTTAGTTATTTATTATTGAAATGCACACTTAGTTTCAATGTCAATTTGTAGGTCAATTTGGTTCAAGGATCACCTTTACCGACTATAGATCCACGTGGATGCGCACGATTAGAGAAAACACTAGTTCTTGGTCGATCTCTTGTTAGATAGAGTTCGCGTCGTTTCAAGACTACAAAATCTCACGCCGACATATTTCGTAGAATGTGAGTAACTCATAGTGGAATTAACCAAAGGCTTCCAATTATATTCGTGTTGTAATTTTAGATTCAAATCAGATAAGTTGTTGTTTTGTTGTTTTTGTGTTGTAAACTATTTTAATTTTGTATTAACGAACCACTAGACTTGCTAGAGCTCATCCATGCATTATTAATGTGTACATAACTTTTTTTTGCACCAAAAAAAGTTGAGGCAATCTGCCACGTTAATGGCGTAAGCGTCTCACTCCACGCCAACCGTTGGCGTGTGATTTCATCACCACGGCAACGGTAGGCGTGCCCATGGCCACCATGCCATCTTGTGACGTAGGATGGTGTCACCACGCCACCGCTTGGCCTGGTGACAATTTTTTCACTTAAAAAGAGAAGTTTCCTTAGGAGTTTGGCTTATTGCCGCCACCCAATGGCGTAAGGTATCTCCGTTTCGCCACTAAGTAGAGGAAATAAGCCAAACTTTTTTTAAAAATATATTTTATTTATTTCATTTCGAAATTATTGTTATTGTTAAAAATATAACTTTTATTCTTATTGACACTATTATTTATGGATGAAATGCAACCCAATTTTTCAAACTTTATTTTGTTTTGAATAATTTTGTACTAGAGTCATTTAGCACAACTTTTGATAATTATCGCCAACAAATTTAAAAGTAAAGATTGCATAACAAAGGTAGTGTTTGGAACAACAATCAACTGAAGCTTAAACTAAAACAACAATCAACGAAAGCGTAAACTAAAATAACAACTCACTTGTCCGGCCAATTCCATTTCATCAACTTCCTTTCTTCTTTCGCATTTTGGTAGTCCTCCGCAGTAATACCCATTTCCTCTTCCTTGATGGTAACAATGTTGGAATGGACATGATCCAGCTGATCCTTCGTTAAAGTATTCGTGAGTTAGCAGTTGAACAGGTTGAACACAACATGACGTTCAAGTCATTGAGTTTTGAAACTATGTGTAAACGAAATTTCTTTACAATGGGCCACTAAGCTTTAACCTCATTCAAACGCCTTGAAATCTTAGGCGGCTGGATGTCATCCCTACCGTATACGAAATACATCTGGCATAACATTGCCTCATAATAATGTTTACCTCATTATTTCTTATAGGTTTTACCTACTTCGACAAATACTTCCATCAAATATTCATCTTCCAACCCACTCCAAAGAGACAATATAAGAGTTTCAATTTTGATTATTTCAAATTGTGTTGTTACAAGAGGAGATCATCTATTTATTGACCATTTATTTTTTAGATAATGTAATCCAAATAGACCAATATCTGATTGACACGTGTATGGATCACATAATCCAATAAACCAATCATTTTGTGACACATAATGGATAAATAAAAACACATATCCTTTGGTGCGTCAAGATAGACCATATAAATTTGATCTGGATGTCAATACAACTCTGTCAAGTGGTTTTGTTTAATGTTTTAGTAATTCCCAATATAGATGGAAATAAACAATAATAATGAAAAAATTAACGAAAAAAATTAAGGGACAACAACAATGAAATCCTAAATACCGAAACAACAACTTACGAAATCTTAAATAACCAAACAACAACAATGAAATCATAAAAACTCAAACAACAAGTTCGAAATCATTAAAATTCTAAACAAAAACAAAAACAAAACTTCAGACTTAAATTTCGAAGTTATATCCCATGTTGTATTCATCACTTTCGTTCTCTCTTGCCGAAATAGCATCCTCTAGATATTCCATAATGTCCATGCTAATGTAGTCAACAAACATCATTTTCCACACCGCAGCTGCTTCTTGCTTAATTCTATGAGGCATGAACAACAATCTCTGGAGCGGTTTTATAAAATTATACATGCCTTTGACTTTATCACGACTACGCTTCAGATGATTTGTAACTCCCGATCGTTCGTACTCGAAGTACATCCTACATAGCACCCGATTGAAAAAAAACATCACTCGTATTATTGAACGTTGTTCGACGGAGAATCTTCACTTCCTAAAGCAACTGGTAGTCTTCAGTAACATTAAACTCCATTCCTATAAGCCTTTATGTTTTTTACTATGTTTGATGTTTTGTGGATGAAATATCTTCCTATGTTTGAAGTCTCTATGTAAGGGCATTCCAATTTGGCGGGAATGGTTCTTTGGAGGGCATTCCAATTTGACGGGAGTCATTCTTTGGAGAGAACAGAAATTTGACGGGAATCATTATTTCGATGCAATCATTTTGTAGAGGGAAACAATGTTTGTTATTTAGTGAATTGCTAAAAAAATAAGCTAAACAACTCGATGAAGTTGTATTATCAATAGGTTTTTAAAATATTTATACAAAACATTTCCATTAAAACAAACTCTTAAAATTTTCATATTATATTTACCCAATTTATTTACTAGATATGTAAATAAATATGTCGCTAAATAAAATATTATACATTAAAAACATATAGATAAATGACACTATAAAATACAAATAACACATACAAATATCTTACAACAACGATAAAGATAGACATTCATTTTTACCAAAAAGATATCAAAATAACAAACACTGAATCATCAAAATATCATAAAAGTGTCATACAACCCGAAACAAATAATATAATATCTAAGAAAGTCTCTTGGAAATAGATAAAACCTCTGTGTACGCCTCCCTCAAAGCACCAACATTATCTCCAAACTCATCCACTCCGGGAAACAACAATATTCTACGCATAAATATCGTATGATAGTTTCGTCCCGATTCCCGTACACATAGTCATCGAGAGAGTATATCGCATTGTTGATTAGGTTGAACCAGCTAACCTTCCGATGGAGTAGAAGATAATCAGAAGTACAAAAGGACTCCATCTTGTCCCTCATCATCTATTCCCTTAAAACAGTATAATCGCTAGTTCTCCCAACTATCCTCGTCGAATGCATATGCCATCGTCTTTGGTTTTCTTTTCGACTTCGACTGCATCTTTAGCAATAGATACGGAATAAGCCTCTACATACGGCCAAACTGTCTCAACACCCGCTCCGGATAGTATGCCTGCGAGTGCTCAACACCGAAGATGACCTCTCGAAACCATGATATATCCTCAAATAGAAAATGATCGTGTATCACACGATAAGGATCAAACAGTACCTGCAATATAAACCAACACCTACACAATCACGTATAAATGCCACTAAACGCAACTAATACAAGACAAGACAAACTATAAAAGAGTTATATATTGTTCTACTATCGCAATAGGTTAAACTATAATATAGTTTTATCTTACACAATAATAAAACTTGCATCTGTCTCCTAAGGGTTGTTGATAGTGATCTAAAGGTTCAGCTTCATCTGGGAGTCAGAAGCATCCGCACTTATATCCCATCTTGCAATAGGGGGCTAGCGCTTGGTGTAAGTGGAATGAGTTAAAGGGCGGAGTGTAACAAAATAATATTGTATCCACGTGTCTAGCAAACCGATACATCCGGTCATAGTCCTGGTCTCATGAAATGAGGCCTCACCGAGATGGTGATACAAGTAAGAAAGGACGACCGTACCCCATGCGTAACGTCCAACACCCTCCTTCATCAAATCGCGCAGTAAAAACAAATACTTGTAACTAACGTACATGTTACTCTTGTCAAGGAATAGAACAGTGCCGAACATAATATATGTGTGCGCAGCTGCATGTACCATGTTGTCGGTGAGATTAAGGTTGTCGTCGCAGAGATCTGGGCCACTATACCTACTTTTCAGCTATCCGTAACCCAAACTGATGCCGTTGCATCTCTCAACCTCATTGACAAACAATACATCGCTTACTCCAAGCTATAGATGGCAATTTAACCCAAAACGGTGGGTATCCGAACCGAACTGATCCGATGGGGCGGGTTACCCGAAAAGAAAAAAAAACGTGGCAGGTTATGGTTTTTATTTTTATTACCCGTTCGGGTTCGGTATGGGTTTCGGTTTTGGATATTTTACCATGGGTACCCACCCCGAACCCGCCTCGTAAAATAACTAAAATATTTTTATTATATAAAATATTATTTTAGCCCAATAGAAAATACTAGTCCATGAGCCCATTGTGAAGGTGATACTATAATTTAATTAAATATATATTATTCTAATAATACTTTTTATAATGGAGGTTCAATATTTAATTACATATATTTTATTCTAAATCAAATTTTAGGTCGAGTTTGGATTTTCGGGTTCGGTTCGGATATTAACTACGAGTTTTATTTGCGGGTAGTTCATGGGTACTCACGTGGATAACCCGAACCCGCAGATTCAGGTTTTGGTATGGGAAAAAAATACCAGTCGGGGTTCAGGGCAGGTTCATGTATCAATTTTCTACTACTGGTCAGGTATCGGATATATAGATACCCATCCCCGATCCGCCCCATTGCTATCCCTACTCCAAGAAGATGAGCACCCTCATGCATGGCCAACATCTTGTCAGATATAGGAGAAAAAAAAAGCAAGCTCACCCCTCTACTGTGATCCCCAAAATGGTGTGCACGTTTTCGAGCGTGATCGTCATCTCACCAAGTAAAAATAGAAAATGTTTGTTTCCACATGCTACAGCTCAAGAAATACCTCCGTTATGTTGAAGTATATCTGCATGCACGATAATGACTTGATAAGTCTACCAAAAGGTGTGAGATCAAGTACGACACACACCCTCATCTGCGAGGTCAAACTCCAACTTTTATGGGTGGGATAATAGGCGTATAGCCGCATCTCGCACTCCTGAAAATGTTTGTTTTGTATATATGAGAATAAATTAAAAGTCTACTCAACTAAAATATCAACTACAAATGTTATTATTACCTCGCTCTGCCAAAGGTAGTAGGTAGCGTGGGAGGTGAATGTCTCGCCAAATAACGATGGTAGTCTGGAGGGAGAGGAGCTCGTGGCTGCCTTCTAGGTAGCAGAGGCTAGCTTCTCCTGCAGGAAGCGGAAACGGAACTGGATTCGGAAGCATGCGGTTCAGAAACTATAGGTAGCTCCTCCATCGGAACCGTTGAATCGGCTACTAAATAACTCTCGCTACCTGTCCGTACCTTTGTCCGCCTCTTCACTCTCTTCATCGAGAGCCATCACCGAAGCTGGATGCGTCAACAGGATCCATAACCTGAAATAAAAAATGTACAAAATGTCAAGGTTGGTTCAAAATACCAATGTCAAACGGGAAGCATTATTAAATAAAATAATTGTATAAACGCGTAATATAAATCGGTCCCGAGTTACTCCTGTGACCGGATATCCCACGCCATCGCGATGGTGTGGGTTCATGTGTGTATGCTACAGTGATGGAGTACATAAATAAACCCATGTCATCGTAATGACGTGTGATAGGAAGCCCACGCTATACGTGTGATAAGAAGCCCACGGTATACGTGTGGCGTAGGCATGGACACCCACGCCATTGGTATGGTGTGGGATCTTATGTGTACACCATAGTAAGATATACTCACAAGATCCCATGCCATACCAATGGCGTGGGATTCGTTATTTACACCACACGATGGCGTAAGATGGTGTTCGACGCCCGTATGGCAAAGAGTGTTGTACGCCATTGCTGAAGCTTCAAGCTGCTGTAAATTCAACTCAAACCTGCAGCAGGCCACCAAACACCTTAATCGACACTCTAAACCTAACTAAACCATTAAATAACAACAAATATCAGTTACAGTTATCTTCAAACTTTGCTCGACGAATCTACTCAGCGAATCTTTGGTGGGTGCTTCCGATTTTTACGCTTCTGGTGGCTTTCGGTGTATCGTCAAGGGTTTGGTTGTGGGTTAGGTTGAGTTTTGGTGGTTTTTGGTGTTTTTGAACTCAGATTTGGGTTTGGCTTGAAATTGGCTGTTTCCTCAGTGGTTGAGGAAAGTAGGGTGAGGTGAAGGAGGAAGGTAGTGTTAGGTTTAGGTATTAGTTTTAGGTTTAGATTTAGTTTAATTTAGATTTAATCAATATTTTACTTTTAATTAACTACTAGTTTAGATTTAATTTAGTTTTAGTTCGCGTTTGGTTTAGTTTTAATTTAGGTATTAGGTTTTTATTAGGGTTTTTGAAAATTTTAGTTTTTTAGAGATAAGGTAGAGAAATTGAAATTTTTTCTGAAAATTATGGTAACTTCACGAAGTAAATTTGTTTATTTATAAGATTTTGTAAGGGTAAGATCGTCATGAAAAATATCTTCGTGGAGTAGTTTCAAGAAAAAAAAGGTGACTTCACGGAGTAAAATCGATTTTTTTTAGCAATTCGCTAACTACAATGTTATCACCAATAGGATAAACCAAAGTTTTCCCCCGTCCATCATCAATTTTGGATTTTTGGCGTTGAGACGATGTGGAATACTCAAATCCCTTTTCTTTCCTTTCTAAATAACTTTTGTCTCACACAACAAGATTGGCATCATTTTCAAATGTACTCTTCTTCCTCATGTCTTTGAATTATAGCTTCAAAAACACTTTAAACAATGGATTTTTTTTTACGTTTTCCAACAGTTAAAAAACATCATACATAGGCCGAGTAGAAGCCTAAACAATAATTATATCTTTGTTACCGAGTCTTCTCACTCATCCACTGAATTTTATCCTAAAAAATCATTCTCCAATTACTGAAAACTTGACTCCCCATTTTTATTTGCAACTGCCACCTTTATATCTAAAGTAACGACAAAACTCATTTCAATAATAGAGGGAGTCATTGAGGTTACTTGAACATGAGGAATATGTGTAGTCTTCTTCTTAATAATGTTAAGGTTGCCCTCATCGGAGTTGATACTACCAGGAAAAATAAGAGAAGATGATAATAAACTGAGGCCCAAACAAGGCCAAACCAAGAGGTATTCAAGTTATATCGAGGTAACTCGCAAGTAGTACATCAATGCCACACACAACATCTAAACTGAGGCTAAAACGAGAGCCCCTCACACCATATATTGACATATCACGAAGCACCATCTACATATCAAATCTAATAGTCGAGCATATACTGAATTATAAAGAACCAATGTCACCTCACAAGGAATGACCAAGCAGAGCCGAGCGAAGGCTTTAAAGAGAACTAGGTGGAAGTTGGGCGACTTCTCCTACCTGAGGTCTTAAACGAGCAGAGACCATCTAGATAACCGATGTGGTCCTACCAAGTTCTACGAAGAATAGCCATCGATTTCGGATGTCACCAAGGCGCAAACTTGATGAACGCATAATAAAGGACATTAAAGAGAGTCAATACTCATTAAAGACAACTAATGACCGGAAAATCAGGATAACTAGTCATGACTTAAGTGATAGCCATAAATATAAGTCAACGGTCACAGTTAATGCAATTATGTATTTAGTAGGAGAGAGAAACTACATTGTAAGGAGTATAAATAAGATCTTAAATATGTAAACCTTTATCTTTTCTTTCCAGATTAATAAAATTATTACTTTGGAAAATTATTTGTAAGATTTCCCTCTAATAAATTTGGTACCATTGGTGAGAAATCATAAAAGAACACAATAACAAGTTTTGAACCATGGTGGTAACACGATTTAGGATCTAAAAATATATTTTGGAGTGAAACGATACTATATATAATCTGAGGATTGTGGTGGATCAAGTCGAAACATAAATTTAGGTACCTCGTAGTGGTGTTGTTAATATGGAGAATCATGATGCAAACGTCGCTGAAGCGAGAGCTGAGGGCAGCCAGTCTCCTACTACAATTGTCCAGAAGATCGCCCCAATGGCGACGGTAGGCGTTACAGAGCATGTCGAGCCTGAGGCAACAACCGATAACCCCGTGGCTATGTTCATAGTCCATCAGTTAGAGCAGAAATTGAAACATATGCAATAAGAACAACAACGGGTCGCCCACGACCAGGAACTCAAATATCAAGCAGCAAGAGCAACCCTAAGTTAAATGAACGATGCCTTCCACGCGTTGATAACTAAAGTGTGAGGGAACAACATTGAGAAGCAACACTTTAGTATTGACGCCAGTCGAGCTAATTAAGGAGATCGGTCTTCTAAATGTGAAGATGATGGAAAATGAGAGGGCGAGAACAACATATAAAACCAGTCTTAGGGGCGGGACCCGCACAGAGACGTGCAACTAAAGGCTCCCAATAAGGCTCAAGAAAATAAAAACTTGCAGTATGATCAAATCCGCCCAAAAGTATCAGTCTATAACCTTAAAGAATATCTATTTTTGGAAAATATCCTCGGAGCTGAACTCCTTTGAAAGTTTAATCCATTCAGAATGGAAGCATATGACATCATAAGTGCTCCAGAAAGGAACTTGGAACAATTCCAAAATATGATGATTGATGAGTGCGGATAAATCCACCACTACTTTCTGAGATTTGCGGACAAGGGCAATTCGGACAAACACTGCCCACTGAACTATCCGGACAGGACAAAATTATAAAATAACTAAACACCTTTTGACTAAGCTAGGTGCTAATCAGCTTATTAAGTAAATGGGTCCTTAAACCTGATCCGGTTTCATAATTCGACGTGAAAGCCCATGGGTCCATAATTAAGGGTATAAATACCCCAATTACTTTCATTAATGAGGGTAATGAACATTTAATACAACCAGGCAGCTCAAATCTCTCAATACAACAAACCTAAACATTTAATACTCTAAAAACTTTCCAAAACACTTGACAAAATTACTCTCAGCTTTAAATAATCCTCACCAAATCAGCGACCACAGTGGGAAGAGAAGGTGCCTGAATGTAGCATTCAAAACCAGCAAGAAAAACTGGTTCGGATGAATCCGGATGAGCAAGCAATTCCACCTCCTTTGGTGGAGGTGGTGGGGGAAAACAATAAATACACGACCGAAGAGCGATACAAGTTGAAAACTGAAATAGAAGCGTTGAGAGCCACTAGAAAGGTAGAGATGGGTTTAAACGAAAAGTCAAAAGCGTCAGCCATTCACCATACTGATAACCCACGGGAGAACGACCCATCAGCAAAGACTCATGTGAGCACGAAAAAGACCCATGTCAGTTCCAAGAAGTCTCACTGGTTCAAGCCGGTGGAGAGCTCAGAATCTGAGTCCTCCAGTAGCTCCTCGAACGACGATGAGCTTGAGGAGTCTTTGTCATCAAGCAGTGATGAGGGGAGGTACAGGAAGAAACAAAAGTTAGTTAAAAAATATTCAAGAAATAGAGATTGTCATGGGAGACTAAAGAGGCATCTGGGAAAATGGTCGTCTCACAGCCACAACCATAGTCACAGGCATGTGGATCAACTACGGATGGATCCTTTTGCTTTCCATGATGAGCCAGGTATTTTTGTAACACCTAATGAAGACATCGTTTTTAGTCGTAGTTAGAATTGGAGGAATTCGCCATTGTCAGGCAAGATACTGTTCAGATACCTTCCTAAGAGGTTTGACAATACTAAAATGGAGAAATATTATGGGAGCAAAGATACGGACAACAATCTGGAACAGTTTAAAAAATTTATGATGAATTTTGATGATGATGACAAACTTCTTTGTAGAGCCTTCTCCCAATCTTTTACGGGAAGTGCTTTGAAATGGTAGAACAACTTGCCACAAGGTTGTATCAGAAACTTTGATATGTTTTGGGTGGCCTTCCGAAGGCAGTTTGTGGGGAGTAAGGAGGTGAAGGGCAATGGAGATACTATTATTCATTATGCTCAAGAGCCAAATGAGTCACTAAAAGACTATATAAGCCGGTTCGTAAATACCAAGAATGGGTTAGCTGATTGCTTTGAGCAAGTAGCAATAGCCTATTTGAGACAAGAATTAAACCATGGGAATCTAACTGATTCAGTGACAACGAAAAAGGCTATGACTTGGGGCGGTTTGCTAAATCAGGTGGGTAAACAAATCAACGTAGATGAAACAAAGAAGACGAGGGTACACAGACAAGTGAGGTTTGCCCCGGCTGCTCCAAACCAAAATCAGTCCAGATACAAGGCCAAAGAGACTGGACATGGATCCAACAGGGCCAAACAGACTCAATCCCACCCAAATCCATCTCAGAGCCAGCAGTCCAAAAATAAACGTGGACCTTGGGTCCAACCGGAGTGGTTTCCTGAATTAAAGGAGAATGCGGCAACCATTTATGACAAAACTAAAGATGTGGTGCATTTTAGGAAGCCGACAGTGCTTCAATCTCCTAGGGAAATTCGTAATACTTGTTTTTTCTAGTATCATCATGATATTGGCCACAACAGTGAAGATCGTATCGTCTTGAAACAAGAAGTATAGAATCTTATTGAAAGGGGCAAGCTGGGAGCTTATGTCAAGAGAAGGAGTGAAAACAGGCCTCACAATGCTTCCCGAACTGGCCCAACGAATAATAGGGGGACATCTGCTCCAGAAGGGGCTATGGTGATCCTTGAAAGATTTGATGTCGAATCGGAGTATTTGAATCCTGATCCAACCCGGAATAAACTGGCGGTTATAACAGAACAAAATAAGACGGTGTCCGGACTCATAAGCTTTTTTAAGTCACTTACTATATTTGGGGGGGGGGGGGGGACACTATGACTGCGCTGAGTCTTTCTTTAAAGAAGAGGCATGTTCACACTCTAGCTACTCAGTTAGAGAGAGGCATGTCTTCTTATCAGTCCCAAATTCTTTTTCCCTTCATTGTTTTTGATGAAGATGATCTACGAAATATAGTCGGGCCTCATGAGGATGTTGTGGTGATAGGAGCTTCAATTGGGGGCAACGACATCAGGCGAATTCTGATTGACATTGGCAGCTTAGCCAATATTCTCTTTTTAAGTTCTTATAAACAGATGAAGAATACGGTAGTGATTCAGCGTTCGAACAGATCCATTGTGGGCTTCACATGAAGTTCGGCGGATGTAATCGGAGAATTTGAGGATGGGGTATTGTTGGGCAAAGACCCTTTCAAGAAGATGGTCATGGTACTATTCGTTGTGGTAGATTGCCCCACATGTTACAATGCGATCTTTGGGAGGTCCTGGCTCTCTAGGATGCATGTTGTAGCTTCAACGGTCCATCAATGTTTAAAGTATGCGGTTCAAGGACAAGTGGGAGTTGTACGGAGTAGCCAAAAGATAGCAAGAGAATGTTATGCAAATGCAGTTGCTCCTAGAACTCTGGGAGCAGTTCGGATTAATGAATATTAGCAATTGTTGGGGCCCCCTAGGGGTGAGGGTGAAATTGATGACCCCAGAGAGACCCCTGGTGTTTTGATACCGATTAAAGAAGTTGAAACCCACTCTCTAGCTGAAGGAGGGAGTGTTAAAGTTGGCTCCAAAATGGAACCAGAATTAAAGAAAAAATTCTTGTCCTTTTTGGCGGGTCACCAACATGTTTTTGCTTGGTGCTATGCTGATGTGACCGGAGTACGCGCAAGTGTTATATCACACAATCTGTCTATCCGAAGAGATGTTGCACGTGTTGTGCAAAAAACGAGAGCTTTTTCTAAGGAGAAAGCTGATGTAATTGTCCAAGAAGTTGACCGACTTACCAAGATGGGGCATATAAAGGAGTCACAGTATCCTTTATGGACAGCCAACCCAGTGCTAGTCAAGAAAAAAGAATGGAAAATGGCGTATGTGTATTGACTTCACTGACCTCCACAGAGCTTGCCCAAAGGATCTCTGTACGGTCCCCCGGATAGATCAGTTGGTGGACTCCACATCTGGAAACAAGCTATTATCGTTCATGGATGCCTTCTCCGGTTATAACCAGATACAGGTGGATCCGGAGGACCAAGAATACACTACCTTTGTTACATATAAGGGTTTATATTGTTACAAGGTGATTCCTTTTGGGTTGAAAAATGATGGAGTTACTTATCAGAGATTGGTGAACAAAGCATTTGCTGATCAGATTGGAAGAAATATGGAAGTATATATCGATGACATGATGGTTAAAAGTTTAGAAGAAGAGCTGCACCTAGCTGATCTTCAAGAAACTTTTTCCAACTTGACAAAGGTTAATTTAAAATTAAATCCAGAAAAGTGTGTGTTTGGGGTGCAATCCGGAAAATTCTTGGGTTATGTAATAAGTGAAAAAGGGATAAAACCTGATCCGGATCAGCTTGATACTATGTTGAAAATGGACCCTCCTCAAAATATTAAAGAAGTGTAGAGGCTGACAGGAAGGTTGGCTGCTTTGAATCGTTTCATTTCAAGGTCTTCGGACAAATGTACTCCATTCTTCCAAACCTTGAAAGGTGCTAAAGACTTCAACTGGTCTCCACAGTGCAGCCACGATTTTGATGAAATAAAAAAAACATTTGTCTTCTTCCAAAACTCTTTTAAGCCTGTTTACGGAGAAACACTATATGTATACTTGGCTGTGCCAGAATGTGCAATAAGTGCAGTGCTGGTAAGATATGTGGACAATTATCCTCGTCTCGTATACTACATCAGTAAGAGTCTGATGGATGCTGAAAAGAGGTACCTAAAGCTTGAAAAGCTGGCACTATCCCTAGTAATTGCTGGCATAAAAATGAGGGCATATTGTTAGTCTCATTCCATCATCGTCCGAACATCTTTTCCTTTGAAGAATGTGCTTCAGAAAGCAGATATATCAAGCAGGATGACCAAATGGTCAGTAGAGCTGGGTGATTATGACATTGATTTTTCCCCACGAACTACGATTAAAGCTCAGTTTGTTAGTGATTTCTTGGTGAAATTTCATTCGAACAGAAGTACTAAACAAGCTTCAGAAGAGAAAACTAAAAAAAGAGTGGGTTGTCCGGACTGATATTGGATCAAGCACAATGGGTTGTGGGGATGGGATTTGTTTGACCTCTCTGTATGGTGATAAGTTATACCAGGCTATATGCTTTGCTTTTAGGGTTTCTAACAATGAGTCTGAATATGAGGCAGCTATAGCTGGTCTGAAGTTAGCTTTTCTGTGTGGGGCTAAAAGAGTTAGATTAATGAGTAATTCTCAGCTTCTTATCCACCATGCTCAAATTTAATCTGAAGCAAGAAGGAGCAGTTGATCAAATACTTATTCATTCTTAAAGAAGTAGCAGCCAATTTCAAAAATGTTTGCTATGAGCATATTCCTAGATCAGAAAACACGTTGGCAGACTCTTTAGCAACCATAGCATACTCTGAGTCCTACCCATGGATTCATGTACAAGAATCCCCATCCATACAATCAAATCAGAGCAAAGAAGAGGAGGAGAGCTTAAGTGTACAAGTGGTTCAATCCAAAGATTGGAGATTTCCCCTTCTTCATTACATCTCTGATGGAATTTTACCTCCGGATAAGGCTATGGCAAGGAAAATGAAACACAAGGATCGTGGTTTCTTGATCATAAGAGAGGTTCTTTATAAGAAGTTGTTCAGCAGACCTCTCCTACGTTGTTTGGGGGCTGAAGAGTCCCAAATTGTTTTATCCGAATTACATGATGGAGAGGGATCAGCACATTGTGGCTATAGAGCTCTAACCCGGAGGGTTTTGTTGGCCGAATAGTATTGGCCATCCATAATGGAAGATGCTAAGGAATTAGTGAAGAAATGTGACCCATGCCAAAGGTATGGTAACAAAGTTCATATCTCAGCAGTTCCCATGGAGTCAATTTCTGAGCCAGTGTCTTTTGCTCGTTGGGGACTGGATTTAGTTAGGCCTCTACCAATGGCGTCCGGAGGGTGCAGGACTATTATTGTAGCCGTTGATTATTTCTCAAAGTGGATAGAAGCATCCCCCAAGAACTACTTCAAAAGCTGTCATAAAGTTTATCTTATCTAACATTTGTTGCAGATTTGGAGTTCCAAAAAAGATTACAATAGATAATGGGCCACAATTTGACAACAAGGATATGGAGAGTTTCTGTGCCTCCAGGGGCATTCAACATTGCATCTCTTCTCCTTTCCACCCATAAGAAAATGGCCAAGTTGAAGTGGCAAACAAGACCATTCTGTTCGGTCTGAAAAATAATTTAGAAGGGGCTGCAGGGAAGTGGCCAAGTTATTTGCAAGAAGTATTATAGGCGTACCAGACTACTCCTAGAGCTGCCACTCAAGAGTCTCCTTTTTCCTTGGTATATGGGATGGATGCAATTACTTCCATAGAAGCAACTCTACCATCATACAAAGTTCACAAATATTTCGAACAAGTCAATGAATTGATAATTAGAAGTCGGTTGGACTTAATAGAAGAAATAAGAGTTAAAGTTCATGTTAGAACCACCCATTACCAAGGCCTGATGAGGAGAAGATTTGCTTCCAAAATCAAGAGAAAGGATTTTCAGTCAGGAGATAAAGTATTAAGAAAGGTTTTCTTGCATACTAAGGAAAAGCAGTTCGGCAAACTAGATCCGAACTAGGAAGGCCCTTATGAGGTTGCCGAAAAACTTAAGCCTAGGACATATAGGCTTCAATACAAAGATGGAAGAATCCTAAATCACCTATGGAATATTGAACACCTCTGGTTATATCTGGAATGAAAGTTGTGTAAATATTTACTTGTTTAAAGTCAATGTAAATATTAGGGGGTACACTCTTTCCTACCTTGGTGGCGCGGGGAGGTTTTAATAAGGTGTCTAGTTTTTTCAATGAAATATGATGCCTTCTTAAAATATTCGGTGTAATTTGATTATAATTCCTTTCAAGTCTTCAATTGCTTGGGCTTTCACCAAACGAATTGTCCGGCGTAGATTCGATTTCGCTGGAGATTGTTCAATATCAGATCCCATGGCTAAAAAAGGGGAGGGTTTTCTAACGCTCGATACTACTTTTTCTTGGTTAGTAGAAGGTTGGGACTCCTGAACAGAGGAGCCTGATGGGATTGGTGAAAGATTGGGTTTAAACAGTCGTTTGGGTGTTGGATTTCTAGTAGAAGATGATCCTTGATCAACTTCTTGGAATGGTTTATCAGACTTGTCGCATGGGGAGACTGGGAGACCAGCAGCAATGCGCCTCTCTAGCCGTGAACATAAAACTAACCAAGAACAATTTTGAAAGAAAGGGTGAGAAGCTCTGTAAAAGATTTATAAAAGTGATGAAGATAATGAAACAGTGAAAAAATGGTTTATATATTAGTAGAAAAATGTAACTGATACCTAGGATAAGACGAAGAGATTCGAGCAATGATTGAAGACAGTGCTAACGTGGGAAATATTAAATGCATAGGTTACTTTTTCGGTTTAGTGGGAGCGCCAATCTAGGTAAAAAATGGTTGGTAGGTCGAATCAGATTGCGACACGTGTCCCACGACCCAAAGATTACTCTTAGAATTCTGGGAAGAAATCAATCCGGAAAAATCTCGAACCAGACACACAAAATGGGTCGGAAAATATCATTACTGACTAAGTGAATTTTTTAGTCCTGCCAAAGATTTTTGACAAAGCCTAAACAAGGGACTACTGATGAGTCCGGATAAATCCACCACTGCTTTCTGAGAATTTCGGACAACGGCAATTCGGACAAACATTGCCCACTGAACTATCCGGACAGGACAAAAGTATAAAATAACTAAACACCTTTTGACTAAGCTAGGTGCTAATCAGCTTATTAAGTAAATGGGTCCTTAAACTTGACCTGGTTTCATAATTCGACCCGAAGCCCATGGGTCCATAATTAAGGGTATAAATACCCCCAACTACTTTCATTAATACTCTAAAAACTTTCCAAAACACTTAACAAAATTACCCTCAGCTTAAAATTATCCTCACCAATGATAGCTTTCAACCAGGATGATGCCATGCTCTGTAGAGCCCTGTCCATGAACCTTAAGGGTAATGTCATGGACTGGTTTAGCAGTTTTCCTGAATGATCAATTTATGATTTCGTAGGTTTGTGGGGCACCTTTAGAGAAAGATTTGTTAGAAATAGAGAGATCTAGCGTGAAAGCGACTCCATTATGGACTTCTACTAAATGAGAGGAGAGACAATAAAAATCTATGTTAAACACTTTGCTCACGCCAAGAACACCTTCCCGATTTGGGGAAAGCATGGCGGTCACATCCCTCAAGAGAGGCCTCGACCGTAAAAGGGAAATGTACGCGGATCTAATCCGCTTTCCCGTGAATAAAATAAGTGATATTCTAACTTGAGCGGACCAATTCATTTAGATTGACGATGCTACCAAGAGGGACTCTCCAGAAAGAATCTCTCCAGACACTAAGAGGGATCATATGACGGGATAAAGAAAGGGCCTTGTCGTGAGGGTGCCCGTGGCACCAGAAACCGCCGACCGACGCACTACAAAAACCCAACTCGGCGATTTACCCCTCTAACCGAGACTATTTCAGTCATTTATGATCAAACAAAAGAAATGATAAAGAATTTTCCTACTCGCACTATGAGCGATCAAGAACACGAAATTTTAAGCAATCATTGGTGAACTTATTCAGTTTGTTAACAAACAACAGCACCATTGCTAACCTGACTGAAGGGAAGAAACCTGTTCGGCCGATGATGAGGGACGCTAGGAACACAAATGGTGGATAAAGGTAAGCAACAATGGTTGTTCACAATCTTAGTGGGTGTAACATTGCTAGGTAGCAATTAAAATTTTAGTAGAGAGCTACGACCGAGCATGAGGTACATGCCGCCAAATTCTCATCTTACCACAACTAATGTAATCTTTTAGTTGACCTTATCTTTAATGATGACGAACTGTGCATGATTGGCATGCCGCATGAGGATGTTTTAACGGTTAACTAGGACATTAGAGGAGTGATAGTAACAAAGGTTTTAGTTGATGAGGGTAGCTCGACAAATAAATTTTTCAAATCCAGTTGTGATCGCATATTAGAGGTACCATCATATAAACTCGACCAGCCTACTTTGGTAGGATATGAATCGAAGTCATCAAAGTGCATCCGCGAGGTCGAGCTTATGGTTAAGGTGGGCCATGAGGCTACCGTGAAGGAACTCGAGATATTTTTTTTATCTCCAATGCCCCCAATTTTTATCACGCTATTATTAGTAGACCGTGGATAGATCAAATGGAAGCCATTCCTTGTAATTTCAGGAAATGCATAAAGTACCTGGTTGGAAACTTAGTGTGTATTATAAGAAAGGGCCAGCGGACTGCCAGAACATGTTATGCAGTAGCTATTGACCCAACCAAGCATATCCAAATCAAGGGGGAGCAAGGTGAGGACAACAGAAGCACCCTCCCGCCGGATCCGACGGATGACCCTAGAGATATCGAGCGACTTGATAGCGCTCCTGATGATACAATTGACGAGCTCATGGCAAAGGGTTGTATCTTGCGAGTAGGTAATGATTTAACTTATGCTTTTAAAAGTTCTTTTATAAGTTTGTTAGAGATAATTTTAGTTATTTTTGTTTGAATTGTTGATGATGTGTCGGGGGTATAACCAACCGTAATTTTCTATGAGTTAACGGTAGGTAGGTAGGTTAAACCTGTACGATAGAGATATTGTTTATTTTCCGTTCAGAAGCAAGAGGCCTTAAGCAATGAAGTGGACAAACGTTTTAGGTTCGGGCATATACGGAGCTCGATATCCAGTTTGGGTGGCGAACTCTGTGATGGTCAAGACGAAATGGGGCAGTGGCGCATGTTCGTTGACTTCACAAATCTAAATCAGGCATATCCCAAGGATGCATTCCCGATGCCTCGTATCGACCAGTTAATAGACTCGGCCTCCGGTTGTGAATACCTTTCGTTCATGGATGTCTATTAAGGATACAGTCAGATTTATTTGCACCTAAAAGGCTAGGAGCATACGACGTTCCTGACCGAGCGGGGGATTTACTAATTACACAGTGATTCCTTTCGGATTTAAGAACGCACGCTCTACTTACCAACACCTTGTAAACCATATTTTTAAAGACCAAATAGGATACAACATGAAAGCATATATTAACGATATGATCGTTAAAATCGATATGATCGACAAGAAATTAGAAGTCCTACAAAAAAACATTTGGCGTCTTATGCTAGTTTAACTTAAAGTTCAACCCAATCAAATGTTCCTTCGAGGTTTGTATTGGAAAAATCCTCGTCTATGTAGTTAGCAAGAGGGTGATGAAAGCCGACCATACCGAGCTAGAAATCGTAATTCATATGGTACCTTCAAAGAATATCAAAGAAGTTCAATGGCTAACGGGATGCCTCGTTGCACTATCTCGCTGTATATCGAGGGCCTCAGATAAAAGCCACCCTTTTTTGAAGTACTCTGAGGCACAAAAATGTTTGCATGGAACGAAGAATGTAACACAAATTTTGAAGTATTAAACAACTATCTCATGTCGCCAGAAATATTGTCAACCCATGTGGCAGGTGAGCCTCAAATATTTTATTTATCTGTCTCTCCTTTTTTAGTTAGCTCGATGTTAGTGAGGGAACAAGAAGGCATCTAACGTCCAATATATTGCACCAATAAAACCCTTATTGATGCAAAGACTCGTTATCTTTACCTAAAGAAGTTGATATTAGGCCTGGTGGATGGTTCTCGCAAGATGCGCCCTTATTTCCATGGACACGTCGTTACCGTCTACACTTTCTTATGTTTAAAGATTGTCTTGCACAACCCATATATCTCTGGTCGCCTCACCAAATGGAGCATTGAGTTAGGGGAGTATGATTTTAAATTCGAGCCATGCACTGCGATCAATGACCGGGCCATCGCCGAATTCCTCAAAAAATTCTCCACCCCACGATGATTCTAACTTAACCGAACCCCCGCCCGATCACTCAAACTTAGAGTGGATCATTGAATCCGATGGGATATTGAGTACGTCGGGAGGTTGTGTCGCCATCATTCTGAGGTTTCCAGTGGGTGAAGAAATCCGCCAAGCCATCTGCTTCAATTTTCGAGTAACGAATAATGTGGCCGAATATGAGGCGAAAGCTTGCTATCATATGTAGGGCCCGGATACGCAGAATCCTCTCCGATTCACAGGTGGTTGTGAAGCAAACCAATAGTACCTATGATGCCAAAAAAAAGAATTCACACGATCTAATAACTTTAAAAGAATATGAGTCTAAGTTCTATCTGGTTTCTTATAATCAGGTACCTCGTATCAAAAACTCTGTAGCTGATGCATTGCCTAAAACATCCGACGTGGGAGAGTATTCACTTGTCTTCCTGCAATAACTACCATCTACTAAAACCCATATTTCACCCGACACAGTTTGCATAATCGAGATATCGCCGATTAGAGGCAGCTTTGTTTACTTTACCCCCCCCCCCCCCCCGTTTTCGCACACTCCTGCCTGATAACAGACCACTACTCCTATGCCTAAGTCAAGAAGAATCTAGCACAGTTCTACGTGTATTGCAACCTCATCAAGTGATTTCTTTTCGCAGGATATTATTGGCCTGAGCTGGCAAATGATGCAGAGTGTATTGTACCACAATGCCACCCCCGCCAGCAATTCGTTAATACCGATCACATGTCAAGTGAGCCAATAAACTCTACTCCAATACCCTACTCTTTTGAAAAATGGGTCATTGACTTAGTCGGACAATTACTGATGACCGAAACGCGTCAATTTTTAATTGTCGTAGTCAATTACTTCACTATATGGGTTGAAGCGAAAACTCCCTCACATACTCGAGCCTAATAAATTTGCGAATTTATTCATCATCAAATCATTTCTCGCCCCAATTCCAAAATTCTGTTGCCACAACATTTTGCAAGCGCTACAACATCAACCAACATGTTGCCACGGACAGCAACTGGCGGAACCCCTTTCGTTCCAGTTTATGGTATCGAAGCGGTGGTTCCCGCAGAGGTAAGTATACCAAGTCATAGGATCTCGAATTATATCTAGGCCACTAATGATGATGACCAAGCCGCTAACGTTGACCTTATTGAAGAACGTCGTAATCAGAAACGAGTACGCACTGAGCACTATTAAAGTATGATGAGAGGCTGTTTCAATTCTCGCTTAAGTCCATGAACTCTGCAAGTAGGTGATTTTGTCACGATTTTTTTCTCAAGGGTTATGAGATAAGGATACTGGAAAGTTAGGCCTTAATTAGGAAGACCCCTACTACATCATCTTAAAAGAAAACCATGAAGCTTTCTGCCTTACCGATGAAGACGGTCGCACCCTCAAGCATTATTGGAATATAAGTAAATGAAAGTTGTATTATCATGCTATGTAATTCGTAGATGCACTCATTTTTCTTCCTGATGGTACGGGAGGGTTTTTGAACGAGACATCATACTTGATTTTACTTCAATTATTTTTTCTTGCTTTCGCCAACTTATGTGTTTGTTTAATATTTTTGTCCTTAGAGTGGTCAAAAGCCACATGTTCAAGGTTTTCACATTTACAATATACATAATTAAGCATCAGGGAATATGGGCAAGGCCCCAGTCTTTATTGTAACTTTACCATCAATAGACACATCGGTCAAGCCTTGTTCTGAGCCCTTCGCGCTACCAATATTTCCTTCACCTTAGGCTATGGCGCAGATGTAACAGTACCTCCATGGTTAGTTGCTAATTTTTTTATAGGGCCCTAACTTCATTCCTCGGTTTAACTCAACAAAAAAAAAGTCTCCCTTTGATTGTTTTCCATTATACCCATCACCAACCATGACTTGTTTTTCGCGCTCCTCCAAGTCCACCTCCATGACTTGTTTTTCGCGCTCCTCCAAGTCCACCTCCGCTTTCTCTACCAAATATTTCCTTTGTTTATTTTTCTCAACTTTCAATTCCCCTAGTGCTACTTTCCAATTGGCATTCCTAACTGTCGGTTCCGCAAACCATTTGGATTGATTCTCCACCCTCTTCGCTTGAGCCACGTTATGTGTAAGCAAACCGACAGTTTAAGAC
The DNA here is from genome assembly GCA_036936605.1 of Limnanthes douglasii subsp. nivea. Classification (NCBI taxonomy): domain Eukaryota; kingdom Viridiplantae; phylum Streptophyta; class Magnoliopsida; order Brassicales; family Limnanthaceae; genus Limnanthes; species Limnanthes douglasii. The sequence continues at coordinate 230,751,954 of JAUPFV010000005.1, read as the reverse complement.
ATTAACCCATCATTCTTCTTGATCAGGTCATTATTCTGCATCGACAATAAAGTATGCACCGATTATTTCTTGACACTTGTTCCTACAAAAATCCCGCTCAATAACAGTTAAGGCCAGCTCGTATCGCAACTCATCGTTCTCATGCAATGCTTTCTCGTGCCACCCTTTAGCTAACCCGTAAGCATTATAATACCTCGTCAGCTAGACAGTCAATCTTTTTACCGAGCCAAAAAATAAGGCCTTTGGTTTCAATTTCTCCATTACTTGGTAGTCTGCGCCCGACGTGCATCAATAAGCCAATACAACCGAATTATGGTGCGTATACATACATATCGAGTTAACATTAATTTCAACCCAAAATCGTATCAAGTAACCTTACGTATTTATAAAATACTCACCTCGCCCGCAAACACCAACTGTCGCTGTAAAATCTCGCTCATATGCATGTTGTCGTAAAACGACAATTCAGGGAAATATTTTTGTTGCTCTAGCATAAGCAATGAAGCCCAATGAATTACCGTGCTGAAAGGTGGAATCTCCTCAACTAATCTTGTACATCAGGCAGCCTCACAAGCACGATCTAAATTGGGCGCAAGGTCAGGTCTCACAATGTTAGCATACGACGACCCCGGACCAACTTCTTTCACAAAGTTTTCCATACGCCAAGTTATCTCCTCGGGTATATTTTTCTTATTCTCCGGTACATCACGACCCTCATCGACCTTTTTCAATCGGACATCATTCTTAGCATCGTCCACTATGATCATTTCAGGTGTATTCCCTTTCTCTTTCCTCCCTCGGGAAAATGCATCTCATCAGTTTTTTTCTCTGTCAAACCCCCATTACCTTCCTAGTCCTCATCTACTAGCCTCAAATTATATTATGATATCGAAACGTCGGTTATTGCATAATGTTTTCTCTTTAGTGAAGAATACTCATTATATTCAGTATCTTCATCATTTTGATGTGGGCACCGAGCACAGTCCTTCACTCCCTCATCTCCAGACTGTGCACTACTATCTCTTGTTGACAATTTCCCTCGACATTTTGAATAGCCAGTTCTCCTCTTCCCTTTCAATTCTATTTTGGGGAGGCGATGCATCTTCCACCTTCCTCTCCTTGTGACTTTGGGGCACCACCAACCCAACCCCCACATTATTGAGATGACGATACCTTTTTCCATTAGAGCTCGCAATCGATCTATTGTCGATGTTTCCCCAATATCTGCCATATTTACTTGCCCATCTTTTTAAATTTCTAACTCCAGCATATGCCACAACCCGGACTTCAAATAGTTCACTTGCGTAAACAAGCGTGATGCGTGCTGACCTATGTTGTATTGGCCGCCGCTGACAGACTGATTAACAGATTTTTTTTCTCTTTTTGGTAAACCTTCTATACACCACTCTTGGTGCTTTCTTTCACCTTCAAACATAAACACTAACTTAAATAATATAACCAATAAGTTGTATTCACAAAAACCATATAATTTATACTGCTTACACTTAGCCCTCCACTATATTTTAAATTAAAGGTTCATCACAACACTTCCATGCTCCCATTTCTCATATACAAACACAACATGTGTTTCCAGTTCTTATCAGACGTAGAAAACTCCACCAGTCTTATTACCCCCGTAAGTTGGAGATAGAAGAAAGGCGACCAGGCCAATTCCGCGACATCCACTACAGCTAAGAAATCTTCCAGACAAATAGTGATATCTAACACTTTGGAACTTAAAATTACGCTAAAGAGAACCCTCCACCTATTAGTTGTCAATCGCGTTGGGAAAATGTTTATGAAACTGAAGAAATCACAGATCAAAGAAGGTAAGGGTGATCTTAAACCCTAATCGAAAATGGTCGTATATAGGCATGTTTTGTTCTCTCGAGCCTAATATAGTTGATGCCCATGAATTGACACCCTCACTATAATCATTAAAGATAACATGCCTAACTCTAAATTCATGGAGTCCATCTTCAGTTGGATACCTGTATTTGGGTGTCAACCGCAAAAAGTATTCATCTAAAAATGACAAAACTTTGGCTTTGCACCGTCACCGACGAAAGTGCCCACTTTCTTCTTCTTCTTAACCTTATTTTTTGGTGCCATCGATCGAATGAATACAATGGTCCAATCTTGGTTACCAGAGCAAGAAAACGGTCAGAATCGCCTGCCTTGAGCAGCACTACCGGCGGGCGGGTCTCAGGGCACCCAACCAAGTTCAGGAAATCCTATCTAAGTTGTCTAAGGATAAACCTAATCCGACACTGCTAGTACTATAACTATAGACCAATAAAAAAGTTTAAGTTTTAAGCATATATTTTAGAACAACAAGATCTACAGCATAAGACAGTGGAAATTTACTACACAAAAATCACGGCATAGTATTTTTCTTCTTTAGGATAAAAATGCCAAATCAAGTTAAACGGTGAAAGATTAATTTTATATCGATTTACCTTATAATTTGGCTATATATACCACATGTGATGGGATGTTGGTTTTCATCTAGCAACATGCTTTGTGAGATTTGAAGGGGTACAATCTTTCAATTAGCCATCATTCTGTCAGAATCTTCATAGCGAATGCACCGTATAATAAGCACCACGTGTCATTATAACACTGGAAATCAATCAACTTACTATATGACCTAGTCAACTACTGGATCATATCGCACACCGTGTTTTTAATTCTTTTCATTTACTCTTCCCATGAGATAGTTATTCCATCGACTATAATTTTTCAAAATCTATTTGTTGGGCTAGGGGGAGCCCTGATAAGGTCTCCCCATTGGAGTTGATATTATCGGGCAAGGTAAGGACATATATTAATAAACCGAGGCCCAAACAAGGCCAAACCAATGAGTCTTCAAGTTATACTAAGGTAACCCGCAAGTAGTATAACTAGAAGCCGCACACAACGACTAGGGCTAAACCGAGAGTCCATCGCGTCATATATCGACAACTCATAAAGCAACATCTACATGTCAAATCTGATAGTCGAGCAGATACCTAATTATGAAGCATCTACATCTATTTTCACAGGACCAACTAGAGCTAAACCGAGAGACCCTCGCACCAAGAGAGTGCTTCACCATGGCTAATTTCATATGAGAGCCTTTTGGTACAATGATCCGGGAAACATCTTTCATTTATGGTATTTTGCCAAGAGTTCCTTCACCATCACTCCCTTCTCTATATACAAAGTACCCACCAATACAACAAACATTAGGTCGTAGGTCACTTCTACAAAATTGTTTTAGAAACCAGAAATAATTTATAAAAATAACTGAGAGAAAGTTTGAACATCTTGCTTGGTCTATGAATCCTAATAACCCGAGACATATACAAACTCATTATTCCAGATGGTGTTGTAATTTGGGTGTTCGTTCAACATCTCTTCCTTACCATCTATAATAAATAAATAAATAAAGTATTATCTTTCATTCCAAAAAATTTATTCATTGTTAAGAAGTTGTTGATGTTAAAATATCGATATACCTTCTAAGCAAGGATGGTAGTTTCCAGCAATACCTTTCATGCATCTTGCACAAATTGACTTAGGAAAATGCCAGTTTTTGTAAAGAATTTCAGTAGTTGCTGGCAGAGATGAAACCTAACACCCAATTCCAGAATATAAGTAAAAAAGAAAACTTCATGCTCTTTGGTATGTAAATGAGTCTCATGATATTGGAGAAATCGAATCTTGACGTTGCATTAAATTTTCCAATCCTTTTTATTCTTGATATACTCATAAGGATCAATGTATTTATAGTTGTGTTCAAATATCTATGATGTCCCGGTATCATCATGAAAACTATTTATATTTTATTTTGGGCCTTCCAATAGATTCAACAAAAATTAATGATAGAGACTAACTACCTCGGGACTCACCAAAAAACATAGAAAAATAACAATACATAGAAGAAACCAAAAATAGAGTCGACTTCTCGGGCTTCAGCTGGCCAATGTTTTCGGCGACAAACAAGGGGCTTCACCACCTCCTCAAATACACTGATATATGGAGTAATATATGTAGGATTGGTGAACAAATTCTCATTATCCTAATCTTGTCCTCATGATGAACACCGAGACTCGAATTTCTTATTTTGAGATAGTTAAATAAAAAAAGAAGTGAAAGCTAGAAGTTTTAGAGAGAAAATATGCTAACAAATTATAAAAAGATCTGATAAAGCAACAATGGTAAACTGTATAAGATGTTCTCAAGTACAAAGAAGATGCTTATTTTTTATAAAAGTTACAGACAATCACATCCCTTCTAATTTTTGAAATTAAGATGTTAGATTGTTTTGTAGATCAATAGTTTAGATTAATCCAAGCTGGAAGGCTAAGATGAAATGAGGGAAAATGACGGCACACGTGGAATTAAGTGCACATATACACGTCTCGGTTATGTGTCACTTTAAGAAGAAATCTTACAAAGCCCTTCATAACTTATTGCATCTAGCCCTCCAGCTTTCTCCAAATATTCAACGACAACAATTAATATTTTTTTAATGTAGATTCAGTGCGTAACTTTATTAAAAATGTGTGACCCAATAAAAATATTATAATCATAGGGTCTCGCTTAGTCGAATCCTTGAAGATAAAGATCTCTTATTTGTTTCATTATCGATAGTGATAGTCATTATTTTATAATTTAAATAGGACTACTGGGGGGATAGTCTTCTATACCTAGAAGTAATCTCAAACGATTTCAAGCACTTGAAGCAATCTGAACCAAATTTAAAGTTTATTTGATTCAAAAAAATATATTCAAATAACTCTAGCAGCCTCTTACTTATTAACTTAATTTTTTTATTAGTCTATAAAATAGAGTTTTTTCCTTAAAAGTTTTTGTCGGCCGACAAAAGATTTTTAATGAAGCATGAATAAAGTCAGCACGAACTAATGTACAGATGTCTCCAAGGTATGATCAGGTAGAGAAAAATGGGTCCATCAATATATAAGGCCGACGTATCTAAAGACTTTTAGGAGACCAATTGCAAGTAGGTTGTAATACAGTTTGGAAAATTTTAGACAATAACATTTAGCTATAATAAATAAGAATATAATCAAGCTTCACTAAATTTTCACAAAGAAAATCAACAATGTTTTGGATAAAGTAATATCCGTTTTTGTTAGTTTATTCTTGATTCTCTTGCAAGGACTAGGGGGGCTAGTGATAGAAGTTGAAATTTTCGAGTCTATTAGAGCCCGGAGCCCATACGACTGGGTATATGGAGTGATCAATCAAATATATCAATAACTTCTAAATATTATCATTCATATATATCATTAACTATCAATGATATAATTAGTAAAATATACTAATATATATATATATATATATATATATGAGTTAATTCAATGAATAATTATTATATTTTTATATTAATTATTATTTGGTGTTTACTTTTTGCAGATCCATCTAGATTTTGGACCCTAATCTACTCTTTGAAGAGTAAATAGTCTATTGACTATCCATTTTAGTGACATATAGTCTCTCAATTAAAATGTTTTAGAAGAGTCGATAGATAGACTATCCACTTCAGTGATAGATAGTCCATCGACTAAAAGATTTTGGTGGGAGTCTTTTGAGTATCCTTTTTTTATTAAGTTAGTCCATGTGCATGTTTATTTAGAATAACTAACACGCATGGAAGACTAATTTTATCGAAAATATAGAGTCAATGGACTTCCACCAAACATTTTCTAGCCGAGGAACTATCACTAAAATTAATAGTAAAAATCTAATTATTGTTCAAAGCCTATTAATCTATTTAAGCAAGATTTAATTACACTGATAGTATTTATTTTTTATTTCAAATATTAGTTATTAAATATTATATATATATATATATATATATATATATATATATATATTAAAAAAATCATAAAATATCGATAGTACACTAAATTTTAAAGTTTTATTAGAGCATCCACATTAAAAAAATATATATTACAGTTTAAATCAAATTAGAAAACAGTTTTACAAAATACGTTTTGCATTAGATTCTTTATACACGTTTACAGAGACAAAATATTTAACTTAGTTGAACTTTAATAAATAAAATGTAAAACTAATTAAAATTAATTAAAATATAACTATTCATAGTGAAAGATATCAATTAAGATAATTATTCATTCGTCAAACTTAACAATTGAGATACGTACTTTCTAATGTAATAAATATTATAAATAAGCTTCCATTTTTAAAGCAAGGCATGCAATATTTTTGGACTTACGATATCTACTGGATATATAATACTTAATACAATTATAATCGCACTTGGATCATTGCACTGCATTTCCCCGTTTTTTTATTTCTCTTTTTTTTATAAAAAACCTTAATCTCTTTAAATCTATTGTTTTGGCTTGTACATAAGCCGAATATACAAGGACTCTTTTCTTTATCACTTTAATCTTTTTTAATCTCTTTTCTTTATCATTACACTTCATTTACAAAGACTATAAGGGCTACTTTTGAGTACCAAAATTTATAAGCTAGTCAAACCTTAAACTATAAAATTGAGGAGTAAATAAGATCAAGTAAAATATATATATATTTCTTATCAAATATTAAAATTAAGATATAAATTCATTAGTATAAATTTGCAATCAAGATATAAGGGAAGAAGGGGCCTAAACACGGCGAAGCGAATGCCGTACACTTGAGTACCAAAAGGAAAGCGAGATTTATTCATCGATAATAAATGTTTCATCATTGGATCAAAGAACTCAATATCTCACAAGTTATGAGATTTAGTGAATATAAGTACTCAATATAATTACGATCACACTTTGAATATTCAAGTGTGTTTCTTCTCTTCTTGTTATTTTTATCCTATTTATATAAATCTAACTCTCTAAAAAAACTATTGCTTCGGTGTGTATATAGTGGCTGAACAATTTTTCTCCAATCTATAGAGATATTTTTCAGTTTAACTAGCTAGTGAGTTCCTCACTAGAATAAATTATATAAAAAATTTAAATTATCAATCGATACCTAGACCAATGAGTAACATAACAAGTAGCCCTCTTCTCATTCGTTGAACCAAATATTCTTTTTTATATTTTTATTTTATTTAAAAAAAATATGTATCTTTCAAATCATATCTCGAAAATAAAATCAAAAGTACCAGCGGCTTTGTTTTTGTTTTAAGGCAAACAAAACTAGATCCATCGATTTATTTTATCTCTAAGACCCAGTATCCTTAGTCTCGCATCTTTATCATCATGTAGTAAATATCTCGCATATCTCTACTTCATTATGCATGGTCTCGTATCTATCCACTTCTATCATGTCGGTCTCGCACAATAATATATGGTGTCTCCACTTTATCATCCATGATCTCGCATCTTTATCATCAAGTAGTACATGTCTCACATCTCTACACTTCAAAATTGCTTGGTCTTGCATCTCTCTACTTCATCATGTCGGGTCTCACATCTATCCACTTCATCATGGCTGGTTTTGTATCTCTTTGTTTTATTATGCTTGTTCTTCCATCTCCTCATTACATCTTGTCTGGTCTTGAATCTCTCTATTGCATCATCTGAGACCAAGGTAAAACATATTACGAGATGTGAGACCGTACAAATTTAATGCGCGACCAAGGTTGTTGGGTCTAACGATTTTTTTTCCAAAAAAGACCATCCATGGATCTAGTTTTGTTCGTCATTAAAAAACAAAAGCGTAGTACTTTTGATTTTTTTCACAAACTCTGGTTAAAAAGATTCCGACTTTTAGAAAGAAAAAAGATAAGCTTTTGTTCAAAGAATGAAAAGATGGTTATGTGGCTGGTGATGAAGCATAAGTATTTCAGATATTATTAGAAAATTGATATTAAGTTAGGGTTACGGATTGGGCTAAAACTCTGGCCTCAAAACTCTAAGTTATTCCACAAAAAGATAACTATTAGTTTTTTTTTTAAATATTTTACCCTTTCACCCCTTTGACAAAAACAAAAAATATTGACTTTTGTAAATTTGGGTTAACTTAGCTCTTGGATCATTCAAACACAAAATCAACAACCAAACTTTCTGTTTATATAATAAATTCAAGTTTTTTTAACAAAATCATAAAATATTTGTTGAAAAAAAACTTCAAATTTTCCTAACATAAACCTTAACAGTAAAAACCAAACAAATGGAACTCCTGAATCTTATCGATGAAATTGAAACTAAAAATAAGATAATTTATTATTTTGATTAGAGTTAGAACTAGATTTAATTTGAAACCATCGATGGAGTTTCCCAGGTTGTAAAATTTCTCCATGCATGACACCGATAGTGTAACCCTTTGGTGCCACCTGTTTACATATAGTACGTTGGCAGTGACTAGGATATTATAGATATAACATATATTTTAAAGTCATAGACAGTGTAACTTCAATGCACCACGAGTCTCTAGAAGTGGTGCTGGCGGTGGAATATGTCTGTGCTGGTACTGCCTTAATTTTAGGTACAAAATGGTATATAGGTTTCAAATCCATTGTCCGCGTGTACTACATTGCCAACGTAAACAAAACCAGTTTTGCGTGATTTTTATGCTGCCAATGTTGTTTTACACTGCCATCGTGTTAATATTTCACCACAAGCGAGAAACTTCACCGACAATTTTGCATAAACACGACGGTAGTTTGATATTTTCCCACCGTTGGTGTTTTGCTATGTTGGCGGTGTATGAATTATACACAGCTAGCGGGGAATTTGGTCTTACCTAAAATTATATTTTAATTTAACTATTTTAATTTTAAATAATTTTTTAGTACGAAGACAAAGAACTCGAATTTGACGGAGTGGATTCTATTGTTAAGGATATTGGGTTAGCGGGAGTGAATTCTGGTGTTATGGATACTAGTTTAGCGGGAGAGGGTTCTGATGTTATGGATACTGGAGGAATACCTGAGGCTCTACATGTCTATTATAGTGATGTGTTTACAACTAAATCCAACTATACATAATAAGCTTTGATTGATTGGGCTAGGCAAAGCGCAATCGACGGCATGCTAGTAATTTTAGTAAGAAATTTTATGTACTCTTTTCTACTGATAAAAATTTAATGTTAGATAAGGGTTTGGTAGTTTTATGAATTTTATCGAACTCGAATTCATCACGTGGGTCCATCCTGACATACCCAGGGATGCGCATTAGTCTTATCTGATAGGATTCCCAAGCAGATTAGTTAAAAGGGTTACGTCATCTATAATTTACATATGTCCAATTTTCATATACCTATTTTGTTAACGTTAACCACGCCTAAAATCTCAATAAATAGACGTTTCAGTATTGTAAGCACATAACCTTGAAAACTCATAAACATGGGTGATGTGAATTAGAACGTGCACAAAGATGCGCATCTGCTCAAAATACTTGATTTTATGAAAACATGATATTAGAAAAAACACTTGGTTTTTATGGACGAAGTTTTATGCAGAATGGCATGCACGAAAGAGAAATGATGTGTTCCAGTTGTATGATTTCCCCAAAACATGTACGTGAAGAAGTCGCTGTCAAGTTAGGTTATTTGAAAACGGTTTCGAGTATACCCATTGAGTTACTCCCCTATCAACTCGAACGCGACACACACACTATATTTTTAGTATGACATTTCAAATATTATTTTTGAAAGACATGCTCGATCATGTAGTGGAATAAATTAAATATAGAATATATGCGGAAGCTAATTGTGTCCAAGACTCTTACTCAAAATCTAATGAAACTAGCAAAGATGAGAAATATCTGTTGGAAAAAAAATTGAGCATGGATGAAATTATCCGTCACTGTAAATGCGCTTTAAATGGAGGAAGTTTTAATTATCTATCTATTTTTCTTGCTTGCGTTTGTATTTTGATTACTTTTTACGTACAAATTGTGTAATCTTCTTAACTATGTTGTTGTAATTTTTTTTAATATTTTTGTTTTTTAGTATGTACTCCGACGGTACACAATTTGCACACCGGTAGCGAGTAACATCACGTACGGTGTACACATTATACACCGTCAGTGGTAACGTGAAAATGTCATTACAATTAGAGCATGTAAATTAACATTGCACCGACATTATGTGATTTTTATGTTGCCGGTAGAAACATCTACACTAGCAGTGCACAATTCTCACACCGGTAGTGAGGAATCGCACCGATGGTGATATATGGAGCACGTCGATGGTGTGAGCACCACAAAACTAATTACATGTATAAGAAAGTTTTATAATTTCATCGGCGGTGCAGGACTTTAAGGCTGTCAGTGCTAGTTCACCATCGTCGGTGCGTAAATTATGTATCGTTCGGGTTTTGGTACACCAACGATGCGAATTGTATACATTTCCACCTACGTAGCACGCTGACAGTGCCTAGTTTTAGCATCAATATTGCGAATTTTCATCGCTAGTGTATACTTGTTTACACCAACGGTGCAGGACTACAAATTGTAAAAAAAAACATATTACTCATCCAATTTAAACCAATGTATATTGATAACAGCCGACAAAGTTTAAATAAACTCACATACAAATTAAACAAACATGTATTTAATTAACTTAAACTGAAATCAAATTCGGTAAATCATTCATCCAACATCATCGAAATTCAAAACCAATATCACCAAAACATTTTAGTCTAAAAACAACAATACATAGTGCAACAACTATACTATGCATACAAGGTAGAATATGGACTCGGTCCTTCAACTTTACTTCCATCCCACCGATATGTTTCCTACAAAAAAATTAAGATATTTCCAAAATAAAAAACGAAACAATGTTGAACGCTGATAACGTAATGCATTTATGCTGCCAGCATGGATGTATTACACTGTCAGCGCCGAAGAACAAGAGTGAACCTAAAATCCTCTTCTTCGACAAAAAACACTGTATATCAACCAAATCAACAACTACAACAATGCTAACCGCAAATCAAGCACTAACATTTTATACTGAACTTGATTATAACACTACAACTAACTAATTTCAATACCTAAATAAAAATCTAACAAAAATCAACAAAAGCTAAAAACTGAAATTAAACCTTTAAAAACAAAATAAAATATTCTTTTCCTTTTTCTATTGATTGATTTTTGTTTGGAGATGAAATGATGGATTATTGGTGTAGGTTTTGGTTTTGAATTTTTTGGTGTTGCTGAGAGTGAAAGGCTGAAGATGAAGATAATGTGAAGTGAGAGAGGTAGAAACTGATTTTAAATTTGATGTATATATATATGGATTTTTTGGATAAATTTAGAGCTTTGATTTGAGAGTATTTTTGAAAGATATTAAATAAATTTATCAATTTTCTTTAAAACATTTAATTTGAAACCATTCAAATTTTGGTTGAGATGATTTAACCAAACCCTACAATATAAAAATAATTATAAATTAGATAGCTAAATATGAATTTGACAAATAAAAGCAATACTTAAACATATATTAGACAAATAAAAGCAATACTTAAAACATATATTAAAAATTAGAATTGGATACTCGTTGACATTTCTTTAAAATAAATAATAAATTTAATGTAATAAACTAAGTTCAATTGTTTTAAAAGTGATCTAATGCTATTTAAAATGATAACTTTTTTTTTTGTTGATTTGAGGATGTCCCAACATCCGTCCTAACATCTATTTAAAGTGATTTGTTATATTTTATTTTATTGTATATATTTACTTTTACAATGGTATTTACAAAAGTTCATATATTTTTATATGCATATGGTTCAAAGATTGGTAATAAATTTAGATTTTTTTCTATTATTTTGTAACTAGATTCAAGTACCTGAATGAAATGAAAAGACAAGGGTATACATATAGGAAGGATAAACACTTTTTTGGTGCAAATTGCTGATAATTGATTCGACATATCAAGCTATGGTAAAGAGTTGGTCCTGAGATCACGGGTTAAAGTAAGAGTTGGAGGAATACCAAATTAAAATAATTAATAAGATGGGTTTATCATTTTAGATTTTTATAAAGAGCTGAACTATTAGGTCAACAACTAAAGTTATTAGATTTTGGGGTTTATTAATTTAATAGTGCCATAACCATCCCGACAACGCAGTTATAAGATATTAGCGTTGAATTATGTGATCTATAAATAATGATGCCTAGAAACTACGAATTAATATAGTTCTACTATTTTTTTTTATAAAAACAAATAACAATAAAACAGTTTTTTTCCGTGATTTTAAAAAATATCGTGTTAGACTTTTTTTATTTCCATAACATATCAAAACTCAATGAATGTTTTTTCACCAATAAAACTAAAAACAAACTAATTGTATACTAATCAAATTATTCATAAACATTTAGATTTTAAACAATTAAAAATTATGACGTCATGTATTTGCATAATAAATTTTATACATATATATATCTGGATCATTGGACAATCAAATCTTCCACGTGATATCAAATTCATTATTTATTTTATATTTAATTTTATATTTCATTTATTTGAAGATTTCTATAATAAACAGACATGTATTATTTAAATGAATTTTGAATTGTTATTAAAAACTGATTTATGATGTTTATTTTTCGGTGTTTATTAAGTTGATAAGTTCGATTTTATTACGATGAATTTATATAAATATATGTTTTGCATATAATGTATTGGAAATGTTAGAAGAACTGATTTGATCAAAGTCAGCCTCCCACCAAATGACAAAGTATTATAATTCAAGTCTGCAATTTTGGATCTGATTTTCTCAACCAGATCATCACAGGCAAGATTTGATGTTGAAAGGTAAATAAATATGTTTGAATCCGAATGTATTTTCAAGAGAAAAAATCCTATTTGTGTGCATATTACAAGGAAATATAAAGGTAGTTTTAAGTTTGTTAACTTGTTGACCATATAACTTTTGATAAGTGCCAAGAAAATAATAAATTTTCTTTCTATTATGTGAAGAACCATTTGTAAATATTATAACACCGTTTGCAAATGCAAGACAATTGATGTTTAAAGGATCTAGCGAGTTGTATCTCAATGACTGATATTGAGCTGACAGATTGTTAATTCATCTTAATAGAAACTCTTTAGCAATGATAAACGGAGTGGGGGATGAAGGGTCCCCATGTCTGATTACATTGCTAGAAGAGAAGAAGTAAAATGATATACCATTAATGATGGGAGATTATAGAATGTTTTTATGCATTTTTTAATCAAGTCAATGAATTTTAAGTTATAAATGGGTGAGTTCTTAAGAGGTACATCAAATATATCAAAATTCTTGTTACATACAAAATATTTTCATAATTCCAATAAGTGTATAATATTTTTGATACTCACATTGTATCTAATATTCTAGATACACTTATTAGAATTTGAAATCTATTTTGTCAAAGACTTTTGACTTCTCCAAATTTATTATTATATTTCTTCCTTGATATTTTTGTTTAGATCATGGACCAGTTATTGAGTTATAAGTATGCTTTCTTGAATGTTTCTCTTTTCAACATATGATTATTGTTCACTTGATATGATTTTAGGGAGAATTATTGTTATTCTGTTATTTATTAGTTTTGACAGTATTCTATTGAATACCGTACAAAGACTAATTGGTCTGAAGTCCTACCATTTATTTGGATTATTCACTCTGTGTATCATGCATATTGAGGTTACAAATATACCTTTAGGGTATGATAAATTATTAAAGTGTGATGTGATAGTATAGAAGAGGTCATCGTTTATAATTAACCAACATGATTGGTAGAATTTAAAGTTGAATTCATCAACTCGAAAGACAATGTTAATATTGAGATTTTGTGTTATGTTATGTATTTCTTCTATGGAAGGAATTTCCAGTATAAATGAATTATCTTGGTTAGTTAAAGTTTTTGGAATTAAATCAGGAATGGTATTCAGGTATTTTTGAGGTTTTTGACTGTTTAACAACGATAAATGTTAAACAGCAGAAACACCTATTAAGTTTTGATATTCTAACCATATATTGTTATCTAGGATTCCATTAATTATATTCCTCGTCCTTCTCTTTTTGATAAAAGTATGAAATTTTTTGGTGTTTTTGTCACCATCTTTAACTTAGAGAGATTCACTATTTTAATACCAGAAATATTTTTCTATCGCAAGCAAATTTAAGTGAATGAACCTGAGCTTAGAGAGTTCTGCTTTGTTATCAGGGTTTTTTTTATTTCTTTTAAGTTCCTTTCAACAATTTTAATATCCCCTTCCATTTTTTCAATGCAGTCGAATATATTACCAAACACTTCTTTATTCAGATACTAAGATTCTGTTTAAGTCTTTTTAGTTTGGACTAGAAGACATGAATGGGATTACCATTCATGGATTTATTCTAATATTTTTCTACTATTAATGGAATCTTGAAGTTGAAGCCACGTGTTTTGGAATCTAAAAAGTGGTTTGGGATATTATTGATTGAAGATATAGATATCACTAAGGGTGAATTATCTGAGCCAATTCTGGGCAGATGATTCACCCTAGTGATATCAAAAGAATCTCTCCATTGGTATTATGTAAGTCTATGTCAAGTCGCTTTGATATATGGTTATTAGACTTCGTAAAATCGGAACCTTAAAAACCAGGGTCTTCCAGGTTACAATCCATTATCATATAATTGAAAATATTTATGCCTCTAATGCATAGTGTTAAACATGTTAATTGTTCACTTCCTTTGGAGATTGTATTAAAATCTCCAGCAACAAGCCAATGTAGTGTTTGTATCAGATATTTGTCTTAATGATCCCAAAGAGTTAATCTTTGGGATATTATATATTTTGCATACACAATGGTGACAAGAACTTCAGTATTTGAAGTAGGATGGTGCACCATTGTGTAGACAAATTGTTCATTTTTATTTAGGATTTGAACTTTGAATTGGTTTCTCCATAAGAGCCATATTTTATTATTTGTGTTTGCAAAGTGTGTTTCAAAAACAAGTTTTTTTATCTTTTCAATTTTTTCTGTAGATGTCATTGGCTCTTGAAGAGCAATGAAATCTATATTATCATTTTTAACAATATTTTTTTATTCTTCTTATTGTACCTTGGTTACCCACACCTCGGGCATTCTAGTTTAAGAGTGATATGGTCATTTGTAAGTTGATTTTGAGGATCTGAATTATCCTTTGAAGTTTAGTGGCTGGTTCATTAAATTACCTTTTAGGCTTTTAGTCTTTGGTCTGGATGATTTCTTAGTTCTTGAATGAGGGTGGTTTTCTTACATATGGCTTATTTATTAGATGTGATTGAGGAAGGTTTGAGTTAGGTCTGGCTATTGGTAAATCAGGTTCATGTGATTCAGGTTTGAGATATCTTCATCATTTAAGATATTAAAGGAATTACTTAGATTGATGGATGGAATTGCTTCAATCACATCAGTTTCATATACTTCTTGGGGTTATTGATTAATTCAAGATTAATGGCTGGTCACTTTTATTATTATTCTGAGTATTGATAATTTCAGTATGAGAGTTTGTCTTAATCCTGTAATTCTGATTATGGATGATTTCATTTTGATTAATCAGATTCTTTGATTGTTGATTATTCTCAATACCTTTTGTTGATTGGTTCTCAGAATTGAAGTTTTTAGTGATATTATTGTTACAAATGTCTTTTGTATTTGAATCCACTATTACAAATTTAAGTTTTGCAACTCATACTTCCTTTTATTGAAGTATGGGTTGTTGTGTATGTTGGGTGGGATCAAAAGTTGTGATATTTCTTGAATCTTTATTGTTTCTTTTATCATTTGTACAGAATTTATCATTATGATCTAGATTCTTACAAAGTTTACAATAAGCATGTTTCTCATCATAAGTGGCATCCTAGCAATAACCATCTCATTCCCCAAAGTTGATCCACATTTTTTGGGGAGGAGGTTTGGGAACATCAGCAATACACCAAGCTTTACACAGGTTAAAGCTTGCTATGTTGATCTGGGGAACCCATGATGCCAACGACAAACCAATTTCCTTAGCAATATGCGTGACATAGTCTGGATTATATCAAATTTCTGGTATTTTAGGTAAGAAAATCCAAACTGGAGTCTGGGGAGGCTTTAGTTTATAATGGAAATCAAGGGACCATTTTAAAATTATATAAGAAAATTGGCATATAGATCTTACAGTTCGTTTCCATAAGGTTTTATCATCATCTAACATGTCAAATTTTATAAAGTAGTTTCGGTAGTCCCATTTGGTAGAACTAAATACACCTACAAATCTATCTGATGCTAAATAAGATCTGAATTCATCAGGAGTAGGACTCCCAAATCAAAATTTTGAAGTTAACGTGATTTTTCAGAGTGAGGATAAAAAAGCTTATGTGATTCTTGGAATTGGATGGATTTGTAGTCTTCTCTATCCTCGTGGATGACATTCTGGCAGATGAATTCTTTTCTTGAGTTTCCTAATGATTCAGTGTACTATTTGATGAACGGATTTCTTGGTTGAGATGCTAGAGCCTATTCATAAGTAGGGTTGTTCACCACGATTGTTGTAGATTCTTCTTTGTTTCTTCTGGGTGTTGACTTTGGCAGTAAATAAAAGTCCTAATTTTCCTTTAGGGCTAGATATTTTTGAGTTAGGGTTTTCTCTTGAAATTGTCTTGAGTGATTCTTATGGGTTTCTCCTGGTACTTGATTTGATGTTAGGTCTTATGAGTGTTGTTGCTAGGAATTTGTGAGAAATCTTGAGGTAGAGGTTGAGATAACTCGCGAAGAGGTATTGAGTTCATTTCTTGATTGGCTACACCCCTCGATTTGGTCCAGCTGCTTGACCCAGATCCCTAATTTCTTGACGAATATAGATGATGAAAACTCCAATGCTTAAAATGCCGAATATTTGTTGTCTTATAAATACCATTAACTAATTATATATAAAACATTTTATATTTTTTATCTAACTTTTTTATGTTTCTTTTTCTCTCTAGAATTTAAGAACTACAGAGACAATTCATTTTCAACTCGATTCATAGTTCTTTTCATATGATTTTCTTTATAGTTTTCGATTTCAATTGTGTTTTTATTTATTTGATTTCTAATTCATGTAACTCTAGTTTTCTAGAGATTTGTTCTTGAAATTCAAATTCTGTGTTACTCGTGATTTTTGGTTTTTCATCTGTTTTTTATTTTGATTTTGTAGTTGAAATAATTTATTGTTTTAAGTTTTAGTCGTTTTTAGTGTGTTTATAGAAAATGTGTTTGAAAAAATTTATAGTGAAACGAATAAGATAACTTTTGAAGAACATGTGAAATATTTTTTTGCTAGATGCGAAACCTCGTTAACTTTTGTACTGCTAGATAAAAAAACCAAGTCAACTATAATATATGCTAGATACTAGATGTGTACCATGCATATAATAAATGCGACACCATATAATGAGAAACTAGTGTAAAATATAATTTTTTTAAAAAAAAATTAAAACATATTATGAATGTATCTAGTTTTGTTCGTCTTAAAAAATAAAACTAGTATTTTTTGGATTTTTTTCCCGAGTTACATTTTAAAAGATATAAAGTTTTAAATTTTTAATGTTATAGTGTAAATGAAGTTATAGTGTAAATGAAGAAGTGACTGTTACGGAGAAGATGCAAAACCTATTTTTGATAGATGCGAAACCTTTTCACTTTTATACTCATAGATGCGAAATCAAACATGATATAAGATGCAAAATGAGGTCAACTATGATAGATGCTAAACCATGCCAACTATGATAGATGTTAGATGTGAAGCCAAGCATATGATATATGTGAAACTAT
Organism: Limnanthes douglasii subsp. nivea; assembly: GCA_036936605.1. NCBI lineage: Eukaryota > Viridiplantae > Streptophyta > Magnoliopsida > Brassicales > Limnanthaceae > Limnanthes > Limnanthes douglasii. Next base: position 230,734,212 of record JAUPFV010000005.1, on the reverse strand, counting down.
ATAATGAGAACCCAATGTAAAATATAATTTTTAAAAAAATCAAAATATATCATGAATACGAAACCATATAATGAGAAACTAGTGGTATTTTTTTCTTACTTTTTTCTGAGTTATGGTTTAAAAGATATGAAACTTTAAAATTTTAAATTTAAAATAAAATAAAAGAAATGTGTAGAAATGTTTGATGATTTTATATGGAAGGATAATTTAGGTACAGATTCTGCTAAACTTTTTGGGTCTTAATCAGTAATAGGTTTTTCGAATGGGTCTTGATCCGTAACTCTCCTTATTATTTATATGGTTATAAATTTAAATTATATATTTTATTTAGAATTTAAGTAAGGTACGACATTACTACTTGATTGACATTGAATACTAATGCTCTACCAAAAACAATCAGTACGATATTGTAATTCAAAAATACTATATTGTTCCAAAAATTTGGTAAAAATCGGTACCGTTTCGGTTGGATATTGTTATGGTAGAGAAGTATTGCAAAACAATTGCACACTTAATTACCGTTAACCATCCAAAAACAAACTTATTATCAATTACCACAAAAGAATAGATATTACTAAATGGTATCTCAACTAATATTATTTACCAAAATATTATCTTGGTATAACTATGTTTTCATTATAGTTGTTGATTAAAACATATTTTCTTTCTCCTTGTATTTTTGTAATTTAAATTTTAAAAGTTCGTATATTTCAAACCATGGCTTGGAAAATATCTGAAAATACCATAGTTTTTATTTTTTAAGACAAAAAAAACAATGTTTATGAATGATATTTTTTAAAAACATTTGGCGAGACTAGTTAACCATTCGTTTGCAATTCACATTTTCTTTAACCTTTCTTTTGTAATTCATATTTACCTATGTTCACAATTTGCACTTAGCAAAAAAAAAACCATTGTTTCGTATTTCACACTTCTTTTCACAATTCTAACTTAGACAAAAAGAAGTTTGTTTATTCAAATTTAACACTTAATTTATAATCGTATTTTTTTAACCTTTTGTTTGCATTCAGCAATAGTGAATCAAGACTTAACTAGTATTGCAAAAACAAATCTTTAATATATCTAGTTATATTCGTCATGAAAAAAAATTTAGTAGTAATTTAAGATTTTTTTTTCCAAACTATAGTTTGAAAGATACGAACTTTTAATAAAAACTTAAAAAATATATGTTTATAATTACTAAATCTATTAAGGATATTATAATAAAAAAATAAAAATAGATATTAGGTGATAATAATTCCATTTTTAAGTAATAAGAGAAAAAAAAAATTAGATTTCATATATCGATCGGTACTTTACCCTAAACGCAATTGCATAAGTTGTCAGATTTTAACTACGCGTGATTTTATGATTAAGATCAATATATTTAGTATCTCGTCAAATTTTGAATAGATAAGAGTGCCATAAGTACAATATACATATCCATTCATTTATTTTATGGCTTGCAACATAAGAAAAACTTTCGGATTATATTGGACGTCAAAAGCAGTAAATAGGGTCAGATGTCTCTTAGAAGGACAGTTCGGACCACATGGTTAAACTGGATGAATAAACGATATGCTTCATGACTCGGCTAGATGTCTAGTTGATTTGCTTATGGGCATGGAGGCTAGTGAGAATAACCCAAACATATGACCCGACCCGAATGACCCATGGATTTCAAAAAGACTATAAATATTTCAACAAACAACATAAAATGGGTTGGATTTTTTTTCTCTCTCTAATAAATACAAGCATCTATATTCTCTCTCAAGAATGTGTGTTGTGAAACTCATATCCTGAATCCATATCCTCTATGATTGTTACTGCACTCTGAGTATGTGGATCACATATAGTTCCAAGCTCGCATCCGCCATGCCATACTTCAGCGCAGTAATAAACACATCTGGCGGAAGCGAAATGAAAGAAATTTTGCTCTCCTCCCCCCCCTGTCGCCTATACAGTAACGCATTGTATATTTCATACCTAATTTTCAGAGTTTTTGGTACAAAGTTTGACTGACTAACGCAATCTTTGCTTGTTTTCTAACTTACTTTTATTGTTGCAGTTATCACCCCCTCATGTTATGGATGTTGCAGTATACTGTTGGATATGTTGGACTTACTTGCTTAGTGATTTATGTGTAGTTTTCTGGTGTAACGGAAACATGAGATTTTTTCGAACCATTCTATTGATGTCCTGAATTTTTATTTTGAGTATGTGTATTTGCTATGTTCTGGTCTAATATCGAATCCAACCGCTTACTTTCATGTTATTATTTTTTAAAATTTCTTGCTGATTTCTTCTAACATTTATAAGAATAATTTCAGTGTTTATTTAATATTTTTTGTTAAAAACATTAAGTTTCGATACTATTTTTTGCACATCAGTCTAAAACACAGATATTGGATGTGATTAAAACCGACATTGATTATTATTGACACATGACATAACTCATATACGTTGCACATAACTGGTCTGATATTTTAGAGCTTTTTTTGTATAACTAATATATTAAAATTAATAAATATATTATTCATACATATGAACGGGACATACTCGGAATGACATTCAGGGGCGGATTTAGGGGGGAGATAGGTATGCCCAGGACAACCCTAAATCATAAAATTGAATATAGATTGTGGTTAAGTTCTCTAGTAATATACTTTAGGTCTTAAGTTTAAGACTTACTGGACACCTAAATGTTTTTATTTATTTCACTTCTTTTTTCATTCTTTTCTTTATGTTTTTACTCTATTTCCTCTACCCAAATGTTCTTATTTATTTCACTTTTTTACATTCTTTTATTTTATATTTTTACTTATTTTCATTTAATTATACCTCGTCTCTTTCCCAACTTCTTTCAAAGAAAATCAACATAAAACTAGTGAAAGAAAACAATAAGTCGATTCAGTTAATGAATTTTATATTGGAGTTTACTTCGATTTTCATTCAACATCGTAATAAAATTTGCCATTGGGTTTACTTTAACTTTAATTCAACAATCATTGAGAAAATTGGGGATTTTCAAATCCTAATTTTCCTTTGTATAAGAAAATTATATGCTATGCGTGGTTGTTAATCCTTCATTCTAGATTGATTGTATATTTTCTTGCAGGTTAATGATTAATGAACACGAAGATTTGCAGATGTTTGTTGTAATATCTTGTCCACCTGTTATATTGTAAGATTTTTTCTTTGTTAAAGTTTACTTGGATTTTTATTCAACAAATTAGTAAAAAACTTCATTTGGTTTTATTTCAATTTTGATTAAACAAATCACTGAAATAATTAGAGATTTTCAAACCCTAGTTTTCAAACAGTGAAAAATTGAGGATTTTTAAAACCTAGTTTTCCTTTCTATAAAAAAATATGTTATGTCTGGTTGTTAATCCCTCATTCATGAATGATTGCATATTTCCTTGCAGGTTAATGAACATGAAGATTTGCATATGTTTGTTGTAATATTTTGTTCACCTCCTAAATTGTAAGATTTTCCTTTTATTTTATCTTAGCATCAAGTACTTCTTTATGGGTATATATTGTTTAATAGTTGGATTATATCTAGATGATTGAGCGAGTGTTTTCTCATATTATCCAACGCTTTCAAGGCATGAATAAGAGGAGAATACATTTTACTTTTGAATTATAATATATTTTCATTTTGAGTTGTAACTGGAATATTTACATATTTGTATTATGCGTTTTTTTATTGAATTTGTTATCCATAATATTTTTGGACATACCATAAATTTTACTCCTGGATCCTTCACTGATGACATTATGCTAAAGCAAGCAATACATAGGTTACAACTAGACCCAAACATTATGGATCAGGGCACATAAAATATATTAGACCCATATAGAGAAAGTCTATCGAACCACAATGTCGACAAATGTATAAATATCGACAAAATCTGGAGACATAACAAATGTGAAATAAACATAAAATATTGTGCACTCAAAAATCAAGACACCAAACCAATTGACTATACCATATTTCCTAAATGAAAGGGGAAGATAAGAGCAATGAGAGGATGGGGGCAAACCAAAGTCGAGAAAAGAACTGAAGCCTAATTGAACTTGCGACCAACAATTTAAATGACTAATTGAACCTGCGACCAGAGAGTAAGAGTATGCAAAACTTAACTGAAGTATCTATAAAAGCGGGGATGAACCTGCGACCAACAAATTAAATGACTAATTGAGCCCAAGATTACATAAGCCATACCCTATTGGATCTAGGGAACCTAACCGAATATTAGAAAGCACATGGTGCGATATTGCAGAGGTGAGGATGGGAGGAGAGCCAAATATTATTGAGTTCCTCTCCTGCCAAACGTGATAAACAACTACACCAAAACATATACGTTAAAAAATGTGATCTCTAAAGGGAGACCATTTCGAAACCACCCTATACCATGAAGAACAATCCCTGTTATGTTATGAATGATGAACCTAAACTCAATAATGAAAACGATTCAAACACCCTAAATATAAATACATTCGTAAATAGTGCGGTTGATATCTTACCACACATCATTCAAAAAAATTGTTATACTTCAGCTAATGTGTTCCCGATAAACAACTTAACGCAAAAGATAAACTAAAATTAAAAAATATATATATCAAATAACCTCACCGATTTAATTGTTGATACGTGAATACATATAACCTCGTAAATAATTTTAATTATAAATTTACATTTATAATTTTAACTATAAATTTACATTTATAATTTTAACAGCAACACACTTTATATTTTTCCTATAAAGAGGAGGAAGAGGCGAAATGAGATGATCAAAATTTAAACGATATATAACTGATGCTATATTTTAATATCTAAGTGCACATGTCTTATTTGGTCGAATAACAAAACGCCCCAAACGCGACATGAAAAAATGAATATTTTACTTCACCGTCTAATCAAATTATTAGTAACCATTTATATTTTATTAAATAATTTAGTTATACATTCATTTAAAATTTTACTTTTGGAGCTTTTCTATTTTATAAATAATATGTTTATTAAAACTAACTACGTTACAGATAGAAAATTTTGTTGAGGTTTTTTTTATTTATTAGATTAGGGATGGCAATGTTGGTCCGAACTAGCCCAAACCGGTCCGACCCAGCTTAATCCGGTCGGGCCTTATCCAGCCCGAACATTTAACGAGTTGGGGACGGATATACGAATAATGACACGTAAGCGGGTCGGGTCGGGTATGGATTTTTAATTTGTCCAACCCGACCTGGCCCGCAAATATAAACTACGTATGAAAAATAAAATAAAAATTATTCAAAATTATTGTAAATTTGTAAAAATATAACTAAAAAATATACTTACTAATTAGTAAAAGATTGACATTTATATGTTTTCCAATAATACATATCTTTGAAAAATTATTATTTTACTTTAAGAGTCAATAATATATTTATTAATTATATTCTCTTTCCATAAACTAATTCTAGGACTCTAAAAAAATCCGAAAAATTCGATATCCGGCCGAAATATTCGATACCGATTCCGAATAAAACGGATAATATCCGTATTCGAAAGAAACCGGATAATATTCGTATCCGAATTCGTATCCGAAAATAGCGGATATGGATATAGTCATATCCGTATTCAAAATATCCGATATCCGAATTTTATAAATAAATATATATAATTTTTTATATTTAAGCATATTTTTTAGCTATCCCACATCGTAAAAAGCAAAATAAATTACTAACAAAGTTTGCTATATTTATATGGGGTTGCTTATTTAAAAAATGTATCTTATCCCACATTTAAAGTTCGAAAAAAGAGTTGCTACCATTTATAAAACACATGGTTGATTTTTATAACAAGTATATCTTTTTTAGTCTTGTGACTCTTATCCCACATTTAAAATGTGGAAAATAAAATCTACCAAATTGGCTATAAAAGACATGGTAGCTCTTCAACATAAGTATATTTTTCTTAGTCTTATCCCACATCTAAAATGGGAGTATGAATTTCTACTAAGATGCTTCTAAAAGTAGCTCATCCAATAGTGCAACTAGTTAAAAAATTTAGTGGAAATTCGGATTCGGATATTATCCGTATCCGGATAATATCCATCGGAAACGGATTCGGATTTTATTTTTAAAAAAAACTTCGGATTCGAATTCGGATGCGGATAGTGATTTCGGATTTCGGATTCGGATATAGGCAGATTCGTATCCGAAACATCTGTTTGACAGCCCTAACTAATTCTATAAATTTTAAATATATTTTTTAAGATCTTTGTCTATATATATTTCCAATCCTAATTTATAACTTTTCAAGTTCTTTGGATATTTTTCACTTCTCATATTGTGTTTCAGATAGGTTGGTTTACAAATTTATGTCTTAAGCTTTTGTTTTAAATTAAAAATAAATTCAAATTTGAGCTGGTTTGGATCACATCGGACCGGTTTGGCCAACCCGAATAGTATAAATAATGTTTATGGATCGGGTCGGGCTGATCAGCGGACATAAACGGGACGGGCTCGGGTTTGAAAATATTAAACCCGCTGCAGGTCAGACCGGGTTTGGATTTGAGTAAAAAACAACGGGCCTAAGCGGGCAGACCCGAACCCGATCTAAACCCGACCCATTGCCATCCCTAATTGGGATATGCATCTGATTCCGATTTAAATGTGGGACAGGTCAATTTTATATACATTTAAGAAGATTTTGGGGGTAGTTTGAGTTAGGGTTCGATTTTATCCTGGGATGAGTTATAATAAAGGTTTATTCTTACTATGGGTTCGGTGTTAGTATTTTTTTCTTTTCTTTTTTTTCAAAATTGAGAAATTTATTTTTGAATTGGGCAAATTACAAAAGAAATAAAAGTTTGAGGACTAACTATTACCCTAAGATATAGTTAGACCTAACTTGACCAATACTAATCCTAAATTAGATTAAAGAACAATCGACAAAAGAATCGCAAGAGACGAACTCCGCATTAGAGCACCATCGAGAAGGAGAAGCTCCAATAGCGTCCCAAGATCACCCTTAAGCAGACCAAAAACTTCGAACTACTGACTACTGGCATTTATATAGCCAATGTCCAGACCTTCGAGAAGGACGATGGATAACAACTCTAGCGGAGCATTGTTCTGATTAATTTCAATCTTCAGCTTGCAACGTAAAGTCCATTTCGCCAACAAGTCGGCGGCTCTATTCTGGGTACGGGGGATAAATTTAATCGTCATGCAATGATGGATTAGCCTTCTACAGATTGGGAGTACCTGGGACAGAGACCAGGTTAACTTTCCTTTCGACAAATAGTCGACTAGAGCTTGACTATTAGACTCAATATCGACCTTCGTCCAGTGCTTTTCTTTGCAAAGTAAGAGGCCTTCGAGAAGGGCGCGGGCCTCAGCCATCAAAGGAGGCAATTTCCCCAAAAGTTTTTCCAATGCCAAGCTCAATGTCACCCTGATGATTCCTGATGATCATACCACCTGATGCTTCCCCAGTATAAGAATTGGTTCCGTTCACATTGAGCTTCAGTCTTCCTTCCACCGGGTGAGTCCACTTCATGTATATTTGATTACTGGATTTGTCATAAACAGATTTGCATCCTAGAGTAGTTCCAGCATCTAAGGCTTTGTGCCAGTACTTCTTTTTAAGCTTCGCATCCAAACTGCAGATGCTTCCATTAATATAGAAAATAGCAGAGTCAGTAGTTGTAAGCTTATTCTTGAACTTCGTGTCATTCCTAGATTTCCAAACCGACCAACATATTATGGAAGGAATAACGTGAGTTATATGTACTTTTTTACTAGAGAACAAGAACCATTCTCTGATAATATGAGTGATGCTCATGTAGTTTTCAATTTTTGATATTAAAAATGAGACTATAGTATTTCCAGATTGTCCAAGCAAATTTGCAATTGACAAATAAGTGATTTCTACTTTCGTAGTTAGGACAAGAAATGCATTTTGAAGCTAAACTAACATGTCTAAGTTGCAAAGTGGAATCAAGAGGTAAATTGTTTTAGTAAGTTTCCACAAAAAGAATGAGAACTTGTTGGGGGTTAGTTGATTCCATATCTTCTTGTATATATAAGATTTGTTGAAATGACATCTGATATTCTCCCAAGTTTGTCTAGTGTTGAACTCTAGGCTAGGAGAGATAGCCCAGATCATTTTATCCGCCTTTGAATAGTCAATCTTGAATAGAGAAATTTGCTTGATTCTGTCTTCATCTAGAAAACGTTTCAGCAAGTCATTGTCCCAGCAATTTCTTTTCCAAAAAATGTTGGCCTTCTGCTCAAGTTACCATAGGGTTATTGAAGTCCATGATTGGAGATTGATTGTGCCAATTCTCCAACCAAAAATTCATGTTGCCACTGCCAAGAAACCATTTTGAATTAGGCTCAGCAGAATCTTTAATACTAACCAAACGCTTCCAAGTATTAGAACCACGTTTTTTAAAGTTAGTTTTAAGAGGATGGTTGCCTTTATTGTAGATATCATTCATTAGTTTAGCCCAAAAAATTTCTTGCTTTCTATAATTATACCATAGCTTTTCTGAAAGAGTGGTTTGAATATCATTTAGGCGCCTGATATTCAGGCTACCTTCATCAAAAGGTCTGCAAAGATTATTCCAAGCAGTCAAGTGAATAGATTTAGTCTCAAATTTAGATATTTAAGAATTTGTTAAAGATTTTCTCTAGTCTATTGATCAAAGTTTGAAGAATTTGAGTATTATGTATCCAATAATATGGTATAGACATAAGAATGGAAGAAATAAGAGAAAGTCTTCCCCTAAAACACAAGTATTTGCTGTCATATTCTGCAATCTTTCCATTTATGTTGTCCAGCAGCTTACTAAAGTTCTTTGATTTATTATTGTAGCTCAATTTGACCCCTAAATAGTTGATGGGGAGGTGATCAGTCTTAAAACCAGTGGTAGTCTCCAGCTCTTGAATTCTACTTTGAAGAAGAAGATTTGAGGTAATAATCTGGGTCTTCTCTTTATTTATCATTTGCCCTGAGATAAACTGATATTTGTCTAGGAAATCACTAAGAAACTGAATGGATGAATTCACACTGTTAGTAAACACTAGAATACCATCTTCGAATGAGATGCGTGAAATAATAATAGTGGATGTAGATGCAAAAACCATGATATTATTTTGATTATATAGATTGACTAACCCTCTAATTAGAACTTTTTCATTTAAGATAAAAAAAAAGGCTTGGGGACAGAGGGTCCCCTTGCCTCAAACCTCTCACAGATTTAAAGAAACCATAAGTCTTACCATTAATCAGAATAGATATGCAGATAGCACTAATCATGTCTTTAACTAACTGAATAAAATGATTTGAAAAACCAAATAGGGAAAGAACTTTGAGAACAAAAGGGATAGACATCAGGTCAAATACTTTGGACATATCCAATTTGACCATGATGTTACCTTTAGTAGGCTTTCTACTCATATCAAAAGCTATCTCCCTTGCAATCAGAATGTTATCGTAAATAGAGTGATTCTTGACAAAAGCACCTTGAGTGCAAGAGATGATCCTAGGAAGTATTATAGACAGCCTGTTATTAAGCAATTTAGACAAGATTCTGCTAGTTAAAGAACAAAGGCTTATAGGCCTATAATGATTCCAGAAAGTAGGATTTTTTGTCTTTGGTATAAGATATAAACCAGTAACAAAAATCCCATTTGGGATGTTTTAACCAGCCAGATAAGAGTTCAAAGCCATTACCAAATCACCATTTATAATTTGCCAACAAACTTTATAGAAAATAACATTATACCCATCAATACCATATGCGCTATCAGCATTCATAGAATTTAGGACATTCCAAAGCTTATGAGAATTAGTAGCCTTCATTAGATCAGTATTAAACTCCTCAGTAACCATCTTAGGAATAGAAGACATAAGATCATCATTCATACATAAATTCTCCTCCTCAATAGAATGTAAGCTTTTTTAGAATAGATTTCCTTGAAATACTTCTCAGCTCATTCTCCAATCTCATCAGCATTATACAGCCACTTACCACCATCTTTAATAGCTTTAATACCATTCTTTCTTCTCTTTTTTGAAACAAAAGCATGAAACATTTTTGTATTATTATCACCCTCAATGAGCCACGAACTATAAGCTTTCTGTCTCCAATAATATTCTTCATTTCTAAGAGCATGCAAGTATAGACTGTTAGATTTCTTTAGGTTCATTTCAGTAGTTTGATTATTTAGATTAGAATTCAATAACTCAACCTTCTTGACAATGTTTTCAGTCTGTTTTACTTTATTAAAAACATTTCCAAAGCAATTTTTGTTCCATATTTTAAGACAACTTTTTAGTCTTTTCAATTTAAACCAATAAATCTCACTAGGAGATCCACTGATTTTCATGTTCCAATTCTTTTCAACAACTTCAAGGAAAGAAGAGTCATTAGTCCACATGTTCATAAACTTAAAACTTTTGTTTATGACATTTGAAAGGTTTGAGAGATCATTATTAGCAGTAATTATAATAGGGGCATGGTCAGAACAGGTTCTGACCATGTGAATAACCTGAGTTTTACTATAGATTTTGGACCAGTTGGAATTGAACAAGGCTCTGTCGAGCCTTTTCCACTTTAAACTTCTATTCCAGGTAAACTTAGGACCCAGAAAGCCAGCATCTTCCAAATGACATTCATTTATAGTTTGAATGAAGTCATCCATACTATTTTGATCAATATGCTTGCATCCAATTTTCTCATATGAAGTATTTATGACATTAAAATCCACAACCACTATCCAGCCGTGATTAGTAGTAGAATTTAGCTTCAATTGATCCCATAAGTCCGACCTGAGCATTCTGCTACCCTTTGCATAAACAACATATAAGTAAAATACAATATTATCATTAGTAGTAACTTTCATGATGATTAACTATGACATTAATACTAAGATCAGCAACCCAAAACACCCAAATTTTATTTGAAATATTGTAACAGCAACCCGAAAAACCAAGCAAAGCAGCAATAACACAAATATTATCAGAATTTGTTAAAGGCTCTTGAATAGACAAAATACTAATTATTTCGTTGAAGATCATATATTTCAATCTCCTAATAGTTGATTTATTATTAATACCACGCAGGTTCCAGTTAATAATCTTTATCATTATCAGATAAATATTTATTTTTCCTGTTTGTCCCTCCATACTTGAGATATTTCATGATTTTAGAGCTTGGCTTCTTTATCTTCTTTGCTGACTTGAGTTTATTTTTCAGGATAGTGTTGAACTCCTCGCATGTAGGAGAATGATCCTTATTAACTTGAGACAATTGAAGACTCCCACTATTATCTTGGATTGGAGAATTGGTGCCTGATAAAAAATTAACAGCTTCATGAAGATCATGTTTATCACATTGCGCTTGAAAATGTTGAATAGCTTTGATGACTTCAGCATTATCAGGAATATTTTCTGTAAAGCTTTGTTGTATATCATTGTTACTAGTAACAGATTTCTCTTGTATCATTTCTTTAAACAGAATATCATTTGAAGATATATCATCCTCTTTCCTATGAACGCTTATTGATTTCAGATTTGGAATAAATTCAGAATTTGAATCAACAGCTTCATTTATAGTCTTCTTGTCCATCTTTACAACACCTTCTTTATCTTTGTCACTCTGATTTTCTATCTTCTTTAATTGAGACTGAACATCTTGGCCAGCATACTTAGATTTTTTCTTACATTCATCATAACAATGACCCAAATGAAAGCAACAATTACAATACGAAGGAAAATTCTTATATTTAAGATTAATCCAACACCTGTCGTTAATTCCAAAACCAATCTAAATACAGTTATGAATCTTCCTGGATAAGTCAATTTCAGTTAACGAAAAAGTAAAGTTTTTGAAAGCTCTGTTATCATCTGGGATTTCAATTGTGAATGACTTGCCTAAATTAGAAGCACAATTTCCTTCAAAACATCAGCATTGTAGAGGTATTCAGACAGTTTTTTCAAACTTTTTCCAAACCAACACCGTCGGATTTTCATACTTTGGATGACCATCTCAGGGTCCTCATAGTAAATCCTCCCACCTTCCAAACATTTATTGACCACATTTTACAAACATCTTCATCCAATTCGAATTCCATGAAAATGTGGTGAGAATCCCAGTTAGTTGTAAGAAATCGACTTTTGAACTTTAATGAATTGAAGAAGGATTCTAACACCATTTTCTTTGGTAAACAAAAAGAAAAAAAATCGATAATGGTAATTTTGGATTTCAACTGCGGCTTTTCTTTGATTTCTTGGTGAAATTGAACAGATATGTGGTCTGATTTCGAAGTAACATTTTCGGGTTTGAAGTCGATTTCATGAATTCTTGAATTTTCATTTCTAAATAGGTCTGCAAACTGCTTCTTATCCATTCGATTTTCACCTCCACTCTGTTTTTGCATTTGAAACAAAGCTGGAAATTGGTCTTCGAAGAGCGCATTGTTTCTTATCTCTATGATAGAGATAAAGAAGAACAACGAGGTGGAAATAAAGAAGAGAAAGAGAGGACGCAGGGTTATCGGAGACGACGCCGGAGAATTATCGGAATTTCTCTGTTGCTATTGTTGAACAAAGAAGAAATTATAAGTCAAAGCCGCAATATCCTAAACTTCGGTTTGGTGTTAGTATAAATTGTCGAGTTTTTATAGGGGTTCAGCATAAAGCTCCAAAATAAGGATGGGTTCGAAATTCGATTTGAAAGAAATTTGATGAATTGATTTGGATTGAAATATTTTCAAGGTTAAAAGGATTTATGAGATAATAATTTAATTATCTGATTTGGATTAGAATATTTTTTAGATCAGAATGATGTTTAAGACGAACAACAAATTAATTTTTTTTTAATAAAATAAAACATATACGCTAGTATTTAACGTTCGGATTATGAAGAAACTCTACATTCACGAACAAAAAAAAAGATTACAAATAACATAAAAGATACAATCATTCTTTACAAAATAAATAGAGTTATTTGACTCTTCTAGGAAAGTTCTTGCTTATGTAATTCCACGGACACAGTCATGCCAGGGCACACATTGCATAACAATATCTAGTTATTTATAGATTCAGGAAAAATCATAATTCTTCATCAGACACTCCCGATTAAAGCTCAATAATCAACAGCTAAAATAACTCATAATACATTAATAGGAAATATCATAAATAACAAATCCTAACTAATACAGAAGAGCCAATTAATATAAAGAATCTAATTAATATAGGAAAAGCAAAATATGAGACCTAATTAGTATAAGAGACCTTGCAAATAGATAATTTCGCTTCGGTCCAGCTATGGTGCTACGGCCCAGCTCGTTTGAGATCAAGTGGTGCATTAGATCAACTCGATTTAAACCACTCTTCTTAGGCCCAAACTTCTTTGGCTTAACAAATATCATCAGTCTCCGACAACTTATCTCAGGCCTTAGGATCCACAAAAGTCTTTGGAACTAAGTCATGCCTCAAGCTTGAGAAATTTTCAATGGCTCTTGCCTAATACATGCTACGAAAAATCTAACTATGTACGTATAGTCCTATGGTAATACCTCTATCGGCGAGTTAATTTTAGCATACACCTAACAATTATCAACTTAGGCTTATAGTAACTCTAGTATTTTTTGCACCCAATGTTATGTGTTTTAGTGACCAACTCACCTGTATCAGAGACTTGCACCCGTCTCACAAAGTTCGTGAGCTTTGAAATCGACTGCACCTTGGTTAGAGCATCCGAAATATTTTTTTTGCTAATAATCTTAGCCACCTTCACTTTCCCATTCTCCACCACATCTCACATGAAGTCCATCTTAACGTGTACATGTTTAGTTCACTAATGGAAAATCACATTCTTCATTAAATGAGGAGCACTGGTGTGATCACATAATAAAACCACAAGTTGACCACACCGGCAAGTTCACTCAACAATTACTTCAACCAAATAGCTTCCTTTATGGCTTATATAGCAGCCATATACTCGAATTTTATAGATGACAATGCAACGACCTTCTGTATATAGAACTATCAGCTAACCACTCCTCCAAGCACAATAAACAGATAACGTGAAGTAAATTTCCTTATGTCGAGGCAATTTTCATAATCAGTGTCCATGTACACTTTTAACAATATATTACAAGTATCCTTATAATTGTAACATAATCCTACATCGAGTCCTTCAAGTATCTCACGAGCCACTTGAGTGCATGCCAATGCGGCTTTCCCGAATAACACATTAATCTACTCAAAATATTAACGGCGTACGCAAGATCATATGTCGTGCTAATTATAGCATATATAATGATACCAATAACATTTGCATAAGATATCTCCAGCATATGTCTCTTATATGTTGCTTTGGTTGGTGCTTGAGTGACACTGAATTTTAATTAGGAACCAACGAGAGTTCGGCTGATTTTGCTTATTTTGCTTCGAATGTCGAGAACTTACTAGGGATCTTCATTATATATTCTTGATAACATAGAATATATACCCATTTCGATTGTTCCTCTTGATCTCAATACCAAGTATCCTTTTAGAATCTCTCATATCCTTCATTTCAAACTCGTCTTCCAAGTGAGTCTTTACCGCTTTAATCTTTCTCATATTTCTTCAAGCTATTAGTATGACATCCCTATACAACAATTATATGAACTTTTCCCCATGCGTGTTTGCCTATTCCAATGTACATAGTTGTCATAGAAATTACAAACATATTTGATGGATCTCATAAAAGATTCAAATCGTCTATTTTATTGCCTCGATGATTATTTTAGCCCATAGATAGGTATTTCAACAAACACACAACGTCCTTATTTCATTCTTCAAACCCTTTTGGCTGATACATATGAATTATATATTCGAATTCATCATACATAAGGGCAGTAATAACACCTATTTGATCTAGCTCAAGATCAAATCTAGCAACAATTGACAACGAACCCTGATGGAGGTTTGTTATATAACTGGCGGAAAAAAAAACTAATTGAAGTCTACATCCTTTATTTTACGTAAATCCTGTAACCATGAGCTTAACCTTGTACCTAGGTTACTCTATACCAAGAATACATCACTTCTTATAGAATATCCATATAATCCAAACCACTTTCTGATTCTTTGGTTGTTTCATAAAAATCCAAGTGTTCATCGTCTTGAGAGATCTCAATTATTTTTTCATAGTCGTGATCTAGTTTTTTATCATGACTCTTGATAACATTGGTATATTTCAGGTTCAAGAACATCTCTTTGAATTTAAATAAAAAAGAATAACCAATTACATCGATAGAATCATACATTTACGGTTGTTGGCTTGGTCATCGTGTGGTATCCTTCACCATTTGATAATTATCAAGCTCATGTTGCTTTCCCATATGATCATCTGAAGGACCAATAACAACAGACCTTCAGTATGCTTTAGACTCATGTATTGGCTGGACTTCCTTTGTACAATCTAAAGTGGAACCATCCCCAAAATTTTATTTGTTAGAAGCATCACTAAGTTTAGTTTTTAGATCAAATCCATCATTAATTTCACATATCTTCCCAATAATACTAGGTTGAGTCTTCACCGCCTTCTTTAACAACATTCCTCTTCTTTGAAAATCATGTTTCTTCTTATCAACGCCTTCTGACGCTCGAGTTTAAGGTACCTTAACTTATACCCTTTTAATTATTTTGGATAGTCGAGGAACAAACATTTAAATGCTCTTAGCCTATTCTTATCTTGATTCACATATGCGTATACAACACATCCAAACACTCTAAAAAATTATATTTTAGGTTTCTCTCTAGTCTAAGCCTCTTAAGGATAAGTAAACTTAAGCATCGTGGATGTACTCATGTTGATGATATATGCAACCATTGTCACTACTTCTCCCCAAAATCTTCGACCCATTCTAGTTGTATTTAGTATTAATCTAACCTATTCCAGTAAGATTTGATTCATTCTCTTAGCAAACTCATTATATTGAGGAGCCCCACAGATAGTTCGGTATCTAGTAATATAAAACTTTACACAATATCTAATGAACTCTTTGTTCACATATTTCAAACCTTTATTAATCTGAAGCTTATTTAACATTTTCCTAGTTTGATTCTCTACCAAATTCTTCCAGTTCACAAAGGCAGCAAACACTTCATCTTTGGTCTTCAAACATAAAATTTATACTTTCATATAATAATCATTAATCAGGAACATAAAGTACATTGCACCACTTACAGTAGGTTTCTGTGCTGGACCCCGAAGGTGTGAGTGAACAAAATCAAGTACTTCATTGGATATCTGCTTGCTGGGCATACACTTCATCTCTTACTTTTACCCAATACACAACTTTCAAAAAAGCTCAGCTTCTAAAATTTTGTACTATCTAACAACCAATGTTTACTTAGTTTATTGAGTCCATTCTTATTTAAATGCTCCCAACCAATGATACAATAACCTGGTAGAATCATTCACCATACTAGACATACCTCTACTACTACAGAGCCTTCAAGAACTTACAACCTATTAGTCTTTATTGACTTTTATAGCAAAAAAGAACCTTACAAGACCATTTGTCTATCATCTCCTCCCATATAGATAAAATTTTCTTCATCCAACATCACAATCGAAAGAAGGTTACGTTTCACTTCAAATAAATACTTTACATTATTAATCACTCTCTCAAGTGATGTGGACAACTTGAGTTGAGCCATTCTAATCCCTTTGATAATCATCTATTTAATGTTTATATCTCGCCTCATTTATCTCTCAAAAGACCTAGAGTTATTTCACTCTTCTATGAAATATGTTTCAAACGTAATTGCATTATCTCAGTCACGCCACACCAGATAATGCACACAAATATTATTTTATATTTTTAGATAAAAAAACTTAATTATTTATCAGTTGCTCCATATTAAAGCTCATTAATAAACGACTAAAACAACTCGCAATCCATCAATATATGAAACCTTATAAATAAGAAATTCTAATTAATGTATAATACTTAATTAATATATCGAATTTAGTTAATATAGAAAGACCAAAATAGAAGACCCAATAAATATAAGAGACCTAAGAAATATAGAAGTACAGTTTGGTCTAGCTATGGTTTTATGGACTAGCTCGCTTCAGATCAAGTCATGCTTTAGATCAACTTCTTTTGGACCATCCTGCTTCAGAATAGCCTACTTCAGCTCAACACATATCTCTTCGATAATATGGTCACCAGTCTTCGATGGCTTGTCCCAAATCTTAGGCTCAACATACGTCTCTGTAAATAAGTCATAGTTCATGTTTCAAGGAGTTTGAACATTTCTTTCCTAATATATGATACAACAGATCTAACTATGCCCATATAGTCCTACGATAATACCTTCGTTGACGAGTTACTTCTACACCTGACATATAAATGAATCAATAATATTCGTTGATCATGATGTGACAAAGCTGTTAGAATTTTCTTGTGATCATAACAATTCAAGATAATTAGAATTTTGTTATTAACTATTTTGGTTTGCTATTGTAAACATGGTATATATTTGTGCAAACATGCATTTCCACTTAATATCCTATATATATATATATATATATATATAAATGTTTGGATAGTGAGAAGTGAAGCGAGCATAAAAATGAGAGAAAAATAATTAATGAATTTATAGATAGAGAACGAGAAAGAAGACAGTATGAGAAAATATTTGGTTGCTTCCGATGGTAAAAACTTTATTGAGATAGTTCAGTTTCTTCCGATGGTAAAAACTTTATTTATGTACTAATTCTTTTTACTTGCATGTATTGTAACAAATGAGTTCTAAACCTAGGAGTAACATTCCATATTGATTAGTTCGGATATTGCTGGAAGCATATCTCCAGTAATTCTGATAATATCGGAAGGGAATTTTCAACAAACCAAATAAAAAATGATGGATGAACAGTAGCTTGAGTTGAACAATGACTCAGCTATGTGCTTAATATATCATTTCTTGGGCCTGGGGGCTCATATGAATGACCCGGCTATAAGGTTTGACCCACACAGCCCATGGGTCAGTAAAAAACTCCCAGCCAATATCATTAAGTGGGTGAGACTTTTTCCAAATACATTTAATATAAGCACACCTCGTTTCTCTCACAACTCCTTATAAAATAATTAAGATCCACCAGCCTAGTCTTTCCCCTTTTTACCCTTAACCAAATTTCACCATACCACCTATGACACCCAAAAAAATACTAGTTTGAAGACTTTAACGAGTTTGAGGTTAAAAATATCACATTTAGGAATCATAACCCATGTTTTAAAAAAATGTGCAATATGAGGTTCAAGTTGTTGAAAAAACTTGCAAGAGTAATAGAAAATATGAGGCACGTCTATAATGCTGAATAAAACATCTTATTTATATGAATTTAAGATGATGATTGGTATAAATATAAAGATGTAGACAGAAGAGTTGGGTCTTTCAAGGCTCAGTAGTTATGAATTTTAACAGAGTTAATAGTGTATTAATTCTTGAATCACATATAGTGGTCAGAGGTGTGTCTACTGTTGAGGGTGATTTTACCAAGTTGTGGTATCTGAGGTTAGGACATAAAAATGAGAAATGACTAAATAAACTTAGGAAATAAAAGTTATTAGATCATGATGAACTCTCGAAGCAAAGCATATGAGAGAATTTTGTGTTTAACAAAAGTAAAAAATTGAATTTTGTGACTATCAACCATATAGCTCAAGATGTGCTTGAGTATGTTCATTCATACCTTTAGAGACATATAATGAATCTTATAATATGAGGTATTATGTACTTATGTCCATAACTGATGATTATTCGTAAAAATTATGGATTATGCTTTTAAAGTCTAGATACAAAGTATTCAATACCTTTAAATATTGGAATAAGTTAGTGGAGACTTAGTCCAAGAATAAGCTAAGCACTCATAATGAGATAGAATTTTTTAATTATTCATTTAATGGTTATTATTCTAAACTTCCTATTGTTAACCGTGTAAAGAACTCATCCATAAAATAGTATTTTGAGAGGATGAATAGTACTCACTAGAGAAAATGAGGTGTAATTATTCTTACAACCAGAATGGATAAGATTTTTTATGGATAAGTTGTCAAGACAACTTCATACATTATCAAAGAGAGCCTTTTATTGGACTATAATTCAAATATCTTAAATAGATGTAGATTAAAATAAAACTAATATTGGAACACTTGAGAGTGTTCAGATGTGTTATTTATGCACATGTGAAGTATAAAAAACTTCATCCAATAGCATAAAGTGTATATTTCTTGGTTATCTCGAATGATTGAAATGGTATATGTTTTAGTGTTTGGAATCTTGGAGTGAGAAAACTTTGATTAAAAAGATGTAATATTCAATCAAGTTCAAATACCATTTATCACCAAGGTTATTACTACATCTACTGCTTCCAAGAGTAAAATTAAGGTTAAGGTTGAGTTTGAACAAGAAGATGAAGCAAATAATTTACAGATGTTTCAGATGCTCAAACTCAAGAACAATAAAGATATTTTGATAATTATCAGTTAGTGAGGGATAGAGGAAATATACCTTGCATGTCTACGTAAAGGTGTGGCTATGCTAACATTATAGATTATGTTCTATCTTTGAAAATTGAGATAAATGTTCTAGAGTCTGAGAGCTATCACGTTGTCATAAAGAGTGGTGATAAATTAACATGACAGAAGGTCATGAAGGAATAAATGAATTCTCTAAAGAAGAATAACATTTGGATTCTTGTGAAGCAACCAAAGAATCAAGATATTTTTAGATGTAAATATAAATTCAAATAAAAGAAAATTATTTATGGAGGTGAACTACCTATGTACAAATCTATATTAGCGGCTAAGAGATTTACACAAAAATATGGTGTTGAATTCAACTATCTTGATAGAAAGAATTGACATAATAAATATAATATTTAAAGTGAAGATGTCTCATTTGTTTCTGAAGGTTAAGACTTTATTGATGTACTAGTGGTTTTTTACTTGCATATATGGTAACAAATGCATTATGGACTCAAAACCATCATTCCATATAACATCCAACAAACACTGCTTTGAAGACCTTAGGGAGTTTGAGGGTAGAAAGATCATACTCATGAATGATGAGCCATAGGTAATGCGACGTTCAAGTTGTCAAAATAACTTGAAATAGTAATAAGATTGTGATGTATGTCCCTCATATTTAAAAAACCTCCTATTTATAAGAATTTAAGATGATGAATCATATAAATATAAGGATATATATGACAAACTTAGGGTCCCAAAATTCTCACAAGTAGTTATTGAACTTAATAGAGGCTATAATATATTAGTTCTTAAAGCGCTTATAGGGCTCTGAGGTGTGTTTAGTGTTGAAAGTGATCCTATTCAGTTGTGGCATCTGAGGTTAGAATATATTAGTGAGAAATGACTAAATAAACTTACCAAACAAAAGTTATTAGATGGTTATAAATATTTGAAGCTAAGCTTCTGACGGAACCGTGTGTTGGGAAAAGTTAAATAGTTAATTTTGCGACCATCAACCATACAACTCAAAATATTCTTGAGTATGCTCAATCATACTTTTGGAGACCTATAATAAATCTTATATTGGGAGGTATTAGCTATTTTTATGTCCATAGTTGATGATTACTCATGAAATTATGAATTGTGCTTTTGAAGTCTAAAGATGAAGTGTCCGATGCTTTTAAACATGGGGAGACGTTAATGGAGAATTAATTAGAGAAGAATCTAATAATTGAAAATAGGTTAGGATTTCTTAATCAACCGTTAAATATTTATTATAATAAACCTTTTATTGTTAGACATGAAACCGTGAAAGAAACTCCTTATTAAGATGGTATTTTTAAGAGGATGAACAAAAATTAAATTAAGAGATTGAGGTGTATGCTTCTTACATGTGGTATGGTTAAGAGGTTTTGGGGAGAAACTTTCAAAACAACTGCTTATGTCATCAAAAAGATCTATTTTAGTACACTTGAATTCAAAAATTATGAAGAGAAGTAGAGTAAAATAAAACTAATGTTAGGACACTTGAGAGTGTTCAGATGTAATATTTATGCACATGTGAAGTATGAACAACTTATACCAATAACATAAAATGTATGTTTCTTGGTTATCCAAGAGGTTTGAAATGATATAGGTTATAGTGTTTGGAACCTGGGAATGAGAAGACTTCAATTAAAAGGAATGCAATATTCAATAAGTTTCAAATACCAGTGATCTCGAAAATTAATACTACACCTACTACTTGCAAGGGTGAAATTGAAATTGAGGTAAAGTTTCAATTAGAAGATAAAGTTTCAATTATCGGTGGGTAATGGATAATGGAATGAGACCTTGCAGACCTGCATAAATGTATGACTATGCTGACATTATAGGTTATGTATTATGTATTTAAATATATAGAAATGTTCTTTAGCACGTGAGTTATCAAGTTGATCGGACGAGTAGTGATAACCTAAAATGACAGAATACTGTGAATGAATAAATGAATGATTTAATAAAGAATAACACTTGAGTTCTTTTGAATAAGCCAAATAATTAAAATCTTGTTTGATATAAATGAGAATTCAAATGGAAGAAATATATTTATAAAGGTGAACTACCTAGGTACAAAGCTATATTACTGCCAAAGGGATTTACACAAAAGGAGGTGTTGAATTCAGTTATATTTTCTTATCGGTTGTGAAACATGTCTCTAAATGAGTTATGAAGTAAACCGTTGTAAGATTTTATTTTGAGTTAGATTAAATGGATGTTACTACTACCTTCTTACATAGAGAATTGAAGGAGATCATCTATATGATGCAACCACAAAGCTTTAAATAAGGGCATGGAACTGATGCGTGTTTGGTCACCTATTGCATGAGAGTTGTTCAAGTTTTGGATGCATGTAATATATACTTTTTTGACAAATAATAGTTAGAAAAATTGGATATATGTACTGAAGTTATTCTAAGTCTAGATGGAGAATTGGTAAAATAGACTCAAAATGATTAGAAATAGAACACAAAGACGTGATGTTAAGACTTTGGTATGAGGGTTTAGCCTCAACAAGGGTTCAACCACAGCAGGAAGGTTCAACCTAAGCATAAAAGGTCCAGCCTTCTCAGGGGGTTCAGTCTCAACATAGGTTCGTTTTTAGTATAAGAGTTTGTCTTTAACATGAGTTATATCTCACGAAGCTCCAAACTTTAGTTGAGTTTGAGTCTCAAACTAAGTTTATATATTAGTTTTGATTTAAATGGGTAGACCAATAATAGTCGTTGATCATGATGTGAATGTTGTTTATATTTAGATGTTTGTTGTATTAGTTTGGTTTGCTATTGTGAGCATGGTATATATATATATAAAGTTCCAAAAAGCGAATCGTATCGCATGCTTTCTCACTTTCATTTCAGATTCCTTGGTACCAAGGTTGTGTGGCCAATTTAGTCATATTAATTCCTAACTTAATTTTGCTTTGTGTTTTGATTGAAGCAGCTTCATCCCTTTTCAGTTTGATGTCTTTACTCGCGTACGCCGTTGCTGCGTAGCCTCTTTAATCCTAGTGGTCTTAGCTCATTCGTTTTGCTTTGATTGTACTTGTGTTATCCAATTTTGTAATCATCCAGTCACTTTGCTCATATGTTTTTCGACTTTATAGTTTTGTCGGTTTGTTGGTTTTTCTGCACTTTTACTTGTTCTTTTTTATTTCGAGGTGAATAAGGTTAATGTCTACTAATAGTGGTCTTACTGTATTGTTGATCGGCTTTTAATCCTACTTTTTGGGATGTCCCATGTACAAATTATTTTTATTTTTATTTTTATTTAATAAATTTTAATAAAAAAATTGTTTAATCTGTGTGAATTGAAAATTACAAATAATGTTTATATTCTTTAGTATTTAAAATTTATAGGATAGTGATATTCTCTAATGTTTTGGCTATGCATATATATATATTGGTTGGTACAAAAATTAAATATGGAATTCATATTATTGACTTGTCACGATCACGTATTTTTTCGCTGAAGTAAAATCGTATCATCTTGCCCGTAATGGAATGCCGTATTCATTTTAATTTTGTTGCATTTTTAGCTTAAGTGAAAAGGACATGTTTTTCGAACCATCAAAACATGTCTTTTCATTATTTCACTTGCCAGCTCATATTTACTACTTATAAGTGTTTCATAAAACCCTCAACATCGTATGTCCTTTTCATTTTTCCCCCAAATTTTAAATATAATACTTAATCAAACAGTTCAGATATGCCTTGCCTAAAAAACGGAACTAAATTTATTGTCTAAAAGATTATATCGAAATCGACAAACTTCATTAAAGAATTTAAAATAAAAAAACTGTATAAAAAAACGTCATAATTATTAGATGTATTATCAATTTAAACTATTTAATTATAACAAATATTAGTACATGTACGATCGCTATTGATAAAGAAAAATAACTTACCATTGAACTAATAGTATATTAGCAAACTGTAACGTTGTCTAGGAATAACTTTTTAATATATTGGGTAAAAAATAAATTAATATATTATTTAATGAATTTAAAGTATGGGTTCTTAATAACTGCTAAATTTTTAGTAAGTGTATAGGTACAAAGTTACTATATATGCGAAATATTTCAGAATAAAAGCAATAACAATAGGATGAGATGATGACCTATGGTAACTATATTTATTTTTATTGTTTTTAGACTTTAGGTAAAAAGTAAAAGCGAGAGAAAGAAGTGAAGAAACGTTTGTTGGATTATTCGGAGCTTTGTCTTGTCTTGCTGAATCACCAACACACCATATGTTCAACGTATTTTCATCATCACAGAAAATCGATTCAAAATTGAAATAACATAAAATTTTAAAATAGCTACAATAGTTCTAAACTATTTATGATAGTAAATATATGTATTTACTGGAATCGGTCATAAACGAGGCATAATATTATCTACGGCCATCATAAAAAGAAAAGTTATATAACTCATATATAAAAACGCAAATAAATGAAGTTTTAGCTTTTGCCAACACAAAGTTTGCGTACCTTAGTTTTTGTAAGTATAAACTATTTTTACTCATTCATTTGTATGTTATATTTTGCGAACTTTATTTTAAATATATATAAACACATCAAGTTATTTTGCAGACTTTATGTTTTATATATATATAAATAAAGTCCAGTTAAACCACCATTGTTTACTTACATAGTTACTAAAAATGTAGTAATGGTTTACTATGTAGGTAAAAAAATGATCCGATCTTTATTTTATTTTTTTGCAACTCTAAAATTGTGAGTTATTTAGGTAGAAACTATTTTTATATTGTCATATATTTATTGATGTATTGATCTTATTTTAATAATTTAATTAATTAATAATCATATTAATAAATATTAGAATAGTAAAAAAAACCATTAAAAAGGTAATAAAATAAAGTCAGGGTTATGGTCCCTGATCATAACAATTTAATAAAATGACAATTGCAATTAGTTTTATGTTAATTTCAATCATATGTAGAGGGATAGTAGCTTTCGGTTCATTAAACACACGATTGAAAAGAAATGCAGGGTTGTTGTTTAGAACATCAGAACCTGAAGATCATACACTTGTCGTGAAGGATAAAACAAGAATACTTAATAGATTTTTTATGTAAATATTTATTTTTCGTAATTTATGGAAGAACTCATATACATAAGAGGTTTAATGTATGTTTAGTTTAGGCTTTCAAACGAATCGAACCCAAACATGGTATCAGAGCCACCCCTTAAAGGTGCAATATTGGATTTTTTTTGTTGTTCAATCAAATATGTATATGTTTTTTTCTGTAAAGGATCCACACTTACAAATTGATTATTGATTGATCGTATGATATTTGATTAATTAATTAATTATTAAATCATGTTAGACATGATGCTTAATCAATTGAAGCATCAAAGACCAATTTAGAGTTTCCAGATGATGGGGGATCGTGCCGCCATAGCAAAGGGGTGTCGCCTCAACATATTAAGCTCAAAATTTTCCTTGAAACATTAGGAATTTTTTCGTCAGTGCCACTTGATGGTTTCTACAACAAAATCATATGGCGTCATTTCCACGACAACTCATTTTCATGAAAATAACTTGAAGCGTCACAATATCATTTGTGAATGCGCACGATGTCACTACTTTTGTATTAAACAGGCCTCGTTGTAGTTTTGCACGATATGTACAATTATATGGGTCACTTATATCGACCTAGAGCACATGTTAGCTCAGAGTTTTAGTGTATTTATGTGGTTGTTTGGTGTTTATGTGTTATGTGGATTGAATGGTTAAGGTCATCTTAACTTTGTTAACTACGTCATAAAACCAACAGATCACCCAACTTATCTCTGTTGGTGAATTTATTTAGTTAGGATTTCGATTAGTTCACGATTAATGACATTGCATGCACTACCAAATCCAAAGAAGGTTAATCGTGAACATAAGACTTTCAATTATGAGTTAGTCATTAAGTATATTATCATAATAGAAAAACCATCCATAATGAGGGCTTAAGCAAAATTAAGTCGATTGAAATTGGATCAATAATAACTTTTCTTAAACTTTTACATGAACCTATAATATGTTTTCCATAATGTATCTCCTTAGGAATGTAATATATGTTTTAGATGTTAAATCCATATTTAAATAGAGTTGTAAGTCTATATGTCGATGAATGTGATGTTTATATTCTGTTTGTTGAGTATGTTGTTAATCCAACAAAAGTAAATATATTTAACTAATTAGGCAATAGACCTTCCACTTTACATGGGTCAAATTTATCCAATGAAAAAAAAACATAATTTTGGCCTGACATTAACGACTAAGCAGCCCACACATTCACTAAAGATAGTTATCCTAAGGAGAAATAACAATTTGAAATGTATGAAGTACTATACGTTTGGCAATCATAAAATAGTGAATATATTTGATATTATGAGGGGTTGTCTCAACTGATATCATTCATTAAATTTAGTTTAAAAAGTAGAAACATTTTGCAAAGATTAATACGGTATATACTAAAATGTAGTTGATGCAACTCTCTATCATTAAGTTTTATGGAAAATAAAAATAAGAAAATATATTCGTAGATGTCAATGATTGCCTCAAAGTTGAAGGCACTTAAGATTGATCTTCCCGAGAAATTTGTGGTAGGGTTTGCGTTTCTGTCTTTTCCTCAACATAAAAAATGGAAGGTAGGTGAACGGATTTCTCATACTACTCCTGTGAATGAGGGGCTGAAACAATAACTTTGTTAGGTGCATGTGATGATTTTTTAACATGGAAAAACAAAAAAATATAAAGAATGATACAATATTTGATCATTCTTACGATTTAACACTAAAGAAACCTAAGAAATCAACTGATGCATGTTGTTGTTTATTTTGCAAGAGGTCCTGATATCTTAAACGAGAGTGTGAAAAGTATCAAACTTATCTGAAAGCTAAAGGTAATCTTACGACTCTGGTTTGTTCATAAATAAATTTAGTTTTAGTTTCAAGTATTATATGGTGGTTTGATACGATTATGATCACCCATGTTTTTATTTCTAATGCATAATACGTTAATGAGGCAAACTCTCAATGATGGTGAAATATCCCTCTATCAATTAATGGGAAGTTCATATTTATTTTATGATATTTTTTATTTTTAGTTGTGTCATCTACTGGACATTTCTTGTATTTGAAAAAATGTTAGAAGGAAATTGGTTTATTGTAGTATATTAACACATTTGGATATTCATATCCTTTTAATCAAATAACTCTTTTTGACATGATACTTTGGTAGGCACTAGATAGTTAATAATAAATGTTAAGTTGTATTTATAAAATAATATAAATCATCACAAAGAAGTAATGAACATACATGTATCTAAAAACTTAAATTGTAAGGATGAAAATTCATGAACTTTTTTACAAAAACATTTAGGTCATATATTTAAGATAATAATGGATAGGCTTATTGTTGAAGGTCTATTAAGTTTCTTTGATTACTCATAATTGGTTCTTGCATTAAATATATCAAGGGAAAACATACCAAAGTAAAAGGTTTAGATGCATACATGGAAAAATAGATTTTAAAGTTGATACATCTGACATATGTATATCGTTCCCAGAATCATCCTGGAATTGGAAGTGGTATTTTATATAATTTATAGATAACTTCTCTCGATACAATATTAATGAGAAATTAGAATGCCTAGAAAATTTTGTAACTTTTATGACTGAAGTATAAAACACAACTTGGTAAAAAATTAATTGTGTTAGATCTGAGTGTGGTGTTGAATACTTTGAAGATATGACGATTATGGTGAAAACCTTCATGGACCATTTGAAAAGTACTTATGGAAGTGTGGTATATTTCATCAGTATACAATTTTGGGTTTGTCTAGCATCAATGGTGTATCTGAGAGATTAAATCATACGCTTGAGGTTTTAGTAAGAAGTATAATTAGTCATTCGATTTTAACACTATCACTTTGGAGTAACGCCACTAAATCTGTTGTATACATTCTTAATATAATACCTACAAAAGCAACATCTTAGACCCTACATGAACTTTGTATTGGGCGCAAACCTAAGTTAAAGGATCTGCACGTTTGGGAATGTAACAAATCACGCACAAGAGTGATATTGCAATTAAAATTTAATGGATTGATGACCAAATATACAGTGGTTATAAAGCCAACATAAGGCCCAAAGGAAGGTTGTCGGTGGATTTATGCTTAGCTATCAAATGATTAGTTTCAATTCCAGTTAAGATGAATATGTGAAGTATTAAATCACTTAAGATGAATATGTTAAGTAACTTAATATATATCTCAAATAACTTACAATGCTTTAATGACTGATATTGAAATTAATCAATTGATACATGAGCATAAATCTACCAACAACCTTCCTTTGGGTCGTTATGTTGGCTTTATGACCACTATATATTTGGTCATAAATACACCAACTTTTAATCACATTATCGCTCTTATTCATGATTTGATAAATTCCTAAACATGTAGATGCTTTAAGCTAAGTTTGTGACAATCCAAAGTTTGTGTAGGGTCTAAAGGGTTACTTTTGTAGGTACTATATTGAGAATATATGCAACATATTTGATGTAGTAACCTCAAACTGACAATGGTATAATCATATAAATAATCACACTTATTTCTATAATCTTAAACGTACGATTTCGTCTCTCAGATACGTCATTCATGTTAGACAAACTCGAACTTGTATACTGATGAACTATACCGCACTCTTCAAGGTACTTTTCAAATGGTACATGAAGTTGTTCATCTGAACCGTCATATCTTCAAAGTATTCACCACCACGATAAAATTTGACGCACCTAATTCTTTTATAAAATTGTGTTTTCTACTTCGGTCATAAAAGCTATTAAATTTTCTAGGAATTCTAATTTATCATGAATAAAGTAGAGATACTTGTACGAGAGAAGCTTTGTATCATGACTGACATTGAAACTGACCTTGACTTATGGAATGGATGAATTTATTTGATTAAAGGTCAATGAGGGTTTTTCCTATTGCTATGATGATTCATGATAACTTGATAGATCACACAATCATCGCGTCGGGGATGCATCATTTAAATTTATATCCTATCAACTTTCGAAGGTAGGATAGGGGGCTACTATGGTATTGACGGGTGATGAAGAATTATGATTCGTTTATGGAGAGAGAACCTAAGAAATGGCTACCATATCAAATGAAAGCAATAGGCATGCAAATTACATAATCCTGACTGTCCTTGTTCATCATTACTCTGATCCCGAAGGCCAACGGGATATGACAAAAATCCTATGATGTTATCTCATGCTAATGTATTTAAAGCATAAGCATGATTTGAGAACTCTGATCTCTTCAAATTAATAGCATCGAAGGCATGACCCGACCAAATAATGGCAGGAGCGTACCACCGGCCAAAGGGATGCAGACCAGTGTAGACCATAAGCGGGTTGGCCGACCAATTCCAAGGTCCAACTACACGATTTTTAATTGGAACAACTTAAATATGTGTTATTGGAGTTGGAATTACCATGTCTTATAGCACCAATCTTTCCATCTAATGGATTTTTGTTAAGGGGTTTAGATTATAGTCATTTTAATTATCACACTCGATGAGTCCGGTGTTGTTATTTATTATCACTACCTCCTCATATAAGGATTGTGTAATTTGTGTGCATGTTGCCTTCTTTAGACGTGGTAATCATTTCTCAGGCTCCCTCTTTGAAATCGAACCATGATTCTCTGTCATCCATCAATACCATGGTAGGCCGCCATCTTACCATAAAAGATTTATAGAGTAAAAATGTGAATGATGCATCGCCAGTATGATCGTCGTGCGATCCGTCAAGTTATCGTGAATCATCAGAGCAACGGTCAAAGCTCGTTTTGACCTTTAATCTAATAAAATCATCCCTTCCAGAAGTAGAGGTTTGTTGCACGTATTAACTCTCGAGTTACTGAAAAGGAAAAGTTTGAACTTCTTTGAACAATTTTTTTGTTTCCTATGTAGAAGATAATATTCATCAAAAATAAATTAATATCCTTACAAGAATTTAATGATTGAGATTGAAACTAATCATTTGGTCATCAATCCACTAACTTTTAATCACATTATCTCTCTTAATCTTGATTTGATACATTCTGAAACATGCATATGCTTTAAGTTAGGCTTGCGCCTAATACAAAGTTCATGTATGGTCTAAAGGGTTGCTTTTATAAGTATTATATTGAGAATGTATGCAATATATTTAATGGACTCACCCCAAAGCGACAGTGATAGAGTCGAATGACTAATTATACTTCTTATTATAACCTTAAGCGTATGATTTCGTCTCTCGGATACGCCATTCATGTTAGACAAACTCAAAATTGTATAATGATGAACTATACGACACTTCTCTAGGTACTTTTCAAATGGTCCATGAAGTTATTCACCCGAACTGTCATATGGTTAAAGTATTCACCACCACAATCACATCCGAGACGCTTAATGATTTTACCAAGTTGTGTTTTCTACTTTGGTCATAAAAGCTATGAAATTTTCTCAGGAGGCCCCTGAATCATTAGTAAAAGATGAAGATATATAAGTATTTGTATTCCCATGAGGGGAATTTTGAGAATATGAACTCTATTGTCACCATAGATGACAAAGTATTTAATAGAATACTTATCAAAATAATTAAGTGTTTTTTCCTAGAGTACTGATGATGTGGTGGATGTTCCATCTAGCATAGATTGACATAACCTAGCTGTAAATTCGAATGTAAAACCCATCATCCAAAAACAAAGAGAATTTTTTCTTTAAAAGTCAGAGGGAATTATAGCAGAGGTGGACATACTCTCGAAAGTAAGATCAAGGAAGCTCAATTTCTAGCGTGGATAGCAAATCTGGTACTTGTAAGGAAAAAGAATGGTAACTACAGGATTTATGTTGAGTTCACGGATTTAAACCAAGCTTGTTTGAATGGCCTATTTTCTATTCCGATAATTGACCAGTCTATTGATTTAATATCGGGGAATAAAATCCTCTCATTTATGGATGTTTTTGTTGGGTATAACCATATTCATGTAAATCTGAGGGCTCAAGAAAGAATTATGTTTATCACTGACATGGGGTTACATTTTTATAAAAATATGGGAGCTACTTATCAAAGATTAGTGAACAAATCTTTTGCTACTCATATTGGACAAAATATAGAGGTATACATAGACGATATGCTGGTAAAAAATGATAACATTGATGCTCATTTTCAAGAATTGGAAGAAACATTTTCTAATATAAGGGTTGTTCATTTGAAATTGAATCTTGAGAAATGTACATTTGGAGTCTGCTTAGGGAAAATTTGAGTTACAAATTCAGTGTGAAGAGGATCGAAACAGATCTTGAGTAGTTGATATGCAGCTTTCAACAAATTTATCTCTAGGTCTTCTGATAAATGCGTTTTATTTTTTTTTTCAAGTTTTGAGGTAGACTAAATATTTTTCTTGTATACCATAATGTGATGAGGCATTTTCAAAAATCAGAGCCTATTTATCCTCTCTAGAGATTTTGACTAAGCTTATTTTAGGTGAAAGGGAGATTTGCAACTTTAAACATATTTATCTTTAGTTCTTCAGATAAATGTGCTCCATTTCTTCAAGTTTTAAGACAGTGAGTGCAATTTTTGTAAGGGAAGTGGATGGTTATCGACGCCCTGTGTAATATGTAAGTAAGAGCCTACTGGACTCAAAGAAAATGTATTTGAGGTTGAAGAAGTTGGCTTTGGTTTTAGGTGTAGCTGCTCGGAAAATGCGTCCTTATTTTTAGGCTCATTTGATCATATTAAGAACTTTATTTCCATTGAATAATATGTTACAAAGGCCAGATATTTCGGAGAGGATGAAGAGGTAGTCTGTAGAGTTGGGAGACTATGATGTTTATTTTACACCAAGAACGACAATCAAAGACCAAGCTTTGGCAAATTTCCTTATTGAATTTCCTTCAGAAAAGCTAGATACATAGGGAATAAACACATATATAGATATTTATGGGGATAAATGGTTAGTTCGAATTGATCGAGGATCAAGTGTTTTGGGATCAAGGGCATGAATTCAATTGGTAGCTTCAATGGGGGAAGCTATGTACAAGGCTATACGATTTGGGTTTAAAACATCAAATAATGAATGAAGTATGAAGCAGCTCTAGCTGGATTAAGAATTGCAAGAATTGGTGGGGCTAAAAGATTTGGAAAATTATTCACAGTTATTGGTGAACCACGTTCTAGGATTTTCCGAAGCTAAGAAAGACAAACTTATAAAATATTTGATAGAGTTAAAGACATTCGTTGTGATGTTTGAAAAAGTTACGTTCAAACACATTCCTCTGGTTAGGGATGTCAAAAAAATCCGAAAAATCCGATATCCGACCGAAATATTTGATATCGAATCCGAATATAACGGATAATATCCGTATTCGAAAGAAAACGGATAATATTCGTATCCAAATTCGTATCCGAAAATAGCGGATATGGATATAGTCATATTCGTATTCGAAATATCCGATATCCGAACTTTATAAATAAATATATATAATTTTTTTATATTTAAGCATATTTTTTAGCTATCCCACATCGTAAAAAGCAAAATAAATTACTAACAAAGTTGGCTATAAATATATAGGGTTGCTTCTTCAAAAAATGTATCTTATCTCACATCTAAAGTTGGAAAAAAGAGTTGCTACCAAGCTGTTTATAAAACACATGGTTGCTTTTTATAACAAGTATATCTTTTTTAGTCTTGTGACTCTTATCCCACATTTAAAATGTGGAAAAGAAATTCTACCAAATTTTCTATAAAAGACATGATAGCTTTTCCACATAAGTATATTTTTCTTAGTCTTATTCCACATCTAAAATGGGAGTATGAATTTCTACTAAGGTGTTTCTAAAAGTAGCCCATCCAATAGTGCAACTAGTTAAAAAATTTAGTGGAAATTCAGATTTGGATATTATCTGTATCCGGATAATATCCGTCAGAAACGGATTCGGATGTTGCTTTTTTATAAAACTTCGGATTCGAATTCGGATTCGGATAGTGATTTCAGATATAGGCAGATTCGTATCCGAAATATCTATTGTTGATTCTTTAGTCAATTTTTTTTTTATTCTAAAGAGTATCTTTGGATTTTGATATAATAGGGATTGTCAATTATGACGCAATTCAAACAATGTCCCCTTTTTGAAGAGGTGTACTTGGCTGAATAATAAGAAGATCCGGATTTGATGTTCAACTTGAAGGATTTTTTCACTAAGGGAACATTACCAATTGATAAGAAGTTATCTCCGAGGTTAAGGTTTAAGGCACACAAATATATAGTTATTTGGGTAATTTTATATAAAAAATCATTAAGTCGACCGTTGTTATGGTATTTAGGGAGGAATGAATCCCAACTGATTTTGTCTGAGTTACATGATGGGGAATGTTATGTTCGTTGTGGATATAAAAATTTGACAATGAGGCTATTCTTTGTAGGATATTATTGGCCTAAAATAGTGTTTGACACCAAGAAATTGGTTCAAAGTTGTGATACTTGTCAAAGATTTGCTAACATACTACATATGCCAGCGATACCATTGAATTCAATTTTCGACGCCCTACCATTTGATAGATGGGGGATATATTTGGTAGGACCCTTACTAGTGGAAAATAAGGGGAGCCAGACAATCAATGTTACTATTGATTATTTTTCAAAATAAGTAGAGGTTGAGCCTTTATCTGGCACGAGAGTGAAAGATGTAATTAGATTCATTTAGTCTGATACTTGTTGTAGGTTTAGATTTTATCGGATGATCAATATGATAATGGACCACATTTTAACAAAAAAGGCATGAATGATTTTTATTCTTCGAGGGACATCAAGCAGTGTCTCTCGACACCTTTTCATTCTGAAAAAAATGGAAAAGTGGA
This sequence comes from Limnanthes douglasii subsp. nivea, assembly GCA_036936605.1. Lineage (NCBI taxonomy): Eukaryota > Viridiplantae > Streptophyta > Magnoliopsida > Brassicales > Limnanthaceae > Limnanthes > Limnanthes douglasii. The sequence goes on along the minus strand of JAUPFV010000005.1, from coordinate 230,700,700 downwards.
GGTTACCAATAGAACCATCTTGGATGGTTAACGAAAAACTTATAAGGAACAATTGGAAAATGGCCTAGTTATCTTCAAGAAGTATTATGAGCTTATCGAACAACAACTCATGAACAACCATTTGCTTTAGTGTATGAAATGGATACAGTCAGTCTAGTATAATTTACTCTTCGATCCTATAGGTTGTTGAACTATTCCGAGAAAGATAATGATGAAGAACGAAGGGCAGAGCTTGATTTAATTAAGGAAAACGAACTAAAGCATATTCGAATTCTCTTTATTATCAGACGTTGATAAGGATCATATATGCATCTATAGAGTCCTTAGGAAAGCTTTCTTGAATACAAAAGAGAAAAGACTTGGTAAATTTGGTCGAAATTGGAAAGGCCCGTATTTGGTAGTTGAGAAAATAAAAATTCACATGTATCATTTGCAATAGTGAATGAAGACCATTACAACATCCATGGAACATAGCATATTTGCATCTATATTGTGAATAATGTGGTGCTTATTTTCAAATTTTATTCTCTATCAGTACACGAAACAAAGGTATATTTTTCGGAAATGTTTAATAAAACTTTTTCTTGTTAATAAAACAACTTCAGCAACGATGTGAAATTGGTGACAAAAACTTTCATTCTTAGCAAAAGAAAATTAATAAAACATTTTGAAAATCAAATAAGGACTCATAACTTTATTATGATTAATTTGAGGTGACAACTAATATGAGGTGATTATTAACCAGAGATGACTATTAATTTGAGGAGACTATTAATTTGAGGTGACTATTTTTTGAAGTGATATTTTATTTCGTGCTTATCTAGTGAAATGATATTTTTAAGTGTTATTATTTGAAGATAATTCATTTTTTTGAAGTAATAAAATTCGAAGTGATAATTTAAAGATGTCAGAAGAAATAAGTGAAATGAAAAATAGCATACTGATTAAATATCTCATACAAACTGTGGCATATGATAGCCAATACATCTAAATAAAAAGCAAACAAAACAAAAAGCCACACAGTATAACGAGATGAATTCGATATTTTCTTCTCAATTCTCTTCGTCTTCTTTCAAGGATCTGCTTGAATTACTACTTGAAAATTTTTCATCTTCTAAGTCTTCGTCTTTCGAAGATTTCGAGTTGTCATTAGCAAAATTTCTTGAGTCTTCGGATTCATTCGAAGGGCATAATTCCAATCTTTAGGGCGTTGATTTTCGGGAACCATATACCAATAATATTTTAAGTTAAGTTTTGAAAACTTATTATGCGTATCGCGGATTAAAAATATTTTTCATTTTTTCACGACACTTCAAAAGTTTAAGACAGTCGATGGCACATGTGTTCACTACGGAAGTTATAGCAGAGACTTTGTCATTCTCAACTTAGGTTTCAAATGCTTTTAAGTATTTCAAGGCTTTGTTTTTTATTCTTCACTTTCTTCGTATAAGGTGTTGAGTGCCTCATAGTTTGTGCGCCCTTATTGAAATTATTCTTTATGTTTTGCACACAACATATATTTTATTCGCATTATGGGATTATGAAATTCAGTCTTTTCTTCTTGAAATACTTAGAAATGGTCAAAAATATTTCATTGATTATTTTCCTCCCATCTTTTGTTATCTACGACCTCTTTCGTAAGATGAAGAACATCATTAGCCATGGATTGGTATTGCTCCCGAACAGTTGTAGCTTCCTTAATCAGTTTTTGGAATTTCTTTCAAGAATTTCTAAATTTCAAAGTATGTTGTGAATGGTAAGTGCTAACTCATCGAATGTATGAAGCAAAAATATTGATTGATCAGAATCAATAGAATCTGGGTTGTTGATGAGACGGGCTGGTGAACGATTTTCTTCAACAAGTTCTCTGACTTTATTGGTATCTTCCGCAATGGCTTTTTATTCATCAAGTTGAGTTTTGGTGTCAAAAAACTGAAAGGTCTTGGTTTTCTTCTCCTTCTCCAATTAATTTTGGTGTTGAGTGGGGAGATGATACATTGACGACTTCGTCAAGTATGGTTTCTTTGGGGTTCTTGGAATTACCAGTTTTTATTTTCTTCATAGTCACTCTCTTTTTTATTTTGTAAACCTCGGGAGAAATCGCTTCAGCATCAAAATTAGTCGCTTTGGTATCTACAACGGTCTCATTGGTAGTAATAACAGATATTTTCAGTATTATGAGTTATTACATGTACAGTTTTTCTTTGGTTTCTTTTCTTTAGTATGGACTTCTTTTTCTTTTCTTTTCCATTCAAAGGTTCTTCCTCAATCTTCTTCTTCACTTTGTTATTGGAAGTTTGGATTCTAGCAGGAAGGAAAACTTTGTCATCTCGAGCAATTAGTATTTTGACAGCTTCCGTGGTACTAAGAGGTTCCGTTAACTGCTCCGAAGTAAGGTCTATTTTCGATGAGATCCTTCACAGATAACTTTGGACAAGATTTAGAGGATTGAAGCATTGGTTAAATTCATTCGACCATTCATTCTTGGCCCATTCACTAAGCTTTGAGAAAGTCTCGTCGGTAACTTTAAAATGTTCTAGGAAGCGCTTTAGTATTTCTAAAAACAATATTAGTTAGATAAAAAAATATCACATGATAACTTTGAGGTAAACTTACATGTACTCTTCCACTTCAATTAGGGTCTTTGGGGATTATCACCAGAAGTTTCTTTTCTATTTTTCCAACACCCAATTATGAAGAAAAACTTATTCTTCTATATTTTGTCAGCTTCGAGGAGATTTCCTACTAATTTTAAAGTGTTCCCCAAGATGATATAATAGAAAGGCAGACATAGGTTCTTTGATACATTTGTCTTAGCACAAACTGCACCATGGGAGCCTTAATTTTTTTACAGTGTTGATGTTGTAAGGTTTGGATATTAATGGAAGGTCATTTCAACCTAAATTCGAAAGGGAAATTTTGTACATCTTTTACACCAAACTTTCGATGAACAGTAGACCTAAGTGGATTATGACTCAGCTGTGCGATAAACCATTTTGGTTTTGGGCTTTGGTGACTTTAAAATCGACCTGAGTCCAAGGTCTGACCCGAACGACCCATGGGTCATAAAACAAGAGTATAAATACCTCAACCAACCACATTTAACACCTGGGGATTTTTCGAATGATCTTAATCACAAGCACACACCTTTTTTTTATCTTTTTATCTTCTACTTTAAAAGTTTATACCTCATTAAACAAAAGACCTTAAGTACCCTTTGACCAGAAATAATCGACATCATATGCCATGTCTGGCTTGCGTAGAGTTTGATCGTTTTGAAGTACTCAATAATGACATGGTCTAGTGGGAATCAAAGGACCAATTTAGAATTTCAGGATACACAATCAGCCCATCTGCTCCACATGATAGAGGAGTCCCTCTAATGGCATGAAGCGGATTGTGATGGGATCACGAATTCCCCACTGTCTCCGAAGTTAGGTACATCAGATTCAGTAAAATATTTGTACTACACATTTCTCGAAGCAATAATTTACTCTAGCAGCACATCTGTTAAAGTTTCGCTAAGATTTGCAGGCAGCTCGGATTGCAAAATGACAACTTTTTAGAGTTTTTTTTTTATTTTTCTTCAGTTTTTTATAAAATCCTAACTTTGAGAGTTTAGTGGAGGAGTGTCTTCAATTATTTTCACCTCAGAGTCATCACCTACTATTTATTCTTGACTATTCACCTCCTCGTAAGATTTATCTTGTAATTTTAGAGGAACCTTTAGTGTGTATTTTTTATTTCGTTAAAAGCACCACCTAAGATTCTTCGATCGTCACAGATGCTCCTTTTGAGGTGGGATTAGTCTTTACCTTTTTGGTTTTGACTTTGTCTAATTCTTTGAGGAGGGAGGATTTTTGTTTGAAATATTTTATTCTTTTGGGTCACCTATAATGCAAAATTAAGACCTTCAAACTAGGTTTTAAGCAAGCTTTAGGGTTTAAATAATGAGGGTTATTGGAAGAAGATTTGGAAATGATGGTTTGAGATTGTTTTTTCAATAGGGGCCAAGTAATGTAGGTGGTTGTTTGAGAAATTTGTATAGGTGTGACAGATATTATTCATGCAGACTCTCTTTTAGTAGCCTTTTGAGTAATGGTAAGCCAGTCACACGCATTCTGTATCCCAAACATAAACTGAGGAGAATTTTTTATAATAAAGTTGGAAGCAATCAGATAAATTACGAAGGGACAACAATCTTGTGTTGAGGTGGTTTCTGGTGAATGGTGGTTGCAAGCTTAATTTAACAGATAAGAGATATGATATAAACTTTCTCTTTCTATCTCTAAATGTAGTTATATAAGAATTTATAAGGCATAGAGGTGCAAGTAGAGTATATGACTAAGAGGATTTATGAGATTTTTATGAGTAATTGATGGGTCTCTTTAGTTATTGGGATACGTTGCTCTTTTGAGATAATAGCTACATGGACTGTTATGGTTTTGACAGGTGTCGAAATATGTCAAAGCAGTAACAGTTTAAGGTAATTACTTCAAGAAATATCTGACGAGGGATAACTAAAGAAATACCTTGGGTTTAGCTCTTTCAACCATGAAAATTTGAGGGGTATAACTGTTTTACCCATGAACATTCGAGGAGGTCTTGTACAAAGATATATTTTAGTCATCTCTCAGAATTCTTTGCAATTACTATGGGGCTACTAATAAAGGTATAAATAATTTGAGCATTAACAATTAATTTATAAGGGCTACCAAATATTGTATAATTAATATTTTGTGTGATGAAGAAACTTAAAGGACTAAAAATATAATATATGACAAATATGTTTCATATTTAGTAATGTAATGATGTGAAAAATCTTGTAAATGGAGTGTGTGTCTATTATTTGACACTCATATAAATTTGTGTACTTTATCTTGAAAAATGGGATAAGACTTACACTTGGACACTTGCCATTTTCTCTCTAGAAATCTTTTACTACTCTCTCTGTCTAGTTGTTAAATCAATCAACCTAAGAATTTTTTTAGACCAAATATAACCTTTTCATTTCCAATCATCCCTGGAGTGATCAGACTTAATTCTTTGACCATAGTGCCTAGTTACATGCATTAAAATATTCAACAAATTACACTGCCACAAATATGATGCAGCTACCATTACTTTTACACTTTGAAGTAATGTTATACCTCTAACTAATAGAAATATGTTTCCTAAAATACTACCAAATGTATCCATATAACCTACTAAAATCTGATTCTAAATACCCATTGATCTCCATATTTTCATAACTTCCTATATGTCAACATGTTTCTTTTTGTTTGTTTCTTATACCAGAGAGTCTATTCTCTTCGCTTCCTAATGGTTCATATTCATACTACTTACAAACCCTTCTAATAACCTAATAAAACATGCAATGTCCAAACTTGCACAAACATGAGCATACTAAGACTTCTGACTTCCAAAATATATGAGACGTTTTGCATTTCCTCAACCTCAAAGTTTATCTTTGATTTTTACTTAAACTTAATTTGTATTGTTTTGTAATAGATTTATTCATGGGCATACTAAAATTATGAACTTACTTCTACTAACTATTTGATACTGATAGTTCTCAACCAAGTTTGTCTTAAAACCAAATGAGATTATTATCTCAATAAACTTATGCTACCATTGTCGGGAAGCGTGTTTGAGCCCACAAATGGATTTATTGAGGTTGTATACCATGGAATTTGAATCACCTATTACAAATTTATTGAGTTTCACATACATAATATTTTTTTTAATGTCATTTATTTAGAAAAAATAGTCTAAACATACATTTTGATGAAACTCTAGGTTAAAGAGTTATACTAGTTTCATGACTTTTAATACTGACTCATTCATCAAACTTGAGAGAAAGTCTCTTTAAATTCAATTCATTTATGCTGAATATATCTTATTGTCACAAATCACACTTTGTGTCTATACATATTCTCCACCATATCCTTATGCATACAATTTCATTCCTCATATATATATTTTTAGGTTGGATGAACCCGACATTGTATTATAAGAAATTATACCATATTCCTCTAGGTATTTAGCAAATGATCCTTAATATTTTTCATCTCAATTGTCATATCTGTCGTAGTACTCACTACCATGCTTTGATTTAATGCACGTAAGTATTTCGCCTAGTTGGGCTAAAAACCTTGACTGGTCACCATTGTTTGACACCTGTTGCAAACCTGCCATTAAGGTTCCTTCGTGCCTAAAACGGGTCACCTATGTTTAAGAATGTTACATATATGGTCACTGACGCGTGACAATTAACCATACAGAGACATATGTAACCTAAAGTTATAATATTTTTGTTACAAATACGGCTATCAGATATTTCACAGCCAAAATACCCCTAAAACCGATTTATTTCTTTGTGTTTAAAATGTACAGTCACCATCTTTGTAGTCGCGCTAGTGTTGATCTACGCTATGTTTATCATCAAAAATTGGTATTTTGTGTGTGAAATGCTAAGTGAACGTATTTGTAACAATAAAATTATAACTTTGGGTGCCACGTGTCATCGTATAGTTAATTGGCACGCGTCAGTGACCATATATGCAATATTTTTAAACAAAGATGGCCTGTTTTGGGGACGAAAGAACCCGAGTGGTAAGAATGCAACAAGTGTCAAACACCGGTGACAATTCATGGTTTTTAGCCCACCTAGTTGCTTTTTAACTTTGGTATTAAAAGCTATGAACTTTTTTAGGACTTCTTATTTCTCATGAAAAAAGTAAAGGTACCTGTAATAAGAGAAAATATCTATTAATGATATGAAGTATTGATGCATGCTCCATAGTTTATTATGGAATAGTCCACATATGTCGGTATGGATCAATTATAGGATTTTTTTCGCTCTAAGTGCCCTTAGCCTTTTGATTTTGGTATATTTCATTTTATATATTCGTTACAAGTACCAAAGTCTGAATAATCAAGTGAGCTTAATGAGTCTTTTAATGACAAGGTTATTCATTTTTCATTTTAGGATATTATTTATGTGTTTGTGGCAAAGAGTAACTCAATTTTCGATTTTATAATTTAGTTTGTCAAATATATGTATGTTAATTTACTTTTTTGTTATGCTTAATATTATTCAATGAATACAAACTGTAATTTTTCATTAAATATCTATTGTATATTAGATTATTATGTAAGTAAATAGTCATTTGATTATTCCCACACATCCTTAGGCGTCTTTTACATAAAAAGAAATCAAATTTATATTGACATGTTTCAAATACATTAAATGTTCACTAGAAAGAAACAAATAAAAATCATAAATGATATGCCATAAGCACAAATTTCCTTTTACTTGATGGGTGAGTCTTTCACCGTCTTTAAGGCTTCAAATCCTTATCGTATCCTTAAGATAAATACAATCATGAGTGGTCGTAACCTTACCAACCCGCCATGTGTTTTCTGTAGCCGAAACTAAATTAGTTTCTCAATAGATCAGAGTTGTGAGATTATCGTTAGATTTTATTTAAGCTTGGTACTTATCACACTCATTTTTGAGATGCTCGTTCCGCTGCAAAATAAAAACATCAACCTGCAATAGGTGATTCTTTAGATTTATTTACTCATGGACCATAATATTTATCAAATGTTATATCATAGGTTATTTTGTACACTTTCTTTATTGAGAACTCACCTTATGAATCTTAGGACATTCTAGTTTCAGGATCTCTTCAACCTAAGTAGCACAAGAGATGAAAGTGAAAATGCAAACCCTATTACAACTCCTTTTAAAATGTCAACCTTAGGCTAAAAATCATGGTTAGTCACCAGAGTTGGTCACTTGTTTTTGTATCATAACAAGCACTTTGTTTCACCATTGGTCACTAGTGACGGTCTTTTGTTTGCATTTTTAGGCACCACTAGTGACCATAAATGCAAGAAAAACAAAAAAAAAGTGACAATTTCGATGCAAAGATAACTTGAGTGGCAGTTTTGAAACAAGTGGAAAGTTGTAATAACATCATCTTAATCTTCTCTTTATTAAAACTTAGCAAAACTTTTCTCAACAACTTTCAAAGACTTAATTGCATAGGTGACCTAAGCTGGGACAATTAATATTATTCCAAAGGTATTCACTGTTTGATGATTTCGAAGTTTAACCTATGTAACTTCTCTCACACCTCAAATTATATCTTCTCTTTATGAGAATTATCTTTAGTGAGGGATATGGGCTTCTTAGTCCTTGATGTCAGGTTATGATCACAACAGTTCAAATACAATTTCATGTTCTTCATTCATTGGAAATAATCAACACATCCAAAAAGACTAAGGTTTTATTACCTTAAGGGTTATATGTATTTAAAACAACTTTACACATAACAATGTACACAGATACACTTTACTGACATATAACGATTAATTAGACGTGCTTAAATGTGGCATAATAAATGTAAAACATAACATACATTGATAATATATACATTTGAACAAACATACTAACACGTATTTATGAGTTTGAAAAATTAATATTAGTCTAATTTTGAATTAGTTAAGTATCGGTGAACCCCTTCTTTCGGTTGATTCTCTCTATTTTATTTAAAATTAATGATTAATTTTTTACTAATTTTGGCAAGTTCATGATTAATAATGACAAGTATTGACCTTACTCGATAATATTTGTAGTAAAATTACTTCGTGAAGCATTCATACCATAGGATCCTTAATCTACCAATTAACCTTCCTTTGGTCTAGTTAATTGATTCCATGATTCATCTACCGTAATCTAAACAAACTTAGTCATGCATATCTACATAAACATGTATACATATTTTATTCCAACCACATGCATATATAAATAAGCATGCCCAAACATATATCACTGGTTACAGGTCACAAAAAGAAGAAAGACCGAAATTTAACAACCCTCAATGGTCTAATGTTGTAACGAAGAACTTATTTGTCACAGTAGTTCGTGCTTTCCGTGACGATCTGACACTAATTGCGGCAAGCAGGAGCACTTCACCGTAATCACAACAGGGGTGATTGCATCAAAGGTCTCCATAAGTTTTACTGTGATGACATCAACGGTGATCATGGTGAAGATAACAGCCTTTCAATATTTTGTTTTATCATTTGATTTAGGGTCTCATTACTGCAATAATCCACTTATTTCACCAGTAATTTAACCATAAATTAAGGGGTACAACCCTAATTTATTTTTTTAAGAACATGAAACACCAAAATATGCAACCTAAACATGTTTCTACGATTCAATCAATAAAAACATGCTTTCATATAACATTAAATCTATGTCTTTGACAAGTTCAATCAACACATAATATTAAAGGCATAGATTTTTTACAGAAATTAAATAAATATATCTTTTATGATTAACTCAAAACAATCATGCATTCTTCGATTCACAATGAAGACTTAGCTCTAATACCAATTGATATATTATATTGATTCACTCAATGTGTCCATTATATATAAACAATGAAGAATTCTTTGTGTTTATTGATTCTATTATTATAAATGAAGTCTCGTAATTAATTTAATTGTAAAGTTATTCATCATAGCAAAGAATGATTGTAAAAGTCTTTTTGTATTTTTCGTGTTCTTGATCCTACTTGTTTAAGTCTACCGGTCCACTGAGAAATTGAGTCTTTTCAATCTTTTCATGCGTTATAAATTGATCTATAATCCTATAACCGTATCCTTAATCGATTTAGAAGAGAAATTTGTATAGAAAAAAAAACGGAAGCTAAGCATTTTTGTAGTGATCCAACCGTAAAACGATAAAATAACCTCCGCTAATGCAATTTGGTTTAATCTTTAACTTAAATTTAACACATTATACATTTTACTTCGTTGTGTGGTGAGTGACCGTAACTAATTAAATTAGCATTTGTTAATTCCGTCTAAAATGTTTGACTTCATCCAAGTATATGCATTTATAACTGGACACTTTGTAGTCCAATTCTCTTTTATATACTCCCTCCGTCCCAAAATACTTGTCGTTCTAGAAAATATTTTTTGTCCCACAATACATGTCGTTTTCATTTACGCATGCATATTTTAATATTATTTATAATCATCTACCAATTAGACTCTTTCTTTTTTCTACTTTTTATAAAAAAAAGATGTAATTATTACCTTCCTTAAAACTCGTGCATAACCTTAAAACGACATGTATTTTGGGACAGAAGAGTAATATAACAATGACTAAATATTTTTTAACATCGTATTTATAAAATGAGTTTTTCTGTATCACAATAAATATAGTTTTATTTAAAATTAACCTTTTTACATGGTTTATTATTATACAGTGGTGTTGTAGCTATTTTGTCCGTATTGTTGTTTTTTATGAGTTAAATTAAATGAATCTATACTTTTTTTTTCTAATGGTCTCCCCTTTTTGTTTTAAAAAAAGTATACTTATTTTTTATAAAATTAAAATTAGTTATTATATTTTTTTACTATTTGTATAAACATTTAAAAAATCATATTATAAATCGAAAAATATATGTTTTTGCATATCAATCTATAGAATTTAAAACACGTTTATAGAATATATCCTCGCATGTTATAAAAGAAGAAGAATCGGACTGGTTCTCACTTTTTAAATTTAAAATCAAGTATACATATAGATATATAAAAGGGTATGGCTATATATACCCAAAACGAGTTTAAGTATACCCAAAAACAACAGTTGACTTTGGATTGACTTTTTTTGACATTTTTACCCTCCATCAGAAAATTAATATCAAAACTGCCATTAAGTAAAAAAAAACTACTAAGTGTATCCTGAGTATACCCAATTCACCAAAAGTCCTATTTCGCTATGTATACCCAAACAAACACTCTTCTTTGCTGAATTTACTATCCAAATAGTATAGTTTCTTAAAATTTTGAAATCTAATTCAAACTTCTTAAGAAAATCAAGAACATTCAAACTAAAACACAAAATCGATCATGTCGGAAGCAGAATTAGGGATCAGCGTGGGGGAGTTGATGTCGCTGGAGAGAAGGAATGATGAATTTTCGCCGGAAAATGAGATTGAGTCGTCGGAGAAGGAGCCATGGTCGCCGGAACCGCCACCACCATCGCCGGCGAAGGTATTGAAGAACCCGGCGAACCATGCACCATCGGTTCCATGTGCTGGAACCGATGGTGCATGGCCACGCAGCCGGTCGGTTCCACAGCCCCAGCACCACCGGTGCTGAGGCCAAGAACCGGTGGACCTGGGGCCTTAGTCTGCTCGGTTCTGAGGCCCCAGCACCACCGGTTCATGGCCTCAGCATCGGTGGTGCTGATGGCCGTGTCCGGCCGGTTCTGAGGCCTAGAACCAACGGTTTTAGGCCTCAGAACCTTGGATTTGCGCATTTTTTTCGAAAAAAAGCCTGATTTTTTTTATGTTGTTAACTATACTTGAATGTTTATTGTGCTTTTTTGTTGTGTAACAGGGGACGGATGTCGCAAGTGGGACTGATGCACCTTCCGCTACCGATTATAGTCATTTGTTCTTCACTACCGAGTTCTACACACACGACGCGTTGGTGAAATGGGTTACGAAGATCGGAAAACTTTATGGTATGGTTATCAACATAAGTCGGCGCGACAAAGTAAACAGCAGAAAAAATCCGAGAGTTTATTTCCAGTGTGAGAGGGGGGGAAATATATTCCAAGGGTTGCAGAAAAAGACCGCAAACGGAAGTCTACAGGAACGAAAAAGATTGGCTGCCCATTTGAGCTTCTCGGGTCAATGGTTGCCCCAGATCAATGGAAGTTAGAAGTAAAATGTGGTACTCATAACCATGACACTTCTATACATCTAGATGGTCATTCTTTTGCTGGCCGTTTAAATGATGAAGAGATGGAGTATGTTGAACGAGCGACCTTCATTGGTACTAACCCCAGAGATATACTGAATGGTGTGAAGAAATTGAACGAAGATAATGTTTCTACCATGCGGACGATCTACAATGCACGACAAAAAAATCGGGTTCTAAAGAAGGCGGGTAGGTCACAACTTCAGTTCTTGTGGGGTGAGCTTAAGTCACACAATTATTATGAATGGCATAAATCTGGTGAAGACGATGGACAAATCATTACAGATTTGTTTTTTGCCCATCCTGTCAGTGTTGACCTTTTGCGCACATTTCCGATAGTTTTGATTATGGATAGTACATATAAAGTGATACGATATGGTATGACATTTTTCGAGATAGTGGGTGTGACGTGTACTGGATTGACTTTCTGCGCGGCATTTGCCTTCATGTCGGGTGAGAAGTTAAGCAACTTCAAATGGGTATTAGAGTGTTTGAAATCGTTGATTTCCGTTCATGGAATTGAAGAACCGCGGGTCATCTTAACCGACAGAGATTTAGCATTGATGAATGCTATAGGAGTGGTATTCCCAAAGACAACGCATATGTTATGTCGCTGGCACGTTAACCAAAATGTTCTAGGGCAAACAAGAAAGCACTTCCGCGAGAAAAGTGATCATAAAGAATTTGTTAGTGCTTGGCAGAAGATTGTGTATAGTAAATCAGAGATTGAATTCGATCACGCCAGACGGGAGATCGAGGCATTTGTCTTGATGTAGACATTTCGCCGTACATGAAATACATCATACACAAAACTTCATCAAAGAACTCATCGGTATTATCGTCCGGCCGTTTGAACTTCACAGCTTTCGCAGCCTTGAGCAGATGAGCATCATCAAACACACTCCAACCCATTAAGATAGACTTCAACTATGTTAAAAGGAGAGTTTTGTGTGTTTGGTTTTGTAAGGTATGCTTTCTTATATAGAAGAATGAGAGTTTACATTGGCGGGAATTCTAGAGCGCGAAAAAAGAAAACGCGGGAAAAAAAACCGGGAAAAAAATTCCAAGACAAAATTGCGCACCATAGGTACTGTCTTCTGTGTACCTATGGTGCACAGTCTGGTGTACCATCGGTACACAGTCTAGTGTACCGCCGGTACACCACTATGTGTACCGATGGTACCATGTACCATCGGTACTCCCTCCTGTGTACCCATGGTGCACGGGCTACAGTACCATGGGTACGCAGTAGTGTGCACCATAGGTACCACTGACTGCGTACCCATGGTGCAATTTAACTTGTATTTTTTTAAAAAATATGTTTTCGGTGTTATGGGGTTTTTTTGACAAGTTTATACCCGAATGTTATTCTGTTATGCTGTTATGGATTTTAAGTGAATTAATTACTATAATAATTTTAGTTTTTGACGAATTTAATATGAAGTGAAGTACAAAAAATGTCGAATTACTAGTATAGTGTTATGGTGTTTTCAAGTTATGGTATGACTTATGTTAGATCAAGTTAAGTACACAAACTCAATAAGAACAGTAGAAGCAGTAGATAGTAGAAGTCATAAGTCGTATTACAAAGTAGATGTCATAAGTCATAATACAAAACAAGATACTGAAACAACTAAGAAGTCCACATGAATGAAAGATCATAACAACGCTAGAACAAGTCCGATGATGAGGACGAACAACCATGGAGAGAATAGCTGCAGGACCTGATCTCTCCACCTCAGCGCACCCGCCTCCCCACGCTCGACAGGCATAGTAACAATGGAGCGAACGGCGTCTAAAAGTCTATCGTTCGTGGTACGCGGTGGGGGAGTGATAGTATGCCAACCATAGTCAGCCAGGTACCTCCAGTAGGTATTCGTCGCTGACTGTCTATATGTGGCAATGGTAACTGTCAAACGATCCTCAGCAAGCAAGTGCTGACGCCAATCTAGCCATGCGCTCTCCCGCCACGTGTACCTGGCCAGATCTCCTTTCCTGTAACCAGGTCGTAGTACAAGTGGGAGTTGGGGCTCATCCTGAACCCGTCCGAACTGGCGCATAACCCGATCAGGCATGTAGCCCTCGACCGTGCTCATCATCCGCAAAGGATAAACAATAGTGCGGATCTCCTGGACTGGAAACTGGACTCTAATGTCCTCGTATGGCTCAAATAGCACCTGTTACAAAACATTAAAAAAATAGATTGAATTAAAATCCTAACACTTAATATCAATATTGTAATGGAAAACAAATATTTACCAACTTACATCTGACTCCTTCTGATCAGCAAGGAGAGTACGAATGACCGATTTGGGGCGGATGTTTTGCCCAACAATCCGCTTCGGCAGCCACTTCACAATCCTAGGCTGCCTCGATACGAGGTCAGCATTCTCTGAGGCACTAAACGCTGGGAAGTGGTCATAGATCCAACAATCAAGCATAGCTACAAAACCATAAAGGTTATGTTTCGATGCTTTCGAAGCATCACCCAAACCACGGAACAGGAATGCCAATGCACTCGTACCCCACGCTATATCCCACAACCCAGAGTCCATATTGGCTAACTCGTACAAGTAGTCAGCCTTCACACTCTTCTGACTAGTATCCGCAAAAATAGTGCAACCAAATAAGAACATAAGGTATGCTCGTGATACCTGGCGGATAGTCTCATCATCAGTCTGCTCGATGTAGCGCCCCCTGGTGAAAGTCTCCCTCAGCCACTTTATCTTGAAGCCAACGCCTCTGGTGGACTGTATCTCTGTGCGGACCTCATCCACTGTCAGACCTAACATACTAGCGTAGTAGCTGTATGCCTCGTCACGTGGAGCCGTGACTACATCAAGTGTCCGACCAACTACAGGGAGACCTGTAATGCAGCTGACATCATCGAGCGTAATCGTCATCTCTCCAAATGAGAAATGGAAAGTGTTGGTCTCCTGATGCCAACGCTCAACAAAAACCTCGTCTAAGACGGAATGTGTGAAGTATTGAGGCAGGTGGGCTATAAGAGGACCAAAAGGAGTCCGCGCCAAAAATCGCTGCACATCTGGCTGAGCAGTCAAGTCCCACATACGTAGCACATTATAATGTGCCTGTACGCCCAGTGTAGTGCGACCCTATAAATTAAAAACAAAGTCAAAACATAATAATAGTAAAACCTTAGATTAGACGTTTAATAATTAGGTACTTACCTGTCCGATGAAGACGTGGTACGCCTCATGCTCCTTGTAGTCAGGAAATAGAGGGATCTTGTTGCATTTCAGAAATGCAAACGTCTTTCGCTGCTCCTCGGTGTGGATGGCATCTATGTGCTCCTCGTCAATCGTGTCCTGCTCAGGGTCCCCAGTGGCATCCACCCTGTCGCTAACAGGTGCTGGATGTGTAATAGTATGCGCAGGGGACGCAGCTCTGCGAGAAGGTGAGGGAGGTGGTGGATCACTAGCAGTGGGAGGTGGTGATCTATGTGTATGCGATGACGACGTCTCTCGTCGTGAGGACCCTCCACATCTGATATCAATCGCCTCAGAAACTATGGCCTTTTCCTTCCTCTGGCCATGCTTGATTCGGCGCAAAGACCGATCAGTCCGTATCCGTTCCTCCTCCTCCCGAAGACGAATAGTCTCAGAGTCATCAGGAGTATCTCGTCCGCGCTTGGCATCGCGGACCCGCTCATCCTCAACCGCGCGAGCAGTCTTAATACTCTTGCCTGGCGGTGGTGGACGTGACCCAGGGGGGTACGCCCTGGATCGTGGAAGACGTCGCTCCTCCACTGCGTCTGACCTACAAAAATACAAAACAAAAAAAGAAATTAATAACACTAACATATAAAATTTAAATCAACAACACTCCTATACGTATGGTGAAATTTGAAGTTTTTTTATTAAAAAAAATACCATACCAAATCTTTAGAAACCCAAAAATTAGAGTTTTTTTAAAAAAAAATCGGGTACCATAGGTACCAAAGAGGACGAACCGAGCGGCACGGGTGCGAGTGCCGCTCGGTTGCGGCACTGTGTACCGAGCGACACAGGTTATTGTGCCGCTCGGCACACAGATGGTGTGCCGCTCGGTACACAGCTGGTGTACCGAGCGGCACACCATCACGCACCGATGGTGCGCCTTGGGCAGCACCGTCGGTGCGTATGCCCAGTACGCTCGGTATTGGGCATACACACCGCTGGTGCTGCCCAAGGCGCACCACCGGTGCGGCGCCGGCCATTTTCCAGCCGGCGAGTTGGCTGGAAAATGGCCCCAAAAATCATCCTAATCCTACCCTAAACCCTAATTCTACCCTAAACTCAAAATTGAACCCTAAATCTAACAAAAAACTAAAATTCATACTTAAAACTAACAAAATTAAGTAACAAAATTAATTTGAGGACTTACGTAGGAGGCGGCGGAGGGTTTTTGTTCTTGACCATAATGAAGGAGGAGGAGGAAGAGTGGTGGTGGTGGTTCGCCGGAAAAAAAAGAGATAAGTGAGGTGAAATTCTAGAGAGAAGTGAGAGGTATGAGTGAAGTGAGAGAAAGTGGAGTGGATGAAGTTAGTAAAAAAAAATGGCTTATATACCCACAAAAGGGCATTTTTGAAAATAATTGGGTATACTTAGATCACCTTTGGGTATACTCAAAATTGGATATACTTAAACTCGTTTTGGGTATATATAGCCTGACCCTATATAAAATCTCAATCGATAAAAATGAGTATCAATTATAATAATTTACTTTTTAATCTTCCAAAAGCAAAAAAGGCCCATGCTGAAGCAGTTACAAAATAGCTCCAACCAAACAAGATTACTTTTGCTCCCTCAATAAATCAAAATCAAATCAAACCCCACCAAAAAGACACAACAACACACCACTACTATAGAAACTAAACTATACTAATAATAAACACTCCTACTAATTTCAATACAATAATGCTATGCTATTTTTCTCCACCTGCTTGATTACATAGAGCAATTACCTTCAACTTCTATTCTTAACTCCTTAACCAAATAAGGAAAGTGGAATCTAAAAATGATTAGTTTATCCACTAACCACATCCTTAAAAGCTTAGCTAACACCTTTAAGACAATACTACTCCTAATCCTAAGAGGCTTAGACTTAGACAACTAAGTGATAAATATAGTAAAATACTATCCAAAAACAAAATCTCATGATTGAAAAGGTACTACTCCTCCTACTTCCTAAGATTATTATTATATTAAGAGACTACTCCCTAATTAAGATCCAAATTAAGGTATCAATCAGGCTAATAATATTATACAAACAACCACCCAAATCTTAGAAACACTTTCTGCTTCTTCCTCTCAGACATTAGACAGCAATTTCTTTATGTGTCTGAGGAGACAACCATTTCAGAAAACAGGAATAATATATACTACAGTCTAGTCTAGTCTGTATGTAAGAAGAAGAAGATGAAGAATCTAAGTTTTGTAATATAAAGAAAAACAGAGCTTAATAAACACACAGACAGACAGAAAGAGAAACAACAACACCAACAACAACAAGAGCTGTTCTAATTTGATGATCATTAAACTAAACTAAGAGAAGAGGAAAAGAACAAGAACAAGAACAACCTTAATTACTCTTATCTACTTAAACTAAAATAAACATTTTTATTTTTATTTAATTTTGATGATACGATACTACTAGTAGAAGTGGTAATATTCTCAAGAAGATGAAGATGATCCATTAGCACCCATTCGAGGAAGGCTGTTGATCTCGAAACGATGATTGTTTAAGTTACGCTCCTCGCTACTCCCATCGTTACGATCAAGATTCTCACTCCTTTCGTCGCTGTTGTGTGTGTCATCGACGACACTGTTTCCTCTTCCGATAACAGAGAGCCCGCCACCGCCGACGCTACTGAAATTGCCACCGTTACCGTTGAGGTGGTGGAGCTGGTGCTGGTCTGATCTCTTACCGAAAGTGTTCTTGTTGTTGTGCATCCATACTTTTAAAACACCTCTGTCGACATTGATCTCTTTGCAGAAATTTCGAATCGTTTCTTCGTCTCTCTTTTGTATCTTCCACCCGATTCGACCCGCGAACTCTAGCATCCTCTCTTTCTGGTACTGGGTGAATTTGGTTCGGAACCGTTTTCGAGAGCCCGAGTTATGATGATGACCCGAGAGGTGGAGATTCGGATCTAGAGGGGATAAGTTGGTGTTGGTGTTGGTGGTGGTGTGGGTGGTGGTGGGTGTGGGGTTTTGGTGACCGGAGAGGGCGAGGAGCATGTAGGAAGATGAGATCGGAGGAGGAGAAGCCGAGCTGGGGCTTCGGTGAGAAGGTGGAGGTGGAGGTTGATGACGGTGGTGAGGTTGGTACTCGATGGCGGGAACGGAGGGAGGTACCTCGTCATGCTCACGACGGTGAAAGTTACGGTGGCAACCACAAGCTGCGCATTTGAAAGAGGTTGGGTCGGTGGCTGTTGCGGAAGGAGACGGCATGAACTCACCGCAACCGTCTAAAGCATGACCACCGATGGAAGCGGCGTGGTTTTTGAGACATTCTTTGTAATGAACAACTACAGGATGGTGGAGCTGAAGATGTGGTGGCGGTTGGTGACGTTTGAGAACTCCATTTGTGAAAGTTACCGGTTTAACAGGTAGGATCCGGGTGGGAGTTTCGGTTTCGGGGTCAGGAGATTTGGGGTGGTTTTGAAGGTTTGTAGTTGTGGCGGAGGCGGCGACGGTGGTGGAAGGAGGAGTAATACTAGCAGTTGGGATTATATCCATGGTTGAAACATCTAAGGTCAAAAAAGGAAAAAAAATAAAATATTAAATGAAAGAACTTTTAAAAAATTATCGTTAGGGTTTGGGTTTGTTTTTGTTAAAGAAGAAGATAATATAATTTCTGAGAGTAAGACGACGACATTGAAATTATAAACCAAAAGATGTGAAGAAGAAGACTGAAGAAAAAAACTTGTTTATTTTCTTCTGGGTCCTCTCTTTTTCGTTAAATTTTATTTCTTTAGAGAGAGAAAGATCGTTTAAGAGTGAGAAGAAGAAAAATGATGACGATGATGAGCAGTGATGACTGTTGATAATGAAGAAATTCTAGGTTTTTGTGGTTGTCCTTCTTAACCTAACCTCATTTTTTTTAACCCTAGTTCTTAATCATGGTTGAATCGATGGACCCCACTTTAGGTTCAGAATTACATATGCTCTCTCGCTCTCTTCCTCTCTCTCTCTAATAAATATGCCTAATAACTCTCTCTGTAATCTTTCTCGCTTAACTCGGTGACCATTGACTCAGTTCTACTAAACGTCCGAGTTAATCAACTGTATAACCGAGTTGACCCGGTGAGAGTTTGTGATAATCATGTCACTGACCACCACCTGCAAACTCTGAAACCTTTGTCAGAAGGGCGTTGGACCATTTCAACATTTAATAAAATATGTATTGACTATTTTACCCTATGCCATATCAACATTTCTTTTAAAAGAAAATAGTAGTTGAGTTAAGGCAGAAATGTAATTTCGGATATAAACAGAGTCAAATGTAAAAAGGAGAAAAAAAAGAAACGGGAGTTTTAGGACACTACTAGAGTCCTAAAATTTGAAGGTATCTTTGTCGGTTTTGGAGTAAATTACTAGTACTAGTAGTAAGATTTTGACGTCACCACTACAGTAACTTTTTTTATTTCGACCCCGTTATACAAACCTGACACACCCACGTTCCGGTATCGTACCCTTATTCTTTGTAGAAGAAAGATTTTCGCTTTCAAGACGAAATTACCCTTGTATAGCTACCATAATAACTATCTAACCTAACTTTTGGACATTTTCTGATTAGTGCATGGCGGAACGGTCGATGTTAGTTAAGCGTAGTTAGCACGTTTGCAAAACTCGCCTTTAAACAATAGACACATGTTAAAATTCTCCCACGTGGCTAATTGAGAGAGTTACACTTACCTAAGTTAACGTAATCCGGTTGCCACGTATTATTATTTTTATTATTATAATAAAAAAGTCAAATTTATTTTATTTGAAGTAAAATTTGGTCAGCTTTGAGATATAAATTACACCTAATCGGTACGGTGTGGCTGCCTCGGTTGCTGTTTGCTAAAGCCGTTGGTGCACTGATTTTTGTGTTATTTAGGTTTTTATTTTATTTATTTATTTACAATTACAGTACAGAAGATAAAGCAGTAGTAAAATTGATGAGCCAATTAAATTTGTAAATTTAGGACAGTGAAGATGTCATCTGACCAATGATAGAGCAGCAAAGGGTTAATGATTGAGGGGGTTGGAGTGAAAACCAAAGTTTGCGTGTTGAGATCTGTGAGTTAATTCTCATGCTAAACAATGTGGTAAGTAGAGGTGTCAAACGGTTTGAACCAGCACCAACCCGCACCGTTTAAGTCTGAACCACGGGTTGCAGTCTCGGCGGGTTGCGGTCTCGGCGGGTTGCGGTCTCGGCGGGTTGCGGTCTCGGCGGGTTGCGGTCTCGGCGGGTTGCGGTCTCGGCGGGTTGCGGTCTCGGCGGGTTGCTCCTTATGCGGTCTCGGCGGGTTGCGGTCTCGGCGGGTTGCAGTCGTAATGGGCCAGTTTCACAGTTAAACCGCCAGTTCAAACCACCAGACGAACCATTTAAGAACCGTTTACCAGTTCAAACCATCAGCCAAACCATTTAACCATTTAAGAACCATTTATCGGAATATATTATAATGTTATTTAAAATTAATTTGTAAGTGTTTAATTGAATATAATTTCAATAATTGAGTTAATTATTCTATTTCATGTATTTTAATTTAAATATGTTATCATTTTAATCGAAATTTTATAATCATCAATTACATTCTTAAAAAATAATTGTAATTTGATTTTGATACGTTTGAATAATATATTACTATTAAATAATATATACCTATTAGACATATAATTGTATTAAAATTTTAAATTATTAGGTGATTCTTTAGATTCTTTCAAGCTTGAAGTGTTTATGGTTAGATGAATTATATAGTTTATTGTATTTTCGAACTATTCAATATTAGAAGTTTATATGCATAAACATAAATTACTTGTAAGTTGTAAAGAACAAAATAAAAATTGAAAGCTAGGTAAGTGATTTAAATAACATTTAATAAAAAATAGAAGCAAAACAAACAATTCATTAAAAATAAAAACCAAACAAGTAACATAGTTGTTCAATCAAATAAAAAAGATAAACATT
The DNA here is from genome assembly GCA_036936605.1 of Limnanthes douglasii subsp. nivea. NCBI lineage: Eukaryota > Viridiplantae > Streptophyta > Magnoliopsida > Brassicales > Limnanthaceae > Limnanthes > Limnanthes douglasii. The sequence continues at coordinate 230,679,721 of JAUPFV010000005.1, read as the reverse complement.
ACAACGATAATGAAAATCAATTGCGAAAAACTAAGGAGCTTCATCGTTGTTGTTGTTAGGTGGTTGACCTTGCAAATGCATGTTCTCCATCATCTGTCGCATATACTCCGACTGTTGGGCTTGAGAGTTTGCAAATCGCTCATTCCATTGATCTTGTCCATGATGCCACTGCTCGTATTGACCATGCCACTGCTCGTATTGACCATGCCACTGCTCGAGGTGACCAAGTTGATCATTCACCCCTACTTGCCACTGCTGTATCTGGCTAAGCTGGTCATTTACCCCCCCTGCCAATTTTGAAATTCACCTTGCCATTTTGTAAAATCATCATGCCAAACCATTTGTTGAGTATGCGCAAACTCAGCAAATTCGCGATCGGTTCGTCTTTGTTGTGGCGGTACTCGCGAAGAACCACTAGCATTTGGATCGAAAGACACTTCAGCCTCAACTCGATACTGAGTAGGTGGATTTGGCGGTTTTGTAAGACCGTTCGCAATATATATCTGATTCAAGTCTTCTCTATGGTGGTTCCATGCCTCTAATTTCGAAATCAACTCTCCATCCCAAGAGTATATTTCCTGCAAACGCAAAGAGTTTCTACCTATAGCACTAGTCGGCCTCACCTTCACCGGAGTGTACATACTCACATCAGCTCCTTTCGAAACAAGCAATTTACTCAATATCATCCCATAAGGTAGTTTATCCGTACCACACCTCGCAGCCATATTTCGAATCATCAAGCTGGGTAAATTAATTATTCCCTGATTTCGAATCATAAAAGCAGTAACAAATGTTTGAATATATGAAAGCTGCGAATCATTGTTACTAGGTGGAAGAAATATACTATTTACCAATTTCAAAGCTAATTTCCCAATACCATCCAAATTACCCCGCATGGCTCGAAATTTACCGCTAATTTTCGGAGCTTCCGCACCAGGACAAGTAAGAATCTCTACCGCTTCTTCGTAAGACAAAGGCCAATCAGCACTCCATATCGTAGGGCGATAACTAATGGGAGGTAATTTATTACCGGTATAGATATCATGGGTTGGAACGGAAAAAAGATCGTAGAAATCAGTTTCAAAAAAACTATACTCGATACCATCAATCAAACTATTCATTCCTAAACCTCTTGGATCATTTTCGATTAATCTAGCCGTGGAATAAAACTTTCGCACTAGTTCTATATACCAATCACATTTGAATCTAGCTAGATTCATCCAACCTTGGCCATTAGTAGGCTCAATAAGTTTGAAAAAATTTTGCATACCCTCTATTTGGATCAGTTCCTCGTAGTTCAGAAACATACCAGACCAAATTTTTGTTACACCTCGACCTCCTTGCCGATTACTACGGATGCGAATCTCCCCCTCGGGGCGATGTTCGATAGTCTCGCTCTCCGTTGCCTCATGCTCCAAGGTATGCAACAACATTTCTTCCACCTCTCTCACTTCGGAAGTGGTTGGTTCACTACATCCACCTTTACGAGCGTTCTTTTTTGTTTTCGAAGACATTTGCGAAACCTGAAATTTAAATAGAGTTTGAAAAATATAAAAAAAATTTAGAGAAGTGTAGTAGAGAGAGGGGATAGATTTGTAGTGGAGAGGGAGAGATTTGTAGTGAAAAATATAGGAGGATGTAGGGTGTATTTATAGGGTAATTTTGTGTTTTTTTTTTTTTTTTTTTTCTACTAGCCGTTTGATGACGTCAGCATGACGTCATCAAGCGGACCATCCGGCCACGCGTGCGGATGGTCCGCTTTTGGCTGTTGCCAACGGCTAGTTGGTTTGAACTAGCCGTTGGTTGAACCGGGGCATCCGGATGATCGTCCGGATGCCCCGGTTCAACCAACGGCTAGTTCAAACCAACTAGCCGTTGGTTGAACCGGGGCATCCGGACGATCGTCCGGATGCCCCGGTTCCAATCGGACCATCCGGTTGGGCGTCCGGATGGTCCGAATTGTCTGTCCGGGCGTCCGGGCGAAAGTGTCCGGATGCCCCGGATCATGTGTCCGGACCATCCGGACGCCCATCCGGATGGTCCGGGTGATTTTTTTTTTTTTGTTTTTTCGGTTTTTTTTTTTTTGGGTCTCCCCTATAAGTAGAGGAGACCCCAACACCAATACTCACACCTCTCAAACAACTCTCTACTTCTCTCTAAATCTATCTATTTGTTCGATAAGTTCTAGAAAACTACAATTAGTTATTTTACTTATTCTACTCCTACTTTCGAAATTGTTTGATTTTTGTTTTTCCGCAAATTGTTTCTTAGTTGTTATTAGTCTAAATTTAGTTGTTCTATCTTGTTATTAGTCTAAATTTAGTTGTTATATCTTGTTATTAGTCTAAATTGTGATTTTATTATTAGTATTTTATTGCATATTTGAAAAAAAAAACTGTTATTAGTTTTAAAATGAATCCAAAACGTAGAAATACTGGGATAAACGCACCATCTAATGTGGATCTCAATACCATGGATGATTTTTCTACAGAATTCCCTCACGTTGACACACTCTCCTCCCGCGAAAGTGGTGGTGGAAGTACTAGTGGGGGGGGATCTCGTAAGAAAACATCTTGGATTTGGAAACACTATACTCTATCAGAAGATGGTTTGTATTGTATTTGTAAAGAGTGCAATAAACGTTATCTTCACGTAAGTGGATCTAGAAATATGGGCACTAGCACTATGGTAAAACATTTATCGAAACATGAAATATATGATCCTACAAAACCTAACCCAACTAATGTTTGCACGAACCCTCAAACAGGTCTTCCTTTTGAGTTTAACCACGATACGTATAGGGAAGCAACAATGATTTATGCAGTCGGTAGTTTACAACCATTTAGTTTTGGGGATTCTTGGAGATACGAAAATTGGATGCAAGTTGGGGTAAACCCACAGGCAACACGCATTCCACGTACCTCTTTGCGATCGCTAGCCTTTAAATATTATTTACAAAGAAAAAAAGAGATTATTCAAACTATGCAGACTTTGCCATGGAATGTTTCGATTACTAGTGACATAGCTACTTTTACTGATTTAGATATGATATGTGTTACCCTCCATTGGATGGACGCCCAATGGGTCCTCCAAAGGAGAATTATATGGTTTGAATCAATTGGGAAGCATACCGCACAAATAATTAGGGAGAGTATGACTGAATGCATGAATGTTTATGGCATTAAAAACAAGATTATGTCTATTTCGTTGGATAATGCATCTTCTAATATTAGTGCTATATCATATCTTATAGCAGATTGCAATCCTCCTTTTCCAAAATTGTTTCACACCAAATGTTTATGCCACGTACTTCAATTAGTTGCGAAAGAAGGAATACGTAAGGTTCAGGGTGATTATATTACCCCTATAAAAAATGGGATCCTATTTTGCTCGACATCCGCTGCTAAAAAAAGAGCTTTTAAAACACTTGTTCTTTCAAATGGGAAAAAATATAAGAAACTTTTATTAGATGTCGAAACTAGATGGAATTCTACTTACACAATGCTTGCACGTGCGCATGTTTTTAAAGAAGAGATATCGACGCTTTATAATACATATCGTGAAACACCAATTGAACCAGATCATTGGAAATTTTGTGCACACATGTTAAGATTTTTAAGACTTTTTAAAGAAAACACCCTAACCTTTTCTTCACAAAATCAACCTAATGCTCATTTGGCCCTTTTCACGATTGCTAATCTTGCCATGCATATGGATGAATATAGATCACATTATGCATGCGTAGACATGGTGCCTGGAATGGAATATAAGTTCACAAAGTATTTTCATCCAATCCCTGATAGTTATTCATTTGCTTGCCTTTTAGATCCTTTTTCACGAAAAGAAAAATTTGAATTGCTAGTTGATTGCTTTTATAAATCTGTACGGTTTCCTACAGATATACCACCGACCGAACCAATTGACCCTAAAGGATATATTAGCGGTATATATGATAGTTTGTATAATATCTATGATAAGTATGCTGCAAGATATAGATCAAATACATCTACAAATGTAAGCAGTAGTAACAATAGGGGTAGAGGGAGAAATACTAACTATATTCGATTGGCAATGTTACGAAACAACAATGTTACAGAAACCCCTCAATCTGATAATGAGTTGTATAGATATTGGACCACTAGGTTTGACTTTACGAATTATCAAGACCAAGGTATTGAAGATATCATACGATGGTGGGGTACCAAAACTGAAGAGTTTCCTATTCTTTGCAGGATTGTTAAAGAGATTTATGCTATACCTATGTCTACAGTTGCAAGTGAGTGTGCTTTCAGCCAAGCGAGGTTGCAATACACGACTAAGAGAACAAGATTGACGGGCAAAGCACTTGGAGTGCTTGTGGCAGTTAAGGATTGGACAGCGGCGGATAAAAGGATGCAAGACATAGAGTTCAGAGACGAAGTGAACGTAGACGACATCTTCGAAGATTATCCGGATGATTACGAAGATATACTTGAACAAGAAATTGCGGAAGAAAACGAAGCTGACGGCGAAGATTTTACTTACGAAGAAGACGAAGCTGAAGATGAATGATGTTTGTAATAGTTTTTTACTATTTTGTATTGTAATTTGAAAACATTTGTACAACTCCTGGCCCGCACGAGTATAAACTGTGAACGGCTAAATTATCCAAAAATGACTTTACCTTTTATTATAACAACAACAAATGTATTATGAAATACTTATAACTTCATAAGATCTAATTTTGGTTTAAAAAATAATATCAAACACTTGTAAAATTTAAAACCAAATCGCAATAGTAATCAAAATGTAATATTAAAATTATAACCGTAGAATTTGTAATATTTTAACATGATAAGATATAGTTTTGCTTTGTATTAGATATAAAAACATAATAATAATAATATTCAAAATATGATAATAACATAAGTAATATTTAAAATTTTAGACTATATAATAATTACAACACTTAAAATATTAATAACCAAAACAAATTAATATTAACAAAAATGTAATAATAATTCTATAATAATATTCAATCTCAATATTTTTTAAATATAACATTTTGGATATAAAATAAATAAAATCAGCATAATATTTACCAATAAACCACCGGTTTTTTACAAATAAACCGTGGTTTCGCAGTCTCGGCGGGTTGCGGTCTCGCCGGGTTGCGGTCTCGGCGGGTTGCGGTCTCGGCGGGTTGCGGTCTCGGCGGGTTGCTCCTTATGCGGTCTCGGCGGGTTGCGGTCTCGGCGGGTTGCGGTCTCGGCGGGTTGCGGTCTCGGCGGGTTGCAGTCATAATGGGCCAGTTTCGCAGGTAGACCGCCAGTTCTTAAGCAGGTTGTCAGCTTTAAACCATGGTTCCTGAACCATTAGACACCTCTAGTGGTAAGCCGCGGTGTATATATTTTAGCGTAGGGACTAGGGAGGGTAAAAGACTAAGCTTTGGTTCGGGTGTTGATGTGTTAAAATATTGTGAAACCCATTATATGATATCGGAAATATCAGATATAATCCGAATCAAAAATAACGTTTGGTTTGAAATTTTAGAAGAATGTGTGCTTAGATATGTGCAATAATTAGATATAAAAAATATTTAGAGAGAAATATATTTGAACTGATTTTTCACTTGATTGGTTTATTTTTTTCGGTTTAATTTTTTTTTTTTTAATTGTTATGGGTGATGTTATATGTGTTATGACTTGGACGAGACTTGATTTTACCTACGCCGTAAGTATTTTTGGTAGATTCATATCAAATCCGTGGAAACTGCATTAATATGATCTCAAGCGGCTCATGAGATATTTGAAGGGCTCAGCTACAAATGGGTTATATTACAATCAGAATGATACATGTGATATAGTGTTGAGAGAGTATGTGGATTTTGATTATGTAGACTGCCTCGACATATGGAAATTTTTAGACTGTTTAGATGTCATATACGGAAGTTGAGTATATGGTTGTTATGGAAGTCATGGATGAAATTATTTGATAAAAAGGATTGTTGAGTGAACTGAATAGTGTAGAACAATATATGGTTTTGTTATGCTATGATATTAATGCTCTTCATTTAATGAAGAATATGGAGTTTCACAAGAGAATTAAAAATGTATACAATATATGAACTTCATCCGAGATATGGTGAAGAAGGAACAAGAGAAGATGACTAAGATTGTTAGTAAGGAAAATCATTAGCATGATATGACCAAGATATTTTTAATTTCAAAGCTCACAAACTGCACGAGACTCGTGCAAGTTTGAGATGCATGTGAGCTAGTTTCCAAAGAGTATAACATTAGATGCAACGAATATTATAGTTATTATAAGGCTATGTGAAGAATTATTAGGTGTAAGCTACATGTAACTCGTCAAAAAGTAATGTCGCATGACTATATGGGCGTATGGATATGTCGTGACATGTATAACAAAAAATATGAAAAATCTCTATGTGAAGCTTAATTCGTGACTTAGTGTCAGAGAAGTCTGCTGGATCCAATGGTGGAGACTCGTCCGAATTAGGATGGTCTGAAACGATCCGATCTGGAACGAGCTAAACTGTAGCACCACACCTGGACCAAAACAAAATCTTCTATTTTCTAGATATCATATAGTAATTATGTCTCCTATTTTGGTATTTCGATATTGAGTACATTTTCTATTAATTAGGTCTTATATATCAATTAAGTCCATTTATGAGGTTTTTTATATTAATTTATTACAAGTTATTTCAAATGTGGATTCTTTCAATTGAGGGTAATTTGGACAGATGTTTTGTGATGTTTCAAAGGTATTTAATGTTTAAGTGGTTTGTAGTAAGAGATTTGAGCTGTCTAGTTGTATTAAATGTTCATTACCCTCATTAATGAAAGTGGTTAGGTATTTATACCCTTAATTATGGGCCACATGGGCTTTCGGGTCAAACTAATGGAACTGGGTCGAGTTCAAAAACCCATTAGTTTATTAAGCAGATTAGCAATTAGCTTAGTCAAAAGGTGATTAGTTTTTAGTACGTTTGTCCAGTTCGGATAGTTTAGTGGGTGGCTTTTGTCCGAATTGCCCATGTCCGGTTTCTATAGTGAGTGGTGAGAAAATCCGGACTCATCAGTAACCACTTTTTAGGTTTTATCGAAGGTCTTTGGAAAGACCTAAAAAATTTCCCTTGAGTACTAGTTACATTCTCCGTACTGTTCAAGTGTTTTGCCCAAGATTTGTCCGGACTGAAAAACTTCTCAGAAGTTTAAAGGTTTTGCCATGGATCGTGGGACACGTATCATCTTCTAATTTGCCTCATCATCCGTTTTCCCCTAGAACGACGCTCCCACTAATCCCAAAAAGTAACCTCTTCATTTAATACCCATGACGTCAGAGCCGCCTTCAATCATTACACTTTTGTTTTTTCGTATTCTCCTAGGTTTTTGGCATCTTTTTGTCTCATTAGTATAAATTACTTCATTTTTCACTGTTTTACCATCTTCATTACTCTCTCATTACTTTATCTCAAAGCTTTCACCTCTCTTCTCAAAAATCCTTTTGGTATGAGTTTATGTTTACAGCAAGAAATACTTTAGTAAAAGATGGGTGGCTCAATCTTTCAGAGTTAGAAAAAGTACAAAGAGTTGAGCGAGAAAGGCGCATTGCTGCAGGTCTTCCAGTTTCTCCAATCGACAAGTCTGAAACACCATCTTCAGAGCCTGATCGAGGTTCATCTTCTGCCAGAAGCTCCAAACCCAGGAGGTTATTTCAGCCAAGTCTTTCACCCATCGTATCGGGTTCCTCGGTTCAGGAGTCACAACCTGCTATTAAACGGGAAAAAGCTGTTACAAGCACAAAGAAACCCTCTCCATTCATAGATATGGGATCGGATGCTGACAATTCCCCAGAAAACTGTCACTTCGTCGAAGAGGCAGCTTAGTAAAAGGCCAGGCTGTTATTTCACAGTCCAAGTCTCCGAAATCAGGGCCTCCTAAGTCTGGAGCCAAGGACAAAGCTACATGGTCACAAGCATCCATCAAAGTCCATAGGGATAAATCGTCTGGTCCGGAGGCTACTGGAACAAGCCTTCAAAATGAACCCTCCGGATCTGAACCCCAGCCGGACATCGGGCCACATAGAGAAAGCGACGCTCAGCCATCCGGTCAGCTCATTGAACCAACCACCAGCACTCCTCCACCAAAGACAACTGACAAACCTTCCATGGTGATGGAAGAGGTGATGGAGGACAGCGTTGAAGAAGCCCATTTTAAGACTGATGTCTTCGGGCAGAAAGGGGAAACTGTCACTGCCAAGAAGGGCAAGGGTAAAAAGAAGCTGTGTTTAAAACATCCGGACTTACCGGAGGCCCTTGAAGGCAGAGTAGGACCTTTCTTTCACAAGGTGAACGTAAAGTATCTGATAGCCATGCGGAACATTAACTATGCCTTCATTCATACTGTTGAACTAGGCCGGATCCGGAAAAAGTGGGAGATCCCAGAATCTGTCAAAGTAAGGATACTCGTCGATCCGGAGACGCCAATGGACTGCAAGCTGAGTGAGATAATCTTCTACACAGAATTGTTCAACTGGGGGTTCAAATTTCCCTTGGACCCAGAGATCGTCAGATATTTTCATCTGATAAAGCTATGTCCAAGCCAACTGAGTCACAATGCTTGGTACATCCTCATGGCCTGCATCATGGCCTCTAGGCTCTCCGGAATTCCGCTTCTGATGGAGCAATTTGCTGCTGTGGCCAGCCTTTGGAAGAATCACATCATCCCCTTCTACCATTTCAACATGGGTGACAATTATAAATTGGTGGATGATCTACTCGAATCAGAAAAGAATTGGAAGACCCAATTCTTGTTCATTAGTGGAGCTTGGGAAAATGGGAAGAAGATTAAAGTTGTTGACAACACAAGCATGCTTACCAGCAGATGGAAAAGCACGGGTAAATATTTCATCATATTTGTTTTTCTTTCCTTATAAAAAGTTTGTTTACTTAAATGCTCTTCTTCTTCTTTGGGTAGTGCTGCCGAAGGAGTTTTCCGACTACTTGGAGGAGGGGCAGACAACTTGTGCCAAACTGAATGCTTAGGCTGCTGACAAATGGGGAAATCGCTTCCATAACTGTTTTACTGCCGGCAACCTGGTGAGATCCCACCTCTGGAACACAACCGGCCGGAGAGACTTGTCTTGGGAAGAACTGACCACACCACCCCCTCTGAGTGTCATCCTACAGAGGACAGATGAGAAGGATGGGAAACTAGCCTTGCCGGGCAGAGCTAAAGCCCCAAGTAAAATGAAGGGCAAGAAAGGCAAGAAAAAACCAGATGCAGCTGAGGTCAGTCAAGGTGGTGTTGAGGAGATCGTCCCATCAAACCAAGATGTGCAAAACCAAGGGGGAATCGATGCTGCTCTACTTCAAGTGGTGGGAGATGAGAGTACCAAAGAGGCAGTTGGACATCCAAAACCCCCAAAGGCTCCCAAAAAAAACCGAAAGCGGGGAGCAGATGGTGGAGATAGGGAAGCCAAGAAGAAGAAACGACGTTTTTCAAGGGAAAAGACGTTCGGACAATGATAGAATGAGACTGAAAGTAGGGTCTCATTTTCCTAGCAGCAATTACTAAGGTTAGTGCTAATTTTTCAATTTTTAAATACCTTTTTTCTGCATCTATCAAGATTTTGCTGATATAGTTCACCGGACGAGGATAATTATCCACCTCCCTTACTAGCACTGCACTTATGACACGATCAAAAGATGCTAAGTATATGTAGAGTGTCTCTCCATCAACAGGTTTAAACAAAGTTTTAGGGAAGGATAAGTGTTTTTTAATTTCATCGAAAGCTTGGTCGCACTATGGAGACCAGTTAAATTCTTTTGCACCTTTTAAAGTTTGAAAAAACGGGGCACACCTATCCGAAGACCTTGAGATAAAACGGTTTAGAGCAGCTCACCTCCGTGTCAATCTTTGTACTTCTTTAATATTCTGAGGAGGCTCCATCTGTAATCAAACACTAAGCTGGTCTGGATCAGGCTGTATCTTTTTCTCACTTATCACATACCCTAAAAACTTCCCGTACTTCACTCTGAAAATACACTTTTCTGGATTCAACTTTAAATTTACTTTCATCAAGTTGGCAAAAGTTTCTTGGAGATCTGCTAAGTGTAGTTCTTCTTCCATACTCTTTACCATCATGTCATCGATGTAGACTTCCATGTTTCTTCCAATCTGATTAGCGAAAGCTTTGTTCACCAACCTCTGATAAGTATCCCCATCATTCTTTAATCCAAATGACATCACCTTGTAACAATGAAGACCCTTATCAGTAACAAATGTAGTGTGTTCTTGATCTTTAGGATCCACTTGAATCTGATTATATCCGGAGAAGGCATCTATAAAGGACAACAACTTGTTCCCAGATGTGGAGTCCACTAACTGATCAATTCGGGGGACCGGATATAGGTCTTTTGGGCAAGCTCTATTGAGATCTGCAAAATCGATGCACATACGCCACTTTCCATTTTTCTTTTTTACTAAAACCGGATTGGGTGTCCATAAAGGGTACTGAGATTCCTTTATGTGCCCCATCTTAGTAAGCCGGTCAACCTCTTGAACTATGACATCAGCTTTCTCCTTAGAAAAAGGTCTCCTCTTTTGTACAACAGGTGTTATATCCTTTTGGATGGATAGTTGGTGTGATATAATATCTGCTGGCACTCCGGTTAAATTAGCATTGCACCAAGCGAAAACATGTTGATGGTCTTTCAAAAAAGCTAACACTTTACTCTTTAATTCCGATGTCATATTGGACCCGATCTTGACATTTCTTCCTTCAGCCAAAGAGTGAGTTTCAACTTCTTCAATTGGTATTAAAACACCAGGGGTCTCTCTGGGGTCATCAATTTCACCCTCTCCCCCAGAGGGCGCTTCAAACTACTAATCCTCACTTATCCGAACTGCCCCCAGAGTTTGAGGGGCCAGTGTCGTTGCATAACACTCCCTTGCTATCTTTTGACTACTTCGGACAACTCACATTTGTCCTTGCACAGCGTATTTTAAACATTGGTGGACTGTTGAAGCCACAACATGCATCCTAGAGAGCCCAGATCTCCCCAAAATGGCATTATAACATGTGGGACAATCCACCACAATGAAAAGTACTCTCACCGTCTTCTTAAAAGGGCCCTTGCCCAATAAAACCTCCTCCTCAAACTCCACGATCACGTCGGCTGAGCTTCCAGTGAAACCCACAATTGACATGTTCGAACGTTGAATCACTGCTAGGTTCTTCATTTGTTTATAGGAAGTTAAAAAAAGGATATTGGCCGAACTGTCGGTGTCCACCAAAATTCGTCTAATGTCATTGCCCCAAATGGATGCTCCTATCACCACAACATCTTCATGGGGACCAGCTATGTCTCTCAAATCATCTTCATCAAAAACAATGAAAAGGAATTTGCGATTGATATGAAGTCATGCCTCCTTCCAGTTGAGTAGCCAGAGTATGAACATGCCTTTTCCTTGAAGAAGCAGTTGGTTCAGTCATGGTGTCCCCCCCCAAATATGGTAAGTGACTAAAAAAAGTTGATGAGCTCGGACACCGTCTTGCTGTGTTTTGTGATAACACCCACCTTATTCCGGTTTGGATCAAGATCCAAATACTCTGACTCCACATCAAATCTTTCAATTATCACCATATCCCCTTCTGGACCCGAAGTCCCTGCGTTGTTTGTTGGGCCAGTCCGGTGAGCATTATCAGGCCTATTCCCACTTCTTCTTTTTACATAAGCCCCCCAACTTCCATCTCTCAATCAAATTTTGCACTTCTTGTTTCAACGCGATGTAATCTTCAGTGTTATGGCCAATATCATGATGATATTGACAGAAACAATTATTACGACTTTCCCTTAGAGATTGTAGTGCAGCTGGCTTCCTAAAATGTACTTCGTCTTTTGTTTTGTCATAAATGGTGGCCATATTTTCTTTCAACTCATCAAACCACTCCGGTTGAACCCAAGGTCCTCGCTTATTTCTGGATCGATGGCTCTAAGCTGGTGCTGGGTGAGATTGAGCCTTGGCCCTATTGGGACCTTGTCCGGCTTCCTTGGCCTTGTACCCGGACTGATTCTGGTTTTGATTTGGTGCAGCTAGGGCCGACCTCACTTGCCGGTGCACCCTAGTTTTCTTTGTTTCATCCACATTAATCAGTTTGCCGACCTAATTCAGTAAACCACCCCACGTCATGGCCTTCTTCCTGGTTACTGAATCAGCCAAATTGCAAATGTTCAAAACCTGTCTTAGAGAAACTATTGCTACTTGTTCAAAGCAATCAACTAATCCATTATTGGTGTTCACAAAGAGACTTATATATTATTTCAAAGATTCATTTGATTCTTGGGAACAATGGATAATAGTATCTCCATTGCCCTTCACTTCCTTACTTCCAATGAACTACCTCCGGAAAGCCACCCAAAAAGTATCAAAAATTTTGATGCAGCCCTGTGGCAGACTATTGTACCACTTCAGAGCACTCCCCGTAAAAGACTGGAAGAACGCTCTACAAAGCAAATTGTCATCATCGTAAAAAATCATCATAAAGTTTTTGAATTGCTCCAGATGATTAACTGGATCTTTACTCCCATCGTATTTTTCCATCTTTATGATGTTAAACCTCTTAGGAAGGTTTCCGGATAGTATCTTGGAAGACAATAGAGATTGTCTCCAATTCCGGCCACGACTAAACATAGTATCTTCATTGGGAGTCGCCAAGATACCTGGTTCATCATAAAAGGCGAAAAGATCCATCAACAGTCGGTCTACATGTCTCTGGCCATGGTTGTGACCATGAGATGACCCTTTTCCTAGATACCTTTTCAACCTTCCATGTCTGTCCCTCTTTCTTGAATACTTTTTGACCAACCTCTGCTTCTTTTTAGAACGGCCTTCATCGCTGCTAGATGACAGGGACTCCTCAACTCCATCTTCATTCGAGGAGCTACTAGAAGATTCTGAATCTGAATCTGAGCTCTCCACCAGTTTAGACCGGTGAGACTTCTTTGAGCTACCATGAGTCTTTTTAGTGCTCACATAGGTCTTTGATGGGTCATGTTCCCTTATATTGTCAGTGTGGTGAACGGGTAACACTTTTGATTTTTCTTTCAAACTCATCTCCACCCTTTTAGCAGCCCTCAAGGCTTCTATCTCAACTTTCAACTTGTCTCGTTCTTCGATCGTATATTCATCGTTTTCTCCCACCACTTCTGCCAAAGTTGGTGGCACTGCTTGCTCGTCTGGATTCATCCGAACTTGTCTTTCTTGATGGTTTCAAATGCTAAATTCAAGCACCTTTTGCTCCCACTGTGGTCGCCAATTTGGTGTGGATTATTTTCAACTGAGGGTAATTTGGACAGATGTTTTGTGATGTTTATGTAAATCACGTATGAATAAAAAATATTACTTAGTATATGTATATATATTTATGTAAATGTATGTGTTTACAAATATAAATAAATGTATGTGTATGTGTGTCTATACGTACATTTGTGTGTTAGTATATATATATATATATATATGTATATAAGAGATACTCGAAATTAAAAAAAATGAGTTTTTTCAGAACAATCGGGCATTATCAATGTTTTAAAAATAGCTAATGTGGATTTATGTGGCCTAATAAATATAAATTTATTAGGTGAGAAAACATATTTGTATGGATAATTATTTCTGATTGATGCAATGTATTTGTAATTTATTATTTCTAAAGTTTTTTGAGTTATTAAGAGATTTCAAATAGAGATTTATACTCAAAATTATAAAAGACGTGAGTTTACTTGTTTAGTATGTTATGATAATATTTTGAAAAAAATATAATTATTCATGTGCTAATGTATAACTATACTTTATAATAAAATAGAGACGTTACTAAGAAAAATATGTTTATCATGCTAATGAATAATGTTTATGGACTCAGACAATAAATAATTTAATATTTTTCAAAACATAATCTTATAAAAGTTTTGAATAAAATGACAACTCTGGAAACTTATCATGGAAGTAACTTAGAGCTGAGTTGTCGAAAGAACTTGACAATGTATGTTATATATAAAAAATCTAATTTATCAAAATTAGAATTCGGAATTAAAAAATATTGGATAAAAAAAACAAAATAATAATATATGATGTCTAATGTGAAGATTGAGAAATGAATGATAAATAAATATATAATAGATGATGAAGTAACTAAAGTAGATTAGAAGTTGTGTTGTGTATTAAAAGTGATCATGTATCAATATTTATTTGTAACATTTTGGTGTAATTTTTGAAATATAGAAATATAAATAAAATGAGTCATTAGGTCTCGATATGTGAACTTAAACAAAGTGTTGAACAAATGACTTTTAAATGTATAAAAATAGAGTTTTTAAATAAGATATATGGAACTTGTCAATTTAAGAGTAATGAAGAATATTATTTTAAAAATTAGTAAATATGTAAAACATATTGGAAAAATATATTTGAGAAAAATATTAAAACATATAACCAAATTATTGGCTAAAACTATATCGAGTAAAAAATAATATATTGGATATACCTAAGTCTTTAATTCACTAAGGAGATCAAATCAATTAACATAAAAAACTAATTAGGAATTAAACAAACAACAATTTGTATTTCGATATCGATAGGACTGCTGAAATTTAATGATTTATCAATTGATTTTCACCTACCACACCATACAAAAAATATCATTTTGTATAGTTGTAAGGTAGGTGATTCAGTGGGAAATATTATTTATCATTTCGTTTTTTATCATTTCGTCTTTAGGACATGTTTGTCCTATCAATATAATAATGTGTATAATTGTTTTATTTGCTAAATTGGTACGAATATCAGTACGTCCCTCTGATTTTTCAATACGAGATTATATTATTATCATCATGTTACTTGACCTTTTTACTTGTTTTGTATTATATACGTGCATCCGAAACTTTGGTTGATCAGAATCATCCTTGGTTTGAGCCTTATTCTGAACCAAACCCACTCTCAATAATGGAGGTATTTTTAGTATGTCTCATACTTGGGTGCGCTCTTACATCGATTGAAAGATCATCAGCTGATAGATCGTTGGTTTCAATGCATAAGAATATGAGCTGGGGTTCAAAGGGAAGCATTTTGAACTGAGATATTTTCTGCTCTGAGACTCGAGGTTGGTTTCAACAGACTCGTGAACTTATACAATATGAGAAAAAAAAACTAGGTTTAGAGAACACACCCTTGACGGATGCGTATTTTTTGCGTGGGACTAAGGTTGGTTGAGGGCACAATCAGGATTGTAGGTGATAAGGTTGCTACCTGAGTTCGTTAGGGTTACTTTAGCAAACATGCCTCACTGATTTTGGACTCAAGGTTTGCTAAGGGCATACCAAGGGTCTCAAAATATTTGGGTAAAAAGCAAGGTTTATAGGGTCTTAGTGTTGGCTAAGAATCATTCTTTGTATGGTGACTGAGACTTCTTTCTTTATTACTGCTGCAGCGTGGTATGCTTGAGAGATTGATACATATTATGGTAATAAGTCCGTGACCGGTTTTATGAGCTCAAGGATATTTTTTATAAGGATATACCCGTCGGGCATGATATATACTTCACAACGACGAGGTAAGCTCGGTAAATAGAAATATTGCGACCGAGTGGACAAAGAGAGAATGGAAGATTGTGTGAACTCGCATAATTAATATGCTCGGTCGACAAAAAAAAGAAAACCAAGCTGGAAAAGAACGACTGAACATCAAGCCTTCAGTTAGAATAAGGTCGGCAAACCATATTATTCAAGGAAAGAAAGAATTACAAGAAAACGATAACCAACCGTGAGTGTATAATAAATGACGATTAACTCAAAAAGACACATGATGTCACTACATGTACTACTAAAGGAACATGTAGAGTGATATTTACCCACGAATAACATGATATAAATTGATCGGTTCTGATATTGTTGGATACAATATTCCTAGTGATCCCAATAATATCTGAAGGGTTTTTTAGATAAACCAAATAAAAGATAAAAGTACATAAGAGTGGAACCATGAATCAGTTGTATGCTTAGTAGTTCGCCTACTAGGCTTGAGGCTCACAAGAGTGACCCAGTTATGACATTCGACCCATAAGGCCCATAGGTCAAGAAAAGACAACTATAAATACTTCAACCAACTTCATTAAGAGTTGGACTTTTTATAGAAATATTAAATGCAATCACACACCTTTTTATCTCTTTACTTACTACTTAAAAGTTAATACTTAACGGATAAACTACCCAAAATACCCTCCGGCTATAAATCATCCACACTATATTGGCGATCATAGTGGAAGCGAGAGGTACCTGAATATATTTATTCAAAACCATTGAGTAGAAATTTTAGTTCAAATACTATAAGAATATGGATCTTAACATACACGATGTTCCACCTCCTAAAGGTGAATGGGTAAGGGAGAATAATGAGCACACTACAGTGTTTCATCTAAATCACAATATAAATAAAAGACAATTCATGCAAGATTAACGTAATCGGCTGATGGCCGAAATTAAAGCTTTAAGGGCCCAAAAGCAAGTTGAAAAGGCAATATATAAAACGTCTGATGCGTGTGGTGTGTTTGTAGATTACCATGGTGACAGTGGTCGGTCATTTAAAGTTCATGGTAAATCCAAAAAGGCACATCAGACTAAAAAAATTATAAGTGCATCAGACTCGTCAAATGATTCCTCTACTAAATCTAAATCTAATGAATATCAATCATCAAGTAGTGAAGAGGGCCGACAAAATAAGAAATTGAGGCTAACTAAGAAACATTTAAGGAAGAGGGACGGGAGAGGCAAAATGAAAAAGAACAAAAATCAAGGAAAAATAAAGGTTTCCATAGATTATGGCATTGATCATTTGTTTAGTGATCAATTTTCCATTCAATCGAAACCAGGTATGTTTGCTACTCCTGATGAAGATACAGTTTTCAACCAAACTCATAATTAGAGGCAGTCACCATTGTCCTACAAAATACTCTTCGGACGTCTTCCCAAACGGTTTGATAGTTCCAAGATGGAGAAGTATGATAGAAATTGAGATCCGGACAATCACCTTGAGAAGTTTAAAAACTTTATGATGAATTTTGATGACGCTGACAAGTTGATATGCAGGGTTTTTCACAAATCGTTAAGGAAAGTGCCTTGAAGTGGTATAATGGTCTCTTACAAGGATCTATTAAAAACTTTGATATGTTCTTGGTGGTTTCAGGAGACAATTTGTGGGAAGTAAGAAGCTTAAAGGAAATAGTGATACTATTATCCATTGTTCACAGGAACTGAATGAATCATCAAAGGAATATATTAGTCGATTTGTCAATATGAACTATGGGTTAATTGATTGTATTGAATAGGTAGCAATCGCCTCTTTGAGACAATGATTGAATCCATGTATGCTAGCTGATGCAGTAACTCGTAAAAAGGCAATGACTTGGGTTGGGTTATTAAATCAAGTTAGAAAGCAGATTACGGTTGAGGAAACTAAGAAATATCGAGTACCACATCAATACAAGTCTGTTGCTACAGCATCAGCTCCACAAGCCACAACTCAATCCTAGACCACTGCTAATTACAGACCTAAGGAGTTCAAACAAAGGTCGCATTGGCCTAGGCAAAGTCAATCTAATCAAAACAACAAGCTAGACCCAAAAGAGGCTTGTGGGTTTAACCCGAATGGTTTGCCGAACTGGGTGAAAGCGTAAATAAGACTAGGAACGTTGTACACTTTAGAAGGCCGGCCCCAATTCAGTCTACTAGGGAGAGTCAGAACACTCTTTTATGTAAGTACCACAATGATATGGGTCATGATACGCATGACTGTATAGCATTGAAACAAGAAATACAGAATATTGTCGAAAAGGAAAAATTAGGTGCCTTTGTTAAAAGGCAAGGGGGAAATGGACAAGATAATACCACTCTTCAGCCTACTAATAATGCACCTTGAACAACTACTCCGGGACAAAGTATGGAGGATTCCATGCAAGAATATACCATGATGATTATGGAAAGATTTGATATAGATTCGCAATATCTTGACCCTGATCCAGATTAAAATCAAGTTGGGGTAATTATGGATAAGGCTACAACAGTTTCTAATATGCATAGGTTTTTTTGAATTATTAACTATTTTTGTAGGAGACACTCTGACTGAACCCTCAAGTTGTTCTAGGAAAAGGCATGTTAACAGTTTGACCATTCAGTTATAAGGAAGAATGTCCACATCTTTACCAAAGCCCAACTTTGTTCATTATCTTCGATGAAGATGATTTGAGAAATATCGTAGGGCCACATGAAGATGTTGCTGTGATAGGACGTCTATTGGGGGAAATGATATACGTCGGATCTTGATTGATACGGGAAGTTTGGCAAATTTATTGTTTTTTACCACTTATAAACAGATGAAGAATCCATCAGTCATTCAACGTTAAAACAGAACTATTGTAGGCTTTACTGGGAATTCTATTGATGTCTTCGGGGAGTTTGAAGAGGAAGTATTGTTGGGTAAAAGACCATTTAAAAAAATGGTAAGGGTAATATTTGTTGTGGTTGATTGTCCAACGTCATACAACGCCATATTAGGTAGATCTTGGATCTCAAGGATGCATACAGTAGTTTATACTGTCCACTAGTATCTAAAGTATGTTGTTGGAGGTCAAGCAGTCGTTGTCCGAAGCAGTCAGAAAATAGCTCGTGAATGCTATGTTACTGCCCTTTCCTAAAAAACGTTGGAGGAAGGGAAAATTAATAAAGCATAGCAGTTATTGGATCCTTCTGCCAATATAAGTGAAGTTGATGATCCACGGGAAGCTTCTAGCGCTGTAATTCTGGTTGAAGAAGTTGAAACTCATTTCTTGGCATAAGGGAAAAGTGTTAGGGTCGGAGCCAAGTTACCTTTTAGGTTAAACAAAAAATTATTATCTTTTTTTCTCTAACAATCTACATGTATTTGCATGGTGCAATGAAGATATGACAGGGGTACCGACCGATGTGATTAACCACAAACTATTAGTCTGATCCGATGTTGGGCCAGTGGTACAGAAAAGGAGGACTTTTTCTAAAGAGAAATCCGAAGTAATTGGGCAAGATGTAGATCAGTTAACCAAGATGGGACATATAAAGGAATCTCAATACCCTCTATGGACATCTAATCTAGTGTTAGTTAAGAAAAATAATGGAAAATGGCGTATGTGTATTGAGTTTACAGATCTAAATGGAGATTGCCCTAAGGATCCTTTCCCAGTACCCTAGATAGACCAGTTAGTAGATTCTACCTCGGGATATAAGTTATTGTCCTTCATGGACTTTTTTCTGGCTATAATCATATACGAATGAATCCAGATGATCAAGATCATACTACTTTTATTACTGATAGGGGGATCAGTTGCCAGTCAGATTGGTAGAACTATAGAAGTTTACGTAAATGACATGATGGTGAAAAGCCTTAAGGAAGAATATCACATACCAAATCTCCAAGAATTTTTTTCTAACCTTGAGGCTATTAACTTGAAGTTGAACCCTGAGAAATGTACATTCAGAGTCTGATCTGGTAAGTTTATGGGATATATTATAAGTGAAAAGGGGATTCAGGCTGATCCAGACCAGTTAAATGTTTTATTAGCCATAGATCGACCTCAGATACTAAAGAAGTCTAGATTTTGACTGGAATATTAGCTGTTTTGAATTGGTTTATTTGAAGATCATCGGACAAGTGTGCTCAGTTTTTCCAGGTCTTAAGGAATGCTAAATATTTTAATTGGTCCTCACAGTGTGATCATACTTACCTTGAAATAAAAAAGCATTTGTCTTCTCCCAAGACATTTTTCAAACCTATTCAGAGGTAGAGACTTTATTTGTATTTGGCTGTGTCAGAGTATGCAGTAAGTATTGTGCGGGTAAGAGAAGTGGATAATTACCTCAGTCTGGTATATTACATAAGCAAGAGTTTATTAGAAGCTGAGAAAAAGTACTTGAAGTTAGAAAAGTTGGCTTTGGCACTAGTGATAGTTGTTTGGAAAATTAGACCCTATTTTCAAGCACATTCTATTACGGTTCAGACATCTTTTCTTCTAAATAACGTGCTACAAAAGGCAGACATATCAAGGAGGGTGATTAAATGTTCAGTTGAGCTTCAATACTATGATATAGATTCTGCACATCGAACTGCAATCAAGGCTCCAGCTGTACCTGATTGTTTGGTAGAGTTTCATACTGAAAGACCTTGCAAAAAAGCTCAAAGTAACAAATTTCATAAAGAATGGGTTGCTCGGACAGATGACAGGTCTAATACAATGGGATGTGGAGTTGGGTATGTTTAACTTCACCTTATGGAGATATTATGTACCAAGCCATATGCTTTGGTTTCAGAGCATCCAATAATGAGTCAGAATATGAAGCAGCCATAGCTGGTTTAAGGGTTGCTCAATTATGTGAGGCAAAAAAGGGTCATGTTAGTAAGTGATTCTCAATTACTTATTAATCAGGCTCAAGGACAGTCTGAAACCAAAAAAGATAATTTGATAAAGTATTTGCAAGGGCTTAAGGAAATTGCCTCAAGCTTTAAAGACAACCGATATGAACATGTCTGTAGATCAGCAAATACTATGGCGAATTCTTTAGCCATCAATGCCTACTCTGAACCGTTGGATCCTAATGCAAGAATATCCTTCAATCTATTTAGTTCAAGAAAAAAAATGAGGTTGAAAAGAATATGAGCATATCCGACATCCAATCCAAAGACTGGAGATATGAGATCCAACAGTTTATTACTAATAGCATTTTACCTTCGGATAAGATTTTGGCTAAGAATATAAAGTACAAAGCCCGGGGTTTCCTGATAGTGAGAGGTGTTCTTTATAAAAAGTCTTTCAGCAGGCCTTTCTTGCGTCGCCTTAGTTTTAAAGAATCTCAGAATGTGTTATCTGAATTACACGATGGAAAGGGGTCAACACACTGTTGTTACAAAGCATTAACTATGAGAGTTTCATTAGCAGGGTACTCCGGCCTACTATAATTGCAGATGCCAAGGATTTGGTAAAAAAGTGTGACCCTTGTCAAAAATACAGAAATGAAATCCATGTGCTGGCAGTTCCCATTGAGTCAGTATCCGAACCAATACTTTTTTACAGATGAGGATTGGATTTAGTTGGACCCCTTCCTATGGCTTTTGGGGGATGTCGAACTATAATTGTGGCAATAGACTACTTTTCTAAGTGCATAGAAGTTGCACCTTTGTCGGGAACAACTTCTAAGCCAGTTATTAAATTTATTAATATATGCTGTCGATTTGGAATTCCTAAGCGCATTACTACGGATAACGGTCCTCAATTCGACAACAAAGACATGGAGGCATTTTGCACCTCAAGAGGAATCCAACACTGTTTTTCTTATCCTTTTCATCCTCAGGCTAATGGGCAGGTTGAAGTTTCTAATCGAAATTTTTTGAAGGGTTTGAAAAATAACTTGGAATGAGCAACAGGAAAATGGCCAAGTTATTTACAAAAAGTGTTGTGGGCTCACAGAACCACTCCTCATACGAATACTCAGGAGACCCCTTTTGTTCGGATTTATGGGATGAATGCAATCACTCCTATAGAAGCTACTTTGCCTTCATTTAGAGTACAAAATTATTCAGAACAGAATAATGGCATGGGTATGAGAAGTAACTGGATTTAATTGAAGAAAGAAAGGTAAAAGCACATTTAGGAACAGAACGCTACCAAGGGTTGATGAGAAGCAGATTTGCATCTAGAGTTAAAAGAAGAGATTTTTTAGAAGGGCACAAAGTATTAAGAAAAGTGTTCTTACACACCAGCTCTAAAATAGGAAAGACTTGTACGTAGTATATAAAAAAGTCAAGCAAGAAACGTACCGAATTCAAGACAAAGAAGACAACCTTTTATAACATTCTTGCAGTATTAAGCACCTCAGGTTATATTTAGAATGATCTCCTTTTATGTAAATATTTTTTGTTGTGTTTCAATGTAAATATTCAGGGGCATACTCTTTCGTAACCTGGTGGCGCGGGGAGGTTTGATTGAGGTGTCTGGGTCCTAATTAATATATTATTCGTTGCCTTAAAAAATGTTGAGTTTGTGAGTGCATCAGACAAATTAAACACCCATGTAACACTTTGAAATATCTGTGAGTGCATCGGACGTGTTAAACACCCATTAAACACCTTGAAAAACCTGTAAAGGGGTTGGATAAATGAAATATCGATTAAACACTTTTAACTATAAGTTGGAATACTTTGAACTGGTTCGAACATATTAAAGAATGATTAAATAACTGAAATATTTGATTAAGTTCATATATGATTAATGTTTACTATATTTTAAGTATGTTCGAAGTATAATGGAAGCATATAAAATACAAGATAGAGTACAAAATAGATGACAATGAAGATAATATAAAATACTGATTGGATCATTAAATTTGTTCAATCCATTTTCCCAAAACTTCATTGGCCATCCAAGGACTTCAGTTCACAAAGTAAAACCAAATAAAACAAAGACATGCCTTGGACATCCAAGGATTTTAGTTGAAAACGTAAACTCAAAGCGGTGATTTCATCATCTCTTTTCATGAGAAGGTCTTGTAGCTCCTTCTTCTCTTTATACAGTTTTTCGTTGGTAGTATTTTCTTTGGTTAATGCTTCGTTCAACATTTTAATTTCCTGGGAGGTGGACGTTTACAACTCGGTGTAGGTAGATTATATGTTTTCTCGATCTTCCTTGGCTTGTTTCAACTCGGTATTCAGTTATTCTTTGTCTTTGGTTAAGGAATCTACTTTACTTTGTTCAGATGTAAGGGAAACCTTTAAGCCTTGATTATCAGTTTACAGTGAAGTGATGTATTTTGTTTGAGCTCTGACTTGTCTTTCTAAGTCGACTACCGGTCTGGTATAACCTAAGACTGCATAGCCTAAGGCGTCGTGCTTATCGGACACTTCGAAAGATTCACCATCGTGAATCACTGCATTGGCTATGTTGGATGATTGAGGAAAGTTCGTTCAAAATCCTCTTTGTCAAACTCACTAGAGTATCAGTTCCTTATATCATCTAAGTTAACCTCGACTTCAGTAGGAGGTTGGTCAGTATTAGGGAACACTGGCGATGAGGGATTAACATGAGTCTCTTCTTCAGTAGGAACTTTAGTAGGTTTTCCAGGAGGAATTATCTTGGTTCGGAGTATGATCTCCGAACTAATAGCCGCTTTATTTTTCTTGCCTTCCTTATTATCACCACCTGCCTTGTGTCTCTTGACTCTTTTTTTTTATTTTTGATGGCTAAGGAAGATGGTGGTGGCCTTTTTACCTCACCAACTGTTACTGCCACCGCTTCTATCAGTGCAATATTAATCTCTCCTGACAACCCCGAACTACCTGCATCGGGAAATCCCTGAGCGGAGTCTCCACTCTTCTTTTTATTCTTCTTAATTTTATCCAAGTGATTGGGAGCCTTATTCTGAGCTAGTAAGAAGAGCTTACCATCATTTTCTTCAATACTTTTGATGATCTCAGCGGCTTTGGAAGGGTTGGTGAATTCTGCCCAATAAAGTTCCCTAGTTGCGCTTGTTCTCCACAATTGAGCCCTCACCATGTTAGCTGTAGTAAAGCAATTATGGAAACCAGCTTCCCAATTGTCTATGGCCCGCCAATTCAGTTTAGTGAAGGTGGTCCGACCCTCTTCCAGATGTTTAAACAAAATTTTAGAAAACATTGAAATGAAAATCCGAGTTACGAGTTAATGTTGAAATTATTTGATGTAAGAATTCGATATTTATGCAAATTGAAAAGAATCATTTAAAATTTTACTTGAGCTTTTCTAGTATCTAGTTAGCATGCTTGAATTTTCTTTATGTCTGATTTTTTTACCATTCTCCCAAGCGTCGCTGATATAAAGAAATCGACTCCTCAAAGGTTTGTAAGCTTCTAATAGGTCATTGACCACCTTGTAGTCATTCCTCATATTAAAATAGTAGAAATGATATTATGATTTTTACATAATCCGACCACAACTGCGAATTGTTCTATAGGCATTGGAATTTCGGAAAGCCTTGAAATAACAATGATGCTAGCTAATAGGGTATACCAAGCGTTGAGGCTTAACTGAATTGGACACATTTTTACCAGATGAAAGTATCTAACTATATATGGGTCCAAAGGAAATTGAAGGCCCATTTGAGCACTTCGGTATATACTACCAGTTCTCCAACCTTGTTGTCCATCGGAGTCTCATCAGGGATGGGAATTCTCACCTTTGTAGACTCCGAAAAGCCCAATTTCTTTTTTATCATGTTCAACTCGGTAGTATGGGTGTACACATAAGAAATTAGTTGGAGGGCTAGCAAGTAATTAACACTAACCTTGGAGAAGTTGGACCCAACTCGCCCAACGAGGCACTCCAGAAGTGGTTTAGTGTTAGTTTTCTCCACAGCTTTTTTCTTTTATCGAACTGTACCGGTGTCCCCTATATGTCCGAAGGTCTCTATAGGGGTGTCCGGTCCACTGTATGCCATAATCTCCTCAATTATTTTTGGTGCCTAATCTCCCGATGTATGCTTCATATCTTCCTTCTCAATATAAGAAAATCAGATGAGAGAAGCATATGGGTGTGGATCCATGATTAACGGTTTTGGAGAATCTACTATTAAAGAACCTTCCTTGGGCTTCTTTTCCCCTTTAACAAGTGGGGTTTCAGTTTCGGCCTTGGATAACCTAGTAACCCTCCGAGGTTAGCTCTATGATATCTGAACCCATAGAAATGAACGAGGATGGAGTTTTGCGGCTGGTAACGGCTTTAGCTCTAAAAAGGTGTTTTTGGTTGCTTTAATTGAAGAATTGGTGTTTCTGGTTGTTTTGATTGAAGAACTGATATTTCTAGTTGTGATAATCGAGGAATTGGTAACCCTTGTTGCTCTAGTAATTCGAGATTTATTAAACATGAAGTAGAGAACGTATTATTGGGAAATGTTGTTGGTTTGTAAGTAGATGAACTTCTATATGGTTCTAACACTTCTTCGATGAACAGTCCACTAGGAGAGGATGGAAATCTGGCTGCGATTCGTGCCTCTCTTTTTTCTCTTTCGAACTCAAATAGGTTAAGCCGACCACCTTTGATTAAGGCATTTTTTGTTGTGAACATAAAACCTTAAGAAATGTTGAAGAAGATGAAGGTTTCTCTCTCTAGGTTTAAGAGTTGATTTTTTTTCTTAATCTAGAATTGAGAAATAGTAAAAAAACTTACTTATATACTAAATAATCTACTCGAGTGTTTTACCTAGGGGAAGTGAATCGACTAAGGTAATGATTAAAGTTTACCAGTAATAGCCTCATCTATTTGCAAAATTCCTTATGTAAATCCCTAAAAAAGCGACGGGTTTGTCCAACTGCAAGTTGACATGTGTAATGAAAGTTTAATCAAAAGGTAGCAACCTTTGAGTTGACAAACAGACCTTTCAAATTCACTTCGAATATAGAATGACCAGTTCGGATATTATTTGATACAGTTAGATCTTCCAAAAGTCTTTGAAATAGTTAAGGGGGGCTATATGATCGGTTCAGATATTGTTGGAATCAATTCCTACTGATCCCAATAAAATCTGAAGAGCTTTTTAGACAAACCAAATAAAAGATGATGGGGGGAATAGTACATGGGTGTGAAATCATGAATCAGTTGTATGCCTAGTAGTTTGCCTACTGGGCCCGTGGGCTCATAAGAGTGACCCGGTTTTGAAATTTAACCCATAAGGCCAATGGGTCAAGAAAATACAACTATAAATACTCCAACCAACTTTATTAAGAGGGTTGGACTTTTTCTAGAGATATTAAATACAAGCACACACCTTTTTTTTTATCTCTCTACTTACTACTTAAAAGTTAATACTCAACATACAAACTACCCAAAATACCCTCCGGCTATAAATCATCCACACCATAAATAACAATTGCTTCATAGATAGTGGGAGTAAAAAAATCTATATTATGGTGTATAAATAGGTAAAATCCTAAAAGGATAAGGTATGATTTCCAGAATAGTAAAAAACATATTACCAAAATAATTATTTTCTTAACTTATAATTATCATCACATAATAAAAAAATCTCCTAATCAGATTTGACGTCGTCTGTGGTAACGCAAATTAACCATTTTTTGTCATAGGAAGTTGCATTCAGGGATTCACAAATGGTGGTAACAAGTTCAATAATCGAAAGGGAAACACTAAGGACACATGACCAAGGTGGTCAGTTGAATGTTCGGGGAAACATAGAGAACTTGTCAAGTTGTTGAAGTAACCCTAGGCTCGCTTCGGCTCCTAACAAAGTAGATCAGGGTATTGCATTTCGAAACCATGACTAATTCTAAATAAATGATATGGGTGCAACCACTCATCTTGGTGATGCCTCAATGCCGGCTCATGATGATAATCCTTTTAATTTAGGTACGCCAACCACGTTATATAACGTCTAAATATTAGAATCTCATATAGAAGAGCTCAAGCGAGAGAAACTAGAGGCAAACAAGTTGCAACTTGAGAGGGGTGAGGAGGCTAAGAAAAGAATGAAGAAAATAACCGAAGCTCTCCAGCTTCTGACTGAAAAGGTTTTGTCAAAAGATAAGGGAAATTAGGACCTCGCATGGGAAGAAAGAAAGGTTAGCCATACAAAAAAATACTAAAGTACGAGCGAGAAACATTGAGCGCACTAGAAAGATCAAAAGAAAAAAAGAAAAAGAATATAAAAATGAAAGAATTTGACCGAGACAACCAGTCGAGCAACAGAGTAGTAGAGAAAGGAAAAGAGAATAAATCCAAAAATGGAGACTTATGTACTACAACCCAAGAGACCCAAAACACCATGTTGAACAATTTAGGAACATGATGATGGCCTTCCACCGCGGTGTTCAAAGAGAATGCGCTAAATTGTTTCAATAATCTCATTAAAAATGATCAAACACTTCGAGGGACTTTGGATCACATTCGAAAACCGGTTTGTGAAGAATGAGAAGTACAAAGCAAGAATGTGATTATATTATGTATCTGCAACAAAGAAGGAGAGAGCCGCTCAAAATCTACGTTCAGAGTTTTGTGTGTAAGATGAACTCCCTATCAATCTGTGATAAGCCAGTAGCAGTTGCCGCCTTTAAAAAAGGGTTGAAAGGTGAAGGCCCACTCTACACTTTCCTCGTCCAGTTCCCGGTTAAAAATATGGCGGACATTCCCATAGGTCTAATCAATTCATCAGGATTGATGACTCAAAAGAATGTAACTCTTCCTACCCGCCTCATAAAAAATCCCAAGAATCTAAAGCTCCAATCGAAGATAACAGATAAACGGATGAGACACCCTGAGGAGACGTCCCAAGAGCCTAAGTAAGTAGGCCACAAAGTTTATATTAAGATAACTCCGCTCATAATTTCATACACCTCACTGAAAATATAGCCACAATCTCCGAGAAAACTAAACGCTGAGCTAAGTAACAAACACCATAGAGTATGTCCGTTGGTAGTTATAAAAAATCTCACATGCAGTTCTATGCATACCATAGCAATCACGACCACCCCAAGAATGAGTGTTAGCGGTTAGAAGAGGAAATTGCGCGGTTGATCGATATCGACGAGCTCGTCTAGTTTGTTAGGAATCGGGAGGGCGAGCGACGTGATGAAAGAGAAGAAGATGGGTTGGTATAAAACATTCTAGATAAAATAAAGGATACGAGGAGGAAGAAGTAGTGGGTATGCACCATATTCAGAGGGGACACCCTATCAAGGACTAACGTTGCATCGTGAAAATGGCACGAAATATTTAAAGGTCCACTCAGTAGATGAATGTTCATGTTATAACTACCGAGATCCGATGACCGAATTAACATTCAATAAAGACGATTTAAGGAGGGTTTTACCCCTCATGAGGAAGCCATGACCATTTATGTGGATACCTCAAGAGTTATGGTCACATGTGTCTTAGTTGATAACGACAACTCGGCCAACAATATTTTCTAAGAAAGTCACACCGTAAATGATAAAACTCCCATGCATAAGGTCTAGAAAACTGAGACAACAAACGACTAGAAAATGAGTATATTTCTTATTTAAGTGATCAAAATCTTACTAAGGATAAAGCCGAGGCAAGATCCCTACAAGTACAAGTGGAAAAGTACGTAATCCTCGACGACGTTCTGTATACGAAACGTGCAACGCGAAGAAGATATCAGCATACTAACTGGCTTGGACGAAGGTACGGTTGGTCCTCACTGTGGATACAAAATATTAATCAGGCATTTTCATTTGGCAAGATTCTATTAGCCTAAACTAGCGGCCGATTCGGAAGCACTCATACAGGGATGTTGTTTTTGCCAAGAATTTTCCAATAATTTACCACTACGCACCATATCCTAAAGGAGCCAATAAGTATCGTCGCGTCATCCTATCCTTTTGACAAGTGGTAGATTGACCTGATAAACCTCTCCTCATGGCTATAGGAAAAAGTAGCACTTTATGGTGCCAGTCGACTACTTCAGCAAATTGGTAGAAGCAAAGATTCTGTCAAGGACTAGAGTCCAAGTGATTTGTAATTTCCTTCAAAATTAGATCTTGTCACTATTCAGAATCCTTCGCATCTTGTGACAGACAATGGAACCCAATTCAAGAACACAATCGTGATAGCCTTCTGCAGCAGACGTGAAATAAGTCAGCATTTTTCGACACCCTTCTACCCGCAAGCTAATGGTCAAGTCGAGGTAACCAATCATATGATTCTAGATTAGGAAAAAATAGAGGCCAATGGTAAATGGCCTAAAAATTATCTGAGGTCCTATGGGCATACTAGAAAATCTCTCAGCCATCCATAGGCTAAACCTATTTCTCTTTAGTGTGTGTAATGGAAGTAGTGGTCGCTGCCAAGATCATCATCCTCACCCATCGAGTCGTGAATTACTGAGAGGAGCTCAATACAGAGGAACGAAAATTATCTTTTGACTTAATTGAAGAGTAACGATCAGGCAATGGTTCGGTCTAAGCACTAAAAGTGGCAAAATACACTTCTATTTGATTTGGTAACTGATTTGATCTAGTGGTATTTGGATGCTCGCCTAAGAGGTATAAAACTATTTTAATTTTATTCCTATATTTTCTAAATTGTTTTTTAGATCTTAAAGTTTATAGTATTTCGAGGTTACATTTTATATAAATTTTTATTATCTAATATATATAAAGAACACATGTCATTTACCACATATAATGACCCTATAAATACCCCCCATTCTCATTTTTGACAGATTATAGTCAAACTTTCTTTTTTTTGTTTTTAAATGTTGTTTAACACTCCTAATAACCACTTTCTTGTGCCACCTCTATTTTCTCTAAGCACCTATTTGTTTTCTTTTCCATTAAACTTTTATTTATTCATTTGTTTATTGTTGGTGATGAAAAGGTATGTAGTAATATAATTTCCCTTCGAGTGGCGTGAATGAGCCAATCTCGTTATCGTATATGACCTTGGGCTCGGTTACCGACGAGAAATTTTTAAGTCTGGTAAGCAATCTAAATCATCATATTGTAGTAATTAAATTTGATGTATAAGTTAAAAAAAATCCAAAGGAAGAATATGTCCTCCTATGTAGCAACAGCTGATGATAATGGATAAAAAAAGAAAATTCTTCCCCTCTATAATTTAATTCCTTAATGGTCTAGGATATGCCCGAGTCTACAAAACAATAGGATTATTATGTTTTCATCAAAATTGACTGGTTATTGGCCTCAGAATTGAGATATGGATTTATTCCTATTGAATTTAAAGAAACATAGTAGTTACATGTTCCTTCATACCTTATTTCATTTGTTTTTTTTTGTTGACATATTTATGTGTTATTTTGGTTCAACTAAACAAGCCACGAGCAACAATTAACCCAACAAAAATTACTAATGGAAGCTCGATCTTCTTTTTATGGTCAAAGGCTGAATGTTTGACATAAAAAAGACCCCATTATTTTTACTAAAACATTCTCCAACTTTACTATAGCTTTTAGAGTTTGGACAAATATGTTTGCATATCTTTAACAATAAAACTTAAAGGTCGACTTGCTTGCCCAATTTCTAGTGGTATGACGACAAATGAGTTCTTCTGGCTGAGGAGTAGTTTTTATCGTGGAGTACCTTTACTATCTCTATGTCAAAATGTTATCGTCATGAATCATCCCCAAAAAAAATTGTTTCTAAAAGGAAGTTTGTAGGCTTATATAGCCCAAAAAATCTCAATATTTTGACTTATAAAGGTCCAATAGGCTCGATAGATCATGTGTCGATTAGATTGGTAAAAATGTTATACGATATTTGAGAATTGCATCAAACAGCAAGAATACTTATTCACATCATATGGTTCAGCAAGTTGAGAGAATTCTTAAACATGTCAAGGATTCAAACATGTTTACCATTGTTCATAAGTGTTGTTCAATTATAAAGGCGCTCCAGATTTAGTACATCAGATTCAGTTGATGTCGGGAGTATAATGACCACTAAGTACTCATTTTCATCTAAAATATTGCGATTTCCTCTGAAGGGGTCAAAAAGTCGAATAAAATCCTTTTTAAGGTTGTGGTTGGCAAAAAACATCAACGAAGAGGTTATTGCCTTTATCATAAGCGTAAGAACGTAAAAGTCATCATTGCAAACCACGAAAGTGGTATTCAGGTACTAACCGACAAGTTTGAAAACCCATACCAGTATAAATAGAGGCACATATGGGGACCAATGACGACAACTTATACAACGAAGACCAACAATAAAATTTAAGACAAATACTTTGACCAAGATAAAGATAAACATGGATGTGACAATTAAACTTGGTCTTCACATTATGATTGAATGTGAGTAATCGTGGGCTATTAATCTCAATATATGAATTGCATTTATAGTTGCTTTTACAACCATGTTAGTTAACTTTAAGATGTTTTTCCCGACATGACTGATATCCTAGAAAACAATATTAAAGTTGTGATTAGTGATCCCGATGATTATTTCTCTCACCTTTCAAATACGACAGTTTTGATTAGCATACTATTATGTTCTAGTTATATTAAAAAGTATTGATAATAAGTTTTCTAATGCCTTAGATCATGGACTGGAGGAACCAAGGGTTTGCAGGACTATAAAATTCTTGGCCAATGTGTCAAGAGGTTGATGAGCATGATGATGATAATGTTTGAAGATGGTGCATTTTGATTATCCTTTTTGTTTTACACAGATTTTTCACGGAGGTTTAGTTTTTAAATGTTATTGTTTTGGAGTGGGTTTTATTTTCCAATCCCGTGCGGTTTTATCACATAATCTATATGATAATTTTTTTTGTTGTTTTATGCATTATTTTTTTTAAAAAAATTTGACCAATAGTTTAATAAAATAGGAATAAACATTCGAAACGTTGTTCTGTATATATCATGTTTATATTCTTTTAAAATTTATTATTTTATTAACAAAGTAGTGTTTGGTAGCATATATTCTACAACTAATCATCTTTGAAAAAATAACACGGACTATATTTAGCGGCCTGACTTGTATTGACTGGAAACAAGTGCTTACATTATTTAAAACACACTTATTATCGATTTGAAATTTGGTCCATTTTTTCACATGGGCTCTCATTGATATTGGTTACTATTAAAATTTTAAGAAATATTTTCAATCTATATGAATTCATTATCAATTTGATGTAAAATATACATTCTTTAATCCAATAAATTATAAAAAAAATATTTATGTCGTCAATATATAATAATATTAAGTACAAGCACACACCTCTTTTATCTCTCTACTTACTACTTAAGAGTTAATACTTAACTGACAAACTACCTAAAATACCCTCCGGCTATAAATCATCCACACCATAAATAAAAATTGCTTCATATATAGTGGGAGTAAAAAAAAATATA
Source organism: Limnanthes douglasii subsp. nivea (assembly GCA_036936605.1). NCBI lineage: Eukaryota > Viridiplantae > Streptophyta > Magnoliopsida > Brassicales > Limnanthaceae > Limnanthes > Limnanthes douglasii. Next base: position 230,647,767 of record JAUPFV010000005.1, on the reverse strand, counting down.
TTATTGTGTATAAATATGGAAAATCCTAAAAGGATAAGATATGATTTCCAGAATAGTAAAAAACATATTACCAAAATAATTATTTTCTTAACTTCTAATTATCATCACATAATAAAAAAATCTCCTAATCAGATTTGACGTCGTCTATGGGAACGCAAATTAACCATAGGAAGTTGCATTCAGGAATTCACAAATGGTGGTAACAAGTTCAATAATCGAAAGGGAAACACCAATGACACATGACCAAGGTCGTCAGTTGAATGTTCGGGGAAACATGGAGAACTCCTCAAGTTGTTGAAGTAACCATAGGCTCGCTTCGGATCCTAACAAAGTAGATCAGGGTATTGCATTTCGAAACCATGACTAATTCTAAATAAATGATATGGGTGCAACCGCTCACCTTGGTGATGCCTCCATGTCGGCCCATGAGGATAATCCTCTTAATTTAGGTACGTCAACCACGTTATATAACGTCTAAATTTTATAATCTCGTATAGAAGAGCTCAAGCAAGAGAAACTCAAGGCAAACAAGTTGCAACTTGAGAGGGGTAAGGAGGCTAAGAAAAGAATGAAGAAAATAACTGAAGCTCTCCAGCTCCTGACTGAAAAGGTTTTGTCAAAAGATAAGGGAAATTAGGACCCCGCATGGGATGCAAGCAAGGCTAGCCATACCAAAACAATTAAATTACGAGCGGGAAATATTGAGCGCACTGGAAAGAGCAAAAGAAAAAAGTAAAAGAAGATAAAAATGAAAGACTTTGACCGAGACGACCAGTCGAGCAACAGAGTAGTAGGGAAAGTAAAAGAGAAAAAAAAGATTGGAATATGGCCAGGTAAATCCAAAAATGGAGACTTATGTACTACAGCCGTGGAGACCCAAAGCACCATGTTGAACAATTTAAGAACATGGTGATGGTCTTCCATTGCGGCGTTTAAAGAGAATGCGCTAAACTGTTTCAATAGTCTCCCAAAAAAAAATGATCAAATACTTTGAGGGACTTTAGATGACATTCAAAAACCGGTTTGTGAAGAACGAGAAGTATAAAACGGGAATGTGATTATATTATGTATCTGTAACAAAGAAGGTGAGAACCACTCAAAATCTACGCTCAGAGTTTTGTGTGTAAAATGAACTCCCTATCAATCTGTGATAAGCTAGTAGCAGTTGACGCCTTTAAAAAATGGTTGAAAAAAATACATGTCATCAATGTAAACCTTAATATTTCTTCCAAATTGAGATTGAATAGCTTCATTTACTAATTGTTGGTATGTTGCTCCAGCAATCTTCAACCCGAATGGCACTACCTTATAGCAGCGTAAATCTCTTCCGGTGATAAAAGTTGTGCTCTCCTGATCTCTTGGATCCATTTGGATCTGATTATATTCGGAATAAGCATCCATAAAAGATAACAACCGCTTTCGAGATGTTGAATCAACCAAAAGATCTATTTTGGGAACAGGGAAAGGATCTTTGGGGCACACCCTATTTAGATCGGTGAATTTAACACACATTCGCCACTTGCCATTTTTCTTCTTTACCGGATTAGCAGTCCGTAAAGGATATTGTGACTCGCGTATATGACCCACTTTAGTTGCTGGACAGATGACGTTTGCTGGAAGCCCTGTGACATCCTCTATACACCATACAAACAAATGTAATTTTGTTGAAAGAAACTTGATTAAAATTTCTTTTACTTCCATAGAAAATCTCGTGTCAATCTTGAGGCTTTTACCCGGAAAGAAGACATGGTCCTCAAAGCTATCATCTGGGGCCATGAACCAGGAGGCTTCCCTAGGATCATCCACGCGATCGGAGTCCAGGGGAGGCCCCACTGATTACTTTTGACTCAACCCCTTTAACCTGCTTGGGGGATAATGCTGCTCGATAACACTCTCTCGCCATTATTTGGTTACTTCTTACTGTTCTCACGTTGTTTCCCACTACGTACTTTTAACATTGATGGACAATAGATGGCACGACGTGCATTTTAGATAACCAGGACCTTCCGAAGATGACATTGTAAAATGTGGGAGCATCTATCATTACAAACAAAACTGTAATTACCTTCTTGAATGGTCCTGAGCACAATATTGTTGGTGGGTTTCTGATCTGGCTATAAGTAGACATAAACTTTATGTTAGCTGAACTAACAGTTTCAATAAAAAAAATTCGTATCCCATTTCCTACTATCTCCGTTCTGATGACTACTGCATCCTCATGCGGACCGACTACGTCTCTCATGTCATAATCTTCAAAGAAAAGTATTGGTGATGGATTTCTGTATAGATGTGTTGAAGCGCCTGCTTCCAGTTGTGTTGCTAGACTAACGGTGTGTCTCTTCCGAGAGTAATTCGATATTCATGCAACTGTATCTCCCCCCAAAAATTGTTAGCGACTCAAAGAAAGCACATAACTTACTAACCTTGCCTTTTGCCATCGGTTCTTCTACCATGTTTATGTTGTTTTTGCCCAGATTCGGGTCTAAATACTCAGCAGATATATCGAATGCATCTATAGATTCCTCATCGATTGTTTCTGATATCATCATTGTATCTTCCTTCTTAGGAACAACTTCTTGCTTGAGAACAACTGTTAAATTCTTCTTCAAAAAATTGACTAACGTCCCATTTTCTATCAAGTATTGTACTTATTTTTTTAGTGTCACACAATCTTTTGTATCATGCCCGATATCTTCATGATATCGATAATACTTGTTTTTTTATGCTCCATTTGAGTTTGCATTGGGAAAGGCTTGCGGAAGTGTACATTCGAACATGCCTTTCCAAATATTGTAGATACAAACTCAGTCAACTCAACATAATGAGCTGGTTGGACCCATTTGTTGGACATGGGTCGGATAAACTGTTGAGTGTTGACTAAAGGTGTGTACAGTTGAATGTTGACTACCCTTTGAGGTGCTTGACTTATTACTTGCGTTGGTGCTCGGGGTCAGACGGTACTTGTCGGATGCGATACTTGTTGTCGGATGTTCACTAGTGCCACACTAGCTCTTATCATGGTCGGACCTTGGCATAACTGATTCGGGTTAAACTGCGACATCAATTCTATCTTCGATGCTCTAGTTTCTTCAACTAAAATTTGCTTCTCTATCTGATCCAACAATGCTCCAAAATTCATAGCCTGCGTCTTTGTCGCACTATCTTTCATCACACCCGGAAACAAGCCCATTCGGAAAGCAGCTACAGCCATTTTGTCTTCACAAAATTTCATAATGTTTTAACTTGGATGAAATACTTTGTGTACTCTTTGAGACTCTCCCCAACTTTCTGCCTGCTGTAGATTATAGTGTCCCAATTTGCTTGGAACTTCTTTCTTCCAACAAAATGTTATCGGAACATGCTCCATAACATATCAAATTTTTGATACATCCTTGAGGTAAACGATTGTACCACTTCGATGCAGTATTCTTGAATTGTTTTGAGAAATGCTTGCACAATAACTTGTCATCATTATCGTAATTGATCATGAAATTCTTGAACTGTTCAATGTGGCTGTCCGGATCTTTGGGGCCATCAAACTTTTCTAACTTAGATATATTGAACCACTTTAGGAGATGTCCGGACAATTTTTTTGGAGAGAGTGGAGATGACCTCCAATTATGTCCGACCTTATAAGCGCTTCCCTCGGTCCTTCGTTTGTTGTTGCATATAGATCTTTCTCCGACGGAAAAATAAACTAATTACTAACTCGGTAATCTTGATTGTAGCTGTTAGATTGAATTTTCCTCTGAGGAGTTACATGCTCTTATCGAATCTCATTTACCGCTTTTTCAGGCTATTCGGAGTATAATTTTCTCTTTCCATGATCATGCTTTTTCTTCCTCGAACTCTTAGTCCTTCGACTAGTTCGATGGGAACTTTTGTGTACCCTCGAATCTCTCTGTCTCTGACCTGCTTTATGTCTAGCATCGGTATCCGAGGATTAAAATTCATTCGAACTAAGAGAAGTATACTCACTAGATTCAGTCGACTCATATCGTTGCTTAGATCTAGCTCGCCTTTTGGAGGATCGACGACTTTTTCTCCTATACCATTCCTCAGATTGATTGACATCATGGGCCTGATCTACGCGAGCTGATTATCGCTTCTTTTCAGCGTTTAACATCTCATTGTCCTCCAAAAGCTCTTTCCGCCTGAAAACCAAGACAAATTCTTCGAGGAGATCTTCAGCATATCGATTGTTGTCATTTCTTTTGTTTGTCACTTGATCTTCCATCACAAGATCTTCAAACGAAACTACGATCAAATTGTTAATCAGATTTGCCTTTATCTCTCCATAAATTTCAGTTTCTATTGTTTTTTAAGATCAATTTTACGGTTTTGGAATGATGATTCCGGATACCACACAGGTTCCCACAGACGGCACCACTAATAAACTCAGAAAATACTCAAATTCAGATTCATAAATGTTCGTATGAGAACGCTTGTTTACGAAATATTCGTATAAAATACTTTAATTAAAAATAACATCTGTAAAATATCTATATTTATTGAGAAAAAAACAAGACAAGACGATTTGAAAATAAAATTACTTTAATTTGAAGTCAAAATTAGATGTCCTTGAATATAGCAATTTCGAGTCTCGAACTTAAAATCTTTTACCATTTTACTGATTGTGTACCAACCCGTGCTTCAAAAGAGTCATGTACATAATTTATATAAAAAGGCAACATATAAGTTATTTTCGTTATAATTTGTATGTTTTGGTGTGTGAGATTTATTTTGTGGAATGTCATCATATATAATTTTTTTTTAAATGTCGACTATGTAATATGTGAGGCTTTGAACAGTACATCGTCCCTCGACTATCGCGTTTGGTGGCAGATAGTCCCTTGACTTTCAAATGTCCGTTGACAGTCCCTGGACTATTGCGTTTGGATAAAGTTAGTCCACCAGATCCTCTGATTCATGAGAGGCTGCCACCTGTCACCATAGTCCCCAGATTTTTGTATCACCACTAGTCCCTTGAGTTTAGTTTTTCATAATATTCTACATTTTGGGTTTGACCTAAACTCAAGGGACTAGTGGTGATACAAAAATTTGGGGACTATGCTGACAGGTGGCAGCCTCTCATGCATCAGAGGATCTGGTGGACTAACTTTATCCAAACGCGATAGTCCAGGGACTCTGAATGGACATTTAAAAGTCAAGGGACTATCTGCCACCAAACGCGATAGTCGAGGGACGATTTACTGTTCAATGCCTAATATGTGATCTACAATTCGTCTATTTACAAAATTTTATGACACATGATTTCGACCGGATGTGTCAAAATTACGTGCCAAAATAGTTTTGGGCTTCGACTGATTTCTTTAAAATTGAAAACTTTTGCAACAAATATATTTTTGACGTCTTAAATCAAAATTTGACGGTAAAAAATTGATCATCATCTTTGATTTTTTTTTAGGATTTTGTTTTTGTTTCTGTTTTTAAAAAATAAAAATTTATGTTTGGTTGTATTAAAATGTTTTTGATTTATTGTTCAAAATAATATTAAAAAAATATTTTTAAAAGTTTTTTAAACAATTTTTTAAAACAACTACAAACGTTCTTTTTAAAACTTGAACCAAACCTAAGTCGGACAAAGTAACGGAATACGCTTTAAAGTGCATAGTTAAAGAAACCCCAAATTCATTTTATAACCATATGAATATGTGATATGTATCCCTCCCTCCCATGATATTAGGCAGAGCATGTCGAGTTATTTTGCACATTATGTAAGTGGTTCGTTACAAAAGGATAAAGAGAAACACGTTCCATGAAATAATCATAAGCATCATGGGTATACTATACTGCTTATCAATAAGCCTGGCTCACATATTGACTTATACTAATTAAAAATGCAATTACACCCCATCCCATGATAAAGATAGATCATCAAATCAAATTATGGGTTCCTATTTATTGGCCACACCACACTTATGTTTATAGATTAGTAATAGTAGTACTCCTATTAATTAGCTACTAATGGCCGTGTACGGTGTACTTAACCCTTCAAATCAAGTACCGATGGCGATCAGATCTTAATTACTAGTACGTTGACTCAATCAACCAAAGTCTCACTATTGAATCTCAATTTACTATGGTCACCAACTCGTCACATGCTAAAAAGTACGAAAATTACTTCAAATCCAGCAGAATTCATATGGGACTGGGTTAAATTTTATATTTGTTTTCTTGATTTTCTTTTTTAAAATTATAAATTAAAAACCAAAAATATCCTTTATTTTGTTTAGTGATTTATTTTTTGTCCTTTGGTCCAAACTTTATCATAATTATATAATTATATTCACCAAAACATAGATTTTGGTGACCACATGTAAATTTTTTATACAGAACTGAATAACAGAAATATATTTTTATTTTTTAGTTCTGTAAATTTTGTTGTCGTTTAATTTATTAGCGTATAGTTTAACAAATATCAGAGATGTTTGTCAAATGTTTTGTGCAAATATAATACAATAATGCAAATCAATACCGTGCTCGACAAAAAAATATAAAAAATGTATTCATAAAACTAATTGAATCGGATCGTATTAAACTATCAATCATGCAGAAATTAATTAAGTCATTTGTATGTTTTTCTACTATAGAATAGACTAAATAGATTTACTGTTATGCCTGCTTCTATAATCTATAACTATTCTTCAAATTTCACTGTTTTAATCATATTTTGGAGTTCTTCAAGACTCTATTCCTAAAAAAAAACAGTTGTTAGTCTTTCTCTCACTAAAAACATCTTTTTTTGGATTTAGGTTAAAGGAATGTCTAAATCTAAGTTATTCTTAAGATTTGGGCTCATTCCTTTATAATGTCCAAATTCAACCCGATTACCACACTTATTAGTCCACAACGTATTTTCACAGACCCAATACCCTGGTAGTTATATACAATATAATCAATCCAATTACTTTTATTACTAGACTACCTTATAACTGTTAGAAATATTAGGCCCAAGCTCATTAGCTTATATGTTTTATCTATGAATAAGATTTTATTCTCTTTGTAATTGATAGACTTTCTAAACAATAAAACATAATCCTCTTTCTTTGTTTATCTTTTTCTACATGGTATCAGAGCGTAGGTTTAGATGTTGAAATTTTTGTGTCTTCTACTGTGCCCGCGGGCAATTGTTTTAAGAGTCCGCCATAAGAAAAAAAATTGTTTGTCTTCCGTTTTCTTGGTCTTCACAATAAGAGAGAATGATTTCGATTTTTGAATTTATAGTGTGCATCCACAATCAACAGTCTCAATCGAGAGGCAAACATTATCGGTTTTTACTAAATTTTGGAGAGAATGTTCAAGACATCAAATCTTTTCAATCTGAAAGGTTGGATTGTGATTTGGTGCTATGGTTCAGGAGAGATCGCTATTGGAAAAATTACCATGGATTCCAGAAAAGTGAAAAGTGATAAAAAGTGAAAAATGATGTATTTTATTTCAATAAAAACACTGCTTATATATACATAATGTAGCTAGAGCTAATTATGACTATAATCAATATAGTCAATCCTAGTTATGATAATAATCAATACAGTCAAACCTAATTATGACTATAATTAGTAGAGTCAATCTTACTACATTAATGCCTAAATTAATGCAACTATTCATCTACCTTTATTCTACGGTTATTTTATAATAAATAGGAAAATATACTTCAATACTCCCCCTCAAGTTGGAGAGTGTAAATCAATGACTCCCAACTTGCTGCACAAAAAATCAAATTGATCTTTCCCGAGCGCTTTAGTAAATATATCTGCCAATTGCATTTTTGTTGAAATATAACATGGACGAATTATCCCAGCCTGAAGCTTTTCTCGAATTATATGACAATCAATCATAATATGCTTAGTACACTCGTGAAAAAATGGATTAGCCTCAATATGTAAAGCCGCTTGATTATCACAAAACAGTGATGTCGGTTTGTCCAAGTCGACCTTCATATCTTTAAGTATGTAGCTCAACCAGGTTAATTCCAAATAAGTATTCACCATTGCTTTATACTCTGCTTCTGCAGATGATCGTGAAGCATTAGTCTGTTTCTTTGATTTCAATGATATGAGTGATGAGCCAAGAAAAACATAATAACCAGAAACAGATCGTCTTGAATACGACATCCACCCCAATCTGAATCACAAAAGGTATTGAGTTTCAGATTCTTTTCTAATGAAAAAAAAACCTTGACCATGTGATTTTTTGATGTAACGGAGGACTCTTAACGTTGCTTCCTAATGTGGCTTCCTAGGTGCTCTCATAAATTGGCTTAGAGTACGCACTGAATACACAATATCAGGCCTGGTTACTGTCAAATATATTAACCTGCCAACAAGTCTCCGATATCTAGTCGAATCATGAAGTAGCTCACCGTCTTCATCATTTAATTTTAAATTCTGCTCCATTGGGAATTTATCGTGTTTTACTCCTTACAATCCTGTGTCTTGTAAAATATCTAATGCATATTTTCTTTGAGACATAAAGATTCCCCTCTTAGATCGAGAAAATTCAATACCTAGAAAATATTTTAACTCACCGAGATCTTTAATGTGAAAATGTTGGAGTAAATGATTCTTTAGAAATTTGATTTCATGTAAGTCATTTCCAGTCAATAGGATATCATCAGCATATATGAGAATAGCAGTGAACTTGTTACATTGAGATATAGTAAAAAATGAGTAATCCATTTTTAACTGTATGTAACCTGCGGTTTTGACAGTAGTTGAAAAGGTAGAGAACCAATTTTGAGATGCTTGTTTTAAACCATAGATAGATTTACGAAGTCGATAAACTAAATTCTCCCCCTGTCGGCAGAGACCAGGAAGTGGAGACATATATACCTCCTCATCTAGATCTCCATTAAGAAAGGCATTATGCACATCAAGTTGATGAATATACCAATTTCTGGAAGCTGCAACAGTTAACAAACATCGAAGAGTGGTGAGTTTAGCAGTTGGAGAAAAGGTCTTCTAATAGTCAATACCTTCAACCTGTGTGTAGCCCTTTGCCACTAAACGAGCTTTATATCGCTCAATGGATCCATCAGATTTATATTTGATCTTATAAACCCAACGACATCCGATAGGTTTGTGTCCCAGAGGAAGATGAACCAACTACCAAGTGTTGTTATGTTCTAGAGCCTTAAGTTCAGTGGTCATGGCTTGGCGCCAGAGTGGATCACGATTAGCATTTTCAAAAGATGAAGGCTCTGTTTGTGCTGATAGCAAAGCTAAGAAAGCGCGATGGTTAGGGGAAAAATGTAAAACAGAAGTTTGAGAGGAGAAGAGATACCTTGTAGATTGACGAGAACTTGATTGCGTTGAAGATTGATTGATATCGGTAGACATGTCGTAGTCTTTGTGCCATGCAGGTGGATTGATGTGGCCAGTGGAATGAAGAATCGAGATATCATTAAGCATTGGATTATGTGTGGTTGTGGGTGATGGTGAAGCGGAAGGTGTTGGTGGAGCTGGTGGTGATGACGGAGTTAAGAGTGATGATGATGAACTTATAGTTGATTCTGGGAATGTAGGAGAGGTAGAGGTTAAATATGTGAGATTTGTGAGATTAGATGGAGATGAAAGAGATAAAGGTTGAGGTTCCGAGTCATAGGATGTGGGATTGGGAAATGAAACTAATGAGGAGTTATGTGATTGATTGAAATATGATGAGGATGCTTGGTTCGGAAAAGGCGAGGTCGAGGTATGTTGGAAGGGAAATAAATTTTCTTTAAAATGGACATCACGACTTATGAAAACTTTATGTGTATGTAAATCAAGAACTTTTGTAGCCTTTTTTCCCATGTGGGTAACCCAAAAAAACATAAATGGATGCACGAGGATCAAATTTATGTTTAGGATGAACATTAGTTACATAACATGCACAACCAAAAACACGCAAGTGAGTGAGTGATGGGGAACGATTATATAAGATCTCAAATGGAGATCTATTGATAGTAAAGGAGATGGAATGCGGTTGATTAAATAAACGGTTTTTAAAACACAATCCCCCTAAAATTCAAGTGGTACATTTGATTGAAACATGAGAGAACGAGCAACATTCAAAATATGTCGATGGCAATTATGCGAATTGTGTTTGTTTTGCTTGTGGGTAAATTGTGCAATTATTTCCTAAGTCTTTGTGAATACCTGGAAGCAAATGTGAAAGTAATTTAAAACTAGACAATGATGGATGGCCTAGGCGTAAGTTCCATAGGTCAGATGACTGCGACACGAGACAAATAGACGATTTATTTGGATGCATATAGTATAGACTATCACGTTGTCTACCCGAGCCAATCATCTTCCCCGAAACAAAGTCATGCAAAATATAATAGTCAGGAAAGAAAAGATGCAACAATTATGATCTTTAGTGAGTTTACTAGCTGAAATTAAATTTAAATTAAAGACTGGTACACACAAGATATCTGTAAGGGTTAAATTTGAATTAAAACTAACTGTGCCGGTGTGAGTGATTTGTGGTGCTGCACCATTTGGTAAACTAACATTGGTAATAACAGAAGGCTTGGGATCAGTTAAATATGATATGTGAGGGACAATATGATTAGTGGCGCCAGTATCCAAAATCCAAGAACTTGTACTACTAGAATTAACAGACACAATAGTAGATGGAATCAAACCTGCAACATTCGCATACACATCAACATTACCAGAGTTATTGTGATTCAGTGCACTGATTGCTCGGGCTAATTGTTATATATTTTCAGTAGTGAATCCCTGAACAATGCTAGAAGTATTGGAACCTGATAAGTTTTGAGATTCTGTCACATTCACCAAAGGTTGATTGCCATGAACTGAAGATTTTTGTGTTCGGAATTGTACCGGCTTATGATTGTTTCCATGTTTCAATCGGCATTTATCCTCTGTTTGACCCGTATTATCGTTATAATTACAATGATATCTGAGAGTCCGACATTCATCTATAATATGTCCGGATCTGTTACAGTGCGTACATATTTTCTGCTTTGAATTTCTTTCTTTTCTTGGGACTGCGGCTGCTATGGAGAAATTTTCAATTGGCTTAAAGGATACCTGTCGTTGCTTCTCTTCTTGGATTATTCAAAGAGTATGCTTGAAGAACATTGGGCAGAGGTGATATCATCAATATGTTGGATCCCACCGCCTTGTAAAATTCGTGTAAACCCATTAAAAATTGCATAAGACGATCTTCCTCTCTCTATTTGAGGTGTGCTTGTCGTTGATTGCAGGTCAGTGTAGAAAGATATGTCTCGAGCTCGTCCACAACGCCTTGATCTTGGTAAAATATGCAGCTACTATCATTGTACCTTGTGATATGGTGGCGATTGATTTTTGTATTTGAAACACGGCTGAAGCATTCTTTTGAGAGAATTGGTCGCACAAGTCAACCCATACTTCACGTGTTGTCTTGGTATGGATAACTCCTTCAGCGATGTCTGATTCAACAGCATGATTCAGCCAAGAAATTATCATGCTATTGCATTGGTTCCATTGCTCGAACATAAGAGGTTCATCCTCGTGTGATGGTTCTTTGACACTACCATCGATGAAATCGATATTCTTTTTTACAGTGAGGGCATGTATAACTGCTTTGCTCCATGATTGATAATTGACGCCGTTTAATTTGATTGGAACCAAGACATGGCCTGGTTGGTCTAAATTATGTATGTAGAAGGGATGTAAGGGATTGATAGTTTTGGTCTCCGATCCGAAAAACCTTGGAGTTGGTGGTTTGGATCTCTGATTTGTAAGAATCATCAGCCATGGTGATTTTTGTGTTGAGATTTTTTTAAAGAATGGTGATTCTAATAATCAAGAAAAATAAGAACTTTGCTTTGATACCATGTCAGAAAAGTGAAAAGTGATAAAAAGTGAAAAGTGATGTATTTTATTTCAATAAAACACTGCTTATATATAAATACTGTAGCTAGAGCTAATTATGACTATAATGAATATAGTCAATCCTAGTTATGAATATGATCAATAGAGTCAAACCTAATTATGACTATAATTAGTAGAGTCAATCCTAGTTATGAATATAATCAATACAGTCAAACCTAATTATGACTATAATTAGTAGAGTCAATCTTACTACATTAATGCATAAATTAGTTTAACCATTCATCTACCTTTATTCTACGGTTACTTTATAATAACTAGGAAAATATACTTCAATAATTCGATTTTGATTTTGATTTTGGTTTTTATTGGAACTTAGATTCGAATTTGGATTTATTGTTGGATTTAGATTTGGATTTGGATTTGGATTTAGTATAGAGTTTGTTTGGATTCAGACTTGGCAGATTTTGTTTGGTGTTTCAGATAATGTCACAGGTTTGCTAAAATCGTTGTTTGTCGTCTTGATTCGTTTGGATTTGTATGGAATCATTTGGATTCGTTTGGTGTTTATATTTTTTTATTTAGATTCGTTCGGATTCATTTGGTGATTTCGTTTGGAGTTTGAAGATTGAAGATTGGAGATTAGTGATTAACGATTGACGTTCGACTTTGGGTTTTGACAATTTGATTTTGATTTTGACATTTTGTTTTGATTTTGTCTTTTGATTATGGTTTTCACATTTTGTGTTTGGATTTGGATTCAAATTTGCTTTTAGATTCAGTTTTGGTATTTAGTATTTCAGTTTGGTTTTCCGTTGTTTGAATTTGTATTAGTATTAGAGTTTTTTTTACTGTATGTAACAAACTCACAATGCATTATTAAGCATTGCGAGTTTGAGAGAGAATGTGAGAGATATTAGATCCAAGTTCATTAGCTTATACGTTTTATCTATAAATAAGAACCTATACTTTTTTTTGTAATTGATACATTTTCTAAATAATAAAACCATGATTGTTCTTTTTAATATTCTTTTCTACAATAACAATTATGTATTTAATATAAGAGTTTATGTATATTCCAACATAATACAAGTGAAATAATCAAAGATGGATTTATGAATGAAAAATACAAATTTCCTATCTTCATAGGAATCAATCGGAGAATGACACATAGTAAAAAATTCCCAATATTTCGTAACTTCAAATTTAAATAACTACAAAACACTATATCATAATATAAAACAAAATATACCAAGAATAAATACTTTAACTGTGTTATAAAGGTGGATTTTTCAAAAATAGTACACTTCAAATTCATTTAAAATATCCGGTTTGTTCTTTATTCGGGTATATTTCATCTTAATTTGTCTTAAAAGAATAAACGATCTAAATATAAGAAAATCACCAAAAACCAATATGAGATTTATTTCTTAAACTAAATAATTCAGTAATTATGAGATTTAATTTTTAAACTAACTAATTCTGTAATTAGACTTTTATATACTCTTACTTTTTATATATATCTAAACAACTTTCTATCCTCAACGCTTCAGTACTTGAGTAATATTTGAATTCAAACATATAATGCACATTAAATATATTCATACAATTATTCTTATCATGATAATAATATTCTATTAAGATGATAGAGTTGTAAATGATATATGGTTAAAAAACACCCACCCCAACTTATATACAATTATTGCATTTTTTTTTGTATAATAAAGTGGTCCAAATTTGCTTAAGGGTTGGTTGTGGATGTCTTTTTAATCGAACATTTTCTTACCAATAGATTTAATGGACCATAACAGAATCGAGAAAGATTTTGTCCATTAATATATTACATTAAATTCATGCAAATAATTCAAACCATGTCATAAACTAATCATGTTTAACATCGTGGCTTCTTATAAAACCTAAACGATATAAACCTTTACTGACTAACATACGCCCCTGTAAGCAATGAAATATAGATCCGACTTCGTCCAACAGGATTTCATTCGGTCTAAACAAATATTGAGTCAAATACAGATTTAAAATTTTGTAATTTAGCGGGATTGAAATTGTCCAATATTTTAATAAGAACTGAGTTCGATTTGATTTATAATAAAACGATTTTAATAGTTTTAAATATATAAATATAAATTGACAATAGAAAATTAAAATTAAATTAAAATTACGATGTTTTTAGTTTTTTATAAATAAAATATTAAATTAAATTTTATTTTTTTTTACAAATGCATTAAACATATTTGAAAAAAAAAGAATGAAAACTTTATATAAATAAAATGATAAACGATATTAATATTTTCGATACATGGAAAAACTCGAATAAAATATGAAGAAGTAAATAATCAGAAATAATACCATCCCAATAAAAATAGGACGTCAAATCTAGATTGAGTTTGAGTACAACGAGAAACAACAACAACCATCTTGCAGGAAAAATGATAGTTGTAAGGACAACAAAACAACAATACAAATAAGTTAGAGTTAAGTTAAGAAATTATCTTGGATAACTAATTTTGGTATCAAGAAATCTAAACCGAAGGTTCGAAAAAATGCAATACAAAAGCGTAGAGACAAAGATAGAAGTGGAACAAAAAATTCTCACATTCCTCTCACGTCATACGTGATATATAATCGCACTAAAACATGAAGGTCAATGATGGCGGTCCGAGATAAAAACATGTTATGAATGAGGCGAATATCCTTTCTTCACTATCAACAAAGAAACTTCTCTTCTTTTGACTCACCAAATGCCCCTAAGGCATTCACTCGATACTGCGAACACCAATCCAGTTTAGGCACTCCCTAAACTTTCGAACTGATACTGCATTGGTCATCATATTTGCTAGATTATCGTGTGTAGACACTTTCTTCACATCAACAATTCCCTTTAATATTATATCACGAATAAAATGATGCCTGAAATCTATGTGCTTTGTACGCTCATGGTACATCTGGTTCTCTGTAAGGTGTATGTCGGTTTGACTGTCACAAAACACTTTTGTAGTAGTCCTATCCAAACCCAAATCTACCACCAAACCTTGCAACCATATTGCCTCTTTAACTGCTTCTGTTACCGTCATGTACTCTGCCTCTGTTGTAGACAAAGCTACAGTAGCTTGCAATTGTGCTTTCCAGCTGATCGCACTCCCATCTAGAGTAAATACATATCATGTCATAGATCTTCTTTTATCCATATCACCTGCAAAATCAGAATCAACAAAACCAACCAATGATCCTGCAACATCATTCAACGATTCACCAATATCGGTCTTGTTAGATGTTAAGCCAACGTTCATAGTATTTTTTAAGATACCGAAGTATCCATTTCACTGCCTGCCAGTGTTCTTTCCCAGGACATCCCATGTACCTGCTAAGTACACTAACCGCATGTGAAATATCAAGATGTGTGCATACCATAACATACATGATACTACCAACTGCACTTGCATATGGAACCTTCGACATTTGTTCCAACTCAGCATCGTCCTTGGCCGCTTCTACTGCAGACAACTTGAAATGAGTAGCAAATGGAATGCTAACTGCTTTAGCATCAAACATGTTGAATCGTTGTAAAACTTTCTCAATATAACTTCGTTGAGACAAGTGTAATGATCCTAATTTTCTGTTCCTGATAATCTCCATACCAAGAATTTTCTTTACTCTACCCAGATCCTTCATCTCAAACTCGGCACTAAGATGCTTCTTTAACTGCACAATGTGTGACATACTACAAGCAGCAATAAGCATATCATCCACATACAACAACAAGTAAACATAAGAATCATCTGACATCTTTTGATGATACACACAATTATCATATGGACTCATTGTAAACCCTTTTGACATCATGAATGTATCAAAACGTTTATACCATTGCCCAGGTGACTGTTTCAAACCATACAGTGACTTTATTAGCAGACAAACATTGTCCTCCATATTGGGTTCGATAAATCCCTCTGGTTGTCTCATGTAGATTTGCTCCTCCAATTCACCATGTAGAAACACAGTCTTCACATCCAACTGCTCAAGCTTACAAAACTACTATGGCTAACAAAACTCGAATCGAACTATGCTTCACCACTGGAGAAAACACTTCATTGAAGTCGATTCCTTTCCTTTGAGTAAAACCCTTAGCGACCAGTCTTGCTTTGAATCGAGATTCCTTCCATGTTTGATTCTTATGAAGAGATTCAATCTCTTCCCCCATAACACCAATCCATCGATCTGCCTCTCAACTCGCTATAGCTTCTCTGTAGCTATTAGGTTCCTGCATCTCAACTTCTTCTGCAACTGACAGAGCATATGCAACTAGATTCACATACCTTTTTGGAAGTCTAATATCTCTTCTTTCTCTGGTCAATGCTATGTTATAAGGTTGTTGTTCTGGTTCAGGCGCATCATCGTCACTATCATCTGATGCTGACGCTTCACCTCCTGATTCTGGATCCACCTCAAAACCACTTAAATTATTAGACCTGCTAGGAACTGATTCTACTTCAAGCTCCACCTGTTTACTCACAACCGATCCTGATTCGACCATTTCTCCTACTTTCTTCTGGCTGTCTATCAAAGAAAACTCATTAAAAGTAACGTCCATACTTATGAGAAAACCTGGAGACTTTCGAGAGGTACACCATAACCTATATCCCTTCACTCCAGTAGCATATCCTAGAAATATACACCTTTTTTCCCTCAGCTCAAGCTTACTATCTCTCATATGAGCATACGCAGGACAACCCAACACCCTCAAATGTTCATAATTAGCCGACGATCCAGAGCAAATCTCAAAAGGAGTTTTACAATCAATAACCGTTGATAGAGACCGATTCACCAAGTAACACATTGTATTGATAGCTTCAGCCCAAAAATCCTTTCCCACACCAGAATGCGAGAGCATACTTCATGCCTTATCACACATTGTTCTGTTCATTCTTTCTGCGACTCTATTCTATTGTGATGTTCTAGAACAAGTGCGATGATGCACTATTCCCTCAGCTTCGCAGAACTCGTTGAACTCACGATTGCAATATTTTAACCCATTATATGTCCTAAGATGTTTGATTTTTCTTCATGTTTGCTTGTCAATCATCATCTTCCATTTGACAAAGGTTGAATATGTCTCATCTTTCGTTTTAAGAAAGTAAACCCACACCATCCTTGAATAATCATCAATCAAACTCATGTAGTCATTGGCTCCGCTCTTGGATGGAATTCTGTTTGGACCCCAAAGATCTGACTAAATATAGTCCACTGTCCCTTTAGTCTTTCTTACAGCTGATTTGCTAAATTTGACTATAGTTTGTTTACCAAACACACAGTGCTCACAAAATCCCAATGATTCTGCTTTATACCGTTTTAACAAATCTCTCTTTCCCAAAACAACTAATCCTCTGTCACTCATGTGACCAAGACGCCAATGCCACAACTTATTTTGATCATTCCTACTTTGGCTATTACTCCCTAATGATGCTACTGCAGCATCGTCCATAACAACACTCCCTTAGAGAATGTAAAGACCCTTTTGCAAACTACCTTTCACGCATACCATTAAGCCTTTTGTCACTTTGATTACGCCGTCTTCTGCACGGTACTTGTAACCCCGAGAGTCTAGAGTCCCAAGAGAAATCAGGTTTCTCTTTAACCCAGGAACATGCCAACACATCAAGATTCTAACAACCTCGTCAAACATTCTGATTCTAACGTTACCAATACCACCAACAATCAACGAATGATTGTTCCCTAGATAGATAGTTCCCTGCATTGGCTTGTACGTATCGAACCACTGCTTGAACTGGCACATGTGATATGTAGCGCCAATATCGAGTACCCAAGAGTTTTGCCCAAAGTTTGAACTCACGGAAAATACATCTCCTCTACCACTGTTTTCACTATCGTCAGAATCGTTCACACCTTCAACAATGTTTGCTGCATTTTTTTTTTTATTTCTCTTCTTACCATTCATTTTCGGACAATCTCTCCTATAATGACCCTGCTCACCGCATTCATAATAGTTTGAGTGCTTTACCTTTGACTTGGACCTCCAGTTCTTCATTCTTATAAAACTCGCTTTGCTTCTAGATCTTCCCCTAGTCATAAGACCTTCCCCTTTAGCCTGATTGTCTGGTTGCAACTGTCTCATCTCCTTTGATTTCAGTGCCCCTTTGACATATGCTAGCGATAACTTATCCTTACCATACATAATGGTATCTACGAAGTTTTCATAGGGAGCTGGTAACGATCTCAATACAAACAAAGCTTGATCCTCATCCTCAATATTGATATCTATGTTTTCCAAGTCCATTATAATTGATTTAAAATTATCTAAGTGCTCTGTTATGGACACACCTTCTTTCAGTCTGAAATCATATAAAAGCTTCTTCAAGTATAATTTGTTTACTACTGATTTCTCTGAGTAAAAATCTCCTAGCTTTCCATACGCAAGCAGCAGTCTTCTCACCACTAATATTGCAGAACACATTGTCTTTCACACTCATTAAAATCCAGCACAAAGCCCTTTCTTGAAGATCTTGTTTCTCCTCTTCTTTCATCTCTTCAGGTAACTTATTCTCCACAGCCTTCCACAGCCCTTGCAGTACCAATGAAGATTTCAGTTTAATCTTCCACAACGCAAAACTGGATCCCCGATCAAATTTTTCAATCATGTATTTTATCGCTGTAGACGCCATTGTGAAACCCTAATTGCAAAAGCCCTAATTTCACCACGTGGCTTTGATACCAATTTTGTTATTAAATTACTATGCAATTATCAAAATGGCTCAAGCACAAAATATATGTGAATGAAAAACTTGAATAAACACAAGATTTAACGTGGTTCGACAATTGTCTACGTCCACGGGCGCCGCCAGAGAAAAAAGTTTCACTATGATAGAAAAGGTTACAAATTTCAGATTGTGTTTTGTGTAGCCTTAGTAGTCTATTTATAGGGAATTAATAGACTTACTAGACAATGGGCCTAATGAGCTCATAGACTCTTTTAGGAAAACCATCAATTGTATTACAGCTTGTCAATGACACAAAACTGTACCTCCGAACATGGTACACTATCAAGGCACTATTCGACTCATTCATAACAAAATATTTAACGCATCACAAAACTAAACGTTTTTGTTTAGAGCATTAAACGTGAACCAAAGTTTGAAGTTGGCAAAGCCTCAAATACTATGAGTGAAATAGCAGTTATAAATGATGTGATTGATAGTTTCAGAATCCAAATTATATAAGACACAATTCGGTAAGATGTTTAAACCCCAACTCATAAGTTTATCTCGAGTAGACAGTTTGCCTTGGATCAGAAAACAATGAATGAAAGAATGTTGATGAATGATATTTTTACGATGTACTAATTCAGTCCATCCGATTCTCATGTATTCCCTCTTTCGACGGTGCACATTATTAATTAATATCTTGAGGAGGTAGAGAGATAATAAGATCATTAATATTTTAAAGGTTACCGTGATTCATTGCTCGTGCATATCAGATGTGAGAAGCACAGATCCAAAAACCATCCTGAATGACGACCGAGAACTTAAAGTTCTTGTCGAGTCTAGAGTCTTTAATGTTGTTATCCCCGTAATAAGTTACTAGAGAGGTGAAAAATAGCCAAAATCATACCATAAAAATATATTAACTCAATAACCAATCGCTATCTTATAAAAGTTAGTAGGCAAAATCTATGATTTAAACTTTTTTTCTAAATTAAAAAAAAGAAGATCCTACCCAAAACTTAATTTTTTTTTTAATTTGATAAAATGGCACTAGATTAAATTACTGTTATTACGTAATCAAGACTATATTAGATTTAAGGACAACCAAATTGCTAGGAATTAGTCTTTTTTAATTTTTAAGTGGTTAATCATTTTTATTAAATATTTAATTTATTATTTTTTGAAAATATAAATTTAAATAGGATCAAATCCGATAATAATAAATAAATTAATCAAAATGAATTAAAATAAATTGGACAAATAATGAAAATCAATATTTTTATAGAAAGACTAAAACTACTATATCAAAATAATAATAATATTTAATAATAAATATAATTAAATATAAAAAATTGATTTTTTATTTTTGTATAACTATTTTCATAAAATTTTTAAGCAAAATATATTAAATTAAACAATATTAAATTTAAAACCGAACCAAATCCATATTTAAATTTAAATTATAAAAACAGATGGATCCAGCCTTACCTACCAGCATATACTATAGTATATCTTTCGTAATTTACATTATTGTTTCGGACTTATAATTTGATAGATTTAAAATTTTAAAAACACTATAAATAAATGAAAAGGAAAAATAGACTCAATAATGGCTTCTGACAAATCTACCTACTGGCATCAATTGTACTATTTAAAAAAAACTGGAGCAAGTTAACGAGGTTTTATGGGAGAAATGTCATTCACTGGGCCTACCTGCTCCTTGTGGCCATTTCAAACCCGTTTCCCTTCGGACTATTTATAACTTTATTCAAAAGCCTGTTTAATTTCTTTCATGGAAATTGATTTTTTATATTAAAACATATATAAATATTCGGTTTAAAATGGTTACACGTCCTTCGACTATCGAAAGTTTACGGATTTTTAAAAATCCGATGGTAGTTCGCGAAATATTTAGCGTGGACAATGTTAGTAGATTTGTCTTGATTATTAATTTTTGTGATCGATAGTCTTTCATCTATTTTTTTTTATAAAATTAGCTCTTTGACTTTCTATGTTCGATGAGCTTAGTGCATTTAATGAACATGCGTAAGAGACTAATTTTATTCTAAATAGATAGTTCAGATATTACCATCGAATTTTTACAAATCTAAAAATTATACATTACTATCAACGAATTTTTGAAAGTTTAAATACTATGGTCACTAATTTTGATAGTGCAAAAACGATTACCTCTCTAAAACTTAAGTTATTATCATAAAAATAATAAATAAATACAAATATAAATGGAAGAGAATATCAACATTTATTATTATTTTGGAATATAAATAATTATAATGAGTAAAAGGAATGAAATGTTTCAAAGTATTTAATTTATTATATCAAATATAAAGTCTATAATGATATATATAATGATTTAAAATAATATATTAATAGTGGGGTGGTGTTACTTAACATCAATTGGTAGCATGAATAGTGAGAAACAGAGAGGCAATGAGAGTATACATAACATGGTACAGTTCTGCTTCTTGCTTGGTCTGTAGCTTTAACCACCTTCATGCTTGACTCTTGTAGGCCTGTCCTTACACGTGGTAGGTAAAATCTGTATCCGAATTATCACAAACAATGATTCGGGTCTAAGCAACAATAATTTCGTATTAATTTTTCGGTACTTTAGATCAAATAAACTTAAATAACCTATAACTATATTAATTTGATGCTATTATTAAAATTCGCGCGAAATGATATCGTTGTGATGAATAAGATTTTTATTTATTTTTAAATCGTATTGCCATTTTTGTTTTTGTCGTTTTGAATTTGGGCAATAAGACACCCAGATGCATTTTCACGGTTTCTGGACTTCAACGGATGTGATATTGTTGGACTCCACCCTTTTTTCTTTGCTAACTTAACTTAAGGCCGTATATGCGGCCCATTAAAAGGTAGAACGATGACAACATATGTAATCCAGTAAATTCTTCATCTCCAAATTAAAATTAACAAATTATTTGAAGTTTTTTTTTTTAAGTTTTTGATGAAGTATAGATGCATGGGTAGTTTACATTGCTCAATCACTCATTTTTTTTTTGATAAAATGGAATTTTTATTTAAAAAATAAATGATAAATAAGGCGCGACCAAATTTGAATTTGGAGTATAAATAAGCGTAACATTACATAACCACTTAGCTAAATCGCTCATTTAAATATTTAGAATTCATACATTAACGTTAGAGGGTTAGAATGATATAAGATTAATTTTTTATAATTTTTGTGAGATATTTTTGGTAAATGTAAATTTAGTAAATAGAGATATAATAACCATTAATTAATTATTAGTTCATTTATTTTTAATAATATTACGTAATATTTTTCATACCTGTATTTTTTTATATTTTTCTAATTTTTTTATCGATTATCTACGACTTCAGACTCATTCAAATTAGTTAGGACTTTCCACATCAATTAACGCTGTCTGTGACAATGAATTTTGTTTTCGAGAAACCAACACAAAGTATAAGCTAAAACTAATCAATGCCGAATTCTGGAGAGAGATCTGACTTGTCCGTGGATGAGAAGTTGGAGATGAAACATCGTGATGGAAAACCTTTGGCCTCGAAGAATCCTGAAGCGTTTTCCACTAAAATTGAGAGGTTAAATTAACAATTAAGGAGGAAACATGCACAATTTTGTATTGTTGCTTACATAATCCCCCAACCCCCAAAGTTCAATATGCTGTACAGATTATGATGAAGAGGAAGGAAACAATGCAAGTCTTGGAATACTTAATGGTCTTTTACTGACAAAAAACCAGAGTATGAAGCTTCATTTCAAGGCATGTCACAAAGACGACAAAGAGGACTCATATAAAGGGTTCTCAAGCCCAAACAGGCAGCGAGGACAACAACGATAAATTAGAAGAAGAAATCGAACTCATACTTCAAGTCAAAACCGAAGAAAGGACAAAACTAGGGAACCTTAGTTGAATCATGAGGAGAAAAATAAGAACCATCAATTTCACCAGTGGTGAACACTGGAGCACCACTACCGACTATAACATAGTTGGGATACCCGCTACCTCAGTGGCGGTACCAGCGGTTCCCTTGAGTTCAATTAGGATTCGAACAAACTCAAGCTATCCCACCGGGGATTCCCCCAAATCCGCAGCAAGTCTCAGCTTCCCAACCGTAGATGTCACTACACAACCTTGGAACACAACCATGTAATCCGCCAAACCTTGCACATGGGCATCAACAACAGCCTAACGGTGTACCTTATTACCAAACTTGGACTTATCGTTATCCATAATACCCGCCGAGATACATCCATCTGAATCCACAAGAGCAAAAGCAACGTAACTTAACCAGTCATTGTTAGGAAATCCGTCGACTATGCCGAGGTACAATGCAAATCCGATAAGAGAAAAATGGAAAAGATTGAGGTTCCAACAAGCATACCCATTCATGAATAACTTGAATGATTATATGAGGATGAAAATTTATGGTATGATGAAGAGTTCAACAGACCCAAAATATTTTTTATAACATTATGCCATCATTTTTTCATAATCATACGACTAACAAATAGTGCGACAAAATAGATTCAAAGCACCAGATTCTGCAGTTCAATAATGACATGATGCAATTTGAAGACACTTATTGGATAAAGTGTCGAGATTTTGCCACGAACCTCTGAGAAAGTGTTATGCAGTGGTGAAATATTCTTTTAAAACGATGCATAAAAAACTATAAAATGCTTTAGATGAAATTCAGGAACCAATTTATTGGATCAAATGAAAAATCAAGAGATATGGAGATTATATAATCCATTGTAAGAATATATCTAATGAAAGATAAATATAGTACATTAAAATTTTGTGGAAATAAAATCCTAACTACAAGATTTCCATGGTGGTCATAGCTGCATTTAAACAAAATTTTTAAGAAATTTCCCTCTTCAACACAATAATGAAGAAACAAATTTAAATTTTGGAGATCTAATGGCTCAGATGGAGTGATACATCAAAGTAGATAAAATTGCCAGAGCAAAAAAATGGATCATACCAAAACTTTGGCTACATGCCCTTCGACCAGCAAGACAGACACAATGGCACAAATCAACACAGAGAATGATACGCCAATGAACAATAGTACTTCTACTTTGGCCAGAGCACAAACCAGTCAGACTTAAGGATACAATGGATACCTAAAAGTGGCTAAAACAAAAACAGTTACAAGAGAACTGACTACCCCTAAGAGAACCATTTATCGGGCTGACAAAAACATTAACAACAATATATAAAAAGACATATAATACGATCAAATACAACCGATCTAGAAAATTATATACAACACGAGAGCATTAAGATAAAAATAAAATTTTTAAGTACTATGGTGATATTGGACATTTTAGTAGATATTGTTAGGTTTCATAGGATAAAGTTGAAAGTTTACTTGATGAAGCAAACTTAACGAAATTCTTGGAAAGAAAGAAAGATATAAAGCGAGGCAAGGTTCCCACACTTGTATCGAAATCCATATCCCAATCTATCATTCTCTAATAATGATTTAAGAGGAATGACGTCTAGCTGGCTGGTGTAAAGATAAAAAACTAGAAACTTCACAAATATCTTGTATATATATACCTAAGAAAGCATCAAAGGATCCCCACTGCTAACCCCAAGTCAAAGAATTGTTACTGGTTTTACTAGAGAAAATGTACTTGTCTTAGAAGAGCTAATGCTCGATATTATTCTCAATAAGCAGAAATTCAGACAAAAAGATGTAACCAGACTCCCAATAAAAGTCATCTTCCACCATTTGTGTATCAACAATCACTTTCAGCCTATCATACAAAAACCGAGATACTACTCCCAACAAAAAAACATAAGCGATCATTGGAGAAGTAGATAGACTGACTGATGTAGGATACATACGAGAGTCTCACTATCTAATACAGAAAGCCAATCCCATGCTAGTCAAGAAAAAGAATGAAAAATAGAGAATATGTATGAAATTTATGAGTTTTAACAAAGCATAATTGAAGGACCCCTTTCTACTGCCGATGATTGGCTAGATTGTAGTGCAATATTCAGAAACAAAATGCTATGCTTATGGATGCGTTCACATAATACAAAAATATCCAGATACAAAAGAAAGACAAAATGCGTTCATTACTGAAAGAGACCTACATTTCTATAGTGTATGCCCTCCCTCCGAACTCAAAAATATTGAAGCAACCTATCAAAGACTAGTGAATGTCTTTTCAAACATATGATATCTATTTTGAAATGATAGAATTTGTAAATTTTATTATTAGAAGGCTTCTTCAAATTTTGTTGTGACTCTTCAAATGTTTTCTTGAGATATCTAAGTATATGGGAAATATTTGGTATTCTTTAAGTCCTTACTTACTATATGATTTGTTGGGTCATCTTCATTATATAAGATTCCTCCTCTGCTAACTCAAACTTTCATTGGATTATCTTTATCATCCTTTTCATCATCTCCATCATTATTGACATTATCATCCCTAGTTTCTTCTTCAAAGCCCTAAACACCAAATTCTATATCTCGGCATCTGTCAGAGCCAATGCCCCATCCAATACATATTAAAGTTTGAATATTTAAGTAAATATAAAATTTGAAAATAAGGGTTAATGTAAAGGAAAAATACGAAACAAAGCTTGAAACAAATACGAAATGTAACATAATATTAAAAATGGTTATGAAATGCAAATGCAGGATAAGAAAGAAGTTCTAAAAACAAATACAAAATGCAAAATAATGTTTCAAAAATGAAAAATGTAAAATATATATGATCATTTATGCTATATTAAAAATTGTTGTATGTGGTTAGTAATGTGTATAATAATGAGTAAATAAATCTATATTTATATGTCGAACATAAGAGTTGGATACTAAATACCAAAGCACCTTCCAGATTTTTTCAGACTATAGTTGCAACAATTTGTTATTAAAGTCATAAGCTTGTCTTGATTGCTCTTGTTGAATTTTAGTTTTTGATATTTTTGAGGTCTTTAACATATTAAACTATTATCGAATCCATGTCATCTCCGGATGTTAAGAAGAACAATATCGAGCAACCCAATAGAATGAGCAATATATGCACATCGGTTACAACTTGCTCTACTCTAGCTGTAGCAAGTTTTTTTTATTAGATCCTAAGATATAAAAGCATCAGTTAAATGAAATGCGAAATTCAAAGTGTGAAGTAAATGAGTTTTGAAATTAGAAACATGAAGTAAATGAGTTTTGAAATTAGAAACATGAAGTAAATGAGATACGAAATGCAAAACAAGACTAATATATGTTTTTCCATAGATACAAAATGCAAAATACATTCAAAACACAACATCAAAATGGGAAACAAAAATTACTATCAAGTGTCAAATGCAAAACAGAACTTAGTTCCTTTATTTTGAACCCCTATAATTAAAATACAACTCATAAAACATCAAACAAAAGGTCTATGTCCCTATTTCAAATCATGATACTAGAACATACTTCCACCAAAGTATAATTTTCTATAATTTCAAACCCTGCAGGATGGAACTCCTAAAACCTAACATAACAAAATCTAAACTCTAAAAACTACCTTATACTATCATTAAAAACTAAAATCGAAGTAAACTCATCGAAATAAACACAAAAATAGCAATGAAGAAATTATTAAATTTATTTAGAAAAACCTTTGATGAAAAAAGAAAGAAGACCGCAGTAAGGGAATATAAATTAGAGGTTGAGGTCACTGTTTTGCTACCATATTTCATTTTGGATGTTACGATTATAGAAAGATAAAAAAAGTAAGATGTGAAAAATAAAACATCACAAAAAGAGAGAAATAAGAAAAATGATGTTTTTGTTTATGGACCCTATTTGTATCAAAGGAGAGAAGATATAAATATTAAGGAAATGACACCATAAGTATCTACTCATAAACTATGCTGCCATCTAGTACCTAAAATATCATTTATGCTTACTTAAGACCCATCTCAACTAAATAACTCCCACTAAATACCCAATTATTTTTTAATATCCTAAATACCCTTTACCAACTATATAAGCTTATTTTTTTTTGTGAGAGACTACTTTTTCCCTCCTATTTGACCTTTTAAACATTTGATTTTTTTTTATAAACCCCTCTCTCTTTCTCTTTATACCCTACTAAAAATACACTTTTAAAAAAATCGTGATTCAGGTGATCCAAGTTTTTACATCGACGACTCTGCATACTTGATATCGCGATTTTATCGATAAAGTGGACGATTGTGAACCGTCGATGATGCATCATCGAGGTTTGTGAGTAGGTTGTTTCATTTAAGCTTCTTGATTTCACGTTGTTTCATCATCCGAGTTTTGTTGTTTCAAGTTGTTTCATCTAGACATCATCTCAGTTTTCTTTTTGCCAGGTTTTTTATCAGTCAGGTGAGGATTTGGTTTACGGTGATACCATGCTTCATGTTTTGTTTTTTTTCGAAACTAAATGTGTAAATGTATGATTTTATGATTTTTTGTTGTATGCTAAGTTAAGAAATACTTGTATTATGTATTGAATTCAGTTATTGTATCTATTTTGGATGTAGTAGAACATATAGTATAAAGATTAGAATTTACAGGCAATTGTGGTTGACGATGCAAGATTATTCGAAGAAAATGCAAGATTAGTGCATTTCTTCATGATGTATTTGAGCATGACCATGTGAGTTTAGTGGTAGGTAGAAACACGATGAACATGCACTTTTTTGTTGATTTACTAACGCGATACCTTTGTTAACAGAATGTGCGAGTTATGTTCAATAATATAAATGTTATTTTTTTGTATATTCAACAACGCGAGTTCAGTACTTTTCTAATCGTGCAATTTTAGGTTTGTTAAATATGAGAGTTGTTATATAACAATCCTATGCTCCTGACTATTTCTTACTTGTTCAATGCAGGGTTATATATGTCTAAACCAATACTTTTTATTTTCAAATATGGTCACCAAACTGCAATTGTTCCTTTGCAGAGTTTGAATTTTTTTAAAGTATTCAAGACTACAGTAAAAGTAGATGAGATGATCTAGTCAGAGTTGACTACATTATTACCTACTCTTGCGGTGATCACAAGAAATGAGAAAGATTTTGTCGGTTTAGAGGTATATCTTGATGTGAAGCATTTAAAAAAAGCGTTAGTTTTGTTATAAAACAACAACTCATTGATAAGGTTGCCGGTGAAAAGTGTAAATAACCTAGCATAAGTTTGGGAGATCCCTCTCATAATCAACTAACTAGTGGGCATAGTAGTAATGGTTTAGTTAATTCAGATCACAAAAAACATGCTAATAGTGGTTGGCCTGATGCTATCACAGGTGTTGGTCAAGTTTTTAATGAAAGTGTTGCACCTCTAAGGTTCTATTTATACCGATATACCTTAGAGCATGGTTTTTATTTCAAGTACATGCATAATATAATAAGTAAGATCACGACTTATTGTGAAACAAAGTATCAACTGGATGAAATGAAGACTTTATGCATCAGTTGATTCCAGTACCAGCTTCATGACGATTAAGTATTTTTTTGAACGTTATACGTGAAACCCCGTTTTCTCCAAACAACATTGGAGGAATTTGAAATGGATTTGATTGCAGATGAAATTCATGATTCTATTAGGACATGCCACTCGGTGACAGCAAAAAGTATACAATCGTCTGTTAAACATGACTACTGTTTAGACATCTCCTACTGTCTCTAATGGAATTTATTAGAGAAGGAAATGAGGGGAGTTTTCGGAGATAGTAGTACTTCTTTTAGTTTACTAAATGGGTACTTCAAACGATTGAAGAGTCATGATATTACCACCGACTATCACTTGGAATTAGTTTCTTGAAATTTATTCAAGAACTATTTTATAGCATTTGGTTTGTATCTTCACGGTTTTCATTTATGCCATATGATGTTGTACATCGACAGAACCTTTTTAACCAGCAAACATATGGTTGTATTGTAATCTGCCGTAGCAAAGGATGGTAACAACGGTTAGTTTCATGCTATTCTTATATATATATATATATATATATATATATACGACGTGCGTGTTTAGTTATGATTATAAACAACCACATGATTCTAATATATTTGAGGATGAGAGTTGTGTTTTATCAGAACCATGCGAGGTATTCTATATTTGAACCATGATACTTGTGATATAACAGATCGCGCGAGATATATTAAATTTACACATCATGGTTTTAGTGAAAATTGTTCATGCGCGAGTTCTTTGTGAACCAATTGCGCGAGTTCCCGTAGTATTTTGACTATACTAGACATATGTAAAATATGGCTAACGAATATGCGAGTTGTATTGTATAATTGTTGCACGATTTATTTTATATAATAAATATACGAGTTTTTTGTGTTTTTATTAGATGGTAGACATATAATAGCATGCAAGTTATCTGATATTACTGGTATTTCCCTTGTCGCAGTTGGTATTGTTGGTAGTGAAGATGCTGAAAATTGGCTATGGTTTTTGGAGATTTTGAAACCTCATTTGTTGGAGCGTCAAATCACATTTATTTCAAACCGTCATTTAGGTTTCATTAAGGTTTTTTCCGCCTTGTATCCAAACTGCTATCATGCGTACTATATTTTCCATCTTGTTCATAATTTTAAGAATGCTTTAGATCATACGAACAAAGAGTTTTAAAGCTATAATGTTATATTTGTTTAGTCGATGTGCTTATGCTCCCACGATAGATATTTTAATGATTATCTTATTAGAATTTCTATGTGAAGGTGATTATAGAATTAAAAAATTTCTTAAATCTTTACCTCCGGAAAAGTATGTTCAGAAATTTGTTAAAGGGAAACGATATGGTGCTATGACATCTATTGCGACCGAATAGTTTAACGCACAAATAAAAAAACAGTTCAAGCTACTCGTTGTTGAATTTGTTGACAAGATTAAAGTCTTACTTATGCTCAAATTTGACGATGTTATTCGGAGGGGCTAAGATGGAGTACTAATTTATGCCACGAGTATGAAAAGAAGTTAAAACAGAATGTCATAAAAGGTCGTACGTGGCTAGTCCGTAAGTCTTCTGCAACCTTATTTGAAGTTTTTTCAGACCCAACTATCGTTTATAATATGCTGGATTTCAAATGTTCATGTGGTGCATGGTAAAAAAATTGTTTTCTATGTTCTCACGCTTTAGTGACAATACAATTGACTCAACAAAGATCCTATGATGTTGATAGAACCATTCTTCACAATTAGGAATCACAATTCAACTTAACGTTTTAGCATACAGACTGTAACCAATTTCGACAAAAGATCAAGCTCTAATGATTCATCCGAGCTAGAAATTCTACCTGATAACATGAAAATGGGAGTTGGAATGCCTAAGAAAAAAAATCCGTCTAGATGATAAATAACAACCAAGAAGTTGAGATACGACTGTTGTTTGAAACCATGCAATAACAAGAGGACATGTGAGGTTCCACTTAAGAGTGTGATTATTGTACATTTAATATCCGAACTACGCAAGTTATTTGTATTACGATCACACCATTTTTGTTACTATTGCAATTGCGCGAGTTATTTATAATTTATGCGTGCGAGTTGTTTGTATATTTAACATTTCAAGTTCTAAGTCCATCCTAGTTCCTTCTAGCTATTACTATGCGAGATAAGTGCATTTCACACCGTGCAATTGTTTTTAGTTTTTTAATGATTGGATTTCTTTGTAAATTACATTTGCGTGATTTTATTGAACACTATACTTGTGCAATTTCTTTGTAATCCAATCATGCGAATTATTTGTACTACTAACGATCCAAGTCTTATGTCCATCACTAGATCCTTGTGTATATAACTACGAGAGATATGTGCATTTTAGACAGTGTGATTTTAGTGAATATTAAGATTGCGCGAGTTCTTTGTAATACCCACACACGATTTCTTTATAAATCTAACCATTCTAATTCTAAGTCCATTACTAAACCCTTCTACATATTCTTATGCGAGATATGTGCATTTCATACTGCGCGTGTTTAGGTTTGTTATAATTGTGCTAGTTATTTATAATACAATCACACGATTATAAGCCCATCATACTGCGTGATTTCTTCGAATAATTAACGTAATTGAGTTTTAAAGATGTGTTAAGATCATAATTTTTTTATATTAAAAATAGATTACATTTCATTAACAATGTCCATGCATTCAATTCTAACAAAAAATACATTATAATCTAGGGTTGGTAAGTTTATATCAAAACAAAAAACATGCAAAATAAAAACAATCAATCACCTAAAGAGTCTACTTTGTCAAAATCCTCTTCTTCCTCTACTTCCTCCTCATCATATTTGTCATCTTCTCCGACCTTCGTGCCCTCTCGTCATCTTTAAATTCTGTTTCTGTGTCCGATACATCTTCGTACTCCTCTTCGGTCAACTCCTCTCTTTCTTTTTCTTCGTGGAAACTTGTTCGGGTCAAGTTCATCCCCCCAAATGTGACCATGAGTTAACAGAGAAGTAATCATCATGTAACGAGAATATGGATCCATGGTTCAAAGAGTCAGAGGATTACTTGGTCATTGTGGTATATTTATAGTAGGAGTAGTATTTGGACTCATCAAAAAATGAATCATAGGATGATGAGTATCCGTAAGAGTCTAGAGAGTAAGGGGCCATGATAGTTGAAGATGAAGAATTTATGGGTGTTTTGCTTTTAAGAGTTAATAGACAGAATTCTATAGGTACTCTTATTTATATGCAGAATTTTAACTCAAATCTAAATCAACTCTGACTCAATCTCGATATTTGTTTTGTAGTTATTGCTTTAGTCATGATTATATATCTACCTTTGTCAAATCAAGTAATAAACTAGCCAATAAGAAAATAACTATAAGCTTAATATTGACATGATTATATAACCACTAGTTGTCATGCATATTTAGTGTATAGACCAATTACCAATGCATTTCGAAAATAACTGAACGCATGATTTCTTTGCATTTCATGCAAGATTATGAAAATATTTAATTAACAAACAACACAACTAATTGAACATGCAATTTATTTGCATTACAAACCATGTGAGATGAATGTGAATATTACTTAACATAAAACACAACTAATTGGCTGCGCAATTTCTTTGCATTCCAAACCACGGGAGATTAATTAGAATATTTACTTAACAGAAAACACAACTAATTGGCCATGTGATTTCTTGTATACAGCAAATGTGCGAAGTTAATGTTAAACAACCTACTCAAAGTACATACCCTGCTAATTATAATAGACCAAATTACTTACAAACTTAGTTATATTAAAAATTTATTCACATCGGAGAAATCTCTATCAAGACAGCTACCATCGAACATTAGTGTTTGAAACATTTAGGAAATAATAAAACATTTTAGCTCTAGTAGTTTCTCTCATATATTCGCTGTAAGTTCCGATACGAATCTTTTATGGATGATGACTTTGGCGTATTCGCAAACAAAAACTCCACAGTCGAGGCAGCCTGGTTTTTGTTATGAGATATCTCTTACAGACTTCATTTTATATCCATTCTTTACATTAGGTATGTATTATTTTTTCATCAACATGACAACTGTTAAGAAAAGTATAGAGAAGTTAACAACACATATAAGAAAACTAGTCATACGATTTGTTTCAAACTTTAATACTATGATGTCTTTGTAAAAATAAACAAGAGATTTGCTTTGAAAATTTAACCGTGTGATTTATTGGAAGATTGAAGCATGCAATTTCTTTGAAAAAACTTACAATGAGTATTTTATAAATCCATCATGCGATATCGTTGAATCATCTATCATGTATTTTCTTTGAAAAATACTTACCATGACATCATCAGTTTTTCTTGTGTAGTCTGTTGTGTACTTACTTCTTAGCATGAGTGGGTTATAATTTTTTACCATCCCCTTCTCCATATCAATAACCACCAATGTCCACTGGTTCATTGTATCCTTGCTTATGTGGCACACCAGAAGGAATGTATAATAGGTGTTGCGCCTCATTTTGGCTAATATTTCGTCAACAAGTTTTAACATATCTCCTTTCTCGGCCAGTGTTTTCAATTTAAAAATGAGGTTTACAAACTGTTTTGTTATAATAATCGATAACTAATTTAAGGTATACTTACCGTTGCAATAGCAGAAATTTGTATCGCGCTATATTTACAAGTGTAACAATCTTCGTAACCTTTAAATGGTACTAGCCAATCAACTTTTTAAGCATCTTATATATCCAAGCATCGATAATCTACCAAATGGAAAGTTGGAGGCGTATAACGAAAGATGAGAGATTAATAAACATGCAAGTTCCTAGTTTAATTGATCATGATACACTATGACAACACTACCTTTAAATCCGTCATTACTTAATTACACTAGTATATTTTACCTTGAAGTCCAGGTCCCTTTCGTATGATAACACAATTACTTCACTCACACTCACGTTAAGTCTGTATGAGAACTCTGATTGTGGTAAATACCGTACTTCAGGATCTTCTTGTTCTTATGCCTTTTGTATTTTCAAAACTTTATGGTATTCACTTAGCTCAATGATATGCGTTGTTGTTGTACATTTTTCCCGATCAGGGAAATAAACATATGCATTTGCCTCTTGTGTTTGACTAATTAAATCCCAATTAGGATACACATCATCTACATCCTGTAACATAGATAACTTGTCATATTATAACAACCCGACTATATATATTGGATGTTTAATAATATAATGATCCACTTACAAAATCCCTAACAACTACCAATAATGTAACCTATTTACAACCTTGTCAGCAACACTATCTCCCAAATTTTGATCAAGCGTAGCCTCCAAAATGAAATCCAAACTCCGTTATATGATAACATTTGCCTCAACCTTATCAAATTTGTCAAAATAGGATTGTGTACATTGTGTTAAATAATCATCAAAAGATTGTAGTTTTAAACATACTGTTTCATTTGTCGTATCAACTGATACTGATGCTTGTCCTTGGGTGGCTTGTTATGACTTTATGACTCTTGGTTGTTGCTGTTCGACTTCCTCTTCAGCAAGCTGTTGGAATTTTGTTGCTACTTTTGGCTGGGTTAATAGTTCTATTTGTGTAGGGTAGTGCTTCTTGTTGGGGTTGGGCTTCCTTTTCAGCTTACTATTGGAGTGCTGGTGTTTCTTTAGGTTGGGTGAGTTGTTCACTATTTGTCAAAGCTTGTTGCTGTTGTTCTGCATGAGTGTGTGTTTGTTGTTGAGATGATGTTGTTTGGAATCCTCTTCTTGATGCTGTTATACTTGTTGTTGGCCATCATGTTCTTGTTGGACTTTTTCTTCTTCTTGGGGTTTACCATGGCATACCTTGCACGGTGAAAATGAAATTCCATATATAATAACCTAGTGATTTTCTTGACATATCAAACATGTGAGTTCTCATTTACTCAACTATGAAATACAGCCATACGATTGCTTTAAATTTAAGAATTGTGACTGATTTGATATCTATAAGCATGCGATTTTTTTTATAATATAACCACATGATTGCTATTATATTACAAGCATGCCATTGCTGAGATATTATAAACATTTGATGTGTTTGATGTTTAACATACAATTTGATCAATATTTATAGCTTGCGATTTATTTTTATATATACTAAGATAGTTATTTGATGTCTTAAATATGCAATTTATTTGATATAGACACTACGCATTTTGTTTGAACATTAACCACGATACTTCTATGAAATATTAACCATACGATTTCAGTATGCACCGGGGATCCAAGTGTAAGAAAAAAACATTTCAAAGTATAACAAAACAATATAATCAAACCCTAGACCATATCACTTTATAAACAGACAATATATCAGAAAATATATTGAGAAAGTCGAATCTTAATAAACTTAAGATCCAATGACATCTTCATAGTTTTCTTGTTATAGTTGTTCCACTCCTGGTTTTAGTGGTTCCACTTCTGTAGTGAATGCCTCCTGTATTTGTGGTAGCACTGGTGTAGTCTCTGTCTTCTTTAAATGAGACTCATTTGTACCCACTAACGATATTGGTGGTACTAATTACTGTAGCGTTTGCCTCTTTTTCAGGTTGAACCCATACTAAAGGATATTGATTTGTACCAAATACCTCTTCATGTAGTTCTAATGTTGTAGCTTCTGCCTCCTTTTCACCTCGACCCACTAGTGTAGCCATTTACTCTTCAGCTTGGTCTATTGTAGTGGTGTCTCTATCATGTTCAAGTTGGTCGAGTGGATATTCAACTTTGTTCACTACTTTAGTTACTTTCTCTTTAGCTTGGTCCACTATTGTAGTGTCTCTATCCTGTTTAGTCTGGTCTACTCCATGTTTAGCTTGGTCCACTGTTGCAACCACTTCCTCTTCAACTTGGTCCATAAATGTGGTGTGTCCATCTTGTTCAGCTCGGTCCACTGGTGTAGCCACTTATTCTTCAGTTTGGCCCACGAGAGTGGTGTTTCCATCTTCTTCAGACTGTACCATTGTTGCACCATCTTTTCCTATAATATATACAATAGATTTAGTGGGTACCGTTTGAGTTGGTACCAGATGCACATCTTCAGATGATTAGGTTGTTGTTAGAGGGCTATATGGTGAATAAAAAGGCAGAGAAATGCATTTATTAAGTTCTTAATTTTTCACAGCATTTGTTTTTTCTTGTTGTGAAAATTTAGTATGTAAATAAACCATCTCTCTTTGTAGCTGTTAAAACTGTCAGAAAAATACCAGACACAATTTTAGTTTTCAAATAAAACATATATAATAAGCTATAACATGTACAAAATTACCAGACATTAGAGACATGTATTTACTTGTCTATTATTTTTGGTAAGCGAATGCTTCATTCGTCTTCCTTCAAAAGAGCTCTTGTACGTATTCATATTCTTCTTTTGTTCTAATCTTTGACGTAAAATAGAATGGGTACGACTCTTGAAAGTTGTTGTTTTCTTTGCACGGATGTTGGTCCAATGTCTGGATATCGTTGCACCGCTCTTTGATATTTTTCTAGTCTTCTTTGACTTTCTTGGATATAGGTTGTGTTGGACGATCAAATCATAGATAAATAATTCAAATTCATCTTCTATGTACCTAGTTTCAGGTGAGGATTTCCGGGTTGGTGTTGTAGGAAGGGCTGATGGGTTGTTGGATCGGGTTTTTGTGGTCGGTGGTTGGTTTTTTGGTGGTTTTTTGCTTGTTTTTTTACGCCACAATTTTAGTCAATTTTCTATACCTTTCCTATGGTACAACCGATACAACATCCTGGGTCTCACTACCATCACTGCATTCGAAGGCTGCTCTTTCAGCCTCTGTCAATGTCAGATCTAGTGTGGATAATTTTGGTCTGAGGGTAATTTTGTCAAATGTTTTGTAATATTTCAGGGGTATTTAATGTTTGGGTAGCTTGTAGTGAGAGATTTGAGCTGCCTGGTTGTATTAAATGTTTATTACCCTCATTAACGAAAGTGGTTGGGTATTTATACCCTTAATTGTGGGCCTCATGGGTTTTCGGGTCAAACTCATGAAACCGGGTCGACTTCAAAGGCCCATAAGTTTATTAAGCAGGTTGATAATTAGCTTAGTCATGAAGTGATTAGCTTTTAATAATTTAGTCTTGTTCGGATGATTCAGTGGGTGGTTTTTGTCCGAAATGCCCCTTTCCGGTTTCTACAGTGAGTGGTGAGAAAATCCGGACTCATCAGTAGCCCCCTTTTTAGGTTATGTTCGAAGGCCTTTGGCAAGACCTAAAAAATCGCTCATGAGCATCTGAAACCACGTTCGGACAGACTTTGATTTGTGTAACAGATTTATCCGGACTAGCAAATCTCTCAGAAGCTCAAAGGTTTTGTTCACAGATCGTGGGACACGAGTCCCTTCCTAATTCGCCTCACCAGCCGTTTTTTCTCCTAGAATGGCGCTCCCATTAACCTCTTCAATTAATGCTGGTGATGTCAGCGCCGTTTTTAATCATTACTCTATCTTTTCAATTTCTCCTAGGTTTCAAGGTATCTTTTGTCTCTTTAGTATAAATTAAATCGTTTTCACTATTTTACCATCTTCAACATCTTTTCACTAATCTTCAGAGCTTTTACCTCTCTTCTCAAAAACGCATTTTAGTGTAAGTTTATGTTTACAGCAAGAAACACTTTAGTAAAAGGTGGCTGGCTGAATTTATCGGAGTTGGAGAAAGCACAAAGGGTTGAACGAGAAAGGCGCATCCCAGCAGGCCTCCCAGTCTCTCCCATTGACAAACCTGAAACACCAACCTCAGAGCCTGATCGAGGTTCGTCTTCTGCCAGAAGCTCTAAACCTAGAAGGTTATTCCAACCTAGTCTTTCACCGATCATCTCAGGCTCATCTGTTCAGGAGTCAGAGCCTATTGTCGAACAAGAACCAGCAGTTATAAATGTCAGGAAACCCTCAACGTTTATAGCCATGGGATCGGACGCTGACCTCTCCCCAGAAAAGCTAGTAAATCGACGAAGAGGTCGTTTAGTGAAAGGCCAGGCTGCTTCACAGCCTAAATCTCCAAAATCCGTGCCCTCTAAGTCCAGGGCCAAAGATAAAAGTACAGGGTCAGAAGCACCCATCAAGGTTCCTAAAGATAAAAAATCCGGTCCGGAGGCCACCGGTTCAAGTCTCCAAAATGAACCCTCCGGATCTGAGCCCCAACCGGACTCCAGACCACAAGAAGCAAGCAGTACTCATCCATCCAGACAACTTACTGAGCCAACCACTAACACTTCCCTCCCAAAAACAGCTGATAACCCTTCCATGATAATGGAAGATGTGATGGAGGACAGTATTGAAGAATCCCCTTTTGAGACTGATGTCTCCAGGCAGACAAGTGAAAATTCCATTGTCAAGAAGAGCAAAGGCAAAGATAAGCTATGTTTAAAGCACCCGGACTTGCTGGAGTGCCTTGTAGGAAAAGTGGGGCCTTGTTTCCACAAGGTAAGTGTAAAGTACCTACTAGCAATGCAGAAGATCAATTACACTTTTATTCACACAGCTGAACTTGGCCGGATGAGGACGAAGTGGGGGATTCCGGAAAATGTTAAAGTGAGGATACCAGTCGATCCGGAGACGCTAATGGATTGCAAAGTCAGTGAGATAGTCTTCTACACAGAGTTATTTAACTGGGGGCTTAGGTTTCCCTTGGACCCAGAGATAGTTAGATATTTCCATCTGATAAAGCTCTGCCCAAGCCAACTGAGCCCTAAATCCTGGTTCACCCTCATGGCCTGTATCATGGCCTCCATGCTCTCTGGAATTCCCCTTCCGATGGAGCAATTTGGTGTTGTAGCCAGCCTTTGCAGAAACCATGTCATCCCCTTCTACCACTACAACATGGGTGACAATTACAAAGTGGTAGACGACTTGCTTGAGTCAGAGAAGAACTGGGAGACTCAATTTTTGTTCATCAGTGGTGCTTGGGAGAACGGGAGGAAGATTAAAGCTGGTGATAATCCAAGCATGCTTACCAGCAGATGGAGGAGTACATGTAAACATTTAACCATATTTTTATATCTTTTCTTATGGTAAATTTGTTTGATTAATTTCTCTTCTTTTGTTTTTTGGTAGTGCTGCCTAAGGAGTTCAACGACTACTTAGGGGCGAGGCAGATTACTTGTGCCAAGCTAAATGCTTGGACAGCTGAGAAATGGGGAAACCACTTCCACAACTATTTTACCAGAGGCAACTTGACAAGATCCCATCTCTGGAATACAACCGGCCGGAGGGACTTGTCTTTGGAGGAATTAACCACTCCACCCCCTCTATGGGTGATTCTTCAGAAGACTGATGGAAAAGATGGAAAGTTGGCCTTGTCGGGCAGAGCTAAAGCCCCAAGCAAAATGAAGGGCAAGAAAGGCAAGGCTAGGCAAGATGGGGCTGAAGTCAACCCAGGTGATGTTGAGGAAACTGCCCCTGCAAGCCCGGAGGGGCAGGAACAAGGAAGGATCGATGCTGCTTTGCTACAAGTGGTAGAGAATGAGAGTACCAAAGAGGTGGTTAGATCTCCAAAGCCCCCAAAGGTTCCCAAGAAAGACATAAAACGGGGAGCAGAAGGCGGAGATAGGGAGGCCAAGAAGAAGAAAACCTCCAAGGGAGATGAAGTTGCTCTCCGGGCTCCGGAGTCTTTCCCTCCGGTTGACCCAACAGACCCAACTCAAGCAGAGGAAATCCCAAGTGACTTCCACACCGAATAAGGCGTTGGAGGGGATATCAATATCCATGGAGTAGACATCAATGGGCTCCAAGGTATTGGTCTTTACTTTAATGACCATGAGAAAGATGATTTTGGTGGCCCTTACCTCCCCCAAGCTCTTCGAACATGGTCACATTCAATGGTAACTCTTTTTCTGTTTCAGGGGAGAAGGACTTGGTGACCCATTCCTTGTTGAGAAATATCCAACCGGTGCTCAACTTAGAGAAGCAGGTGCGAAATCAGTAAGCTATTATCAACACACTTACCTCTGATAAGGAGAGTTTGTCTAACAACCTCCTTACTTCCAACCAAAGCATTGAGGCATTAAAGAGAGAAAATGAAGAGCTGAAGAGGGGGAAGGAAGATTTGGCCACCAAGCTCGCCACTTCGGAGAGGGTTGTCGCAGAACTTCAATCCAAGAACTCTGACTTGGAGAAAAATATTTCTATTTCGAAAGAGGAAGTGAAGGCCAAAGACAACGTTATTCAGACCCTGACAAATGACAAAATATCGCTCGAAGATGCTGTGTCCCAGGCTAAGCAAGAGAAAGATGACTTGCTAAAGGAGCAAGAAAAGACAATCCAAGCTAAGATTGATGCATATAACAACGATATAATCTACTCCCAAGAACAAAGATATGCTGCAGTCAAGTCAGACATGGTCCTACTCTTTCATCAGAAGTTTCCGAAGAGGACACTTGGGGACTTATGGCGATTTGTGGAATACGAAGACCTTCCTCACCATACTATGGCTGATAGTGATAAGCATGGTTATTCCAGTGGTTAGGATGACACCACTGATGAAGATGAGAAGACCGGAGAGAGTCCAGATGAGGAACCTACCGATCCTAAGAAGAAACCAAGTGAAGCTGGGACATCTAAGAAC
The DNA here is from genome assembly GCA_036936605.1 of Limnanthes douglasii subsp. nivea. Taxonomy (NCBI): domain Eukaryota; kingdom Viridiplantae; phylum Streptophyta; class Magnoliopsida; order Brassicales; family Limnanthaceae; genus Limnanthes; species Limnanthes douglasii. The sequence goes on along the minus strand of JAUPFV010000005.1, from coordinate 230,608,074 downwards.
TAGAGTCCTTAAAATGCCAACTATATTTTAATTTTGTGCTTGAACTAAAGTCCTTGGATGGCTAAGGAATTTTTTCTAATCGTGTCCAGCACTTGTCCGGGAAAACCTTTTTTTTTTAAACTTCAAAGTCCTTGGATGGCTAAGGAATTTTATATATTTAATATCATTCCTCCGGTATCCACCGGGTAATTTTTTCTAACATAATTCTTACATCGTTCTGTAGTTATTTAATTTTGATGGCCTGTGTCCAAATGGCCTTTAGTTATTTCATAAGTATTTTAAAGTGAGATTTTTCAAATTCTCCGATGACACATGTTTAAATAGTCATCACCTCATCGAATTAAATCAAAATGCTAGTCAAACCACTTCGAATTTTTCAAGAAGGCATCGAATTTTATTTAAAAACCTAGACACCTCATTAAAACCTCCCCGCACCACCAGGATAGGAAAGAGTATGTCCCCAAATATTTACATGGACTTTAAATAAGTAGATATTTACATAGTCTATTCTAAATACAACCGAAGGTGTTCGATATTCCAGGGGTGATTCAAAATCCTTCCATCTTTATTTTTGAGCATGTACGTCCCAGGCTTAAGCTTTTCACTGACCACATAGGGTCCTTCCCATGTTGGAGCTAGTTTGCCGAACTGCTTCTCTTTTGTATGCAAGAAGACTTTTCTTAGCACTTTATCACCTAGTTGAAAATCCCCCCTTTTGATTTTAGAACCAAATCTGCTTCTCATCAAACCCTGATAGTGTGTGGCTCTGAGGTGATCCTTAACTTTTCTTTCCTTCATCAAGTCAAGTTGGTTTCTTCTCGCCAGTTCATTAGCTTGTTCGGAAAAATTATGGACTCGAAATGAAGGGAGAGTAGCCTCTATGGGAGCTATAGCATCCATCCCATATACCAAAGCAAAAGGAGATTCTTATGTTGCAGTCCCAGGAGTAGTTCGGTAGGTCCATAATACCTCTTGTAGATAACTTGGCCATTTCCCAGCAGCTCCCTCTAGATTCTTTTTAAGACCGGACAGGATGGTCTTGTTAGCCACTTCAACTTGACCATTTTCCTGTGGGTGGAAAGGAGAAGAAAAACAATGTTGAATGCCTCTAGTAGCACAGAAATTCTCCATCTCCTTGTTATCGAATTGTGGTCCATTGTCGGTAGTTATTTTTTGTGGAACCCCAAATCTACAAAAAATGTTGAACAAGATGAATTTTATAACAACTTTCGAAGTAGTTCCTGCCAATGGGGCTGCTTCGATCCATTTGGAGAAGTAATCAATAACAACAATTATAGTTCTGCACCCTCCGGATGCCATGGGTAGAGGTCCTACTAAATCCAGTCCCCAACGAGCAAAAGGTATTGGTTCAGAAATGGACTCTAAAGGGACTGCTGGAACATGAATTTCATTGCTGTATCTTTGGCATGGATCACACTTCGTCACCAACTCCTTGGCATCTTGCATTATGGAGGGTTAGTAACCCAGCCAACAAAACTCTTCTGGTTAGAGCCCTGAATCCACAATGTGCTGATCCCTCGCCATCATGTAATTCAGAGAGTACTATTTGGGACTCTTCGATCCCCACGCATCGTAAGAGAGGTTTACTAAAAGTTTTTTTTATAAAGAACGTCTCTTAGGATGACAAAACCACGTGCCTTGTATTTTACCTTCCTTGCTACTGCTTTTTCCGGAGGCAAGATGCCATCTGAGAGGTATTGGAGGAGAGGAAATCTCCAATCTTGGGGTTATTTTACTTGTAGATTCAAGCTCTCTTCTTCCTTATCCGGATTAATTTGAATGGATGGGCATTCTAGCACATGAATCCAAGGGTAGGGCTCAGTATAAGCTATGGTTGCCAAAGAGTCTGCTAGCGTATTTTCTGTTCGGGGTATGTGCTCATAGGTGATGCTTTTGAAATTAAGTGCCACTTCTTTGAGAAGAAATAAGTATTTAACCAACTGCTCCTTTTTGGCTTCGGATTGACCTTCTGCATGATGGATAAGAAGCTGAGAATCACTCATTAACTTGACCCTTTTGGCTCCACAAATAAGAGCTAATTTCAAGCCAACTATAACAGCTTCATATTCAGACTCATTATTAGAAGCCCTGAAAGCAAAACATATAGCCTGGTACATCTTGTCGCCGTACGGAGAGGTTAAACATATCCCAGCACCACAACCCATGGTACTTGATCCACAATCAGTCCGAACAGCCCATACTTTTTTTTTATCTTTTTCACTGGTTGCTTGCGTAGTACCTCTGTCTGAATGGAATTCAACCAAGAAGTCAGCCACAGTTTAAACTTTGATTGCCGATCGAGGGGCAAAGTCAATATCATAGTCTCCCAGCTCCACTGACCACTTGGTCATTCTGCTTGAAATGTCTACCTTTTGAAGAACGTTTTTCAAGGGAAAAGACGTGTGGACGATGATCGAATGAGACTGAAAATAGGGCCTCATTTTCCTAGCAACAATTACTAAGGCCAATGCTAGTTTTTCAAGTTTCAAATATCTTTTTTCTGCATCAATCAAGCTTTTGCTGATATAGTATACAGGTCGAGGATAATTATCCACCTCCCTTACTAATACTGCACTTAGGGAACACTCGGAAACTGCTAGGTATATGTAAAGCGTCTCTCCATCAACAGGCTTAAACAAAGTTTTAGGAGAGGATAAGTGCTTCTTAATTTCATCAAATGCCCGGTCACACTGGGGAGACCAATTAAACTCTTTTGCACCTTTCAAAGTTTGAAAAAATGGGGCACACCTATCCAAAGACCTTGAGATAAAACGGTTTAGAGCAGCCAACCTCCCTGTCAATCTTTGTACTTCTTTAATATTCCGAGGAGGCTCCATTTGAAACAAAGCATTAAGCTGGTCTGGATCAGGCTGTATCCCTTTCTCACTTATCACATACCCCAAGAATTTTCCGGACTGCACTCCGAAAACACACTTCTCTGGGTTCAATTTTAAATTTATTTTCATTAAATTGGAAAAAGTTTCTTGGAGATCTGCTAAGTGTAGCTCTTCGTCCACACTCTTTACCATCATGTCGTCGATATAAACTTCCATATTTTTTCCAATTTGGTCAGCAAAAACTTTGTTTACTAACCTCTGATAAGTAGCCCCAGCATTCTTTAACCCAAACGGCATCACCTTGTAACAATGGAGGCCCCTATCAGTAACAAACATAGTATGTTCTTGATCCTTCGGATCTACTTGAATCTGATTGTACCCGGAGAACGCATCCATAAAGGACAATAACTTGTTTCCAGACGTAAAGTCTACTAACTGATCAATTCGGGGAACTGGATATAGATCCTTCGGGCAAGCTCTATTGAGATCTGTAAAATCGATGCACATACACCACTTTCCATTTTTCTTCTTTACCAGCACCGGATTGGCTATCCATAAAGGGTATTGAGATTCATTTATGTGCCCCATCTTAGTAAGCCGGTCAACCTCTTGAACTATGATATCAGCTTTCTCTTTAGCAAAAGCCCTCCTCTTTTTCACAACGTGTGCTATACTTCCGGACAGATAACTGGTGTGATATAATATCTGCTGGTACTCCAGTTACATCAGCATTGCACCAAGCAAAAACATGCTGATGGTCTTTCAAAAAAGCTAACATTTTACCCTTTAGTTCCGATGTCATCTTGGACCCAATCTTGACACTTTTTCCTTCAACCAGAGAGTGAGTTTTAACTTCTTCAATAGGTATTAAAACGCCAGGGGTCTCTCTGGGGTCAGCAATTTCACCCTCTCCCCCAGAGAGCCCCTCAAACTGCTAATCTTCACTGATCCGAACTGCCCCCAATGTTCGAGGGGCCAGTGCTGTTGCATAACACTCCCTTGCCACCTTCTGACTGCTCCAGATAACTCCCACTTGTCCTTGTACATCGTATTTCAAGCATTGGTGGACTGTTGACGCCACAATATGCATCATAGAGAGCCAAGATCTCCCTAAAATGGAATTGTAACAAGTGGGACAATCCACCACGATAAAAAGTATCCTTACCATCTTCTTAAAAGGGTCTTTGCCTAACAAAACCTCTTCCTCAAACTCCCCGATCACATCTGCTGAGCTTCCAGTGAAACCCACAATTGACCTGTTCGAACACTGAATTACTGCTGGGTTCTTTATTTGTTTGTAGGAAGTTAAAAAGAGGATATTGGCTGAACTACCGGTGTCCACCAAAATTCGCCTTATATCATTGCCCCCAATGGATGCTCCGATTACAAAAACGTCTTCATGGGGACCAGCTATGTCCCTCAAGTCATCCTCATCGAAAACAATGAAGGGAACTGGGATTTGTGACAGATAGGAAGCCATGCCTCCTTCCAGTTGGGTAGCTAGAGTATGAACGTGCCTCTTTCTCAAGGAAGCAGTTGGTGCAGTCATGGTGTCTCCCCCAAATATTGTAAGTGACTCGAAAAAGCTGATGAGGCCGGACACTGTCTTGTAATGCTCTGTGATAACACCCACCTTGTTTCGAGTTGGATCAGGATCCAAATATTCTGATTCTACATCAAAACTTTCAATTATCACCATAGCCCCATCCAGAGCCGATATCCCTGCATTGTTCGGGCCAGTCCGATGAGCATTATCAGGTCTATTTCCACTTCTTCTTTTAACATAAGCCCCCCAACTTCCCTCTCTCAATAAAATTCTGCACTTCTTGTTTCAATGCAATGCAATCTTCAGTAGTATGACCAGTATCATGGTGATACTGACAAAAAATATTATTTCGACTTTCCCTGGGAGATTGTAATGCACCCGACTTTCTGAAATGGACTTCGTCTTTTATCTTATCACAAATGGTTGCTACATTTTATTTTAATTCAGTGAACCACTCCGGTTGAACCCAAGGTCCTTGCTTATTTCTAGATTGCTGGCTTTGAGCTGGTGCAGCCGGGTGGGACTGAGCCTTAGCCCTGTTTTGACCCTGTCCGGCCTCCTTGGTCTTATACCCGGACTGATTCTGGTTTTGATTTGGTGCAGCTGGGGCAGATTTCACTTGCTGGTGCACTCTGGTTTTCTTTGTTTCATCCACATTAATTTGTTTGCCAACCTGATTCAGTAAACCTCCCCATGTCATGGCCTTTTTCCTGGTTACTGAGTCAGCCAAATTGCCAGGATTCAAACCCTGCCTCAGAGAAGCTATTGTCACTTGTTCAAAATAATCAGCTAATCTATTTTTGGTGTTCACGAAACGACTTATGTACTCCTTCAAAGATTCATTTGGTTCTTGGGCACAATGAATAATAGTGTCTCCATTGCCCTTTATTTCTTTACTTCCAACGAACTTCCTTCGAAAAGCCACCCAAAAAGTGTCAAAATTTCTGATGCAGCCTTGTGGCAAACTATTATACCACTTCAGAGCACTCCCCGTAAAAGAATGGGAGAATGCTCGACAGAGTAGCTTTTCATCATCATCAAAGTTCATCATAAACTTTTTGAATTGCTCCAGATGGTTATCCGGATCTTTACTACCATCATATTTTTCCATCTTTGTGCTGTCAAACCTCTTAGGAAGGTTTCCGGACAGTATCTTGGAGGACAATGGAGATTTCCTCCAATTACGGCTCAACTGAAAACAGTATCTTCGTTGGGAGTAGCAAAGATACCTAGCTCATCATGAAATACAAAAGGATCCATTAGCAATCGGTGTACGTGCCTCCGGCCATGACCATGACTATGAGACGACCCTTTACCCAGATGCCTCTTCAACCTTCCATGAATGTCCATTTTTCTTGAGTATTTCTTAACCAACTTCTGTTTCTTCTTAGAACGGCCTTCATCACTGCTGGATGACAGGGATTCTTCGACTCTATCTCTGTTTGAGGAGCTGTTGGAAGATTCTGAGTCTGAATCTGAGCTCTCCACCGGTTTAGACCAGTGAGACTTCTTCGAGCTAGCATGAGTTTTTTTAGTGCTCACATGGGTTTTTGATGGCTCATGCTCTCTTGGATTGTCAGTATGGTGAACTGCTGACACTTTAAACTTTTCTTTCACACCCAATTCTGCCCTTTTTGCAGCCCTCAAGGCTTCTATCTCAACTTTTAATCTATCTCGCTCCTTGATGGTATATTCATCATTTTCTCCCACCGCTTCTGCCAAAGCTGGTGGTACTTCCTGCTCGTCCGGATTCATCCAAACTGATCTTTCTTGATGGTTTTAAATGCTTGATTTAGGCACCTTCTTCTCCCACTGTGGTCGCCAATTTGGTGTGAATAATTTCGGTCTGAGGGTAATTTTGTCAAATGTTTTGTGATATTTCATGGGTATTTAATGTTTGGGTAGTTTGTAGTGAGAGATTTGAGCTACCTGGTTGTATTAAATGTTTATTACCCTCATTAACGAAAGTGGTTGGGTATTTATACCCTTAATTGTGGGCCTCATGGGTTTTCGGGTCAAACTCATGAAACCAGGTCGACTTCAAAGGCCCATAAGTTTATTAAGCAGGTTGATAATTAGCTTAGTCATAAAGTGATTAGCTTTTAATACTTTAGTCTTGTTCGGATGGTTCAGTGGGTGGTTTTTGTCCAAAAGGCCTCTGTCCGGTTTCTACAGTGAGTGGTGAGAAAATCCGGACTCATCAAGATCAGCCTCCAAAACCTATCTAGAGAAGAACAACCAATCAAACAGACGTCACTATCAACCTTATTGGTTTCTTGCAGACCATGTTATTCATTTGGGTTATCAAAGATACGAGATATGTTACAATGTAACTATGTGATTTCTATTATACAAAAACTATACACTTTATTTTATACAAAAAATTATGCAAGTTCTCCTATAAAAAACTATACGATTTCAATTATACAAAACTATGTATTTTTATGATACATAGTACACACGTATTCTGTTTTACCATACAATGTGTGTTCTGTTATACTAAATCTATGTGTGGTTCTTTTAATCCCATATTGTGCGAGTTTTTTACAAACTTCAATTATATTTTTGAATATATAATTGATACTTCTTCCTCTTGTAGCTGGTGCAGCATCTTAATCATGTCCATAGTTGCTGGCTTGTACTCCAATCCCCATCATTTGTAGCATCTTTGGATCATGTCTGGCTTGGCGAGATCAACCACAATGGTTGTATGCTCCATGATGAAGGATTGCATCACAAATTTTATTAGCATTAACACATGTTTTTTAAACTTATATTTTATTACGCATCAATGTACTTACGAATAAAAATGCAATACAGTCGGTGACTTTATCAGGTTTTCCGCAACAACACAAGCTCTAATTGACCCAAAAAGCTTCCACAATATTGTTCCAAACCAATCACAGTTGTTTATTTTTTCTAGGTCTTCGACATTATACACCACTGTCCAACCCATTATATTTCATAAAACTGAGTAAAACATGGTAAAGCAAATAAACAAGATCAATAGTCAAGCAACATCTTTCCCATCATACACTCCATCTTCCCTGATGGCCTTTTCTACACCTTCATGTAAAACAACACACACCATGCTAAATTAGTGAAAATAAACATCACAAACATACCTTAGATATAAAGGTACCTTTATCATAGTATTCGATATTGATTTGTTATTTGTCAGTCCTACTTTTTTTAACGGGAGTCAGGAAGTACGTTTGTATTAACCTCAAATCATTCTCAGCACTTCTTCGAATTGACCTATGAATCCTCCAGCTTTGGTGAAAGACATTTCCTCTATCCCGTGTTTAAGCCTGAATATGGCCTTTATATTGTTCCTCGTTAACTTCACCAGTTTGAACCCAATTCGAAAAACGTTGTCCTCGACCAAAAACAATTTTATAATCTCTTTCGCAACTTTTATGTGTTCCCGCGTAATTATATTTCTTTCAGCATATTTAAGATGCTCACTAAGCCTGATTTGTACAAGCATAATTTCACAGTTATATTTCTTGCAAAAATATAAATGTGAGTTGTTTGATAAAGCAACAATAACACTTCATTGCAAACTCAACCATACAATTTCTTCGGTACACTTAAACACACCGCGCAATTTCTGTATACTAACAACCAAGAACCCGACTTATTTGAGAACAATCAATATAACCGTGCATATTCTTTGAAAAACATAACAACAAGATGCGATATTAGTGCTTCTAGATATGAACAAGATGCGAGTTTACTCTTTTTTACACATGCACGTTAATGTAAAACCAAAATTTGACTCTCGAATCCCTAACCCATAAACTACAACCTATAAACAACACAACATATTAAAAAGGAACACAATATGTGCACATAGAACCCTAGAAACTAACTCGAAATGTAATCTCCACCAAAACCAGAAACGGCCACTGATCGATGATATACCTACCGACGATATAAGTTTAACTAAGAATGGATATTGTAATACACTATATATACACCACAAACCTACAATCACATATAGTAGTTGATTTTTAAAAAACAAATTATGGTGAATTTTGTTTAAAATTCAAAAATAGTACATGTATGTAGTTATCGAGGTCTGAACGTAGTGTTAATCATCGAATTGAGAATTACGATCACAATCAGCGATCTGCGACGTGTTGAGTGCTTCGCCGGATTGACAATTAGTCGCCTAAAGTTTCACTTGAAAGAGAACGGTTGGTTTGATGGTTATCGGTTCATGAGTTTAGTTTAAAGGTTTGGTGGGTTTAGTACTTTCTCGTGGGTTTACTAAATTTGAGAGGGAATCGGGTACTGAAAGGTCTCGGTTCAAAAGAGAAAAAATACTAGTGTAACTGCGCCATATAATTGTAGTCTCTAAGGTAAAAATACTTAGGTTAAAATACTAGTCTCTCATATATACAATCTAATGAACCACCAGTGGTCTCTGAGAATAATGTAACTGAAGCTATACAAACAATTAACCTAAGCAATTTTTTTAACATACTTAATGAAGAAGACTTAAAAGACTTATCTGAAATTGAACCCGAGCCCCATAAGATTAGAGCCAACCTTATCTTTCCTCAATCACCCTCACATAATCAATTTAAAAAAGACATAATTAAACAACATATAAGAAAACCATCAAGAGCTAAAGTACTGATTAAAACAATGAACACTAAAGGGTCGACAAGATCCTCAAAACACTCCTTAAAATGACTATAACTATACTAAACTGGAATGCTAGAGGAATGAGGAACCAAAGAATAAAGAGAAGAATTAAAAACATCGTCAAAAAATTCTCATCTGATATCATAGCTCTAAAGAGCCTATGATATCAGCTGACAACCTACCAACAATAAGTAAAAAACTAGGTTTTGAATCTTATTTTGCAAACTCTAACAATAAAATTTGGATTATATGGAGAAATTGCTTTAATTATTCAAATATTAGACAATTATGATCAACTATTAATACTATGATAAGTCATACTTTTACTAATATAGTAGGTATGCTTACCATAGTTTATGCCAAATGTACCTGATCCCATAAAATTCCTCTATTGGATCACTTAAGGACCATTTCTACCTCCACCTTACCTTGGCTTGTTGTTGGAGATTTTAATACAATCTTCAAGGCAAGTGAATAATTGTCCAGTTCCACACTTTACACAAAAAGTATGGATGATTTTAATAACATGACCTTAGACTGTAGATTAGAAGATTCTGGCTATACAAGCTCAAAGTTTACCTGGACCAATAAACATAAATGAAAACGATTAGATAGAGCCTTATACAATGACCATTGGATATATACTTTTAATATTACAAGGGTGAAACATCTGGCCAGATTTGGCTCAGACTATTCACCCTTGATAATATTAGTTTCATTAAACCTAACTCAAACAAAACCATCGTTTAAATTTCAAAATATGTGGTTACAACATGAAGATTTCTTTAATACTGTAGAAAATAATTGGTCTGGACATCTTGTAGACTCTTCACATATACATACCTTTTGGTCCAAACTAAAAAGACTTTAAAAACATCTCAAACTCTGGAATAAAAACGTTTATGGTAATGTTTTTTATTATATAAACAAGATTGAAGAAGAGGTTAAGATAGCTGAAACAAAATTAGAAGAATCTAATAGCCTAGAGAATCAATTCAAACTGTCTAAACTTAATGATTTACATATATCATTACTTGCAAGAGAAAAAACATTTTGGCAACAAAAAAGTTACGTAAAATGGTTAAAAGATGGAGATAATAACTCTGCAATCTTCCATAACTTTGTTAAAAAGAAGAAGAATTAGAATTAGAATAAATGGTATCCTAGTCAATGATAAATGGATTGAAGATGAAAATCAAACTGGTTTTTCTGCAGTAGATTATTTCTCTACTTTATTAAACAAAACTTCTACACATAGTAATCTATCATTAATTAAAGATATCATCCCATATATCATATCTGATCAAAACAATATAAATATTCTAGAGATATCGTCAATGGAAGAAATACACAGTGTTATTAAAAATCTAAACATTAACAGTGCCTCTGGAGTTGATGGATCCAACTCCAGGTTTTATCTATATTGTTGGTCCATAATAAAAGCTATTTACATAAAGCTATTAAAGATTAATTTATAAACTTAGAATACCCCAAATGTATTTTTACAACCTTCATATGTTTGATACCTAAGGTTAAATCACCTAAGACCTGGCAGGAATTCAGACCAATAAGTTTATGTTCAGTCTTTAATATAATACTATGTAAAATAATGAATAACAGATTAGCTAAACTACTACCTTTAATCATTTCAAATAAACAAGGTTTTTATGTTGAGAAAAGATATATACAAGAAAACATCTTATTTACTCAAGAAATGACTAAAGATCTAAATAGGAAAACAAGAGGTGATAACCTAATAATCAACTTAGATATGTCTAAAGCATTACACAAAATAGATTTTAGATTTATATATGAAGTAATGTGAGCATTTAGTTTTAATCAACAAGTAATTAAGTTAATTGAGAAAGACATTGAAAATATAACATACTCAGTAATAATTAATGGAACATCCATTGGTTTCTTCAATTCTTGTAATGGTATAAGGCAGGGGGATCCTCCGTCCCTAAGCTTTTTTATCATTGCAGAAGAATTCTTGATAAGAGGTATAAATAAATTAATTGGCCAACACAAATATATGTCTTATAATATGAAAAATTCCTTAATATAAACTGTTTAGCTTGCACAGATGATGTAATATTTCTAAATGGTTCTTTAACAAACATTAAGAAACTTTCTAAATTTCTAGATATATATCAAATGCTTTCAGGCCAACAAATAAATAAACAAAAAACTACTTTTATAACTCCTACATCAATGAATAGATCTAGGATAAATTCTCTGAAAAAATAGTTAGGTTTCAAACAGGCTAGCTTACCTTTTAGATATTTAGGAATCCCAAACCATATTAATAATTGTGCTTCACTTTTTGAGGTCCTAATGGAAAGAATAAGGAACAAAGTAAACGAATGGAACTCTAAAAGTATATCTTATGGGGGTATAATAACTTTAATTAAATCAATTCTCTTAACCTACCCAAATTACTATATGCAATCTGTTCAGCTACCATTTAATATAATTACAAGAATAAATAAACTTCTAAACAAGTTTATGCGGGGTTACAATGATAATAGCAAAATAATGTTATGGACCAGTTGGAATTCACAATGTAAACCTTATAGTGAAAATGGTCTAAACCTAAAAGACTTAAAAAACATTCAGAGGGCTTACTCTTTCAAAATTTGGCTAATTTTGAAAGATAATAAAACACTATGGGCTAACCTAATGCACTCTAAATACTTCCTAAACATACATCCTTTGCAATCTTCTTTAAGAATATTTAGAATTAAAGAAGAAGCTGAAAAACATATCTTCTTGAAATTAAACAAAGGAAACTTAGACTTTTGGTTTGATAAATGGCATCATACTAACCTTATTATCACATTGACACCTACAAATATAACTCACTACACCCCTAAAAAGGTAGCTGAATTTTGGACAGATAACAACTGGGACTTATCAAAACTTTTCTCTTGTGTATTTCCTGCCAACATTAACAGAATTAATAAAATACATATCAACAAAGAAATGGAAGACACCATCATTTCTAAACTTTCCCCTGATGGAGCTTCTAATCTAAAGAATACAATTAATACAATAAGACACAAAGACATAGCCTCAATAATTAAAACCAAAATTTTGGAACAATATCTCTCCAAAGAAGTGCTCCTTCACCCTTTGGAGAGTATTAAACAAATTAATAAGTGTAGATACTATTTTACAAAGAAAAGGTTTTCAACTTGCTTCAAAATGTCTTACGTGTCAAAATTTTGAAACTTTAGACCATGTCTTTATAACCTGTGAATCTTCCTGGAATGTTTGGTTATTCTTTTCCAAAAATTTAACATTAGAATAAGTAGATACACGAAAGTTAATCACATTGTTAACTTATGGTTGCTATCAACATCTAAGACAACTCATGTAAGAACTATCTTACCTGCATTGATAGTGTGGTCTATCTGGACAACTAGAAACAACTGTAAACATAAGAATATAGCTATTTTATACAAAAAGATCATCAACTAGATTTCATACATGCTTACATCATTAGATATATCCTATCACTTAACAAAAAATATTGGAAAGGTGATTCTCACTTAGCTAAATACCTCAATTGTTATAATCATCTAAAACTTTCTAAGCCTTTTATTTACATAAAATCGAATCTACCTACTCCTAATCGACTTAAACTGAATTGCGATGGATCATCATTACTCAATGGTGAATCAAGTTATGGCTTCATATTAAGGAATGAAAAAGGTAAATTAGTGATAGCGAAATGTAGTTTAATAGGTAAATGTTCACCTCTGGTTGTTGAAATCTACTCACTACTAAATGGTTTGATATACTGTAAAGAAAAAGACTTAAAGACGATTGACATTGAAATAGATTCATTAATGCTGTTTGATATGTTAGCTTCAGGAAAATATCCTTGGTACTTTGAGCAAATCTTTCAATGTTGTAGAAGCTTGATACAACCACAAATGACACTTAAACATATTTATAGAGAACAAAATTCGGTTGCAGATTGGTTAGCCAAATTTGCATCAAAAGAACAATCAGATTGCATATTCTCAGCTAACCAATCTCCAGGAGCATTAACTGCTATTCTCATATTCGAAGTTATGAACTTAAGACACTTTGGACTATTAGATTAACACTAACAGCTAGGTAGACCTAAAAACCTAACCAAATACATCTCTGATGTTTCTTTTATCAGGTAGATGGAATTGAACAAGAAACACATACACAAAACGAAGGATGTTGTTAAAAATAAGGAAGAAGGAGAAGGAAGCTAACTAAAAGATGAATATGGAGAAGGAACTTGCCTCAAAGAAAGCTCTTATTCATATGTATCCAAAATTAACAACGTTTATCATAAAATGTAAATAAAAATATATTTTATTTCAAATATTAATAAAAAAATTCGGTTTGTGGGAAGAAAAAAATAACAAATTAAGTTGAATATTTTTATATAAGTTTTATTTGTGTCATACTTTGGCACAATTAAAGTGAGTTGACACTTGCCATTTAGTTTTTGATAACTGTGAAACTTTTATAGCTGAAATAGCCCAAATAGAGCTGTTAGAGGTGTCTAATGGTTCAGGAACCATGGTTTAAAGCTGACAACCTGCTTAAGAACTGGCGGTCTACCTGCGAAACTGGCCCATTAGGACTGCAACCCGCCGAGACCGCAACCCGCCGAGACCGCAACCCGCCGAGACCGCATAAGGAGCAACCCGCCGAGACCGCAACCCGCCGAGACCGCAACCCGCCGAGACCGCAACCCGCCGAGACCGCAACCCGCCGAGACCGCGAAACCACGGTTTATTTGTAAAAAACCGGTGGTTTATTGGTAAATATTATGCTGATTTTATTTATTTTATATCCAAAATGTTATATTTAAAAAATATTGAGATTGAATATTATTATAGAATTATTATTACATTTTTGTTAATATTAATTTGTTTTGGTTATTAATATTTTAAGTGTTGTAATTATTATATAGTCTAAAATTTTAAATATTACTTATGTTATTATCATATTTTGAATATTATTATTATTATGTTTTTATATCTAATACAAAGCAAAACTATATCTTATCATGTTAAAATATTACAAATTCTATGGTTATAATTTTAATATTACATTTTGAATTTTATTATTGTGATTTGGTTTTGAATATTACAAGTGTTTGGTTTTATTTTTTAAACCAAAATCATATTTTATCATGCAAAAATATTACAAGTTATATTGTTATAATTTTAATATTACATTTTAAATTTTATTATTGTGATTTGGTTTTAAATATTACAAGTGTTATTTACTATTTTTAAGTTATATTGTTATAATTTTAATATGACATTTTGAATTTTATTATTGTGATTAGGTTTTAAATATTACAAGTGTTATTTATTATTTTTAAGTTATATTGTTATAATTTTAATATTATATTTTGAATTTTATTATTGTGATTTGGTTTTAAATATTACAAGTGTTATTTATTATTTTTAAGTTATATTGTTATAATTTTAATATTACATTTTGAATTTTATTATTGTGATTTGGTTTTAAATATTACAAGTGTTATTTATTATTTTTAAGTTATATTGTTGTAATTTTAAAATTACCTGTTGAATATTATTATTGTGATTTGGTTTTAAATATTACAAATGTTATTTATTATTTTTTAAACCAAAATCATATTTTATCATGGTAAAAGATTACAAGTTATATTAAAATATTTAATATTACAAATGCTAAAATATTACAAGTCATATTAAAATATTTAATATTACAAATGCTAAAATATTACAAGTCATATTAAAATATTTAATATTACAAATGCTAAGATATTACAAGTTATATTAAAATATTTAATATTACAATTGCTAAAATACATTTTTTAGTCTCTTGTCGCTAACCACTTTTTTAAGTCGCAAAACTTTCTCAACAGTAGCTGCAATTTGTAATGGATCTCCCAAAACTTGTCCTCGAGTCTCACGATTAACCTTACTTAACGCAGCAGCAATCAAATCGACCATCTTCGTCTTCGTACTAAGACTTTGTTTAGGAACAACGGTCTTACTCTTAGTCTTGGTTATAGTTGGGTGTTTGACACTTCGTGTCACCTTGTCGACCATTTTAGAACTAAAATTTGGTTTGGCGGTCTTACTAACAGTCGTACGTGTAGTACTAACAAGTTTGAAGTTTCGCCTCTCCTTATTAGAAATTTTCAAACTAAAATTTTGTTTGAGAGTCTTACTCATATTTGTAGGTTCAGTAGCACATTTGATGCGTCGTGTGATCGGATCCCTCTCGGGTGGAGGAGACATCATAAAAGAAGAAAATTCCGAAAAATCAGTTTTCGGAGTTGCTTGTCCTAACCTGTTGTTGAAGCCACAAGACGGCATTGGAAATAGGAAATGAGAACAAATAATAACTAATACAAACTAATAACAATTTTTTTTCGAAAAAAAAATCTAACTATTTCGAAAACAGAAGTACGATATGTAAAATACAAAAGTTAAGCTTAATAACAAAATCTAGAACAAGTTGAGAGATTTAGAGAGTTTATAGTAGATTTAGAGAGTGTGTGAGGTTGGAGTTGGGGTCTCCTCTATATATAGGGGAGACCCATATTTTTTTTTTTTGAAAAAACCGATTTTTTTTTTCGTCCGGACCATCCGGATGGGCGTCCGGATGGTCCGGGCAGACGGTCCGGGGCATCCGGACGGTTTCGCCCGGACGCCCGGACAGGAAAATCGGACCATCCGGATATCGATCCGGATGGTCCGGTTGAAACCGGGGCATCCGGATGGTTCGCCCGGATGCCCCGGATGACCAACGGCTAGTTCAAACGAACTAGCCGTTGGATGAACCGGGGCATCCGGACGGTGCATCCGGATGCCCCGGTTCATCCAACGGCTAGTTCGTTTGAACTAGCCGTTCGCGCGGACCATCCGGATGGTTGGCCGGATGGTCCGCTTGATGACGTCACGGATGACGTCAGCAATCTGTGACTGATTTTTTTAAAAAAAATATTTTTTTTTTATAAAAAATTTAATTTTTTTTAAAATGTAAGCATTTTAAACTATTAAAAATAATCAAAACTTTATATATAGGATTTCGCGCACTAATATTTAAAAAAAAAAATTAAAAAAATTATTTAAATAGGAAATTCGAACTATTATTTTAAAAAAAATAAAAATCTATAAATAAATTTTTCGAACTATTAGTTTTTAAATAATTTTAGTACTTTTATGAAAAAAATATATATTAAATTCTCTAGATTAATGAAAGAAATTTTATATTATAAACCCTTCTTTTTTTTCTAGTTTATTGAAATAAATTTTATATTATTAGCAAGTTAATTTGGAACATAATAGATAGTTTATATTGTTGTTGATGTTAATCTCCTAAATAAATATATTTAATTAATTATATTTAATTATGCCATCATAATATAATTTCTTTTTAGGAACCAAATTACAGATAGTTAATTGAAACACATTTGGTATTTTTGAATTTATTTCACAATCAAATTACATGTGTTTATGCAATTGGAACATAATCCAAATTTATACAATTTTTAAAACTTTAAATTTATACTTCAAAAATTAAATACTTCAAATATTAAATTTATACTTCAAATGTTGTAAATTTGTAATCAAAATACAATTAGATGTACTTATTTTATTTAATATCTACATAATATTAAATAAAATATCTTAAATACATAAATATAATTAGAAAAGAAAACGTATCAAAATCAAATTACAATTATTTTTTAAGAATGTAATTGATGATTATAAAATTTCGATTAAAATGATAACATATTTAAATTAAAATACATGAAATAGAATAATTAACTCAATTATTGAAATTAGATTCAATTAACACTTACAAATTAATTTTAAATAACATTATAATATATTCTGATAAACGGTTCTTAAATGGTTAAATGGTTTGGCTGATGGTTTGAACTGGTAAACGGCTCTTAAATGGTTCGTCTGGTGGTTTGAACTGGCGGTTTAACTGTGAAACTGGCCCATTACGACTGCAACCCGCCGAGACCGCAACCCGCCGAGACCGCATAAGGAGCAACCCGCCGAGACCGCAATCCGCCGAGACCGCAACCCGCCGAGACCGCAACCCGCCGAGACCGCAACCCGCCGAGACCGCAACCCGTGGTTCAGACTTAAACGGTGCGGGTTGGTGCTGGTTCAAACCGTTTGACACCTCTACTGTTGATAAATTAAAGAGATTATAGCTTTTAGATAAATAATAAGAGACTCAAATTTTAAGTCCGAAATGAGTATTAAGATTTTGATCTATAACCTTTTTGTTGGACGTGTAATTCATAGTGAATGATTGTCACGCAAATTCGATTTTTTAATTTATCTTTTATTTTCTAACTAACTAATAAAAATATCATAACTTGATTATTTTTTGTTATAGCTCGGATGAAATATATTTTAATGTATGTATTTTTATTTAAAATTATCATAAACTGATATAAAATATTTAGCAGGATTCTTTTTTATTAATCAAAGTTCGATTAATTTACCAGATGCTTATTACCGTCTTTTAATGTTCAAAATATACTGAAGAGCACAAATCTACATGAATTCTTTTGTATAACGGAATTGTTGCTTTTGGTATCAGAGGATCCATATTGCAAGTTTATATGCTGCTTGTTTTTGCCGAACCAAAACGAGACCAGTTTGAAATTGTGGTGCATAACTGAACTTTCAACTTTTATTTAATGGTTTAGTTTTAGAGTTCGGTACAATTGGATAGTTCGTTCCATCTAGTTCCCGGGTCTTTGTAACCTAGCTTCAGGGTTCAGTTTAATTGGATAGTTAATTTTAAGTTTTATAGTTTCCGTGTGTATCTATAGCTAATATTGTTATTTTTGCTTGGAATCATAGTTCATGCGCTGTTTTTTTCTGAGCCAGTTATTCTTAGGCGAATTGTTTAGGCTCCATGAAGACCGGTTCAGTATTGTCCAATTTTTTTAGTCTATGTCAAATAGATAAAATAAGTATGATAAAAAACAACTATAAAAGTAGTTTTATTAATTAAAAAATTCAGCCATTTTTACAATGACTAGATTCCTTATTTATAATTATTCTTAATATTCGCGATAGATGACGTGTAATTTATGACACATGTCACTCATCTATTATAAACTATTACTATTTTATCATTTAACTGTCATATGTATTTTAGTAATAAAGTACATGCTCAAATCTTCTTTATCCATAAGTTCTTTCCACCTTCATTTGAACTCTACTTTTTGTATCGAATGTCTATCATCATATATTTCATCGACATTTTTGTATCTTGCCGAAGCTTTTTATCTTGTCGTATTAATTTATTCTTCTATTGACGCATTTAATTAGTATTTTTTTTCCGATTTTTTTTATAAGATACATAAGTCTTTTATTTATTTTAATGTCATAATGCACATATTTAGCGCTGTCTCTAATTTGATTACAATTGGTGATGGAAAAATTTGATTTAGGGGTAAAATTAGAATATCTTTCAGCTGGTTGATGTTAAGTGTTTAGTAGAGAGTAGTGAGAGAAAGAAGGTGTATGCTTGTATTTAATGTTTTAGAAAAAATTCAACCAATTTAATGTCGTTTGTTTCAGTATATATCCTTTTTTAAAGACCATGGGTCCTTCGGATCAGATCTTCTATTTGAGCCTATTTTATGAGCCCACGAGCCCATGATTGAAGGTACTAGGCACATAGCTCAGTCATAGGTTGCTTATGTATTAATTAGTCATCAATTTTTGTTTATCCTTTCTGAATTACCCCTTCGTATGATCACCGAAGTACTGCAATGCATGTCCAATAATATCCGATCATATCAACAACAACTTTATCTTCCGTTATTAAGGACAAATGACGTTCCAGCAGTACATATCCTTATCAAGAGTCCCCTAGTCTTAAAATATACATCATATATTCTAAAGACTAACTATAACATTTTAAACGGGTAAAGTTAGTATCAATTGAATCATATTTTAATAACTATATAAATTAACTTTAATTTAAGTTATATTCCCGTTAGTTATATTTTCAATATAACTATATAAAAATTATGATTGATTTTATAACATAATTAATACGTATGTTTAACCAATAAATTTTTGAGATTTTATAACATAATTAATACGTATGTTTAACCAATAAAATTTTGACATTTTGTTTCTGACACATCTGATATTTAATCTGCACCGCTCATGCTAATTTTGATCAATAGTTAAAATTTTATTTATTCACGCTATTTATAAATAATGCTTACTTTATTTCATTTTACTCAATTATAATCTCCACAACTTCTCTCTCTAGTTCTTCTCTCTAAACTTATTTTACATAACTAGCGTTTACTACTTTAATCACTTTGTATTTTATTTACTGATTTCATTAGGTAAGACATTTATTTTTTAATTCAATTGACTTGATTAATAAATTATTTATCTTTCATTTACTCATTCATCACTTATCATATCAATTGATAAATAATCAAGTTGTGACTTCATTCCATTTAACTAGCATAACAATCTTGATACTACACATATTAATACATTTTTTTCCAACCAGCCTGAAAAAGGGAAATTATATTTTATTATCGTTGGTTCTTGCATCAGATTTTTTTCTACGTCGAGGATATAATACAAGAAGAAAAAAAACTCGATTTAAATGGGGTATGTAGATAAAATTAAAATTCACATCCCATCAAAACGAGATTTCCCACATCATATCATTGGTGATAAATTATGTTTTTCTAGATAAAAGGAGGGAACCCGCAGCCGCTACTCAGAGTGCAATGAGTGCGCACAGGGTAAACCCTCAATCTGACGCGATAGCCTGCAAACCAACGCCAGAAGGTACACCACACAAGGTGACAGGTTCAGACGAGAAAGCGTATGTAGAGGGACTCGAACTCATGACCTTTTGGTTATAAGAATGTCATACTCAACCAACTCGGCTACCCCCTTGGGGGCAAATTATGTTTTTCCTATAAACAATAGAATGGGATATTAATTTCAATCTTCATCATAAATTTTTAATTCTTCAACAATGTAGAATATCTCCTAGATAACTCTTTCCAAACAACTAGCTGATGATTACTTGTATTAATGCAAAATCCATTTTTCTTAGAGAAACCTTTTGGTTTTTTCAACAATTTGTGTGAATAAAAATTAAATAAGGTCCTTATTTATACTATCTCAATCATCTAATCCTACTTGCAAAGTTGAAAGACAATGGATAACTAAAAGTATGTATGTTCCATTTTTCTATTATGATATTAATTGTTTATTTTTAGATCTTCTCATATATTTATTTAAACTTTGGATAAGCTAAAGCAATTACCAAAAATTGGAAAAAGTGAAAATCCAGATGTAACTATCTTACCGAACTCTCATTTGTTGCTCAACTGTTTTGACAATATAAATTTCACAATATTTTTACATAGTAATTTTTTTATTCATTGTTTTGGCCACTGAAAGGTTTCTTGTTAACTGATGATAACTAGGTCATAAATATTATGTTAACATAAATAATTTTACCGACACTATAGTAAAACTTATTGAAGATTAACGTGAATGAGGGATGAATCTTAATAACCCAAAAAAAACAAGTAGTTAATTAATATAAAAAAAGAAGGAAATAAACCAATCAAACTAAAAAGTAGCAAAACTTTCGCTCATCAAACTTCCAAAATACAATGAACTACTTCCACCCATAGTGCATCCGGAATTAACAAATCAACGGACATAAAGAAAAATAAAACCAATAAAGATCCACCCTTAAATAAAAATTATGTTTTACTCAAACATGCTACATTGGTACTGTAACCTACTACTCTCGTCAGCTTGGGTAATACCTTTGTTTTTATTTAACACCTCAAATATTATTCTCTTATTTTTAAAAGTTATTTTCATGTAACTCTCGATAATAATCATTTTAAAATCATTCTATCATTAAATAATGTTATATGTGACTTGCTGGTGATAGATCCACAGACGATTATTCATTGTTTTGTACACCAATGTCCCAATAATTATTCGTCAAGTCTTTCCAATGCTGACCTTTTGCGTCGTCAACTTAAACTTCAAACGAAGTTTAAACATGTTATGTCTTATCTTCAACATATTTATATCTCTGCGACTAATTGATATTTATTTATAACTTATTCTTGTAGATCTCGTTCAGTTTCATTCTTCTTGTTGACAAACAATTTACTCTCGATGAAATATAATATTTTTTTTAAAAATATTCTTATTCGTTCGAATTAATTTGGTGAAGAATTGATGGACTTATAATATAAGTTAAACTATCATGACACTGTTATTAACAAATTAAAAAACAATTGAAAGTCAATGCTCGGAGAAAAACTATATTTTGAAACTAATTTGACATTAAAAGATAGCAAATCAACCAACTTCAATCCTTAGAAAGCCAATTAAAACAATTAAAAAATAAACTCATAAGTGAAGTTGAAGCAGCTAACAAAGAGAAAGAAATCAACGTTAACCAAGTCAAGAAAAACTTTATGATAAATGATATTCCTTCTCAAATTTGAGGCAAAGATGATATATAATATTCGAGAATAAAAAGTATTATGCGTATAATGATTTTTCTCTATTAAAGTATAGCAGTATCCAAATGGAGACCTTAATCCTTATTTATACTATTTACAAGAAATCATCTATTAATATAAGTTTATACATATTATTTAGTTTTAATTTTCTAACTACTATTCTTAATAACCAATAACATGATGACACGTCTAATTCTTTTATAACCATTTTAACAACCTTTCTTTATGCTCGTCTCGTATCTTTTTACGACTTCTGTTTTTTATGATCTCGAATTCATCTTATGTCTCTTTATGATCATTTTCTCATATCTTCTTTACGATGCTCTTCTCTTGCTTCTTCATGACCCTCGTCTCATATATTCTTTAGGATTTTCGTCTCATACTTCTTCATGAACCTCGTCTCAAATCTGCTTTATTACCATATTCTCATCTTAAAAAAACTGACTTTTGGAATTTCTAACTGTAAGTTAATTTCTTCGTACCCGATCAGGATTCAGTTCGAATACAAACTAAATCATAATTCACTTCACTTATATACCAAGTTTTATTTTTCTCTTCGAATTAGCTCTTCCAAAGTATCTTTGCAAGACCTAAAGGGGCTACTGATAAGGTTGGATTTCTTTGACACTGATTTACTACACACACATATATATATATATATATATATATATATATATATATATATATATATGAAGGGTAGTTCAGATATATTCGATACCATGCTATACTAAATAGTACAATCAAGTGAGTTATGACTCAACAGGCTGCTGATCATCTCTTGTCTTGGGCTTATAGGTCTTTAAACCTGACCTGAGTCAATTGTCCGACCCGGAAGGCCAATGGGTCACAAAAAAGTATAAATACCCCAACCACCTTCATTTATGAGAAGGAGAAAAACTTTACTTCTAACACACACTTATTTCATCTTTCTACATTTCACTACAATATTAAATTCCTAAAATGATAAAAATCTTTCCAATTATACCCTTTGATCAGAATTCACCCACACCAACTGGTCGATTCGGGGAAATGGGAAAGTGTATTTAGGGAAAGCTTGGTTCAAGTCAGTAAACTCGGCGCACATGCACCATTGTCCTCATTTATTTTTTATTAGAACGGGGTTTAATGTCCACACAAGATATCTTGCTCGGCGGATATGCCTGAGGTCGAACAATTTAGTTACTTCAATATTTACCGCTTCCTGTTTTTAAGTGGAGAAAGATCTGCATTTTCATTGTAGCGGTGTGGTGTACCTATCAATTACTAATTCATGACAGATTACTGATGGATCAATCCCTATAATATCCATGGCGACGTAGCAAAAATATTTAAGTTCGTTGTAATAATTTTATTAAAGAAGTTTTAAAACCTGGATCCAAAGAACCACCAATACAGAGGATGTATTCTACGGCTAACGTTTCTTCTCGAGCGTCCTCCGGGTTAGCATCCTGTTGCTCATCCTCCCGGGGGTCATCCATTAGATCAGGCGAGAGGGATTGTCTGTGGTTTTGTTTCACCCTCGTCTTTTAATTGCTATCAGATTGGCTTGCTCGGATCCACAATCACCGAGTAACAGGTTCGGGCAATGCGCTGGCTGCCTTAGATAATCCCGACAATATTACCAACAAGATATTTGATGCATTGTAGAAAGATGCATGGGGTTGCTTCCATTTTTTGCAACTACGGCCTCCCAATGATAGCATGGTAAGAGCTTGGTGCATCTGAGATCATGAAGAGGGTCTTGAGTTCCTTCTTTGTAGCCTCATGCTCTACCTTGACCATGATTTCGACGTCGCCTACACATTGAGACGTTTTCCCTTCATATCTAGTCAGAGTGAGCTATGAGAAAATCCCATCATTTGGTCATAGCTTGCAAGAAAAATGAGGCATTATTTTCAAAGTCATACTATCATTGTGAAAATATCTTTTCCTATAACAAGTGTGTTGTAGAATTCAAATATATCAGGAAAACTCACACGGTGATTGGTAGAATTGAGAGAATATGATATTGTATATGAACTTTGTAATGCAATCAATGCACATATCTTTGTAGAAATGAGGCATTATTTTCAAAGTCATACTATTATTGTGCAAATATATTTTCCTATGATAGGTTTGTTGTAGAACTCAAATATCTCTAAAAGACTCACACAGTGATCGATAAAATTGAGAGAATATGATATTATATATGAACTTTGTAATGCGACCAGTGAACAAATAGTGGCAGATTTTATAAGTGAGTTCGCTTGTGAAAGAATGAATGATGATGAAGGTATACAATCTTCTATAGTAAGTGATTTTGAATGGATACTCAAGGTGGATAATGCATCAAATGTTAATGGAGGTAGAGGAGGAATGATTTGCGTAAGCTCATATTTAAAATTAGCAAAGGTCAAGCTAATCGTGTTTATGACGCCAAACAGGAATGTATAAGGATATTTAAAGGTTTTTAAGGAATGGGAAAATAAATTTGAAAATGTTGAATTTGAGCACATGCCTAGTGTTGAGAATTTGAGTGTAGATTTGCTAGCTACGAGAGAAGTAATGAGGATAATCCGCCAATTATTTTTCAGGAATACTCATCTTTTTTAGAGTGAGATCAAGAAATTAAGATTTTGTCGATTGAAGTGGCTAATGATTTGAGGCAAAAGTACTTGTCTCTTTTGAGAGATCATGTAATTCTAGAGGATAAATCAGAAGCTTGTGCACTAATAAATTGTACGGCTAAATACATAATTCTTGACTAAGTAGTTTATAGAAAATATCATACGAGGCTTTTGTTATGTTGTTTGAATAAGGAAAATGAATTATTTATTTTATGAGATTTACATGAAGGTGTTGTCGGGGCTCATCGTGGGTATTAAAGTTTGATCATGAGTTTTCTCTTTAAAGGTTTTGTTGGCCAAAATTGGCGGCAGATGCCAAGGCTATTTTGTTCAAGGGTGTAATTCATGTCAATTTTATGCTAGACATAGTCATTTTCCGAGTGAACCTATGAGTATAGCTCCAATACATTGTACTTTTTATAAATGAAGAACTGATTTATAGGTTTTTCCCCAATATATACTGGTAAGAGGAAAGTTTTAATGGTAGTTACTGATTATTTTATAAAGTTGGTTGAGATAAAAGCTTTGTAAAAAATAAGGGGTCAGAAAATATTCGATATTTTACAAAGTCGAAGTTTATCACGAATTGGGGTTGCAAGGATATTAATAAAAAATAATAGACCTTAGTTTCAAAATTATATAATGACAATATTTTGCAATGAATACAGAATTGAATTTTTTTTTCAACCCCTATTATCCTGAAGATAATGGACATGTGGAGAAAATAAATAGAATGATTATTGATGGGATAAAAAATAAAATCCAGAGGGCCAAGGGGTAATGGTCAGACAAGTTATTAGAAGTGTTGTGGGCTTATAGAACAACTCCTAAAGTGACTTCAGGGGGAACATATTTTTATTTGATTTATGGGGTGGATATCGTGGTTCAAGCAAAATTATTTATTCTAAGTCATATTTACATTATTGTTTGGAGGAAAATAATATATAAAGAAATAAAATATCGGTGGATTTAATTAAAAAATGTCAATAACGAGCTTAAGTTAGAGCACAACATTATAAGAGTGTAATGAAAAGTAGATTTGATTCTAAAATGAAACCAATAATATTGAAGGAAGGTGAATTGGTTGTGAAGAAAAGTTTTGAGGGAGCCAATGATAAATGCGTATTAAATTTAGCCCTACACTGGGAAGGGCCGTAGAAGGTTATTTCTAAGGGATATCATAGAGCATACAGGTTGTAAAATAAGAGCGATAACATGTTGAAGCATCCTTGGAATATTCAACATTTGAAATTTATAAAGGAACTTTGTATGATGGTTGTACTATTTTTTTCCTTTTTGGTGGCGCAAGAAGGTATTTTTATGAGGCATATTGCTGAGTTGGTTCTTTAATAAACTTTCATTTTTGCCTATCAAAGATATTTGAATTAGTCGGGAGCTTCGTACTATAGAGAAAGAAAATAAAGTTACATAGAGGGGGTCGTATATAATTATGAATAAGCGATTATAGTTAATAAATCAAGCCTAAGATCGAAAGACCAAACAATTACGTAAGTGGACATTTTGTTCCTTGGCATAAATTATTATCAATAAACCAAGCTTAAGGTTGAAAAACTAAAAGGTTACGCAAGTGGCCATACTGTGCCTTATTGTAATATTAAAATTAGTCATTATGGTTGAAAAACCAAACCTAAGGTTGAAAAACTGAAAGAATACCAAAGTGGACATACCTTGCCTTAATTGTCAAAGTCACGATTATAGTTGATAAACCAACCATGAAGCTAAAAGATATGAAAGGATATGCATGTAGTCATACTGAGCATTGACATAAATTTTTAAAAAAATATGGACCGCACAATAAAAATAAAATATAGGAAGATTTTTTTAAAGATAAGTTAAGTAAATATACAAATTTCTTGTTAAACCTGACTAACTATGGGGTATCATTTTAGAAATAAGAGTTTCTTCAAAAATATAATAATTTGTTAAATATAGACAAATAATTCCTAAAAATGTAAAACATATGATAGATAGAGATAAGGATAAAATGGAAGTTATATGCATGAGAATACAAATTAAAATATTCAAGGTTTAACAGAAAATAAAGCATAGTTACAAAATTTAAAGTATGGACATGTCTTGAAATTATCATAAAAATAACAATCAAATAGATAAAATGCTCAATTATGTTACCACCTCATCATTGTTGGTGCTGATAGCCTTGATAGGTAGATAATTTGCGTAAAAAGATCTTCATCATCTTTTGTCTCCAGTTTCTTATTGTTGTCGGGTTGCATCTTAAAAATGGTAGTTTATTTACTTATATTTTAAGTAAGAAACATAGTAGAGATTTCTTTAATAGGTTTGTCATGTTTTTTTGTGTTTTAATCTTTATCAATTAGAGTCGACACTTCAATAGTTTGTTTGGGTGTTCGTCTTTGGATAACAATTCTTCAAGGTATCTCAGGTGAATGTAAGGGTTTACATCCAAAATTGATAAGATAATTTTTTTTTTAATTTTTTTTAATTAAAACATCAACAACAACAAAAATGGTTTCTCTCTCACTTATAGATTTTAAAGTGTTACTCGCGGCATATTCTATTTTTTTTTTAAATTTATCCATCTTTAGTTTTCTCGAAATTAATGTATTTTTGTTAAAGTACTTTAATTTCTAAGTTTCGAGCAGATATATCAGTAGTTAGAGTTCGGATTTCAGTGTTTACATATTTGTTTTCGTTTGAGAAAGTAGTGTTTTGAGAGATGACGTATGTATTTAAATTGGTAAAAATGTAAGTTTGTTTGATTAATTCTGCATTTTAAGTTAGTAATTGATTTTCAGCATTAACGACATTGTTCTCAACGTGGATGGCAACAATAAAGTTATCAACATCTATTTTTATCTTTTTTCATTTTTTCATGAACTGCTTTCTAGCTGTGCATGCCTTCTTAAAAACTGTCAGATCTATTCTTTGTTTCCTTAAATCAATCATAATGTCTTCAGGTTAGAAGTTATGAATCAAAACATGTTGAAAAATGTACAATTTTTTTTTTATTTTAAGGGGAGTTTAATGTTGAAAATGAACCTTTAATCGGATTTGAAATTTCGTCCTAAGGATACCAAATGCACTCATGTTGTTGTGTTTGGCCATGTTAGGACAATGTGTGATGATATATGATTGAAGTTAAAGATGGAATGAATACGAAGATAGCTTCTCATGTGATAGGATTGGTTATGAATATACGACATAAATTGGGGTTCCAATGGATGCAAAACCTTTGTTAAGGCCTTAGGTAGATGATTGCCTGATAATTTTGTTAAGAATTTTGAACAAGAGAGAGGGTCCACATTTGCAATCAAAGATTTTCCTTTTTTCTTTCTTGTCTAGATTAGCCAGAGGGATGGGACAAATTTTTGTCAACAATCTTATTGATGGGACCCTCAATATTGGATTCGGTAACAAGATTATTGGTGAATTTAATGCGATCAGTATTGATGTTGGTAGAGCTGATGGTGTTTTTGGTTGCTTTGATTTTCTATTGTTTATGTAAGAATTTGTTTTATAGATGGTGTATCTTCAATAGCGTCAAGATTTTCGTTCTCTTAACTAGAAGAGGTACTTAAAACCATTTGATTAGGTTCATCATTCTTAGAAGCATGATTTGAGCCGATGGTGAGAATTTTCTTTTTTAGGAAATTGTTTCTTGGGAAAGCATTTACAACATTCGTGTTATCTAGGTTATTTGTTGAATTTTTTTCGGAACACCTATGTTGATACCTTGTTGATTATGGATTTTATTTATATTCGGAGTATGATTCATGAATCATTGGTTTACCATCAACACTTATCTTGATTTCTAGTAGAGGAGAAAGTCTAACTTGGAGGAATGTTTCTGGTTTTGAAAATATAATGTAAGTTGAATTTATAGATCGGTCGAGTAACAACAAATAAGATCTCTATAGGTTTTCGTCATGAAAGAATTTGTTGAAAGCTTTGAGTACTTTGCATGGCTCTGTAAAACTAGTAGGAAATTCAAGGGGTATGTTAGAAAAGTATAACAATAGATTAGATGATAAAATTAACTTGAATAGAACATACGTGTTTGCATCCACTTTTTTTCTATCTTACCAAACCGAAAGTAGAATTTATAGACTCCAAATTTTGGTTAGATATATATATATATATATACACACATAATTTTTTCCAGTTATGGTCTAATAAGGGTGGACTAATAAATCGAGTAAATTATTTTAAATTAAAAAAGAATAGAAATGTCTGCCTCGAAATTTTCCAATTTGATATCAGAAATGAAAAATTGAAAGGTAATATTTATGTCTAAAAGTATTGAACTCAGTAATATGCTAAGTAATTGCATCACCAGATGGTTGTTAGTTAGGTGGGATAAATTCAGACGTGTTTAAATAACTCGACAATGTAAGGATGAAAGGGTAATAAAAAACCTAATTCAAATGAAGCAAGAAAAAAGAATATTTCATCTTCTTTGGTATGATAGGATAAGTTGCCCACTTTTGGATGAAGAGTTGCTATATAGTCTGGTATACTATATTCAAACCTAAAGTATTGATGATCATTTTTGCACATATATTTATAGGTTATGGTTTGGTTACTGAATAATTCATGTAAGAAATTTTAGTCTTCTACCATGTCCTTTGGAAGTTTTCCACTATCTATATTTATAGGGTTTTCTGAGGGGCTAATGTTTGGGGAAGGTTTTTTCTGGGTATATTTTCTCTTATTACCGGTAATTTTTCTTAAGAAAAAGAGGAAATGGTATCAAGAAGTTCCCTGAGATATTAAAGGTCGAGCTATATTAGATTTCCAGTGTTACCGTTTTAAAGTATCGAATGATGAATATTGATGTAGTAAAACATTTAAATTAAGAAACATAAAAGGATGAAAATATATTAGATATAGTATATAACTATTTAAATAAAAGTTAAAATGTAGATCACTAGAATTTTGATGAATTTAGTATGAGCAAAGAAAATAATCAACTCGAGAGAGAGGATAATATGGAAAAATTCTCAACGGTAAAAATGGTTTATTTATGAGTAAAAAGGTAAACCATAATTTTTTAAAGAATCTAGACCGTTATATTAGAATAAAATTAATGGTCAAATTAGTTGTGAGAAAATGTTATAGTAATGAGATTGTTTTAGAATTAATGATTGATATTATGGCATTATTTGTGAGAAATGTCAATTTAGTCAGGTACATGTTGTATTGGTAAGAAATGTTATATTATTTAAATTATAGTGACATCGTTTAATTTTATTTTAATTCATTTGAAATTATTTAAAAAATATGTTACTTATTTATACGAGGTAACTAAAACTAATAAAAGAATAAGATACATGAAACATGATGAAGGTCACATGACGAGGGGTTAAGACGATAACAAAAAGTGGAATTGGATGATAGTCATATTCAGAGATATGATGAGGGCCATATGTTTAACAATTAAGACAATAACATGAAGTGGAATAAGACGCGGGTCATATTTAGAAATATGAAGAGGGTTATATGTCGAAGGATTTAAATGAAAGCATGAGTGGAACAAGATGAGGTCATATGCAGAGATATGACGAGGGCCATATACAGGGTCATAATAATGGTTGCATTCAGAGTTATGACGAGGGTTGCATTCAAAATTATGATGAGGCTTTTATGAAGAACTAAGACGAGCATGTGAAAATTTTGTTAGAAGGATATAATCATATTTACGTGTGTCATTATAAATGATGTCGTTAAGAAAGTTTGTTAAAATGTTATAATAGAATGCCACATGTAAATAGTCATTGGATACACGTATAATTTAGTGATTGGTAGAATATCTTATGTAAATTCTATAAATAAGGACCAGCATCTTCATTTGGAAACTGATCATATATTTGTAATAAGAACAATATATTACACAATTTCTATTTTTCTTGGTTTTAGTTCAACATTTCGGCTAACTAATTTGATGTTTTAAAAATACTTTATTTCACCAGAGATTTTGTCATCCCCGATGAGAGGTGAGTATTTATACCTTTATCTTTATGGTCTAACCATGCCGTAAGGTATTTGATTATTAGAGAAGTTGATAAAGTGCAAAGACCGGGTTACTATGTGAAAGTTTAATTGAGGCTAAGAAGGATATTTGAATTTGCAAAAGTTGGCTTTAATCTTGGTTATAACAAATAAAAATGAGGCTTTTTTTCCAAAGTGATACTATTATTGTGCGAATATCTTTTTCTTTGAGAAGTGTGTTGTAGAATAAGCTTTCTCTATAAAACTGACACAGTGATCGGTAAAATTGGAAGAATAAGATATTGTATATGAACCTCGTACTGCAATCAAGGCACAAGTAGTGACCGATTTTATAAGCGAGATTACTGGTGAAAGAATGAAATGACGAAGGTGTCCAATTTGATATAACAAGGATTTTGAATGGATAGACGCGATAGATGGAGGTTCCGGTATTGATGGACGTAGAGTATGAATCATTCTAAAAACAATATTTGGTGTAAAAATTAAGCAGTCAATAAAATTTGAGTTTGATACCAATAATGTTCCTCAATATGAGATTAGTAATAAGTCGAGCTAATGGTATTTATACGGCCAAAGAAGAAAGTATAAAAGAGTATTTGGAGGTTTTAAATGAGTGGGAAAATAAATTTAAAAACATTGAATTTGAGAAGGTGCCTCATCTTGAGAATTTGGTTGTTGATTCGTTAGCGAAGATAGCAATAATGGGGGGAGGGGGGCGTAATCCGCTAATTATTATTCACGAAAGGTCATCTGTTAACAACAGAGATGAAAAATTGAGATTTTCTCTATTTAAGTGGCTTGTGACTGGAGGCAAGACTAATTTTTTTTAGAGATCAGGTATTTCCAGAGGATAAAGTCGAGGCCCGTGCATTATGAATTCGCACGACTATATATGTAATTATTGATGATGTAGTTTATAGAAACATTTCTACGAGACCTTTATCATGTTGCTTGAATAAAGAAGAGATATTCTTTATTGTATGAGATTTACATTAAGGTGTTGTCAGAGCTCATTGTGGGTATAAAAGTTTGATCATGTATTTTCTTTTTGCGGGTTTTTATTGCCCAAAGTTAACGGTGATGTCGAGGTAATCGTTCAAGGTTACAATGCTTGTCAATTATATGCTGGAAGGAGGTATTTTCCGAGTGAATTATGAGTGTTATTCCAGTTCATTGTCCTTTTGATAAATAGGTAATTGATTTGGTGAGTCATTTTCTAATGACTACTTGCAGGAAGCAGTTTTTTAGTGGTAGCTATATATTATTTTACAAAATGGGATGAGCCGAAGGCTTTGTAAAAAACACAAGCTCATGAAATTTGTGATTTTTTTAGTGTCAAATTTTATCACGATTTAAGGTTATAAGGATATTAATGGACATGTAGAGATACAAAAATAGAATGATTATCGATGAGATAAAAAAGAAATTAAAAGGGCCCAAGGGAAATGTTTGGATAAGTTATCAGAAGTGTAGAGGGGACATAAAAACTCCTATAGTCAGTACTGGAGAAACATGCTGTTTTTTGGTTTATGGGATATATGTCGTGGCTTTAGAAGAGGTTTTTATTCCAACTCATAAAATACAGTAGTATTGGGAAGAAGATAATATTGAAAGAAAGCACATATCAGCGGATTTAATTGAAGATCATCAAGATCAATCTCAAGTTAGAGAAAAACATTATAATAGATAAATGAAAAGTAGATTTTATTCAAGATGAAAACAATAACTTTGAAGGAAGATGATTTAGTTACAAAAAAAGTTTTTAGTGAGTAAAGGACAACAATGCATGAAAGTTAGATCCAAAATGGAAGGGCATAAGATCAATATTTGAATATTTTTAAAAACAATTTATAAGATCGTCGTACGCTTTTTCCTTTTCTGGTGGGGCATAATGTTTTTTGTCCATCACAATCTCCTTTTTCATTAAGATATCAATGTTTTTAATGATATTTTTTTTTCTATTTTTAATTGTTATGATCTTGCTGGGAATAAAATTTATCGTTTCCCTTAGACGACGCCAATTAATGTCGTTAAATATGGATTGCTAGCCTCAGTTGAAGCACTAATGATACTTAGAGTTGATCGAGTTATAGTTATAATAATGGATATGAATAACGTAAGTAAGAACACAAAACCGATAATGAAAGTTACATTAATTTCTTATTGATATTGGACCTTTATTTATAGATATTGTATTATAATAAATATCTTTTATATATTATGAGATTATGTATGATATTTCTCTAACGGTTATAATATACAATTGAGTGTATCTTTAATATATTCTTGTATGAGTCATTTGTTATAGGTATTGCATCTTGATTTCTAATATTGGTTTCGCAATATCAAGATGTTCTACACCCTTAAACCTAATGTGGTGTAATTTGTTGAGCCAAATCATGCAAACATTCTAGTACATAAGAAATGAATTAACAAGAACAAATAAAATGATGTAATATATTAATGATATATACACATGTGCAAAAACAATATAAAAATAAAAGGCCGAGGTAACCTCGAGCTAGTGTTTACAAGGAGAAAATGATCAACCATATTAATGTTTTATATGTCTCTAACATGCAAATTTTTTTATATTTTGTGAGATTTTTTCTAAACCACAAAAAACAAAAAATGATAAAAAAGGATGTGTATTTTCAATAGAATATTGTTTATATATATATATATATACACATGGATTATAGTTACAGCTAATTATGATTATAACAAATATAGTCAATCCCACTATCTTCACGCCTAAACTAGTGCAACCATTCATTTATCTTTATGTCTAATGCTACTTTACACTATTATAAAGATACTTTAATACTCTCCCTCAAGTTGGAGAATGTAAATCAAGGACTCCTAAGTTACTACAAAAAAGAAAATCAAATTGATATTTCAAGTGTGTTATAGTAAAAATATTTCTGCAAATTACATCTTCAAGAAATATAGCATGGACGAATTATCCCGGCCTAAAGTTTTGTATCGAATTATATGACAATTAATCTCAATGTGTTTCATATGCTCGTGAAAATTAGAATAACCGTAATATGCATAGCCGCTTGATTATCACAAATATTTAAGTATGTATCTCAACCAGGTTGACTATAAACAAGTATTCGCCATTGCTCTATACTCTGCTTTTGCATATGATCGTGAACAATTAGTCTGTTTATTTAATTTGCATGAAAAGAGTGATGAGGAAAAAAACAGTAACATAAATAGATCGTATTGACATACGGCATCCACCCTAATCTGAATCCTAAAATGAACTAAGCGTTAGAATATATTCCGATATAAAAAGAGACCCTGCCCTTGTGTATCTTCTCATTATCCACTCTTATTATTTGAACACTTTTTTTGAAATTAGGTTTTGACGAGTTGTGAAAAAATAATAATAAAGATTGTTTTTCTGATTAATGATGCATGAAAGGTTCATGTGTGATGAGTCCGGATTCTGTCACCACTTTTTATGGGAACCGGACAGGGTCAATTCGGACAATGTCCACCTTACCGGACAGAGGCAGTTCGGACACCATCACTCATTGAACTATCCAAACAGAACTAAAGTACTTAAAACCTAATCACTTTTTGACTAAGATTCCTATTTACTTACTTAGAACTAACGAGTCTTTAAACTCGACACGAATCCATTAAACACGACCCGAAAGCCCATGTGGCCCAAATGTGAGGGTATAAATACTCAAACACCAACATTAAATGAGGGTAATGAAAATTAAATACAACTAGGAAGCTCAATTCTCCCTCTACTTTCTACCCAAACATTAAATACTCTCAAAACTCCACAAAACTCTAAACAAAAATTACAATCTTACCCTCAGACAAAAATAAACCACACCAAATTGGCGACCACAGTGGGAGCACGACGGTTCCTGAATCTAACATTCGAAACCATTAGAAAAATCAGTCCGAATGAATCCGGACGCACCAGAAGTACCACCAGCTTTGCTTGAAATGGTGGGTGAAAATGATGAATATACCATCGAGGAGCGTGATAGATTAAAGGGCGAGATAGAAGCTCTGAGGGCAGAGAAGACAAAGATGGGCGTAAAAGAGAAGTCAAAGGCATCAGCTGCTCATCATACTGACAACCCTAGAGAGCATGAGCCTTCAAAGACCCATGTGAGTACGAAGAAGACTCATGCTAGCTCCAAAAAGTCTCACCGGTCCAAGCCAGTGGAGAGCACTAATTCAGACTCGATATCTTCTAGTAGCTCCTCGGGCGAGGATGGAGTTGAAGAATCCTTATCCTCCAGCACTGATGAGGGCCGATCTCAAAAGAAACAAGAGTTTGTTAAGAAGTATTCAAGAAAAAGGGATAGACATGGAAAGTTAAAGAGAATATAGACAAAGAGTCATCTCATAACCGGAGACACGTAGACCGGATGCTGATGGATCCTTTTGCCTTCCATGATGAACCATGTATCTTTGCAACTCCCAATGATGATACTGTTTTCAGTCGTGGCCGGAATTGGAGACAATCTCCATTGTCATCCAAGATTCTGTCCGGAAACCTCCCTAAGAGGTTTGATAGTACAAAAATGGAGAAATATGATGGCAATAAAGATCCGGACAACCACTTGGAACAATTTAAAACATATATGATGAATTTCGATGATGAAGACAAGTTTCTTTGTAGAGAATTCTCCCAATCCTTTACGGGGAGTGCTCTAAAGTGGTATAACAACATACCACAGGGGTGTATCAGAAATTTCGACACCTTTGGGTGGCCTTCCGGAGGCAGTTTGTCGGAAGTAAGGAGTTGAAGGGAAATGGGGACACAATTATCCATTGTTCCGAAGAACCAAATGAATCACTGAAAGAATACATAAGTCGTTTTGTAAACACCAAAAACGGGTTGGCTGATTGCTTTGAGCAAGTAGCAATAACATCTTTGAGGCAGGGCTTAAACCCTGGAAATTTGGTTGATTCAGTGACCAGAAGAAAAATCCATGACTTGGGGAGGTCTACTGAATCAGGTTGGAAAGCAAATTAATGTTGATGAAACAAAGAAAACTAGAGTGCACAGGCAGGTGAGGTCTGCCCGGTTGCACCAAACCCCAATCAAAATCAGTCTGGGAACAAGGCAAGGGAGACCGGGCAGGGTCATAACAGAGCTAAAGCTCAGTCTCAGCCAGCTGCGCCTTCCCAGAGTCAACAATCTAGAAATAAGAGAGGGCCTTGGGTTCAACCGGAATGGTTTGTTGAGTTAAAATAAAGTGTAGCCACCATTTATGACAAAACAAAGGAAGAAGTATACTATAGAAGGCCGTCTGCACTACAATCTCCTAGGGAGCATCGTAACAATTCTTTTTGTCGGTACCATAATAATACTGGCGATACCACTGATGATTGTATTGCTTTAAAGCAAGAAGTCCATAATTTAATTGAAAGAGGAAAGCTGTGAGCTTATGTCGAAAGAAGATGAGGAAATAGGCCTGATAATGTTCATCGGGCTGGTCCAAACAATGCAGGCACATCCGTTCCGGAGAGAGCTATGGTGATAATCGAGAGGTTCGATGTAGAGTCAGAATACCTGGACCCTGATCCAACTCGAAACAGAGTAGGTGCCATTGATGAACGTTGCAAAGCAGTGTCTGGGCTTATCAACTTTTTTAAGTCACTCACAATTTTCGGAGGGGATACCATGACAGCACCCACTGCATCTTCAAGGAAGAGGCATGTTCATACTTTACCTACCCAGCTGGAAGGAGGCATGACCTCCTATCAATCACAGATTCCATTTCCCTTCATTGATGAGGATGACTTGAGGGACACAACAGGCCCTCATGAAGATACTGTTGTCATGGGAGCATCCATTGGGGGAAATGACATAAGATGAATTTTGGTGGATACTGGGAGTTCAGCCAATATCCTCTTTTTAACTTCCTACAAAAAGATAAAGAATCCAACAGTAATTTAGCGTTCGGATAGGTCGATTGTGGGTTTTACTAGAAGTTCCGCAAATGTGATCGGGGAGTTCGAAGAGGAAGTTTTGTTGGGGAAGGGCCCTTTTAAGAAGATGGTTAGAATACTTTTTACTGTGGTGGATTGTCCCACTTGTTATAATGCTATTCTAGGGAGGTCTTGGCTCTCTAGGATGCATGCAGTGGCCTCAACAGTCCACCAATGTTTAAAATATGCTGTTCAAGGACAAGTGGGAGTTGTTCGGAGCAACCAAAATATTGTAAGAGAGTGTTATGCAACAGCACTGGCTCCTCGGACGTTGGGAGCAGTTTGTATCAATCAAGAATAGCAGTTTGAGGGCTTTCTGGGGATAAGGATGAAATTGATGACCCCAGAGAGACCCCTGGAGTGTTAATACCGGTTGAAGAAGTTGAATCACATTCTTTGGAAGAGGGAAAACAAATATTAAGATAGGGTCTAAGATGACATCCGAGCTAAAGGGTAAGATGTTGAAGTTCTTAAAAGACCATCATCATGTTTTTGCTTGGTGCAATGCTGATGTTACCAGAGTGACAGCCGATATTATATCACACTATTTATCCATCCGGAGAGACATATCACCTGTGGTACAAAAGAGAAGTGATTTTTCCAAGGAAAAGGCTGATGTTATCGTTCAAGAAGTTGACAGGCTTACTAAAATAGGGCACATAAAGAAGTCTTAGTATCTTTTATGGACAGCCAATCCGGTCTTGGTGAAAAAGAAAATTGGCAAGTGGCGTATGTGAATTGACTTTACAGATCTCAATAGGGGTTGCCCAAAGGATTTATACCCGGTCCCCCAGATTGATCAGCTGGTGGATTCCACTTCTGGGAATAAGCTACTATCTTTCATGGATGCCTTCTCCGGGTACAATCACATTCAAGTAGATCCGAAGGATCAGGAGCATACTACGTTTGTCACTGATAGGGGCCTTCATTGTTACAAGGTGATGCCATTTGGGTTAAAAAATGCTGGGGCTAACTATCAGAGGTTAGTAAAAAAAGCCTTTGCTGATCAAATTGGAAGAAATATGAAAGTATACATCAATGACATGATGGTTAAAAGTATGGATGAAGAGCTACACTTGGCAGATCTCCAAGAAATTTTTACTAACTTAGTAAAAGTAAATTTGAAATTAAATCCAGAAAAGTGCGTGTTCGGAGCACAGTCCGGAAACTTCCTAGGGTACATAATAAGTGAGCAAGGGATACAGCCCGATCCGGACCAGCTTAATGCTTTATTCCAAATGGAGCCTCCTCGGAATATTAAAGAAGTACAACGGTTGACTGGGAGGCTGGCTGCATTAAATCGGTTCATCTCGAAGTCTTCGGACAGATGTGCCCCATTTTTTCAAACTTTAAAAGGTGCAAAGGGATTTGACTGGACTTCACAATGTGATGAGGCCTTCAATGAGATTAAGAAACATCTGTCCTCCCCTAAGACTTTATTTAAACCTGTTGATGAAGAGACACTCTTTGTATACTTGGCAGTTTCCGGTTGTGCCATCAGTGTTGTACTAGTAAGGGAGGTGGATAATTATCCCCGTCCAGTGTATTATATCAGCAAGAGCTTGATAGATGCAGAAAAACGCTATTTAAAGCTCGAAAAATTAGCATTAGCCCTGGTAATTGATGCAAGGAAGATGAGGCCTTATTTTCAGGCTCATCCTATTATCGTCCGGACTTCCTATCCCTTGAAAAACGTTCTTCAAAAGGCAGACATTTCAAGTAGAATGACTAAGTGGTCAGTGGAATTGGAAGATTTTGATATTGATTTTTCCCTCGGACAGCGATCAAAGCCCAAGCTGTGGCTGATTTCTTACTTGAATTCCATTCAGACAGGGATGTAGAGCAAACAACTGAAACCAAAGATAAAAAAGTTTGGGTCGTACGGACTGATGGTGGATCAAGTAATATGGGATGTGGTGCAGGGGTATGCTTGACCTCTCCGTATGGTGACAAGATGTACCAGACTATATATTTTGCTTTTAGGGCTTCTAATAATGAGTCCGAATATGAAGCTGCCATAGCTGGTTTGAAGTTGGCTTTTATTTGTGGAGCCAAAAAGGTCAAGTTGATGAGCGACTCCCAGCTTCTTATCCATCATGCACAAGGTCAATCCGAAGCTAAAAAGGAGAAACTGGTAAAGTACTTACTTCTTCTTAAAAATGAGGCACTTAAGTTCAAGAGCATTGTTTATGAGCACATACCCCGAACAAAAAATGAACTAGCAGACTCCTTGGCAACCATAGCCTATACTGAGTCATACCCTTGGATCCATGTGCTGGAGTGCCCTTCCATTCAACTCAATATGGGTAAGGAAGAAGAAATTTTCGATGTACAGATGAAACAACCTCAAGATTGGAGGTCTCCTCTCCTTCAATATCTCTCCGGTGGCATTTTGCCTCCGGATAAGTCAATAGCAAGAAAAGTAAAGTACAAGGCTCGTGGTTGTATCATACTAAGAAATGTTCTTTATAAGAAGTCTTACAGTAAACCCCTCTTGCGATGTTTAGGGGTTGATGAATCTCAAATAGTTCTCTCCGAATTACATGATGGTGAGAGGTCAGCTCACTGTGGATTCAGGGCTCTAACAAGGAGAGTTTTATTGGCTGGTTATTACTGGCCCTCTATAATGCAAGATGCTAAGGAGCTGGTGAGGAAGTGTGACCCATGCCAGAGATATAGCAATGAAATTCATGTCCCAGTCATCCCTTTAGAGTCAATTTTTGAGCCTATTCCTTTTGCTCGATGGGGGTTGGATTTGGTGGGACCTCTACCTATGGCGTCCGGAGGATGCAGGACAATAATTGTTGCTATTGATTATTTTTCGAAGTGGATCGAAGCAGCCCCACTGGCAGGTACAACATCAAAAGATGTAATAAAGTTCATTTTATCTAATATCTGTTGCAGCTTTGGAATTTCACAGAAGATAACAACAGACAATGGGCCACAGTTCGACAACAAGGAAATGAAGAGTTTATGTGCCTCTAGAGGTATACAATATCGTTTTTCTTCAACTTTCCACCCACAAGAGAATGGTCAGGTTGAAGTGGCTAACAAAACTATACTTTCCGGTTTGAAGAAAAATTTAGAAGGGGCTGCTGGAAAATGGCCTAGTTATTTACAAGAAGTTTTGTGGGCCTACCGAACTACACCTGGGGCAGCAACACAAGAGTCACCTTTTTCCTTTGTCTATGGGATGGATGCCATAGCTCCTATAGAAGCAACTCTCCCTTCTTTTCGAGTTCATAATTACTCCGAACACACTAACGAAGTAGCAATCAGAGGTCAGCTTGATTTAATAGAAGAAAGAAGAGTTAAGGCTCACCTTAGAGCTGCACATTATCAGGGTCTGATGAGAAGTAGGTTTGCTTCCAGAGTTAAAAGAAGAGATTTTCAGTCGGGGGATAAGGTGTTAAGGAATGTCTTCTTACACACTAAAGAGAAGCTGCTCGGCAAGCTAGCCCCAACTTGGGAAGGACCCTATATGGTCATTGAAAGGCTTAAGCATGGGACATACTGGCTAGAAGACAATGATGGAAGGGTTTTGAATCACCCTTGGAATATTGAGCACCTCCGGATGTACTTGGAGTGGAAACTATGTAAATATTTACTTGTTTAAAAATCCATGTAAATATTTGGGGGCATACTCTTTCCTACCCTGGTGGCGCGGGGAGGTTTTAATGAGGTGTCCAGGCTCTTTTATAAAACTTGATGCCTTCTTTAAAATTCGGAGTGTTCTTACTTTGTTTCTTGTCAAATTTTTGTTTGAACACCGGTTGGATTGAATTAAAGATGTGATGACTACTTAAACATTTGTCATCGGGGAATTTAAACACTCTCACTTTAAGATGTTTATGAAATAACTAAGGGATGTTTAAACACTAGCCACCAAAATTGAATAACTATGAAAGAATGCAAGAATTGTGAAAAATAAACATACTCATTAAAACGACCGAAGTGCCTTGGCCATCCAAGGACTTTAAACTGTCAATCAAAGCAAAAAAGATCTGTCCGGTCAAATATCGGACACAGTTACAAAAATGACTTGGCCTTCCAAGGACTTTAGTTCAATCAAAACAAAAGGTAAAAGATAATTGATATTCTAAGACTGAGCCTTTGAAGACGGCTCAGCCTCACTTGTTTTCTTCTTCTTAAGGTCATCATTCTCCTCATCTCGACTCTCCCCAGTGTTCTCGTCTTCATCGGATGAGGATGCACTGGAGAAGTCAAACCTGTCACCTTCAGCCATTGTATGGAAGGGAAGGTCTGGATACTCTACAAAAGACCACAAGTCTCCCAGATTCCTCTTCAGAAACTTCTCATGAAAAAGCAAGACCATGTCCGACTTTACCTTGGCATACATTTCTTCTTGACTGTTTATCACATTTTTGGTATAAGCATCATTCTTGGCTTGAATTTTGTCCTCTTGCTCCCTTAGCAGATCAGCTTTCTCCTCTGCAGCCTTGGACACCGAGTTCTCGAGTGCGATCTTGTCATTTGTCAAATTATGGATGACTTGGTCCTTGGCTTTCGCCTCCTCTTTCGAAGAAGAGAGATCTTTATCTAACCCAGACAGCTTTTCCCGGAGGTCTTTGATAGTATCCTCTAAGGTGGCAACCTTTGTAGTCCAGCCCTCTGGCTCTTCTTTAACTCCTCATTTTCTCTCTTCAAAACATCAGCATTTTGGGTGGCATTGAGGAGGTCGTTGGACAACTTCTCCTTGTCAGAATTAAGGGCAGTGATAATAGCTGACTGACCTCGCACTTGCTTCTCCAGGACCAACACTGGCTGAACACTGCTCAGTATAGATTGAGTTATAACATCTCTTTCACTTGAAACGGTGAAAGACTTACCATTGAAGGTGACGGTGTTTGAAGTGCTTGGAGGGAGGTAGGGCCCAGCAAAGTCATCTCTGGGGCGGTTTGTGATGTCGACACCATCAATACTAAGATCTCCTCCTCCAACCTCATCAGTTCGAAAGTCGCCAGGGATCTCTTCTGCTCTTGTTGGATCAATAGGGTCAACAGGAGGGAGAGGATCCGGAGGTCGGAGAGAAAGTTCATCACCCCTGGAGGTCTTTTTCTTCTTAGCCTCCCTGTCCTTGCTTTCTGCTCCCCATTCCCGGTCTCTCTTAGGAACCCTTGGGGGGTTTTGGAGATCCTGCCCCTTCTCTAGCACTCTCATGCTCTACTACTTCTAGCAGAGCAGCATCGATCTGACTTGGAACTGGCCCCTCTTGGTTTATTGGAGCAGTTTCTTCTGCTTCGGCATGGTTAGCCTCAACCACACTCTTCTTGCCCTTCTCTTTTTTGTCTTTCATCTTACTTGGGGCTTTGGCTCGACCAAGCAAGTATAGTGACCCGTCTGGTGCATATGTTCTCTTAAGGACTACCTCCGGAGGGGGTGGAGTGGTAAGTTCTTCCCAGGATAAGTTCCTCCGGCCAGTAGTGTTCCAGAGGTGGGACCTTGCAAGATTACCTCCGATAAAGGCGTTGTGATAATTATTTCCCCACTTTTCAGCAACCCAAGTGTTGATCTTGGTGCAAGTGGTCTGTCCGGCCTTAAGATGGTCGTTGAAGTGTTTAGGCAGCACTATTTAAAAAAAAAACAAGTTAGATAAATTTATAAAGTATGAAGATGGGAATTAGAGGTGGGATTCTTACCATCACTTCGCCATCTGCTGGTGAGAAGACTTGGGTTGGTACCAGCTTTGATCTTCCTCCCATTCTCCCAGGCACCACTCACAAACAAGAAGTGAGTCATCCAGTTTCTCTCCGACTCAAACAGGTCATCTACTGCTTTATAGTTATCACCCATGTTGAAGTGATAGAAGGGGATATGGTGGTTTCTGCAGAGGCTGGCCACAGCTGCGAATTCCTCCATTGGTAGAGGAATTCCAGAGAGCCTGGATGCCATTATACAGGCCATTAGAGTGTACCAGGCAGTGGGGCTCAGTTGACTTGGACAAATCTTGATGAGGTGGAAGTACCTGACTATCTCCGGATCTAAGGGAAACCTTAGCCCCCAGTTAAAGAGCTCAGTGAAGATGACTATTTCACTGAGCTTGCAGTCCATTGGGGTTTCAGGGTCTATTGGGATTCTTATTTTTACGTTCTCCGGAATCCCCCACTTCGTACGCATCCGACCCAATTCGGCTGTGTGGGTGAAAGCATAAGTAATTTTTTGTAAAGCAAGAAGATACTTAACACTAACCTTGTGGAAATAAGGTCCCATTTTCCCCTCAAGGATCTCTGGCAGATCTGGGTGTCTAAGGCATTGTTTTTCTTTGCCTTTATCCTTCTTGGCAGCACAAGCATCACTAGTTTGTCCGGAGACTTCGAACTCGAATGGAGCCTCTTCGATAGAATCCTCCATCACTTCCTCCATTACCAAGGAGGGGTTTTCAGTTGTTTTTGGGTTAGGGGAGTTAGGAGTTGGTTGAGTCTAGCCTCCGGATTGTTGGACTTCAATGCTTTCCTGAACTCTGGCCTCCGGCTGGGGCTCAGATGTGGTGGTTTCTCTTCGGAGACTTGAGCTAGAGGCCTCCGGTCCGGACAGCTTGTCCTTAGGAACTTTAATGGATGCCTCTGACCCCGTATTGCTGTCTTTGGCCCCTGATTTTGAAGGAGTACCTTTTGAAGCCTGCCCTTTTACCAGACGACCTTTTCTCCGATCAACTAGTTTATTGGGAGAGACATCTGCATCTGACCCCATGGCGATAAATGGGGAAGGCCTCTTGAACTGGTAACTGCTTGCCCTGGTTCAATAGTGGGCTCTGATTCTTGGACCGATGAGCCTGAGACAATAGGAGAAAGGTTGGTTTGAAACAATCTCCTCGGTTTAACACTTCTGGTTGAAGAAGAGCCTTGGTCAGGCTCTGGGTTTGGGATTTCTGGTTTGTCGATGGGGGAAGCAGGTAGGCCTGCAGCAATGCGCCTTTCTCGTTCAACTTTTTGTGCCTTTTCTAGCTCTGATAGATTAAGCCACCCGCCTTTGATTAAAGCGTTCCTAGCTGTGAACATAAACTCACAACCAAAAAGAAGAACTTTTGTTTGAGAGAAAGCTCTGAAAATTTAGCAAATTAAATATGAAGATGATGATAAGACAGTGAAGAAGTGATTAATTTATTAGGTAAACACACAAAAATGTGTTTTGATACCTAGGAGAATTCGAAAGGATTGCAATGATTAGGGGACGACGCTGATGTTACCTTCATTAAATGAAGAGGTTACTTTTTAGAGAAGGTGGGAGCGAAATTCTAGGTGAAAAAACGGCTGAAGTAACGAACCAGAGAGAGACACGTGTCCCATAACTCTGACAAGAAACCGTTTAGTTATTCAAAAACTTTTTTCAGTCCGGATAAAGCTATAACACTGTTCGAAGGACCTATCCGGATATAACTGTCACCAGCAACGGACTGTTTTCTAGGTCTTATCCAAGGTTTTTTGAACACCACCTAAAAAAGGGGCTACTGATGAGTCCGGATTCTGTCACCATTTTTATGGGAACCGGACAGGGTCGATTCGGACAATGTCCACCTTACCGGACATAGGCAGTTCGGACACCATCACTCATTGAACTATCCGAACAGAATTAAAGTACTTAAAACCTAATCACTTTTTGACTAAGCTGTCTATTTACTTACTTAGAACTAATGAGTCTTTAAACTCGACCCGAATCCATTAAACACGACCCGAAAGCCCATGTGGCCCAAATGTGAGGGTATAAATACCCAACCACCAACATTAAATGAGAGTAATAAGAATTAAATACAACCAGGCAGCTCAATTCTCCTTCTACTTTCTACCCAAACATTAAATACTCTCAAAACTCCACAAAACTCTAAACAAAAATTACAATCTTACCCTCAGACAAAAATAAACCACACCAATGTGCATCAAGTAAAATTATCAATAATTGTAAGGAAATAACGTGAACCATTATATAAAATAATGTTTTGAGGACCCAAGACATCATAATGCAATAAGGAGAAAAGAAATTTTGTACTCATTGATCTTCTGGAAAAAAATCAAACGTGTTTGATTTCTTGTGAGAAAATCGTACAATTATATCCTAACTCTTTACGAATACCTGGAAGTAAATGTGAATATAATTTAAAATGATACATGGATGGATGACCAACGCGTAAGTGCCATAGCTAAGATTAATGTGATATTAGACAGATAGCCGATTATTTAGATGCACATAGTATAGACCACCAAGTTGTCTACCTGATCCAATTATCTTCCCTGAAACCAAGTCCTGCAAAATACAATAATCTGGAAAGAAATGATACAACAATTTTGATCTTTGTTGAGTTTTTTTATTATCTTAAACTAAATTTAAATTAAAGGCTAGTATGCACATGACATATGTAACAATCAATTTTGA
The DNA here is from genome assembly GCA_036936605.1 of Limnanthes douglasii subsp. nivea. NCBI lineage: Eukaryota > Viridiplantae > Streptophyta > Magnoliopsida > Brassicales > Limnanthaceae > Limnanthes > Limnanthes douglasii. The sequence goes on along the minus strand of JAUPFV010000005.1, from coordinate 230,563,452 downwards.
ATTAAAACTAATTGTGCTAGTGTGAGTGGTTTGAGGTGCTGTATCATTTGGTAAATTAATGTTTGTAATAGTGGAAGTTTTGAGGTCGGTTAAGGGTAATATATGATAGACAATATGGTATGCTGCGCCAATATTGAAAAATCCAAGAATTTGTCCTGCTATAATTAACAGACACAGTAGTAAATGGAATCTAACGTGCAACATTTGCATAAGCATCAATATTAGTAGAATTATTGTGATTCAGTGCACTGATTTCTTAGGCTAATTGAGTTATATTTTTTGGGTAGTGAACCCTTAGACAATGGTAGCAGTGTTGGAACATGATAAGTCACGAGATCCCATCACATTCTCCAAAGGTTGATTGCCATGAACTGAAGATTTTTGTCCTTGAAATGTACCGGTTTGTTATTTTTTCCATGTTTCATAGGGCATCTATTATCTGTGATCCCTCTTATCACAACAAATACAATAAAATTTAAGAGTTTGAATGTGTTACAGTGTCACATGTTTTCTGTTTTGAATTTCCTCCCTTTCTCAGGACTGCGGCTCATATTGATAAGTTTTCAATTGGCTCAGAGGATACATGTCGTTGTTTTTCTTCTTGCATTATCAAAGAATATGATTGAAAGACATTATAAATAGGTGACATCATCAACATATTGGACCTCACCTCTCTGTAAGATTCATGCAAACGTATCAAAAATTGCGTAAGACGGTCTTTCTCCCTCTCTTCAAGTTGTGATTGTCGTTAATTGCAGGTTAGTGGAACATGATATGTATCAAGCTCTTTCCGTTTTTATTTATATTTTTAAAATATGTAGTTACTTTCATTGTGACTTGTGATATGGTGGCGATTGAGTTTTGTCTTTGAAACATGGGTGAGCAATCTTTTGAGAGAATTGGTCGCGAAAGTCAACTTATACTTCACACATTGTCTTATTATCCATAACCCATCAGCAATGTCTAATTCAACAACATGAGTCAGGAAATAAATTATCATGTTGTTACATTGGCTCTAATTCTCAAACAGAATAGGGTTGAATTTCAACAAAACCAATCTTCTTTTTTAGAGTGAGGACATGAATCTGTTTTGCTCTATGATTGATAATTGACATTGTTTAATTTTATAGGAACCAATAAATGGTGTGGTTGGTTAGAATGATGAATGTAAAAATAATATGAGGGATCGATAGTTTTAGTCTCTGATCTGAAATCCTTTGATTTGGTGGTTTGGATCTTCGATTGGGACATGTAAGAATCATCAACCATGGTTATTTGTTGTGTGTTTTTTGTAAGAATACGAATTATGATAATCAGCAGAATTATGAACTTTGCAATGATACTATGTCAAAATCACACAAAACAAAAAAGATGATAAAAATGATGTGTATTTTCAATAAGAATACTGATTATATATATATATATATATATACATGGACTATGGCTAGAACTAATTATGACATTAATCAATACGGTCAATCCTACTATTTTTAGGACTAAACTAACGCAACCATTCATCTACATTTATTTCTACAGTTACTTTACAATAAATACAAAGCTACTTTAATAATCTTATAGCCAAAATAAATATTTATTTGAAAGGCCGAGTTGGAAAAATCTATCTATTAAAATCGAACCCTTTTGTTATTAAACGTTACTCATTTGATAATTAAAGATTTACGGTAAAACTACATATATCTAATATTTATGAATAAAAAATTATATCGACCATTAATTATAAAATAATTAAATATTATAACATAATATAATTGGATATCGGCTATGTTACACTGAACTTATAAATAAAAAAATATATTTATTTGATAAATATAAATTATGTATAAAATTTAGAATGATTAAAAAAATATAAATTATTGAAATATGCACAAAACTCTAAATTATAATACACATATATCTGTGTTAATTAAATGTATTTCTAACTCGTCTAACAAAATATGTTTTACTAGAAAAGATTCCAGATTCTCGCGCGTTGCTGCGGTTTATCAACATCCAATTATAAAAAAATAATTATACACGTAAAAAATCAAAAATAATAATTATACAAACATTCAAAATAACTATAAATATTTGTTTCACAAAATATAACATTTAAAACAATTCTTTATATTCGCATCTTCGTGACACATCGTGTCATTATTTTTGTGACAAAATATACAATTTAATAACTTGGCAAATAAAAACTATTAAATAGTAAATATATTATAAAAAATATAAAAAAATATATTAAATACAGTATAATAGTTTTTTTCCAAATATATATATATATATATATATAATTTTTCCCAAGAAAGTACTTTCATTGATGTTGAAAGAAGAGTTATACAGACTGTTAAGAACATCAGTTTGTGAGCTATAAGCTCATTGTTTACAAAAGTACATTTTCTACATCTCCCTATCTTGGAGTCTTCATCTGCTTGTATTCTCCCTTTGTGAACACCTTTATCTTTCTTTTGTCTTTCCATCAACAGCACTCTCCCCTCTTGTGCTTCCATCCTTCGCAATCTTCCTCTTGTGTCCTTCCTTCAGCATCGTCTTCATCCTCAGTAAGCCTCCTCGATAGCTTCTGAATCCCTCCAACCTTAGCTTCTGTTGCTTAGATTGCATCCTGGTAACCTAAACCTGCAAACAAAACATATAGTCAAGTTTTTCAACTTGCTAACAGGTTATTAAGAATATCTAAAATGTCCTAAACCCATAGCATCAGACATTAATATGGTTTTTTCCAAATATATATTTTATAAGTTTTGAATTTATTTTTGTTTTTTTATTCACAAAAATCTTTATTTGTATCTTCAAAAATATTGGTAAAAATCAAATGTAATAAAATCAAGAAGATGTTATTTTACTTTTATTATTTAAAGAAATCTAACATGACAATCCAACCTCTAACCGAATATATCTTCGTACACCAAATAATAGTATAAAAGAAAAAATTGGCCTATACCGTTAGCTCTGAAAAAAGTTGGATGGAATTTATAATTTGCCTAAATTCTAAAAATGTTGGAAGGAATTCAAAATTTGTCCTAAAATTTAGGCCACAACCTAGTGGCTGAGCTTCCCCATTGTCTCCCTCATTCTTGAGCTACCAAAAAATTATTCCACAAGAGTTTTCCATATGACCGCCAACGCTTTGTAAATTAATAAAGTAATTTAAAGGAATTAGTTATTGACTCTTCCTGTTACATAGTATATGGCTTGTAACCTGTAAAATCAAAACTCGACAAATCCTAGAACAAATAATGTTAGAAAGCAAAATGTTAAATTAAGTGTTAGATAAAATTAAAGCATGAGAAAAGAACTTCTATATAACAAATATTATGGTTAAAATAATCACTTTATTAAGAAAATAGAATATTTTTAAGATAACATTAAAAACAAAATTTTGATTTTCTTTTCAAATAGTAAATTAACGATAAATATTACTATTCTTATTTTAGTATATGATTATTTTATTTAGTATAAAAACAAATTTATTAATGTTATATATATATATATAGGGATGGCAATGGGCTGGGTTCGGACCGGGTTCGGACCGACCCGCTTAGTCCCGTTCTTTTTTACTCGAACCCAAACCTGGTCCGACCCGCAACGAGTTTAATATTTTCAAATCCGAGCCCGTTCCGTTTATGTCCGCGGATCAGCCCGACCCGGCGCACAAACATTGTTTTTACTATTCGGGTTGACCAAACCTGTCTCACTGCTCAAATTTGACTTTATTTTTAATTTGAGACTTTATTTTTAATTTGAAACAAAAGTTTAAGACATAAATTTTTAAACCATCGTACCTAAAACACAATGACAGAACAGAAAACCATCTAAAGAACTTGAAAAGTTAGAAATTAGGATTTGGAGTATATATATATATATGCAAAGATCTAAAAAATATATTTATAATTTATGGAATTAGTTTATGGAAAAAGAATATAATTAATAAATATATTATTGACTATAAAAGTAAAATAATAAATACTCAAATACGGTATATTATTGGTATGGGCAAGGGTATATCTAGACCCCATTTGGCTATAATGAGACCTTAAATCAAACTTTTTATTTTACTTTATGTAAAATGACCATTTTACCCATCATATAAAACCAAGTTTTCGACCAAAAATCTAAACAATTTTCTTCATCTAACAAATTTTCTTCATCTTCACCAAACTTCTCTCTAAAAACTAAACTAATACCCAAAGAATCAATTACATTAAAATCTAACTATTTTCTTCTTTTTCTTTAACAAAACTTCTCTTTACTTTTTAATTATATTTTAACATCGCCTTGTGGAACTTTCCTACTTTTCATTAGCGTAAAAAGAATGAATCACACCGAAGAACCAATTTTTTTTACAGAATTATATTACAATGAAGTAATCTCTGGACCCAGTAATTTGTATAATTTTTTTATTAAGAAATAAACTAGTAACTGTGAAATAGCCTGATGGTAATGACAATCTTGTTTGAAACCCGATCATCTTCATGGCAAGATAAAACGCGAGCTGCAATTTTTTTTAAAAAAATCTAAGAAATCAATATTTGAAATCAAGATCTTTGATTAATAGCGAAATCAGAAACATCAATCAGATAACAAAACCACAAGAAAGAAAACAACGCATCGATTTCTAAGTTTGAATTAAATTTACAACCAGAAACCCTAAATCCCAAAATTCCATAACCTAAGAACTTGTAAACTTTGTAACAGCCTTCGTTCCTTCAGATACAACATGTTTAGCCAATTCACCAGACAACACGAATCTTACCACAGTCTGGATTTCCCTTGAAGTGATAGTCGGTTTCTTGTTGTACCTCGCAAGCTTCACAGACTCACCATCCAATTTCTAGAAGTTATCATTGATGAAACTGTTCATGATTCCCATAGCTTTGCTGGAAATACCGATATCGGGATGAACCTGCTTCAAGATCTTGAAGATATATATTTTGTAGGTCTCAGCGTTTTTCTTGGATCGTTTTTTCTTTTTATCAGCTCCGGCGCTAGCTTCTTTTGGTAACTTCTTTCTGGCCTTTGGTTTCTTCTCAGTTGCTACGGCGGCCAAGAGATATTTCTCGGTGACCTTCTTCTCAGTCGGCTTCTTTTATGCTTGGGGTGTTATTATTGATTTTGATTAGGAAATGAGTTCTCTAGAAAGAAAGATTAATTGGAGAAGAGAAATGATTTTCTGATTTTGATGGTTTGATGCGAGCTGCAACTTGAATTTGATAAGAGAGAAGAGAGATAGTCGGCTGAAAAATATTTATATATTAAGGGTATTTTAGTAAAATTTGGGGTCTCATTATAGCTGAAGAAGGTCTCATCATAACGGGGTCTCATTATAACGGGTCTCGGTTTAGCGTTGCCCTATTGGTATACATATAAATCTTAGTCTTCTAGTAATTAGTAAGTATATTTATTTTAGTTATATTTTACAAATTTACAATTATTTTTAATACATTTTTTTATTTTTTATACTAGTTTATATTTGCGGGTCGGGTCGGGTTGGACAAATTAAAAATCCATACCTGACCCGACCCGCCTACGGGTCACAATTCGTATATCCGTACCCGTCCCGTTAAATGTTCGGGCTGGACAAAGCCCGACCGGATTAGACCGGGGCGGGCCGGTTAGGGCCGGCTCGGACCAAGATTGCCACTCCTAGTTATATATATATATAATTTGTTAACATTTTATGTTAATGTTTTATATTTATATATATAAAAACAATTATTTTTCCCAAGAAATTGAATTTTTTATTGAATTTTAATTTTTTTACAAATGTTAACACAATTTATGAGTTAGTAACTCATTTCGTACAGTTGAAGTAGATTACATTTACATAGTTTGGAGACAGACTTCATCTGATTACATCTTCTCCTTCAAACTTATGTTGCTGCCTTTTGCATCATTCCATTCTGAACAAGCCTCTTCATCCATCCTTCCATCCCCTTGTTGCTTTAAGTTGTAGGTCACTCCATCCTTGCTCCTATCCTACAAAATAGAGCCATGAAATTCAAGTCTTTTAACTTGCCAAAACAGTTAGTCATCTTCAAAGAATCTAAAATAACCTAAACTTAATGATTCCAACAAAGTAATTGCATTCAATTCATTCAATGAGTGTGTTGATTCAACTATAAATCTAGACTGTATCTTTAACGCATGCTTTGCCACCCAATCATCAGCAGAGTTCTGCTCTCTATATATGTGTTTTAAAATCATTTGTGGCTTAATCAGTGATCTACAATATTGAAAATTCTGTCTAAATGCCAAGGATGTTTACCTATTGCAAGCATATTGAATAAACTGAGACAGTCTGTCTCTATATCAACACATGTTAAATTATGATCATTACATTACATAAGACCATTTATTAGAGCTAAAACTTCAGCAATTAGAGGAGAACACTTCCCAATTAAATCACCTTTAGCTATTAAGGTAGTTCCTAAGCTGTCCCTAATGATAAAACTATAACTAGACTCACCATTATATAGGTAAGAACCATCACAATTTAATTTTAGTCTATTATAAGCAGGCAAAGACCAAACAACATACTGACATGACTTAGTATTTTTTAACATGATTATAACATCTTAAATCTTTAGCTATGTGCAGGTCCTTTGACCAATGCTTCCTAGTTAAATGCATACCTGAATCTAAGGTTGAAAGCATGAATAATATATGATTAACTATCCTTTTGGGAGATAATATTCTACCCTTATGTTTACAACTATTTCTACCATACCATATAGAGTATACAATCAAAGAAGGTAGAATTGTTCTGATATGTATTCTTTTAGGTGTAGACATTAACCAAAGGTTAATAATGTTATTCACTATCATATGCCTACCTACATCTATCCTAAACATAACAGAAAAGTAAGACCACATATACCAAGCAGATTCACAGGATACGAAAACATGATTCAGGGTTTCTAAATTCTGGCAACTAGTACATTTAGATGCTAAACAAAAGCCAATCTGTTGAAGCTTAATGTCTACACTTAACAAGTTATACAGTACTCTCCAAAGGATGAAAGAACATTTCTTTGGTGAAATATTGTTCCAGATTTTATTTTTTATTTGTGATGTTATGGTTTTAATTCTTACTTCATTAACAGTTTTCTTTAAGTTAAACTTTCCATCAACTGAAAGTTTCCAAATTATTGAATCAGATGTACATGTATTAAACTTTATCCTAATGATTTCATTCACATATTTAGCAGGCAACATACTTAGAAGCTTATCAATGTTCCACACATTATCCATCCACTATTCATTTACCTTATTTTGTGTATAATGGTTAGAATTAAGTGCTGTTAAAGTTATTAAAGGTTTAGTACTATACCACTAATCTAACCAGAAATCAGAACTACCATCACCTAACTTCCATCTTATATGTTTCTCTGCTCTATCTTTAACTTCATACATTATTTTCCAGATTTTAGAGTCTGATATTTTAAGAGTAGATTGCAAAGGGTGAATGTTATTACAAGATTTTGATAAAAACAAATTTATTAATGTTATATATATATATATATATATATATATATATATATATATATATATATATATATAATTTCTTAACGTTTTATGTTAATGTTTTATAAGAGTTATATATTTTATCTTAATGTTTTATAATGATAAAGCTTAAAAAATATATTATCAAATGATAAAATAAAATTTCATTGAGTATTTTTTATATAAAAAAGTAAAAAACAAAAATATATATTAATAAATAACTTAATAATTTATTTAAAGCAAATAAAAAAAATCTAATGTTCCAATAAAAAATATACTATATAAAAAATGGTAAAATAAGTATATATGAACGAACTTTTGAAGCTAATACAAAATTTCCAAAATTACGTTATTAAATAATTAAATTATATCAAATTTTAAAAAATAAAAAGTAAATTAAGACAATATATATTTAATTATTTTCATAATAAAAAAATATTTTATTACAAATTAAATTAAATTATTTTATTATAAATAAATGGTTTATATTATTTTGTTTCTTTTGGTTGAAAGAGTCACTTAACTCTATCTTTATCTATTATAAAAAATAAATATATCTAGATAATATCACTATTATCTATCAAAATAAATGCTAAGCAAAAGAAACTGATTTTGAATTTTTTTCTTTTTTTAAAAAGAAAAAGCTACCAAAATTCTCATAAGTCGATATCTGAATAAACAAAATTTACTAAAATCATAAAAAAAACAGTATTATATGATAAAAAAATCACCTATATCTCTCTTATCCGGATCTGAAATAGAAAAGATGTTTGTCAAACTCTCATATCGGATCGGAAATAGAAAAGAAAAATAGGGTTAATAATATCAAATAGTTTATGAAAAAGAAGTCATAGAATCAAATAAAATAAATTTAAATAATATTATAAACTTAAAAATAATGAAGGATAAGGTGAAGAATTTTTTTTAAATATTTATGTATCTATCTCACACAACTTTTTTCTTTAAAGAAAGACAGAAAAAAGATGAATGCAAAAGAGAGAAAAGAAGTGAAAGTGAGATAGAAAAGATTTTGGTTTAAATAGAAAACAGACATAAAAAACTGAAAAGATGACACAATTGTCTCTAGATGGCAAACATGCAAAACTAAACATATGGCATAATTGTCACTAGATGGCAAACATGCAAAACTAAGCAAATGGCATAATCGTCTCTAGATGGCAAGCAGATAAAGTGCCACTTCAAATCCGCTTTATTTGAACCGCAAATTATATGGACGCTATTAATAATGGATTTCTTTGGGCTATCTAAATAATATAAATTATATAGCCCATAGCATAAGCACAGTGAATCAGTGTTTTACTTTAGTATATATATAATAACATTTGTAAACAAGTTCCTTAGATACATTAATGGTGTGTGCTTAAGTTTAAATATGAAGTTTTTAATACATTTATCATATTTGAAACATGAGTTGAAAATTAAAGATATGATTAAATTTTTACCTAATAAGATAGGTAGATAAAGTTTTCAAAATGAGTTCTCTAAATTTTACAAATAGCAAGGATAATCCATTTATGTATCGCGCTTTAGAATTTTGCATAGATTGGCTGTACACAAAACATAACTTCAATTGAAATATGTGATGCTAAGCTAGTTAATTTTAAATTACATATAAACTTGTAAGATAAAATCGTATTAATACAACAGATTCAAACTAATTCCTAAAACAAATAAAATATATTTCATAATAAATATAGTGAAAGACCAACCATGTGAATCTCCTAATATGAAAAGAAATAAACGAAATTTTAAAATCCAACTACCCAACTACCCAAACGCTTAGATGATTTTTTGTGTGGAAATAAATTACGAAAATGATAATCCAAAATTTATAATTGTATTTTTTATGGAAGAAACTACCATAACTCTTACAATGGGACCATAATATAATTATTATATTTAAATGAGACGTTTATATAATTTTATACAGTATTGAAATAATAAAAAGACACGCAAAACAAAGTATTAACTATTTGCTTAGGACCAATCTAATTTTTTTAATCTAATTTATTTTTTAATTTTTAAATTCATATATTTTTAACCCACGTTCAAGCTCATTCTACCATGACTAATCAAAATATAAAATAAAAGTAAAACTTGTCAAGTAAAACTTGTCAGCAAATGCCGTCCTAATTCTATTAAAAATTCAAAAAAACAAGTTAAACTTTTGAAATTGTCACAATTATATATATGAATAAATTTCAATATTCTATAATAATAGTAATACGAGAATGAGTCTTTCTCTCTCTCCAAAAAGAGACTTAAAATCCCCAAATCAAATTCTCAAATCAAGAAACACTAGCATTAAAGCTTGATTAACACAATCAATGACTTCAATTCATCTACAACATCAACTCGAGGTCAGGCTTCATCAATAATATAGTGTTAACAAGAAAGACTCATCAAATCAACTCTCGAGATCCAAAACTAGCGAAACCTAGCAAAATCTAATCTCAAGCAATGAAGAAAATAGTCGACTTGGCAAGAATTTCCACTATTATTGTAGATTCAGAAGACGAAAGTAAGGGAATGAGAAATCCCATCGTTAGTCAACAATCTAGTATGCGAGAATGGCTCACCAAATGATCATGAGAAATACTGGAAATGCACCCAACCGACCAAGATCGTACGCGAAGGTGATAAGACACATAAGGAAGAAATTTAAGCATTCAAAGGTCATTCACCATGAAAAGAGAGAGCATAAAGTCATCATATTCCAAAAATCATATAAGGGTTTCTTGATCTCCTCTTTTAAAATTACTATAATAGTGAAGTTTTCGTTTGGAAGACCAAAATTAGATGATTTTAAATCATACTTAGAAACCTTTAAATTTATTGGACCCTTTAGTGCAACAATATGAGATTATAGACATTTACTCATTGAATTTGACAATATTAATGAAATTAAAAAGTTCTGGAAAATAAACGTAAGGACGGTAGTTCAATATACTCTTGGAATCCTTAAGTGGTCACCAGATTTCAACCGAAGACTGGAGAAACCTCAAACTCCAGTCTGGGTTACTTCACCTAAAATACAAGAATTTATGTACAGTCAAGACTCTATAACCCATATTGCAAAGGTAATTGGATTCCCCTTGTCAATATGGATTCCGTTTTAAAAACAGAGCAAGCGTTGACTATTGTAAATCTTGCCTTATTCTTGATGTATTCAATCATCTTCCTCCCAAAAATTGGATTTGTTATGGGGAAAAAGATGGCTACTGGCAGTATATCACTTATGGTGATATGCCTACCTACTACAAATCCTGTAAACATCTTAGTCAGAGAGATAACCATTGTAATACATAAAACAAAAAGAAAAATAATATTGTTAAGGAGAATCACACATCGCTTAAAACTATCAACAATTTAAGTAGATGCAACTCTTAATAATAATATACAAAATCAAAACAAAGAGGATAAAAAAATACTTTTAAATTAACATTGTGAACCTCTGAAGTTTCTAATAGGGATATTATCGAGGATCTTCAATCAATTAATTTAGGTACCACATTTTAATCTTTAAACATTTGAACAATTTCGAATCATAAACTGACACATCCAAAATAATGATTTCTTGCAGTTTAGCTCCAGAAAGGTGACCAACAAACATATAAATAAAAGAACCAGCAAACCGAAGACTAAATGTCTTAAAGAAAACTTAATCAATAAAACTATGAACTTCAAATGATTAACCAGGTCCTCAACCTCAACTTCTAAATCACCGTAACTATTTTAAACTGGAATGCAAGGGGAATTGGTAATAAATGTATTGTTAGAATGATTAAATCAATAGTTATATCAGAGAATATTGATTTCATTTATCTTCAAGAGCCAATGATCCCCAATGGAAATATTGATAAAATCACTAAAAAACTTGGATTTGACTCTAATTTTGCAAAAAACAGTAACAAAGTTTGGTTATTTAACATATACAGTTCTAGATCTAAATTCTTAACAACAATGATCAATTTCTTCATATAATTGTGAACTATACTTCTTCAAACAAAGAATTTCTAGTCACCACTGTATATGCTAAATGTACCATATCCCAAAGAATTGATATTTGTGATCATTTACGAAAAATCTATGTTACCAACTATCCATGGCTTACTGTAGGTGACTTAACCATAATTTATTATGCAACTAAACAACTTGCATGCTCCACTATCTGTTTGAGAGGAATAGATGAATTTAACATGATAATGAATTTTAACTTAAAGGATCTTGGCTACTCATTATCAAAATATATTTGGTCTAACAACCACAAGTGGAAGTGTCTTGACATGGCATTACACAATGCTGCCTTGATGGACTACTTTGACATTACAAAGGTGAAACATCTGGCCATAATGGACTCAGATCACTCACCTCTATGTATAACAATGACATCAAACACAAACAAGCCAAAACCTCCCTTCAAATTTCAAAATATATGGACTATCCACAATGAATTCCAAAAAACAGTTGACCAAAGCTAGCAAAAATGCATGAATGGCAATCCTATACAAGTATTTTGATAAAAACTAAAAATACTCAAAAAATAAATTAAAAGTTTTAAATAAAGAAGTATTTGGAAATATGTTTGATAGTATTGCAAAAGCTGAAGAGGATGTCAAAAATGCTAAAAAGTGCCCGAAAGATTCTAACATTATAGATAAGAAAATAAATTTCTTAAAAAGAAGAGCAACACACCTTAATTTACTTATCATAGAAGAAACCCACTAGCAACAAAAATACTCAATGATTTCATAATTTTGTTACAAGAAGAAGGAAAAAGAATAAAGCAAATGCCATAACAATAAATGATATATGGATTGAGGATCAAAATCGAATTGGTGAACCGAGAGTTAACTATTTCAAATCTCTCTTAAATTATCAATCAAACCGTCTAAACTTAAATAATAACAATGAAATCATTCATAAATTAATAACAAACCAAGATAACTAATATTTAATGACAACCCCCACTATTGATGAGATCTATAATGTTATTAAGACCCTAAACCCCAGTAGTTTCTCTCGAGTTGGTGGATTCAACATCAAATTCTATCAATTGTTTTGGTCTGTAATCAGAAATAATTTATGTAAAGCAATATTTACTTATTTTAAAGGTACATTAGCCCCAAAACTCATTTTTGCAACTTTAAATTGCTTCATTCCTATAACTAACTCTCCAACGACCTTGCAAGACTTTAGACCCATCAACCTCTGCAAACTATTCAACATAATACTGTCCACGCTCATAAACAAAAGAATTGTCAAGCTACTCCATAAAATTATTTATGAGAAACAGGGTGGCTTTGTTGAAAACAAAAATATTCACGAAAACTTCATTCACTTGCAAACTTTGACTGACCTTTAGAGAACATAAACCCTATGGTCTAACCTTGTGCACTCTATATGTTATCCAAATATTCATCATCTCCAAACCAAAATCAAACCTAAAGATTGCAAAGTCTGGAAAAAAATAACAAAAAAAAGACACAACAAAACAACTTATATTTTGGAAAGTTGGTAATGAGAAAATTGACTTTTTGGCTAGAAAGATGAGTCATACTCATCCCATGATTTCTTTACCCTCAAATTTAGACAATTCTTAGCATGAACAAGTTAAAATATCTAAATTTTTTCAAAATGATTAATGGAATATTGTCTACTCATCACACTAAATGATGCCACAAAAGATACAATCCTATGAAATATATCTCCTAATGGTAGATGCTCTCTTACATAACCTGGAATGCATTTAGGGAAAATGATAAAAAAAATCTAAAATACTCAAGAAATTTTGGAATAATATCACTCCAAAGAAGTGTTCATTCACACTTTGGAGGGTTTCAAATAGTCTCATATCAGCTGATTCAATACTTTAACGGAAAGGATTCAGTTAAGCTATAAAATGACAAAATTGTCATAATTCTGAAAACATAAATCACCTCGTTGTTCCTATAATATATCCTAGGAATTCTAAAAACACTTCGCATGGATATTTTAGATACTTATTGATCGGATCATATATCATTGGAGAAGTATTATAGTAATTATAATTTTATCCAAAGGGGCATTTTAGACCGGATAAATAAAATTCAATGAATGAACAGTAACTTAAGTGGACCAATGACTTAGCTGTGTGCCTAGCATATTAGTTCTTGGGCTTGGGGGCTCATATGATTTACACGAATATAAGGTCCGACCCAAACGACCTATGGGTCCTAGAAAAAAGTATAAATACCCCAACTAACGACATTCAATGGGTTGGATATTTTCCAAAAAGATTAAATGCAAACACCTATGTTCTCTTACGACTCTCTACACAAACCTTAAATACTAAATCACCAGAAGATCTTCCTATTTTACCCTCACAATACTTTTTACCGTCATCAATTGGCTACCACAATGGGAGCGTGAGATGCATGAATAACTCTTTTCAAAACCTTACTTGTAATTTGAAACCATATTTGTAATTCGAAGTTTGGAAATATTTGAGACATTAATATCAATATGCAAGACGTTCTACCTCATGAATATGAAGGGATAAGAGATGATAATGAGCATGCTACTGTATCTCATGTCAATCACAACACTGATGAAATACCATTTATGCAAGGTGAACGTGATCAATTGAGGGCTAAAATTGAAGCTCTCATAGCCTAAAGCCAAGCTGAAAGAGCATTGAAAGAAAAATATGATGTGGGAGGTATATACACTAATTAACTTGGTGATAATAACAAAAAATGTGAAATTGATCAGTCCATAAAGGGTCATATTAACTCTAAAAAGAAGCATCGAAATAAACAAGTGATGAGCACGTTAGATTCTGTTGAAAATTCAACCACATCATTTGAATCTGATGGCTTTTCTTCATCAATTAATGACCAAGTCCGTCTAAAAAAAGAATGAGGTTAACCAAGAAGCATAATAGGAAAAGGGACAGAAAGGGAAAAGTGAAGAAGAATAAATATCCAGGAAAAACAAAGGGGTTGACGGATTACGTATTGATTATTTACTAAGTGATCAGTTTGTTATCCAGTCTAAAACAGGTTTATTTGCCACTTCTGATGAAGGCAATGTGGTTAGCCGTAACCATAATTGGAGCCAATCATCTTTGTCCTCAAAGATAATCTCTGGACATCTGCCGAGGCAGTTTGACGATTCCAAAATAGAAAAATACGATGGGAGCAAAGATCCTAATAACCACCTCGAGCAGTTAATGAATTTTATGATAAATTTTGATAATGATAAACTTTTATGTCGGGCTTTCTCACAAACTTTCAAGAGAATTGATTTAAAATGGTATAATAGTTTACCACAAGGATCTATTAAATTTTTTGATGTTTTCTGGATGGCCTTTCGGAGACAATTCAGAGGAAGTAAATAGCTTAAAGAGAATGATGATACTACCATCTATTGTGCCCAAGAACCAAACAAGTTTTTAAAAAATATATCAACCGTTTTGTGAATAAAAAGAATGGATTGGGCACTATTTTGAACAGGTATCCATTGCTTCCTTAAGACAAATGTTAAATCCGGGTGAATTGGCTGATTCGGTTACTCGGAAAAAAACAATGACATGGGGTGGATTATTAAATCAGGTCAGAAAATAGATTATGGTGGAGGAAACTAAGAAATCTAGAGTACGACTTCAGAATATGTATGCTCTTACAGCATCGATCCCACAAGACAATACTAAATCCCATGCCACAATTAATTATAGACCTAAAGATTCCGGAGAGAGGTCACATCAGCCTAGACAAAATCAATCAAGTCAAGGCCAACAAGTAAAACCCAAAAGGGGTTCGTGGATTCAACCTGAATGGTTTTCCGAACTGAGTGAAAGTATAGCTACCATTTATGATAAAACGAAGAATGTTGTTCATTTTATAAGACCGACACCAATTCAATCTCTTGAATAAAATTGGAATACTCGCCTTAAAACAAGAAGTTCAAAATTTGATTAACAGGGAGAAGTTGTCAACTTTTGTTTAAAAACAAAGAAGAAACAGGCAAGTTAATACTCACTCTTAGTCTAATGTGAAAACAATACGAGTATCATCACCGAATGGTCTAAGGAAAAGTATGGGTGCATCTAGACAAGAAGATGCTGTGGTAATTATATAAAGGTTTGACGTGGATTCAGAATATCTAGACCTTGATCCGGATCAGAATGAAGTTGGGATGATAGTGGAAAAGACTTAAAGAGTATCCGATCTATGTAACTTTTTCAAATATTTAACCATTTTTGGGAGATACACTGTGACTGCACCCTCAAGTTGTTCGAGAAAAAGACATATAAATAATCTAACAACTCAGTTAGAGGGAAATATCTACACATCTTTATTAAAGCCCTGCTCTATTCATTGTCTTTGATAAAGATTATTTAAGGGATATTACGGGTCCACATGAAGATGATATGGTGATATAGGCATCCATTGGAGGCAATGCTCTACGTTGGATTTAATTGATACATGAAGTTTAGAAAATATATTGTTTCTATCGACTTATAAACAAATAAATAATATCCCAATCATCCACTGTACAAATAGGACCATAGTAGGATTTATTGAGAGTTCAACCGATGTAATTAGAGAATTTGAAGAAGAGGCCTTGTTGGGGAACTGACGATTTAAAAAGATGGTAAGGGGTTTGTTTATAATAGTTGATTGTCCAACATCTTACAATGCTATATTCGGTAGATATTGGTTATCTATGATGCATGAAATAGTTTCCAATGTCCACCAATGTTTGAAGTATGATGTGGAAGGACAGGTGGGTGTTGTCCAAAGTATCCAGAAGGTAGCTCGTGAATGTTATGTCACTGCCTCTTGCTCCAAAGTCGACAGAAGCAGTGAATGTTGACAATGAATAGCAGTCAGTGGAGCCTTCTGACAAACTAAATAATATAGATGATCCAAAGAAGGCTCATAGTGCGATAATCCAAGATTAAGAAGTTAAAATTCATTCATTAACATAAGGTAAAAGTGTCCGGGTTGGATCTAAATTGTCTTTGAGGCTAAAACAAAAATTACTATCCTTTTTATCCCATAATCTACATGTATTTTCTTGGTGTAACGAGGATGTAACCGGAGTACCAGCCAATATATTTAATCACAAACTGTTTGTGAAATCTGATGTTGGGTCGGTAGTGCATAAAATAAGAGAATTTTCCAGACTAAATCCGAAGCAATTGTTCAAGAAGTATATCGGTTAACCGAAATGGGGTATATCAAAGAATCTCAATACCCTCGTTGGACAGCTAACCCAGTTTTAGTCAATAAAAAGAATAGAAAATGGCGTATGTACATTTCCAGTGCCCTGGATAGATCAGCTAGTGGACTCTACATCAGAGAACAAGTTATTTTACTTTATGGATGCTGTTTTAGGGTATAATAAAATACAGATGAATCTAAATGATCAAAACCATACTACGTTTATTACCGACAGAGGGCTCCCTTGTTATAAGGTAATATCATTTAGGTTGAAAAATGTTGGAGCTACTTATCAACGAGTGGTGAATAATACATTTGCTAATCAAATCGGCAGGAATATATAAGTTTATATTGATGATATGATAGTAAAAATATCTAAGAAGGAATATCATGTATCCGAACTCTGAGAAATAGTTTCTAACTTGGAAGCCAACAATTTAAAGTTAAATCCAGAGAAATGTACCTTCAGAGTCCGATTTGGTAAATTTATGGGATATATTATAAGTGAGAAAGGGATTCAGGCTAATCTGAATCAGTTAAATGCTTTGTTAGCTATGGATCCACCTGGGAATACTAAACAATTTCATATATTAACTGGAAGATTGGGTGCACTGAACTAGTTTATTTTAAGATCATCGGACAAATGTGCTTAATTCTTCCAAGTTTTAAGAAATGCTAAAGACTTCAATTGGTCTCCTAACTGTGATCAAACTTTCCTTAAAATAAAAAACACTTATCTACACCCAAGACGTTGTTCAAACCTGTTAAAGGAGAAAGGCTTTATATGTATCTAGCAGTATCAAGATATGCGGTAAGTGCTATATTAGTTCGAGAAGTGGATAATTACCCCCGACCGGTTTACTATATAAGCAAGAGTTTGTTGGAAGCTGAGAAAAAGTACATGAAATTGGAAAAATTAGCTTTAGCGTTGGTAATAACAACTACAAAGATGAGGCCTTACTTTCAAAGACACTCTATCACAGTTCGAACTTATTTTCCGGGAGAATGAATGAATGATCAATTGAGCTTCGAGACTATGATATTGACTTTGCACCTCGGACTGCAATCAAAGCTCAAGTTGTGGCTTATATTTTAGTGGAGTTTCATTCTATGATGCCTCGTGAAGAAACTCAAGTCCGTAAGTTTAAGAAGGAATTGGTGATCCAAACTGATGGTGGATCTAATACCATAGGGTGTGGAGCTGGAATTTTCCTAACCTCTCGTTATGGTGATACCATGCACCAGGCTATATGTTTTTCCTTTAGAGCGTCCAATAATAAGTCAGGTTGAAGCAGCCTTAACTGGTTTAAGGTCAGCTCAAATATTTAGGGCTAGAAAATTCTGATTGATAAGTGATTTGCAATTACTCATTCATGAAGCTCAAAAACAATCTGAATCCAGAAAATATCACTTGATAAAATATCTACAAGTGCTAAAGAAAGTTACCATGGGTTTTAAATGCGTCAAATATAAGCATATCTGCATATCAGAAAACTTTATGGTAGATTCTTTAGCCACTATAACATATTGTGAAGCATACCATTCGATCATTATGCAAGAATATCCTTCCATAAATGCAACCACAAGAAATAAGGGTGAATTAGGAGAAATCATGCACTTATCTGATGTACGTTCTAAAGATTGGAGGAATGAAATCCAAGAATTTATCACTAATGGAGTTCTACCTTCAGACAAGGCTTTGGCCAAGAAAATGAAATACAACGCTCATAGTTTTCTAGTCCTAAGGGCGGTTCTTCATAGAATAAATTCTTTCAGCATGCCTTTATTGCGTTGCCTCAGATCCAATGAGTCTCAAAATATTCTATCAGAGTTATATGATGGAGAAACATCAGCACATTTTGGCTATAAATTTTTTACTAGAAGATTCCTTTAGGCATGATATTATTAGCCTACTATTATGGAGTATGCTAAAGATTTGGTGATAATATGTGATTATTTGTCAAATATATGAAAACAAAATCCATGTGCCAGTAGTCTCTATGAAATCAGTATCCGAGCCTATACCCTTTGATAGATGGGGACTTGATCTAGTCGGACCCCTTCCAATGACTTCTTGGGGTTGTCGTACCATAATCGTGGTAATAGATTACTTCTCTATGTGGGTGGAAGCTGCACTTTTATCTGGAACGACATCTAAGATAATGATAAAGTTTATTCTCTCCAACATATGTTGCCGATTTGGTATTCCCAAGCGTATCATTATAGATAATGGTCCTCAATTTGATAACAAAGATATGAATGTATTTTGTGCATTAAGAGGAATTTAACATTGTTTCTCTTCTCCTTTTCATCTTCAAGCCAATGGACAAGTTAAAGTGGAAAATCAGATAATTTTGTTTGGATTAAAAAGAATTTAGAAGGAGCAACTGGGAAATGGCCAAGCTACTTACAAGAGGTACTATGGGCATACCAAACCACGCCTCATACAACCACACAAGAGTCTCCATTTGCTTTACTTTATGTGATGGATGTGATTACACCTATAACAGTTGATCACAAAATATAATATTGAGGCTCAAAATGTAATAAATAAGATTTTGTGTGATACATGGTATAGTTGTGGGGAAGATTTAGACTTTTATGTAAAATTGAAGGGCTAGAATGCAATAAGACGTTTTATGTATCAAACTCTGATTTTCTCCAATTTTTTTACATAAAACGTTACTTGATTTTCTCTCTCTAAAAGTTACTTGTCACAATTTCTCTCTAAGTAACAGATTTGTTCCACATCAAATTGGCGATTTCACTAGGGACAGATTTTAATTGGTGCCTTAATTTTCATGATAAAAAACCATAAGTGATTTTTTTTTCTTGTTACGTTTTGATTGTTCTTCTACAATTCTTGAAAGCTATTTTGATCGAAAATGGAGCCAATGAATAAAAAGGATCCTCCGGTTCGAAAGGAAGTTGAAACACTAAAGTTTGATCTGCAAGGAAGAAAAAGTAAGAAAGATGAATTAGTACCAGGTCAACAAACTCAATAAGATGTTGAAATGTGAATGACGAGTTGTTAGATAAAATCATAGTTTTGATTGAAAAATATAATAAAAAAAGAGTAGGATATTCAATCGTCTAGGTTGAAATCTGAAGTGAGACAAATAGATGATAAAAATGATGTTGACAGCCAGTCTAATCTTTCTTGCACAACTCATCAGGTTCGAAGTAAACAGGAGAAAACACATTTTGAATATAACAAAGAGCATTATACTTAAAAGAGAAAAAACGATAAACAAATATATGTTACGTCTAGTGACGATGAGTTAAACAGTTCAGGATCTGACTACAAGAGGTAATGGGGGTCCTCGAAAGAGGAAAAAAGTCGACCTCGAAAATCACAAAGAGAATACAACACAAGAAATGAGAATGTACCACGCTATTTGAGGGAGACAAAGTGGTGTAAAGGGAAATCATCGAATCACTATATAGGAATGGAAGATCGAAACTTGTATGCTGTTATGGGAACTAGAAATGATAATCAGTATGTGCAAGAAGTCGACTGGAGAAATTCTCCTTTGACAACTGAGATAAGGTCCATCTCTCTTTCGAAGAGGTTGGATATCTCGAAGGTTAAACTTTGATAGGATGCAAGATCTGATGACCACATCGAACAATTTAAAAATTACATGATGAAGTTCGAGGAAGATGATAGGTTGGTGTGTAGAGCTTTCTCTCAAATATTCAAAGGAACAACTTTGAAGTGCAACAAAAGGATTCTGAAGGGGCTCATTTCCAATTTCAAAGATTTTTATACATCTTTCTGAAGACAATTTGTGCGAAATAAAGATATGTGAGAAAATGGAGACACAATAATACAATGTAAACAAGCAATGGGAGAAAAACTGAAGGACTACACTAAGTGATTTGTGTTAACCAAAGTTGGTTTGGATAATTGTGAGGAGTTGGTAGTAATGACATCATTTTGACAAGGATTATTACCAGGAGATTTAGCGAATGAAAGGACGAAACGAAGAGCTTTGACGTCTGGAACACTGATGGATCAATTGGAGGATCAAATTAAGGTAGATGAGTCAACTAGAGTTCGAGGAGTGGATGAGACTAGTCAAAAAAGTTCAGGACAAGTGACACACAATTAAGGGTCGTCTTCAAACTCAGCCCAACCAGCGCGTCCGAGAAACAACAATAATTTTCCTCCTCGAAGTGAAGGTTAACTCAAACTACATGGTATCAGTTTCAGAGACCAAGGCCCAATGAGTGGATAAGGATGAAGTACTATGTTGATTTAACAAAAAATGTTTTTACAATCCATGCAAAGGAAAAAGGATACGTGAGTTTTAAAAATCCCCTCCAATAAATAGGCCAAAGGAAGAGTGTAAAATATCACAACGACATCAGGTATAATACAACACACTGTATTTATTTGAAAAAAGAGGTGAAAACTCTGATTGAAAATGTTAAGGTGTTAGCCTTTGTTAAAGGGCAGAGCATTGTATCAAAGGCTCATGTTGCATCGACTTCGGATGTGACGAATCGAAATTCATAATTAGAAAATCTAATGATTCTAGATTCAAAGATTGATAATATTGATGCTGCATCATAATATTTAGATACATATCTGGATTGGCTGATTTTGATGGCAGTGGATGAGCCAATAAAACAAGGCCAAGTTTAAGTCCTTGGAAATTTTTAGAGGAGACACTATGACTGAAAATACTGATAGTTCTAGAAAAGGCATACAGTTGTATCAACAGTCCACCAGTTCTTGAAGTATGTCATCGGAGATCGCTTGGGGGTCGTCCAAAGTGATCGTAAGGTTGCTAGAGAATTTTATGCCACACATTTTTGAATTCGATGGTCAAGTAGTGGTGATAAAATGGTTGAATAGTAATCAGGGGAGTTAACCTCGGAGGTCGAGGAAGGGATTGATGATCCAAGGGAAACCATAGGTTCTTTAACAATAAGTGAAAATATAGAAGAGTATGATCTTCCTGATGTAAAATTACTTCGAATATGAACCTTATTTGACCCCAACTTCACGTCAGCAATTGTTGCAATTTTTGTTTCACGATTTGGATGTTTTATCTTGAAAAACAAAAGATGTGGTAGGAGTTCTAATCGAGGTGATATGTCATAGCCTAGCAATTAATCTGAAGGTTAAACCTGTTATACAAAAAATACATGCTTTATCTTTTAAGAAAGCAGAGGCTGTTGTTGTTGAGGTGGATCATTTGTCAAAGGTCGGACATATAAGGGATTCACAATATCCCTTATGGACAGAAAACCCACTGGTGGTTAAAAAGAAGAATGGAAATGGAGGATGTGTGTTGACTTTATAGATCTAGATTGAGCTTGTTTTAAAGATCCATTTCCAGTTCCTCGAATAAACAATTGATTGATTTTACTTCATGGAATAAAATTTTGTCTTTTATGGATGCCTTTGCAGGGTATAATCAAATTCAAATGGATCCAAAGGATCAAGAGAGTATCACCTTCATCACGGACCGAGTCTTGCATTGTTATAGAGTTATGCCCTTCAGATTAAAAATTGTTGGAGCAACATATTAGAAGTTAATGAATAATGCCTTTCCTTCTCATATCAGAAGAAACATGGAGATGTATATTGATGACATATTGGTCAAGAGTATAGCATATGAGGCACATTTGGAGGATATAGAGGAGATGTTTTTGAATTTAAGGTTATCAAATTGAACCTAAATCATGAGAAATGTACTTTTGGAGTTCAATTGGGAAAATTCTTGGGATATATCATTAGTGAAAATGGGATAGAAGATGTTCCAGAATAGCTAAAGGTTTTGTTATCAATGATATCTCCTTGAATTATCGAAGAAGTACAGATTTTGACAGGAAGGTTAGTTGCTTTTCATAGATAAATTTTGACAGGAAGGTTTTCCAAGTGCTAACGAATTTGAGTGGACTTCAGAATATGAAATAACATTTTCAAGCATTAATGAATTATTTTCATCACCAGAGATATTGTTCAAGCCTCGAACTAGAGAATTCTTCTTGTATATTGCAGTGTCGGATTTTACAGTAAGTGTGGTTTTGATAAGTGAATATTTGGGAATTCTGAAGCAAGTGTATTATGCCAGCAATAGTTTAGTAGCAGCAAAGAAAAGGTGTTTGGAGGTCGAAAAATTGGCTTTGGCTTTAGTGGTGGCTGCTAGGAAGATGCGCCCCTATTTTCAAGCTCACACTATTGAGGTTCGAACTTCGTTCCTGCTGAAGAATGTTTTACAACACCCTAATAGTTTTAGGAGGATGACCAAATGGTCTGTGGATAAGATGAAGAGATAAACAAGAAGGTATTGCCAAGCAGTTCGATATGGATAGTTCGAACTGATGAAGGATCTAGCATTTTAGGATACAGTGCGGGATTTTAATTGATTGCTCCATCTGGGGGGACAGTATTTCAAGCCATTAAATTTGGTTTTCATGCATCGAATAATGAAGCTGAATATGAAGCCGCATTGGTTGGTTTAAGGCTTGCGAGCATTTGTGGGGAAACTTCAGTTTGTTTAGAAACATATTCCCAATTAGTAGCGAATCATGTGGCCGGTGTTTCCGAAACTAAAAAGGATCACTTAATTATGTACCTTTGAGAGATTCAAAAAATTTCTCTCATGTTTGACCACATTACTGTAGAGAAAATTAGCTGATGAGACAACACAATTGTTGATTCTTTGGCAATTGTGGCTTAGATAGAAGAATATACTTGGATTTTATTACATGAGAGTCCTTTAATTCTAACCCGATCAGAGCAACGTAAAAATACAAAAGAAGTTTTTGTCACACCAGATGTAATATGAAGTGATTGGAGGACTGATATCTCGAACTTCTTGTTAAGAGGAATGCTGTCTCAAGATGTGCAATTGGCTAAAAAGTTGAAGGGAAAAGCATATGGCCATATTGTGTTAGATGAGGTTTTATACAAGAAATCGATGAGTAGGATATTATTGCGTTTCTTATATAAACAAGAGTGATATGAAATTTTATCAGAATTACATGATGAGGAGGGTCCATCACATTGTGAGTTCAAGGCATTGACACGTCAGGTTTTGTTGGCTGGATATTATTGACCATCGATTATGAACGATGCTAAGAGTTTAGTTGGAGACTGTGATACTTGTCAACGATTTTCCAATTCTATTCACAAACATGCAGTTCCGCTCATATTCATTACCGAAGCCGTTCCTTTTGACAGA
Organism: Limnanthes douglasii subsp. nivea; assembly: GCA_036936605.1. Taxonomy (NCBI): domain Eukaryota; kingdom Viridiplantae; phylum Streptophyta; class Magnoliopsida; order Brassicales; family Limnanthaceae; genus Limnanthes; species Limnanthes douglasii. The sequence goes on along the minus strand of JAUPFV010000005.1, from coordinate 230,539,493 downwards.
TGTGGAATAGATATAGTGGGACCATTGCTCATGGCTACCTAGAGGACGCCAAACCATTATTGTGGCAGTGGGCTATTGTTCGAAATTGGCAGAGGCTGAACCATTATCTGGAACAAAATCCAAGGATGTTATTAAGTTTATTATGAACAGTATTTGTTCCTGCTCTGGGGTACCTCGAAAAATTACCACGAATAACGGTCCTCAAGTTAACAATAGAGAAATGGCTTCTTTTTGTGCTTTCAGGGGAATGACACAATGTTTTCTACACCTTTTTATTCCCAAGAAAATGGATAGGTAGAGGTGACAAAAAAATCCGTTTCAAAAGGTCTAAAGAATAATTTGACAGGGGCTGCAAGAAAATGACCTAACTATTTGCAAGAGGTGTTATGGACTTACCGAACTACTCTTAGAGAGGCCACTAAAGAAACTTCTTTTTCCTTGGTGTATGGAATGGATGATGTTAGTCTTGTAGAATCTACATTACCTTCTTATAGAGTGGCTTGATATTCTGAGGATCTGAATGACGAAACGAGAAGAATATATTTGAACTTGATTTAGGAAAAAGACCTAGAGCTCATTTGAATATGATTCATTATCAGACTCTTATGAGGAGTAGATATAATTCAAAGGTAAAAATGAGGGATTTCAAGGTTAGTGATAAAGTTCTAAGGAAGGTATTCCTCCATACTAAGGAAAAGAGCCTCGACAAGATGGCCCCGAATTGGGAGGGTTCGTATAGGGTTGTGAAAAGAATAAATCCAGGTTCTTATCACCTTTGTTACGAGCAGGGGAGGATGTTTCAACATCCTTGGAATGTACAACATCTAAAATTATATTAGGGGTAACTATTTCTTTTGATTTGTTTTGAATAATTGGCACACTCGTTCCTACACTGTTGGTGCAGTAATGTTTTAATAATGTGCTATGTAAATATTCAATGTTTAAAATAAAAGTCCTTTTTTGGCCAATGGTTGTTTAATTATAATTATTTAAATTATTTTGTTAACTAGTCAAAGATTGATCATCTTTGAAGTTGACCAAGAGTAATTATTCTGAAGTGTCGTATATTTATTAAACACTTTTCGAAGAAACAACCATATTCGAAGTGCTATGTTCTTTAAATGCACTATATTATTCGCATTTTTACGTTCTTTAAACGCACTATATTATTCGAAGAGCCACGTTCTTTAAACGCACTATAATATTTGAAGTGCTACGTTCTTTAAACGCACTATAATATTTCGAGGTAAACATGTCTTATTTTATAATATTATAAACATTTAAATAATGGAAGCATGAGAGAAACAAAATAATTTTACATTAAAAATAATCCGATGGTACACAAAATCGAGTCACCTTATAACAGTTGGATGAAAAATACAAACAAAAAATAAAGAAGATAATAAAGTTATTTGTCATCAGAGTTTTCTTCGGAGGATTTCCCTTGTTCAAATGCAGAGTTAGGTACAACATCAAAATATTCACTTAGAAAATTTCAGTAGGAATCAACTCCAAGAAGTTTGAAAGATCAGATTTTGGAAAGGAGGCATGAATTTCACAAAGAAGGTTAACAATTTTTTGCTCTTCGGCATTTTGAATGGCCGCTAGCATGTCCTTCCCACATTTGTTTTGAGCAACAGCCACAACAAGTGTTTTGTCTTCTTCAAACTGAGTCTTAATAGCATCAATGTTCTCTGTCAACTTTTTATTTTTTATCTCACTCTTGTTTAGTGACTGTTGAAGAGTAGAGTATTTTTGCTTCTCCTCTAATAACTGTGAGAATGCTTAGAATTGAGCTCTATCTCATTTTTTGTGAGAAGTGTTAAGGTCTTTTGTCTCTTCCTTGTGCATAGATATGAGATGATGTTTGAGATAGATAATTCCTCTATTGAATTATGCAATGGCAGATTGAACCCGTGAAATTGATTCTTCACGGTATCACCGAATATTTCTCTCATTCTCTTTTCAGAAGTAGTAATTTTCTTTTGAAGAAAAATTTGCTTCTCTATAATCTCCAAGTATCTTTGAGAAGATTCAACTTTTTGCCATAGCTTTTGTGCAGGAGCGCCAAGGTTAGTAAATGGTTGAAGAGAAGGTGCAACGTCTCTGGATGGCTCTTTAGTAGGAATGAATATTGTTCTGGTGTAGGGCATGAGAGCGGAGGTAGAGAGTGGAAAAGAGATCTTTGATTCAGTTACCTCAGGAAGAACATGAGCAGATCGTTCACCATAATGTTGTAGTCGGTCGCAAATCCTTTGGACGTATGGGTCTTCGTCTCTGTCAAGCTCTTAATATTGATCGATGTTGATGAAGGTATCAGGATTAAAACTATCATCTCCTCGGTTATTATCAGCTGCAATATCTCTTTGATTGTCTCATTGGTCATTATTTGTTGATCCTCCACCTCAACGACTTTGTCAGTTTCAGAAGGCAACACTTCTTGTGGGGTCTGTTCAGTTTTTCTTTTTTCCCTCTTTTGTGGTGGTGTCTTGGATGTGCTCTTTTTTTTCTTTCAAGCAGCAGTATTTTTTCTTTTTGGGGAAGGCTCAACCTTATTTTCCTCTTCAATAGTGGGAAAACCTTTTTTGTTGCCTTTCTCTTTCTTTTTGGTTGCGTCGTTGGAACCTCTGAAGGCCTAGCACCTCATGTGCTAGCTGATTTTTTTATTCTTTTTCCTTTCTTTTTTGAAAGAAGATGGCTCTCTGCCCTATTCCGAATCGGAAGAATATCCTTACCATAAGGCACCAATAGTCTTTTTACAACTAGAATCGGGTTTAGAAGCTCCACCGGAGTTTCTGGAAATTCAACACCCAGAGTGATTCGCCACAAATGGTTGTTGATAAGATTAATGGGGAAAAAAGGTGAGTGGAACCCATTCCCGCGCTTTTTTTTTTCCGTCCATGTTGCTAGCTTGGAGAGACTTTCCTAAGCATTTTTTTGTGAATCTTATACTGCCTCAGAATTTATGGGATACAATAAAAAATAAGCCAAAGAGTAAAACAAGATAATTAAAACAACAAAAAAAAAGAGAAGCAACTTATTGTTACTCCTCGAGACGATATTAAGTCTTGATAAATTCGCCTCAGATATTTCCTTTCCATTTTCTTAGGCCCCTGTAACGAAGAAAAGTTTTTTCTTCCAAAAGTTGACAGCCTTGAGTAGGTCATCGACTATCTTGAGATCTTTGTCAAGTGTGAGATAGTAGAAGGGCACAACAGAACCCTTCAAAATTTTTGGTCAGGGCAATGAAATCTCGGATGGAAAGAGGAATTTGGGCAAGTCTGTAAGCCATGATAATTCACAAAAGGGTGAACTTTTGGTTAGGAGTGGCTTGCGTTGGACAGAGATCGAGGAGCTCAAAATATTCTACAATTATTGAGTCTAACAGAAACTGAAGAACCTAGTTGATAATCTCTGGATACACCACCAACTTATCCTTTCCACACTGAAGTGGATTCTCTCATTCTTTCGGAAGTCGAAGCACAATGTTATCTTGCATTCCTCATTTCCTTTTTAGGGAGGCAACCTGAGACTCTGGATAACAAATATATGGTACATTTTTGAGTGCCAATATATACTCTGGATTGAGTGGCTTCAAGTTCTCACCTACTGAAGCAACTAGTTCTTCGGAGAGTTCAACTAGAGCGTTTTTTCCTTCTCCAAGGTTCTTTTGTCTTTGCAACACCCTTAACCATTTCACTATCAGTTTCTTTCAAACTGTCATCCTCTATATCAGCTTCGATGATCGATTGTGTAGCTTCAAATTCAGATTCCTCCTCGGATGCCTCATCTACAATTTGAGGTGGGTTGGGATTCGAGTTTGTATCTCTGTTAGCACTGCTTGAGGTATTTTGTTGAGAATTTGTAGTTGTCTCAACAGCTTCCCTATGAGGAGGAGAAGAGGATGTAGGATTTTAAGTATGGTCAACACCGTCTCCCATAGCTATGAAGGTTTTTCTTTTAAGGGTTTGAGGAAGAATTTTTAAATAAACTAGAGGGGTTTCCTTGCGCAGTTGTCAAGGGAATTAAAAGCTAAGTGGAGAAGGAGTTTTTTTTATCTTCTTGAAATTTATGTGGTTTGGATCACTTTGCGGTTGATTCGAGGATTTGAATTTGCAGAAGGGATTCGAGGTGATGATTTGGTTAGAGATGGTGAAATTCGAAGCGTGTTTGGCGTTTGAGTTTTTTATGATTGACTTTCTTTTGGAAGAGATAAATTTGATAAGGCAGGGGGAGTTCGGTTTGGGTCAAAGTTACATAATATATCGTCTATGTTAAAATTTGAGGAGCATTGCTTATTAATCCAGCTGGTCTATATTCATTTTCCCTTTCACTTATGTAAAGTAGTCGTATGATCCAAAGTGAGGTTTCCGTTTATTTGGGGAGGTTGACTTTCTGGGTTTTTTGGCTTTTGCCTTTTTGAGTTTTGGATTCTTTCTCATAAACAAACTTAAAGGATGGGAGGTGGATTTGTGTTTTCTGGCGAATATAACTTAAAGGTTGAAGACTCAGATGAATGTAGCCAAGAAATCTCAAGAGCAAGAAGAATCTTTCTCTCTAAAAATGTGTTGTGAAGCAAAATGAGGTGCAACGAGTTATTTATAGAAAAAACTAAGGGAAGGGGAAGTGGAATAGGTGGAAAGGGTGATTGGGCAGAATTGCAAACGGTTGCATAAATGAGAGTTTCTAGCTATGTGATAGGCCTAGTGGCAGATCTAGTGCCTTGGGCATCATCACCTATTCGATTTCCACTTTAAAATCTATTACTATTGGAAGAAAATGTCTCCGTATGAAAACGTCTTAAGCGTTGACATAAATTTGAATCAATTCGAGGACAATATTTTGCCAAAAATATGGGGACAGTTAACTCGAAGCAGTATAAATTTTGGCTGAAGTGATTTTTCTTCACTACTAATTATTTTCTAGGTTGTGGCATTGTGTGATAAGTGGTATAGTTGTGGGGGGAGATTTAGAATTTTATGTAAAAGTTAAGGGCTAGAATGCAATAAGACCTTTTATGTAACAAACTCTTTCGAACTTAAGTGATTGCGCCTGTATATAACATCCATGACTGAGAAGAAACAGATTTCGAATTCTGATTGAACTATATTCTACTTCTTAATTTTCTCTCTCTAAAAGTTATTTTTCACAATTTTTCTCTAAGTAACAGATTTGTTCCACATCATAAGCTAATGTTACTTCCTTCATATTTTAAAATTATTCTGAAAGAGAGAATGAGATAGCTATGAAGGTGTAGTTGGATTTAATTGAAGAGAAAATAGTGAAAGCACATTTAAGAACTTCATTTTACCAATGGCTGATGAGGATCAGGTTTGCGTCTAAAGTAAAAAAAGAAGAGATTTTCAAGTAGGAGATAAAGTGATAAGAAAAGTGTTCATACACACTGAGGATAAGCAGTTCGGAAAGATGGCTCCAAATCGAGAGGGACCATACATCGTATGTGAAAGAGTCAAGCAAGGAACATACAAGCTTCTAGACAAAGAAGGGAATTTGTTTAAGCATCTTTGGAATATTGAGCATCTAAGGTTATACTTAAAATGAACTCATCCTGTAAATATTTACTTTGTTTTAATTTAATGTATATATTTGCGGGCATACTCTTTCTTATCCTGGTGGCACGATGAGGTTTTAACGAGGTGCCTAGATCTAAATCAATATATTATCCTTTGCCTTTTTAAAGAAATTATTTTCGTTATGATCGTTTGAATTAAAGACTTGTTAAACATTTTTTCCCTCGAATAGATTATCTTTGAGTGGCTCGGATGAATTAAAGACTTGTTATCATTTGTTTCCCTCAAATGGTTTATCTTTGAGTGGCTCAGATGAATTAAAGACTTGTTAAACACTTGTTGCCGTAGAATGAATTATCTTTGAGTGACTTAGATGAATTAAAGACTTTTTAAAAACTTGTTGCCCTCGAATGGATTATCTTTGAGTGGATCAGATAAATTAAAAACTTGTTAAACACTTGTTGCCCTCAAATGGATTATGTTTGAGCGGCTCAGATGAATTAAAGACATGTTAAAAACTTGTTGCCTTCAAATGGATTACCTTTAAATAACGTGATTGAATTTAATATATTGTTGTAGTTTTATCATCTTTAAGTAAGATCAGATATTAATGGAAGTATAAAAGAATATATGGAATAAAACAAAGTGAATAAAAGTAAAGATGGCATAAAATACTAATAGGATCATAAAATAAATCTGACCCACATTACAAAAATACCTTGTATACCACAAGGACTTATATAAATAGAGTTTCTAGAAAAACCGATCTGAAAACAACAAAATGTCTTACTGCTCCAAGGACTTTGATTCAAAACAGATATATAGTAAAAATAGTTAACCTTAAGGCTTGTTCCCATCGATTTTATTCTCAACACTATATTATCCTTTTTCTTGTTGATCATCATCTGAATTTTCACCAGCCTCATCATCAGACTCATAATCATTTGAAGAGACACCTAGTTTATCAGTTTGTGCCATACTGTGAAAAAGGATTTCCTCATATGGTACAAATTCCCATAACTTCCCGAGAGACCTTTTGAGAAAACTCAGATGGAACAATAGGACCATATCTGATTTAACGGATGCTTCTCTCTGATCCATAGAATTTAACACCCCTCAGCATATACATCCACCGTATGGGCTATGTTTTAAGCTTTCTTCTTTTTTAGAGAAGTAATCTCATCTTTCTTTTCCTTGAGAATATCTTATAAGCCTTTTTTCTCCTCAGATAATTGGTTGTTCCTTTAAGGAATTGATTTCTTTAGAAGTGGTAGACTGTAATTCATTATAAATAGCTTGCAAATTTTAATGATTTGACTTAGCTAGCTCCAAGTCACCATTGAGTTTTTTTTCTTAACCAAAATCTCAATCTTGTCTTATTCTGCCTTGATGGAACCTTTTAGGCCTTGATTTTCAGTTTGAAGGGAAACGATGTCTTTGACTTGAGATCTAACCAGCCTCTCCAAGTCGACTATTGGCGTGACATAGCCTAAAACTGAATATCTCAGTGTATCATGCTCACTGGACACTTCAAATGATTCATCATCATTTATCATAGTGTTGGTAATGGTGGTAGATTGGGGGAAAGCCTTGTCAAAGTCTTCTTTATTGAATTCACTAAAATATAGATTTCTTATGTCATCCAAATTAACATCACCTTCAACAGAAGGTTGGTCAGCAGCAGCAAACACTGGGAAAGAAGGATCGACATCTAGCTCTTCTTGGGAATGAGCTTTGATAGGATTACTAGTTTGAAGGATTTCGGATTGGAGAATGATCTCAGAACCGATGGTAGTTTTCTTCTTTTTCCCTGATCTTTTATCACTACCCTATTTGCTTCTTTTCTGCCGCTTCTGTTTCTTAACAGCTGGGGAGTTTAATGGCGCTTCAGCCTCACCCACCGTAACAGCAGCGACATCTGACAAAGTAGCATCAATTTAATCTGGAAGCCCCAAACCACCCACATCGGGAAACTCAGGCGATAGATCATCATTATTTTTCTTCTTCTTTTTAATCTTGTCAAGATGGCTAGGAGCCTTGTTCCTCTCTGGTAGAAAAATCTTACCATCCGTTTTATCAGTCCTCTTGAAGATATCAGCAGCTCCAAGAGGACTGATAAATTGTTCCCACAAGAGCTCCCTGGTTGAGTTTGTTCTCCATAGATGGGTTGTCATCATGTTTGCTGAGGTAAAAAAATTATGGAAAGTAATTCCCCAATTCTCTATAGCCCACTGGTGCAACTTCGTAAAAGTGGTTCTTCCATATTCCAAATGTTTTAAGAACATTATTATAAACACTGAAAAATGAATCTAATGTGGAATTTAGTGTCAACATCCGATGTGAAAATTAATGCCAATATATAATAAAAGAAATTCATAAAGTATTTACCTGAATTTTTCTAATATCTGGTCAGTAAGTTCGGATTTCCCTTGGAAGTAATATTCTTAGCATTTTCCCAAGTACCACGAATGTAGAGGAATTTGGTCCTCCAAGGCTTGTCAGCCTCCAACAAATCATCAACAACTTTATAACCGTTCCATATATTGAAATAATAAAAGAGGATATGGTGGTTTCGACATAAACTGTCCACAATAGCAAATTGTTCCATACGCATTGGAATCATAGACAACTTTGAAGCTTTGATGCTGGCTAATAGTGTATATTAGGAATTGGGACTTAACTGAATTGGGCATAACCTCACAATATGGATATATCTGACTATCTCTGGGTCCAAAGGGAACCGAAGGCCCCAATTAAGCACTTCGGTATGTACCACTAGCTCCCCAGCTTTGCTATCTATCAGAGTCTCATCAGGGATGGGAATCCTCACTTTGATGGACTCTGAAAAACCCCACTTTTTTCTAATTCTGTCCAATTTGGCTGTGTGGGTATATATAGCAAATATTTTGAAGAGTCACCAAATATTTAACGCTGACCTTGGAGAAGTTAGGCCTCACTAGCCCAACAAGGCACCCCGGAAGGGGTTCGGAGTCTGGAAATCTAACCTTCTCCTTCTTATCTCGAACTTCACTGGTATCGTCGGTTTGGCCAGATGTCTCCAATGGACTATCCTCCCCACTATCATCCATATAATTATCTATGGTTGTTGATCAAAAAATCTCCAATGTTCTCTTCTTCACCACGAGAAAGCTCAATGGGTGGTATTGATGAATCTGGATCAAAATTCTGCAACGAATGAAGCTCCATCATTATAGGACCTTTAGTAGGTTTCTTTATCTCCTTGGAAATCATGGTGATTCTGCGAGGTGTGTTTCTCCTATATTTGACCCCATAGTTATAAAAGAAGAAGGAGGTTTACAACTACTAACTACTTTGGATTCGATAAAAGGTGTCTCGCTCGATTGATTAGGTGGGCATGAGATTATAAAAGGTTAAGCAAGAAGTATTGTTAGAGGAATAATTGATGGTCTGTCAGATGATGAACTCCTATCTGATTCTAGAATCTGTAGCACAATCAGTCCACTGGGTGAAGCAAGTAGTCCGACGACGATTCTAGCTTTCTTTTTCTCTTTCGTTAACTTGGATAGATTGAGCCAACCTCCTTTGATTAAGGCAGTTCTTTCCATGAACATACAAACTTTAGAGAAAAATAAAAGAATTAGAAAAAAGTTGAGAGATTATGGTGTTTTTTTTATCTACAACTGAAGTTTGAAATTTTTTCTCACATTAGAAAGAGAAACAATAAAAATCAAACTTATATAGTTTAAAGAGTACTCGAGTGCTTTACGTATGGGAGATCAACCATCTACCCATGATTAAGGGCTAGTAAATGTAGCTCTTTCAACGTTTAGCCACAAGTACCTAGAAAAATTGGCTAATATGTCCAATTATCACTTGACACGTGTAAAACGTAATTAATTATAAAGTCGTGACCTTTGAGCTGTTCATTGACCCTTCAGATTCACCTGGGAAACGAATAAGACATTACCTATCATGGTTAGCTCTCCCAAAGATTTTTTAAAAGAGCTAAGGGGGCTATATGATCGGATCAGATATCGTTGGAGGAGTATTATAGTAATTCTGATTTTATCCGTAGGGGAATTTCAGATCGGATAAATGAAAACCAACGAATGAACAATAACATAAGTGGACCAATGACTCAGTAATGTGCCTAGCATAAAAGTTCTTGGGCTTGGGGGCTCATATGACTGACCCGGAGATAAGATCTGACTCGAACGAACCATCAATCATAGATAAAAGTATAAATACCTCAACCAACGACATTAAATGGGTTGGATTTTTTCTAAAAAGATTAAATACAAGCACCTCTTTTCTCTTACTACTCTCTACAAAAACCTTAAATACTAAATCACCAGAAGATCTTCCTATTTTACCCTCATAATACTTTTTACCCTCATCACTTATAGGAAATTATATGACACTCAATCGAATTATCGATTTGTGGTTCTTATCTAACTAGAAAAAACACACATATTAGAACCAGTGTGCCTCCCATTATAGTCTGGACTATGTGGATTTCAATGAGTAAAGCTAAATATAATAGTAAGCTATCATCCAAAAATATAATTGTTAATATCATATATATATATATATATATATATATATATATATATATTAACCAATCTTGACAATGCTAAACTTATTAAATCTAAGCATTGGTCTAGTGACAAGAAAACAACAAACACATTTGGATGTTTTAATCATATGTCTCATCCTAGGTTACTATATTTCATAAGAGAAAAATCATATGAGTGGAAAATGAGATCAGAAAAATAAAAGAGTAATTTGGTGTAAGGAAAACCTCATACGAGAAGTATGACAAAAGTATAATATTATAGGATCTCTTTGTAATTAATTATAATTAGTTACTTATTAGATGTGTGGGACCTATTAAATATACTATAAAAAGACACCTTCTCTCATGGAGATATGTGATTCATTTTACCTATTTCTCTCTATAATTGTTTTGTATTTCTCTCTCTAGAATTTACTCCTCCAAACTTCTCTTTACCATAAAAAACTATTCTTTAAATAACATATGAAACTATCAATCTTATGTTAAATGGAATCCATCATCCTCAAATAGACTAAAGCTTAATTGTGATGGATCATGTTTGAGCAATAGAAAATATAGTAGCGCTGTTGTAACTAGCAAGGACAATGGTGAGTTACTATTTGCAATTAGTAATTTTACTTTGCAAAAATTCCCCACTCATTGCATAATCAACGACATTATTGCATGGCCTCTTTTATTGTAAAGAAAATGACTTCAAAATGTAAACATCGAAATCGACTCTTTAATTATGTTTGATATACTATTTTATGGTAAGGCGCCATGGTACCTAGAATCAATAATCAAATGATGTAGAAACCTTATTATCTTCCCATATGAACATTAGACATATATTTAGGGAACAAAATTATGCAACGGATTGGGTAGCCAAATGGGCTCTCAATCAGAAATCTAACTATGAATTCTCTCTTTATCAAGCTCCTATTCCTTTAAGTGTTATTATCCTTTTTGAAAGTATTTATGTTGGCTAATTAAAAATTACAACATGATCACATTCTTTGAACTGCTTTCTTACTAACTTACATGTAGGGTCCTCCTTGACCAAGATGTTTCTATGTAATGTAGAAACATGTTTAAACAAAGGGATTGGTGAGGACTAATGACACACGTAGATTTTAGAACCTAAGCTCATAATCTTGTTAAATAAAGAACAAAAGAGAGGAGAAGAAGTCGCTTGGAAGCGGCTAGGGTTTTAGTATTATTTAGAAAGTGTATCGTTTACATAGTGTATAGGCTATTACTTATAGAATAAACATATGAGGAAACACGCTTGGTCCTTATATCTGTAAAACCCTCTCTCAAACTCACAATGCAACAATAATAAGCATTGCGAGTTTGTCACAAAAAAACGAAACCGCTGTTGACTGAGCCTTCATGAAAATATCAGCAACTTGCGAAGCTGATGGAAAATATGGAAGCGAGATGGTGTAGGTCTAAAGATGATGTCGAGTAAAGTGACAATCTATTTCAATGTGTTTCGTCCTCTCATGAAATACCGAATTTGTTTCTATTTGCATGATACTTTTGTTATCCCAATGTAAAAAGATGTGGGTTTAGTAACATTAACCCCCATATTTGCAAGAAGCCATCATAATCAAACAATCTCACATGTAGTCATGGCCATAGTACGGTACTCAGCTTCAGTAGACGATATAGAGACAATATATTGTTTCTTACTTTTCCATGAGATTGATGAATCTCCAAGGAAAAAAAATCAGTTTTAAATTTTTAGTCATGAGGATCACTATCCCAATCAGCATTGCTATAGGCACACAGTTGAAGTGAAAAGGTCGAAGGAAACAAAATGCTTTGGAACTGAGTGTCCGCGAAGATATCTCAATATTCGAAGAACATATCCCCGATGGACGGATGTCAGAGCAGTAACAAACTGACTAACTATATGAACAGTATAAGTTATATCTGATCGAGTAACTGTTAGATAGATCAAGCTTCTTCCAAGAGTTCGAGATAGAGTTGGGTCTGTCAAATGAACACCATCAGTTGGAGAATACCGAGCATTGGTTTCAAGAGGGGAATCTACTGTCTGGTTATCAAAAATTCGCGCTCGCTCAAATAAATCAGATATATATATTTTGTCTAAGAGAGAATATAACCTTTTGGAGAGTGAGTCACCTTAATACTTAAGAAATATTGCAATAGTCCCAAGTCCTTCATCGCAAAGCTCTGAGCCAAATCACGTTTTAGTGCCTCAATACCATCAATATCATCAGATGTAATGATCATATCATCTACATATAGGGATAAAATAATCCGTCCTACACTCGTACATCTGATAAACAAGGGTGAATCATGATTACTAGCAAAAAAACTAAGTGAAGTAATAATCATATTGAATTTTTCAAACCAAGAACGAGGAGCTTGTTTGAGACCATATAAAGCTTTCCTAAGTCTACAAACATCACCTGGTTGGTGAGTAACACCTAAAGGAGGAGTCATGTAAACCTCGTCATAAAGATCATCATTCAAAAATGAATTTTCGACATCTAGTTGGAAGATCTTCCACTAGCGAACGAATGCAACCGCAATAAGAGTACGAACTGTCGTCATTTTTGCTACTGGGGAAAATGTCTCATCATAATCCATACGACACTTTTGTGAATACTCTTTTGCTACGAAACGAGCCTTTATCTATTAATAGACCCATCAGAATTTGTTTTAATTTTAATAACCCATCGAGAGCCGATTATATGCTTACCAGATGGAGGTTTAACTATATCACATGTATGAGTCTTATAAAGAGTGGTAAGCTCTTAGACTATTGCATTTTATAAAGAGGATAAAAAACAACTTCTTTAAATGATTGAGGTTCATATAAATCATCTATGTTCCTATGAAAGAGGTGAAAGGAGTTGAGTAAGAATAATACGCAAAATCTGGTAGTTTGGTAGACTTACTTGTACGAGTAGATCTTCTGAGGGGTGGAGCTGGTGGTTCACTAAAAGAAGAATCTGAATCAAGCCTTGATGAAGCAAAAGTAGTATCAGGTGTAGTCGATGTCTCATGAGCTGACACATCAATATCAATGGGTATGTCACTATTATTTTCAAATAGATCAATAGTCTGAAGTTTGGTACTTGTTATATCATGTGATTTTGCTGGAATCCAATAAAACGGGATATGCTCAAGAAATGCAACATGTCGAGAGACATAAAGAATCTGATTAGTGGGATTAAAACAACGATAACCTTTCTGTCTAACACCATAACCCAAGAAACTACATAATGCGGATTTAGAGCTCAATTTGTTGCTTTCTACACGAGGACGAAAGAAAAAACATGTACATCCAAACACTCGTAAAGAAGAATAATCTGGAAGTTGTCTGTATAACTTCTGAAAGGGAGACATTCATGTATTATCAGCAGTGGGAATTCGATTAATCACATATACAGCAGTATGAATTTCTTCTCCCCAAAAGATAGTAGGAACCTCAACAGATAAAAGTAAAGAACGAGCAGTCTTAATAAGAGTAAAATCATTGGATGTCTATTTACCCCCTAAGTCACACCTGAAGCCTTTTATTAAAGCAAAATGTTGAGTCTTAACAAGTGCCCGGAATTCTCTATAAATTCCAAAGAAATCTGATCTTCTTCTCATAAGGTAAACCAAAGTATATCAAGTATAACCATCGATAAAAGAAATATAATAGGATGAACCACCTTTTATGGAGACAGAAGATGAACCCCAAACATCAAAATGAATAATATCAAACGAAGAAATAGAAAAAGTGATCGTTTCATTAAACGGTAATGCCAATTTATTTGCAAGTTTATAACCACTACAATAAAAGATATTACAAGTGTTTAGCTGACCTAAAGTACCTGTAAAGACTAAAAAATTTAAACGTGATGCATATACATGTCCAAGACGAGAATGTCAAAGATAAAAGTCAGACAATGAAAGATTCAAACGAAACGAAGACAAATCAACACCAGAGGCAGCAATATCAGTCAAGTATATTTTTCAACTATCAACACCATATAAATCCACATTTGTTACCATAAGCGGAGCTATGCGGGTGTCTGTGGGGGCTAAGGAACCTACTTTATATATATATATATATATATATATATATTATTTAGTATTAAAAAATAACAATTAAACTTTATTCTATTGGAAAATATTAAACCCTAGAACCCATTGGAATCTGAAAATTATATTCAATAAATTTAAGACACAATTATATCAAGTCAATTTTTTGGTACAATTATATTTAAACCACTATTAAGTATGGAAACCAAACATTATTATTTAACTAATTTTTTGGTAGATGATGATTATATTTAATAAATTAACTATATAATTAGGTCAATTATATTTAAACTAGTATAAGTATATAAACTAAATATCATATTTTTGACTAACTAGTTTAAATATTATATTTTGATTAAACTTCTTTTGTATATTATAATTCTTAATATTTTGACTAAAGTTTTATTGTATACTGTCAGTTTTAACCGGCTATCTCTAGTCATAGACAATGAGAAATCACAACAACAACATTATTATTATTATTATTATTATTATTATTATTATTATTATTATTATTATTATTATTATTATTATTATTATTATTCAAACTACTAGAATCGATACTACTCTTTTGAATTTTTAGAGAAAATAACGCTTGATCCTACAACTCTTAAATCAATTATAAGATTTGTTACTCTTGAATAAACAAAATATAATATATATCTGAAATTCAACACCAAAAAATAACTAGATTTTAAAGATATTCTGAATTATGTTATTAATTCTTAAAATTTAGCTTTGTTCCATATCTTATGTTATTGTTCACTAGTTTCAAAGGTTAACATTGATTGGTCTATGTTCTTTCTAAAGATAGAGAGCTATAGAGTTCAATTTTAGAGCAAATAGACCGGCATATATCATAATGTTTTATTTATTTTGCATTGCTAAATTGGAATTTTATTGTTGTTGAGTTTTTTATGTTTGTCATTATAGAATGCATAGATATTTTAAAAAGTCCTAAATATAAAGAAGCAAATCCAAATGTCTTTAGTTTAATCACTCAAGTTACCAAGAAGAAACACAAGATGTTTTTTTCTTTCAGAAACACATATATTGGTGGTCAATAATCCACAACCTCAAGTCTAGGACACCATAATGCTTTGGTCCTGGCTACACGACTATCTGTTACTTCGAGTGTCTCTAAAATATAGAGTTCCCATATTTTACGACATGTCCCAATCACTCTGTGAGTCTGTTGGTTTTGTATAGCACAAACAGAATCAGAAAACAAGACACAATAACCAGATTTACACAATTGGCTAACCGAAACAAGATTCAAAACAAGGGTGGAAGCATAGTAAACATCAGATAACGATATATGAGAGGTACAAATAGAGTCAATACCCTCTATTGGCATTGGTGTAGCACTAGCAGACAAAACAGATATGAGTGAAACATGAGACAACGAAATAAAGTTCGACATGTGAGGTGACATATGATGAGACGCACCTGTATTCAAAATCCACAATGATGAATCAATACCTGAAATAGAAGACGATGATATACCTAAATGGTATGAAGATGTAGACATAACAAAGTTATTCTTATTCAGTTTGTTACTAGTAGACTGTGTAAAATCATTTTTTCTATCATATTCGCAATAAGATCCACATTCTCTAATCGAACAAAATTAAACAACCAAGAGATCTCAAATTAAAATCGGAAAAATCAAATCAAATCAAACCCCAAATCCAAAATTAAACCAAGTCCAAATTTAAAATCTTAGTGGTCCAGCAAAACCAAATCGAATACGCAATCAAATCCAAATCCAAAACCAAGTCCTAATCCCAAACTAAGTCCAAGTACCAAACTAAATCCAAATACCAAACTAAATCTAAATACCAAACTAAATCTAATTTTCGATTTCTATTTTCCAATCAAAATAATAAAAAAAAAATCTAAACCAAATTGAATTCACGGTTTACCAACAAAAATGATGTACTGTTCCAATAGAAATTTATCCCGAACCATAGCACTGAATCATAATCCAATCGGTCAGATTGAAGGATTGGATGTCCCGAACACGCGCTCCGGAGTTCAGCAAAAATGAACATTGTTTGCCTTTCGATCAGACCGTTTGATTAAGGCTACACACAACAGATCCGAAAACCAGAAACTGTATCTATTATGACGAAAGCAGATCAAAATTTCCAACACAAATCCAATCGAAAAACAAGAGAACAAATTGGAAACCACACGAAAGCAGATCCAAAACAAAACCAAAATCCAACAATAATATAACTCAAATAACTCAGTAGATTATACCTTTATGGAATAATAACTCAAATAACTCAGTAGATTATTTCCTCCCTAATCAAAACAATAATACAAATCTCTATCGAAGTTTAACCTGTTTTGTCAAGATCAATACCAATACACAATCCAAAATTTCCGAACATATCCAAGATTTCCGAATAAATCCAATTCTAAACCGAAATCCAATACTAATAAATTGAATACATAGTAGATACACGAAACAGAGGAATCGCTACGCTTCCCCGATTAGAGTACTCCATGCTCTAACACCATGTTAATTAAAGAGCTAAAGAAAAAAAATTGTTTAAAAATTTCTAAATTTTTTGTAGTTTTTAGAAAGTATATCTAAAACATAGTTTATAGATTTTTATTTATAGATAAAACATATAAGCTAACGGGCTTGAGCATTATATTTTTAATATGACTATTACAAATTGTCTTGGATCATAATAAAAAATTGTGTAATTAGAATTAGTTTCTAATGACCTAAAACTTTAGTCTTTTATATACGGCTATCCCTTATAATTTTATAACTTCATTATCGATAAAAATAGTCTAAAATAATAAACTAAATTTATAATCATCTAAATTTTGTTTTATTTTTACAATCATTGGCAAATTTCGCATAAAGTTAAACAAAAAACAATTATCTTCAAAAATATTTAAACAGTAGATAAAATAATCAATAAATGCATAAGTGTGAAATTTGTGAAAATAATAAAATTATGGAAATGTCGAAAGTAGGAGTGGACTTGGTGCAGCGTATGGTAATGTCGAAAGTAGGGGTGGACTTGGTGCAGCTTATGGTAATGTCGAAAGTAGGGGTGGACTTAGTGCAGCTTATGGTAATGTCGAAAGTAGGGGTGGACTTAGTGCAGCTTATGGTAATGTTTAGTGCAACTTATGGAAATGTTGACTTAGTGCAGCTTATGGAAATGTTGAAAATAGGATAGCTAGTGGAGCTTATGGAAACGTCGAAAGTAGGGGAGTTAGTGCAGCACATGGAAATGTCGAAAGTAGAGGGTACCCGGATTTGCCAGAGAATGCCTATTCTTCTTTATAGGCGGAGGAGAGCATCCATCCTCAAGTGTTGTAGGGTATGAGCCCTCCAATATGGGAGGAGGGTACAATGGTCAGATGTACTAGAGATTGTAAGCTTAGAACTCAATTTTGACTTGTTTTGTTTATTTTGTATTGAAAAGAGAAACTAGGTGCGTACACCGTACCCGAAAATAAAGGAAGGATAGCATGAAACTTGAACGATTCTTTGCATAATGTTGGAAGAACCAGTAGGGTTCTGGAATGTATTTCATGTAAACAAAACTGAATGTGCAACCATCAATCAAGCAAAGGAAATATATGATTTAGATTTATACTAATAAAAATAATTTGTTACCTGTACAATCGTAATTTTGGAAGAAACTAATGCCGAAAAGATAAAAAAACCACAAATCCCGAAATTCAATTCGGGAACCGTCTCCTCCATAACATTCGGTGAAACTTTATTTAAAAGTGTAGATCACGATCTCTCTACCACGACTGGAGGTCCAATTTAGAATCATGAACCATAGAAAAGGTTTGAGTGAATGAAGAAAGAGGACTGTTTGAAAGAGAGACGTGTTGGCTGACAGCGGCACCGAAAAGAAAAGCGGCGATTAGGGTTTCTTATGGAGAGGTGAACTCACTCATTAATCTTATATAATAATTTTTACTTACTCATATGGGGACACGTGTCATGTCCCAGAAATTTAGTTGGCTAACATTTGGTTTTTAGTCGGTTGAAATAATTTACGGTCATCTAATTATTGTCCGTCTCTTTAACTTCCTTTTTATATTTTTTAACTACAATTTTTTTGTCAAAATATATTTTAAAATTAATTTTAATATTTTTATTTTAACTATTATTCAAATAATTGTATAAATTCGCTTTTCGTTTCGGTTACGTGTAGAGACTATATGGTTAACATAAACTGTTTATTATTTTGGAACAATAGTGTTTAATCTATCTAAGTATTTTGCCTAGTTCGTTCGTATAAAAAAACGACAAAAGGCTATTATTAGTGTAATGGTTCCAATTACTTATAAGGGTTAAATATTAATATCATTCATTTAAAATTTATATTTTTATGTATTTTTGAAATATATGTATTTCGATCAAATATTTATTATCTAAAACTGACTTAGGTACTTTTATTAAATTTACTGTGTTTTTATTTGATCTTTCTTTTTTAAATATTTTTTTCTTTTTATTCTATTGCCTCTTAACAAATTAGTATCTCAACAACATAATCGTATTTTATTGTCTAATGTTTGTATAAACAATGATATTTTAAATAAATTTATTATTGTGAAGTGCAAACACGATTCGATAACCATGTCTAAATTTCAAGTAATAAAAAAAATAAGAATTAGAAATTTATTTATTTTTTTTTAAATCCAAAATCTATCATGGGTGGTACTAGTTTTATTTGTTTTAAAAAACAAAACTAATATGATTTTAGGATTTTTTTTTCCTGAGTTACAGTTTAAAAGATACGGACTTCTAAATTTTTAAAATTTATAGTGTAAATGAAGAAGAAGCGAAACTTTTATCGATTTGCTAGATGCGAAACTTTTTTTGTTTCACTAGATGCGAAACCTTTTTTGTGTTGCTAGATGTGAAACTTTAAAATTTTGTACTTCTAGATGCGAATTCAGGCCCACTATGATAGATGCTAGATGTGAAACCAGCCAACTAGATGCAAAACCATACAATGAAAAACCTGTGTAAAATATATTTTCTTTAAAAAAATTTAAAACATATCATGCGTTGTACTAGTTTTGTTCGTCTTAAAAAAATAAATGGTATTTTCGGATTGTTTTCCGAATTACGGTTTAAAAGATATTGACTTTTACAAAATTTTAATTTATAGTGTAAACGAAGAATATTTAAAGCCTTCTTTATTTAGCTAGATGCGAAACCTTCTTTGGGTTGCTAGATGTGAAACCTGTTTAAATTTTGTACTACTAAATGTAAATTCAGGCCCACTATAATAGAAGCTAGATGTGAAACCAACCAACTAGATGCAAAATCATATAATGAGAAATTTGTTTAAAACATACATATCTTTTTAAAAAAAATTCAAAATATATTATGAATGGTACTAGTTTTGTTCGTCTTAAAAAAACAAAACCAATGGTATTTTCAGATTTTTTTTCCGAGCTATGGTTTAAAAAGAAACAGATTTTTAAAATTTTGAAATCTATAGTGTAAACAAAGAGATGATAAACCTTATTTGTTTTGCAACATGCGGAACATATTTTGTTTCGCTAGATGCGAAACCTTCTTTTTGTTCCTAAATGCCAAACATTCTTTACGTTTTGTACTACTATATGCGAATTTAGGCCCACTATGATAGATGCAGATGTGAAACTAGCCCACTAGTTGCGAAACTATATAATGAGAAACCTGTGTAATATATATATATATATATATATATATAATCAAAATACATCATAAGTGTTACCGGTTTTGTTGGTCTTAAAAAACAAAACTAATAGTATTTTCAGATTTGTTTTTCGAGTTACGGTTTAAAAGATATGAACCTTTAAAATTTTAAATTAAAAATAAAATAAAAGAAGGAGAATGTATCGACTTGTTTGCTGAATTTTATATAGAAAGGTATTTTAGGTATTTATATAGAACGATTTAAAATATATGAACCTTTGCTGGATTTTAACGAAACCAATGATATTTTATATCATATTATCTCAGTCCAACTAACGCATGGGATGGACGTACGAATGGTATTATAGATATCCTTGATAACGAACCTGGTTATTCTTCCCTTAGTATTCTAATAGTGGACATATTTGTAGAGGATGTTAGGGAGAGGGAAGAAGAGGATAAGGTGGTCAATCTCCTGGAAGTTTAGATGATGTCTAGCACTTACAGACCTTAAATGAGTCGTCCAACTCCATATAACATCCCGAATGATATCAGAAAGTTATCCGCGAACAATAAAATCGAATAATATTTTGCCTAACCACGTGTCAAACCAAAAAAGGTCTTCTTCCCGTTACTTATCGTGACCCTCTACGACTTATTAGCAAATTGGAAAAGATTCACATATTACCTCTAAGTTCATGATGGAAAAGATTCAATCTTTAAAGATAAGAAGTTTTTATCTTTAATCTTCTTAGGGTAAATCCAGTCACACCAGATTGAGTTGTCGAGTTTCCTAAACGATGGATTAAAAGTGTACTTCCAGAAATGATAAATAATTCTAATTATACTTCCAGAAATGATAAATAATTCTAATTATACTTCCAGAAATGATAAATATTTCACACCTGATTGAAGGAACTGATTAGTGGTATACTTCTAAATATAATAAATATTTCTAATTATAAAGTTAATATTGGGGAGATGAACCTTGATCTCTACAAGGATCATCTACAAGGACCATGATCAAGATATTATTCTTAATAATAAAATCAATAATATCTTTTTATCTCACTAGATCATTCAACCCATGCTCATTCCATGAAATAATAAATATTAAATATTCATAGTGAGTTTGGTCCAACCATTTACTCTGCAAGATTTTTACTAATAAGAGGCTCACCATTCGGAGGAGGGAGTAGAAAACATAAATAAATAGTATTGAAAAGATTTAAATAAAAACAGTAATTAATTTGATCTTAATTCTAACTGACCTAAAATCAAAGCCAACTAAAATGAACTCATCGTGTAAATATTTACTTTGTTTTAATTTAACGTATATATTTGCGGGCATACTCTTTCTTATCCTGGTGGCACGATGAGGTTTTAACGAGGTGCCTAGATCTAAATCAATATATTATCCTTTGCCTTTTTAAAGAAATTATTTTCGTTATGATCGTATGAATTAAAGACTTGTTAAACATTTTTTTCCCTCGAATAGATTATCTTTGAGTGGCTCGGATGAATTAAAGACTTGTTATCATTTGTTTCCCTCAAATGGTTTATCTTTGAGTGGCTCAGATGAATTAAAGACTTGTTAAACACTTGTTGCCGTAGAATGAATTATCTTTGAGTGGCTTAGATGAATTAAAGACTTTTTAAAAACTTGTTGCCCTCGAATGGATTATCTTTGAGTGGATCAGATAAATTAAAAACTTGTTAAACACTTGTTGCCCTCAAATGGATTATGTTTGAGCGGCTCAGATGAATTAAAGACATGTTAAAAACTTGTTGCCTTCAAATGGATTACCTTTGAATAACGTGATTGAATTTAATATATTGTTGTAGTTTTATCATTTTTAAGTAAGATCAGATATTAATGGAAGTATAAAAGAATATATGGAATAAAACAAAGTGAATAAAAGTAAAGATGGCATAAAATACTAATAGGATCATAAAATAAATCTGACCCACATTACAAAAATACCTTGTATACCACAAGGACTTACTGAAAACAACAAAATGTCTTACTGCTCCAAGGACTTTGATTCAAAACAGATATATAGTAAAAATAGTTAACCTTAAGGCTTGTTCCCATCGATTTTATTCTCAACACTATATTATCCTTTTTCTTGTTGATCATCATCTGAATTTTCATCAGCCTCATCATCAGACTCATAATCATTTGAAGAGACACCTAGTTTATCAGTTTGTGCCATACTGTGAAAAATAATTTCCTCATATGGTACAAATTGTCATAACTTCCCGAAAGACCTTTTGAGAAAACTCAGATGGAACAATAGGACCATATCTGATTTAATAGATGCTTCTCTCTGATCCATAGACTTTAACACCCCTCAGCATATACATCCACCGTATGGGCTATGTTTAAAGCTTTCTTCTTTTTTAGAGAAGTAATCTCATCTTTCTTTTCCTTGAGAATATCTTATAAGCCTTTTTTCTCCTCAGATAATTGGTTGTTCCTTTAAGGAACTGATTTCTTTAGAAGTGGTAGACTGTAATTCGTTATAAATAGCTTGCAAATTTTAATGATTTGACTTAGCTAGCTCCAAATCACCATTGAGTTTTTTTTCTTAACCAAAATCTCAATCTTGTCTTATTCTTCCTTGATGGAACCTTTTAGGCCTTGATTTTCAGTTTGAAGGGAAACGATGTCTTTGACTTGAGATCTAACCAGCCTCTCCAAGTCGACTATTGGCGTGACATAGCCTAAAACTGAATATCTTAGTGTATCATGCTCACTGGACACTTCAAATGATTCATCATCATTTATCATAGTGTTGGTAATGGTGGTAGATTGGGGGAAAGCCTTGTCAAAGTCTTCTTTATTGAATTCACTAAAATATAGATTTCTTATGTCATCCAAATTAACATCACCTTCAACAGAAGGTTAGTCAGCAACAGCAAACACTGGGAAAGAAGGATCGACATCTACCTCTTCTTGGGAATGAGCTTTGATAGGATTACTAGTTTGAAGGATTTCGGATTGGAGAATGATCTCAGAACCGATGGCAGTTTTCTTCTTTTTCCCTGATCTTTTATCACTACCCTATTTGCTTCTTTTTTGCCCCTTCTGTTTCTTAACAACTGGGGAGTTTAATGGCGCTTCAGCCTCACCCACCGTAACAGCAGCGACATCTAACAAAGTAGCATCAATTTAATCTGGAAGCCCCAAACCACCCACATCGGGAAACTCAGGCGATAGATCATCATTATTTTATTCTTCTTTTTAATCTTGTCAAGATGGCTAGGAGCCTTGTTCCTCTCTGGTAGAAAAATCTTACCATCCGTTTTCTCAGTCCTCTTGAAGATATCAGCAGCTCCAAGAGGACTGATAAATTATTCCCACAAGAGCTCCCTGGTTGAGTTTGTTCTCCATAGATGGGTTGTCATCATGTTTGCTGAGGTAAAACAATTGTGGAAAGTAATTCCCCAATTCTCTATAGCCCACTGGTGCAGCTTCGTAAAAGTGGTTCTTTCATATTCCAAATGTTTTAAGAACATTATTATAAACACTGAAAAATGAATCTGATGTGGAATTTAGTGTCAACATCCGATGTGAAAATTAATGCCAATATATAATAAAAGAAATTCATAAAGCATTTACCTGAATTTTTCTAATATCTGGTCAGTAAGTTCGGATTTCCCTTGGAAGTAATATTCTTAGCATTTTCCCAAGTACCACGAATGTAGAGGAATTTGGTCCTCCAAGGCTTGTCAGCTTCCAACAAATCATCAACAACTTTATAACCGTTCCATATATTGAAATAATAAAAGGGGATATGGTGGTTTCGACATAAACTGTCCACAATAGCAAACTGTTCCATACGCATTGGAATCATAGACAACTTTGAAGCTTTGATGCTGGCTAATAGTGTATATTAGGAATTGGGACTTAACTCAATTGGGCATAACATCACAATATGGATATATCTGACTATCTCTGGGTCCAAAGGGAATCGAAGGCCCCAATTAAGCACTTCGGTATGTACCACTAGCTCCCTAGCTTTGCTATCTATCGGAGTCTCATCAGGGATGGGAATCGTCACTTTGATGGACTCTGAAAAACCCCACTTTTTTCTAATTTTGTCCAATTTGGCTGTGTGGGTATATATAGGAAATATTTTGAAGAGTCACCAAATATTTAGCGCTGACCTTGGAGAAGTTAGGCCTCACTAGCCCAACAAGGCACCCCGGAAGGGGTTCGGAGTCTGGAAATCTAACCTTCTCCTTCTTATCTCGAACTGCACTGTATCGTCGGTTTGGCCAGATGTCTCCAATGGACTATCCTCCCCACTATCATCCATATAATTATCTATGGTTGTTGATCAAAAAATTTAAATCCAATGTTCTCTTCTTCACCACGAGAAAGCTCAATGGGTGGTATTGATGAATCTGGATCAAATTTCTGCAACGAATGAAGCTCCATCATTATAGGACCTTTAGTAGGTTTCTTTATCTCCTTGGAAATCCTGGTGATTCTGCGAGGTGTGTTTCTCCTACATTTGACCCCATAGTTATAAAAGAAGAAGGAGGTTTACAACTGCTAACTACTTTGGATTCGATAAAAGGTGTCTCGCTCGATTGATTAGGTGGTCATGAGATTGTAAAAGGTTAAGCAAGAAGTATTGTTAGAGGAATAATTGATGGTTTGTCAGATGATGAACTCCTATCTGATTCTAGAATCTGTAGCACAATCAGTCCACTGGGTGAAGCAAGTAGTCCGACGACGATTCTAGCTTTCTTTTTCTCTTTCGTTAACTTGGATAGATTGAGCCAACCTCCTTTGATTAAGGCAGTTCTTTCCATGAACATACAAACTTTAGAGAAAAATAAAAGAATTGGGAAAAAGTTGAGAGATTATGGTGTTTTTTTTTTCTACAATTGAAGTTTGAAATTTTTTCTCACATTAGAAAGAGAAACAATAAAAATCAAACTTATATAGTTTAAAGAGTACTCGAGTGCTTTACGTATGGGAGATCAACCATCTACCCATGATTAAGGGCTAGTAAATGTAGCTCTTTCAACGTTTAGCCACAAGTACCTAGAAAAAATGGCTAATATGTCCAATTATCACTTGACACGTGTAAAACATAATTAATTATAAAGTCGTGACCTTTGAGCTGTTCATTGACCCTTCAGATTCACCTGGGAAACGAATAAGACATTACCTATCATGGTTAGCTCTCCCAAATATTTTTTAAAAGAGCTAAGGGGGTTATATGATCGGATCAGATATCGTTGGAGGAGTATTATAGTAATTCTGATTTTATCCGTAGGGGAATTTCAGATCGGATAAATGAAAACCAACGAATGAACAATAACATAAGTGGACCAATGACTCAGTATTGTGCCTAGCATAAAAGTTCTTGGGCTTGGGGGCTCATATGACTGACCCGGAGATAAGGTCTGACTCGAACGAACCATCAATCATAGATAAAAGTATAAATACCTCAACCAACGACATTAAATGGGTTGGATTTTTTCTAAAAAGATTAAATACAAGCACCTCTTTTCTCTTACTACTCTCTACAAAAACCTTAAATACTAAATCACCAGAAGATCTTCCTATTTTACCCTCATAATACTTTTTACCCTCATCACTTATAGGAAATTATATGACACTCAATCGAATTATCGATTTGTGGTTCTTATCTAACTAGAAAAAACACACATATTAGAACTATTGTGCCTCCCATTATAGTCTGGACTATGTGGATTTCAATGAGTAAAGCTAAATATAATAGTAAGCTATCATCCAAAAATATAATTGTTAATATTATATATATATATATATTAACCAATCTTGACAATGCTAAACTTATTAAATCTAAGCATTGGTCTAGTGACAAGAAAACAACAAACATATTTGGATGTTTTAATCATATGTCTCATCCTAGGTTACTATATTTGATAAGAGAAAAATCATATGAGTGGAAAATGAGATCAGAAAAATAAAAGAGTAATTTGGTGTAAGGAAAACCTCATACGAGAAGTATGACAAAAGTATAATATTATAGGATCTCTTTGTAATTAATTATAATTAGTTACTTATTAGATGTGTGGGACCTATTAAATGTACTATAAAAAGACACCTTCTCTCATGGGGATATGTGATTCATTTTACCTATTTCTCTCTATAATTGTTTTGTATTTCTCTCTCTATAATTTACTCCTCCAAACTTCTCTTTACCATAAAAAACTATTCTTTAAATAACATATGAAACTATCAATCTTATGTTAAATGGAATCCATCATCCTCAAATAGACTAAAGCTTAATTGTGATGGATCTTGTTTGAGCAATAGAAAATATAGTAGCGCTGTTGTAACTAGCAAGGACAATGGTGAGTTACTATTTGCAATTAGTAATTTTACTTTGCAAAAATTCCCCACTCATTGCATAAACAACGACATTATTGCATGGCCTCTTTTATTGTAAAGCAAATGACTTCAAAATGTAAACATCGAAATCGACTCTTTAATTATGTTTGATATACTATTTTATGGTAAGGCGCCATGGTACCTAGAATCAATAATCAAATGATGTAGAAACCTTATTATCTTCCCATATGAACATTAGACATATATTTAGGGAACAAAATTATGCAACGGATTCTGTAGCCAAATGGGCTCTCAATCAGAAATCTAACTATGAATTCTCTCTTTATCAAGCTCCCATTCCTTTAAGTGTTATTATCCTTTTTGAAAGTATTAATGTTGGCTAATTAAAAATTACAACATGATCACATTCTTTGAACTGCTTTCTTACTAACTTACATGTAGGGTCCTCCTTGACCAAGATGTTTCTATGTAATGTAGAAACATGTTTAAACAAAGGGATTGGTGAGGACTAATGACACACGTAGATTTTAGAACCTAAGCTCATAATCTTGTTAAATAAAGAACAAAAGAGAGGAGAAGAAGTCGCTTGGAAGCGGCTAGGGTTTTAGTATTATTTAGAAAGTGTATCGTTTACATAGTGTATAGGCTATTACTTATAGAATAAACATATGAGGTAACACGCTTGGTCCTTATATCTGTAAAACCCTCTCTCAAACTCACAATGCAACAATAATAAGCATTGCGAGTTTGTCACAAAAAAGCGAAACCGTTGTTGACTGAGCCTTCATGAAAATATCAGCAACCTGCGAAGCTTATGGAAAATATGGAAGCGAGATGGTGTAGGTCTAAAGATGATGTCGAGTAAAGTGAAAATCTATTTCAATGTGTTTCGTCCTCTCATGAAATACCGAATTTTTTTCTATTTGCATGATACTTTTGTTATCCCAATGTAAAAAGATGTGGGTTTAGTAACATTAACCCCCATATTTGCAAGAATCCATCATAATCAAACAATCTCACATGTAGTCATGGCCATAGTACGGTACTCAGCTTCAGTGGACGATATAGAGACAATATATTGTTTCTTACTTTTCCATGAGATTGATGAATCTCCAAGGAAAAAAAATCAGTTTTAAATTTTTGGTCATTAGGATCACTATCCCAATCAGCATTGCTATAGGCACACAGTTGAAGTGAAAAGGTCGAAGGAAACAAAATGCTTTGGAACTGAGTGTCCGCGAAGATATCTCAATATTCTTTGAACATATCCCCGATGGACGGATGTCGGAGCAGTAACAAACTGACTAACTATATGAACAGTATAAGTTATATCTGATCGAGTAACTGTTAGATAGATCAAGCTCCTTACAAGAGTTCGAGATAGAGTTGGGTCTGTCAAATGAACACCATCAGTTGGAGAATACCGAGCATTGGTTTCAAGAGGGGAATCTACTGTCTGGTTATCAAAAATTCGCGCTCGCTCAAATAAATCAGATATATATATTTTGTCTAAGAGAGAATATAACCTTTTGGAGAGTGAGCCACCTTAATACCTAAGAAATATTGCAATAGTCCCAAGTCCTTCATCGCAAAGCTCTGAGCCAAATCACGTTTTAGTGCCTCAATACCATCAATATCATCAGATGTAATGATCATATCATCTATATATAGGGATAAAATAATCCGTCCTACACTCGTACATCTGATAAACAAGGGTGAATCATAATTACTAGCAAAAAAACTAAGTGAAGTAATAATCATATTGAATTTTTCAAACCAAGAACGAGGAGCTTGTTTGAGACCATATAAAGCTTTCCTAAGTCTACAAACGTCACCTGGTTGGTGAGTAACACCTAAAGGAGGAGTCATGTAAACCTCGTCATAAAGATCATCATTCAAAAATGAATTTTTGACATCTAGTTGGAAGATCTTCCACTAGCGAACGAATGCAACCGCAATAAGAGTACGAACTATCGTCATTTTTGCTACTGGGGAAAATGTCTCATCATAATCCATACGACACTTTTGTGAATACCCTTTTGCTACGAAACGAGCCTTTATCTTTTGATAGACCCATCAGAATTTGTTTTAATTTTAATAACCCATCGAGAGCCGATTATATGCTTACCAGATGGAGGTTTAACTATATCACATGTATGAGTCTTATAAAGAGCGGTAAGCTCTTAGACTATTGCATTTTATAAAGAGGATAAAAAAACAACTTCTTTAAATGACTGAGGTTCATATAAATCATCTATGTTCCTATGAAAGAGGTGAAAGGAGTTAAGTAAGAATAATACGCAAAATCTGGTAGTTTGGTAGACTTACTTGTACGAGTAGATCTTGTGAGGGGTGGAGCTGGTGGTTCACTAAAAGAAGAATCTGAATCAAGCCTTGATGAAGCAAAAGTAGTATCAGGTGTAGTCGATGTCTCATGAGCTGACACATCAATATCAATGGGTATGTCACTATTATTTTCAAATGGATCAATAGTCTGAAGTTTGGTACTTGTTATATCATGTGATTTTGCTGGAATCCAATAAAACGGGATATGCTCAAGAAATGCAGCATGTCGAGAGACATAAAGAATCTGATTAGTGGGATTAAAACAACGATAACCTTTCTGTCTAACACCATAACCCAAGAAACTACATAATGCGGATTTAGAGCTCAATTTGTTGCTTTCTACACGAGGACGAAAGAAAAAACATGTATATCCAAACACTCGTAAAGAAGAATAATCTGGAAGTTGTCTGTATAACTTCTGAAAGGGAGACATTCATGTATTATGAGCAGTGGGAATTTGATTAATCACATATACTGCAGTATGAATTGCTTCTCTCCAAAAAATAGTAGGAACCTCAACAGATAAAAGTAAAGAACGAGTAGTCTCAATAAGAGTAAAATCATTGGATGTCTATTTACCCCCTAAGTCACACCTGAAGCATTTTATTACAGCAGAATGTTGAGTCTTAACAAGTGCCCGGAATTCTCTACAAATTCCAAGGAAATCTGATATTCGTTTAATAAGGTAAACCCAAGTATATTGAGTATAACCATCGATAAAAGAAATATAATAGGATGAACCACCTTTTTTGGAGACAAAAGATGAACCCCAAACATCAAAATGAATAATATCAAACGAAACAATAGAAAAAGTGATCGTTTCATTAAACGGTAATGCCAATTTATTTGCAAGTTTATAACCACTACAATAGAAGATATTACAAGTGTTTAGCTGACCTAAAGTACCTGTAAAGACTAAAAAAATTAAACGTGATGCATATACATGTCCAAGATGAGAATGTCAAAGATAAAAGTCAGACGATGAAGGATTCAAACGAAACGAAGACAAATCAACACCAGGGGCAGCAATATTAGTCAAGTATATTTTTCAACTATCAACACCATATAAATCCACATTTGTTACCATAAGCGGAGCTATACGGGTTTCTGTGGGGGCTCAGGAACCCACTTTATATTTATATATATATATATATATATATATATATATATTATTTAGTATTAAAAAATAAAAATAAAAATTTATTCTATTGGAAAATATTAAACCCTAGAACCCACTGGAATCTGAAAATTATATTCAATAAATTTAGGACACAATTATATCAAGTCAATTTTTTGGTATAATTATATTTAAACCACTATTAAGTATGGAAACCAAACATTATTATTTAACTAATTTTTTTTGGTAGATGAGATTATATTTAATAAATTAACTATATAATTAGGTCAATTATATTTAAACTAGTATAAGTATATAAACTAAATATCATATTTTTGACTAACTAGTTTAAATATTATATTTTGATTAAACTTCTATTGTATATTATAATTCTTAATATTTTGACTGAAGTTTTATTGTATACTGTCAGTTTTAACCGGCTATTTCTAGTCATAGACAATGAGAAATCACAACATTATTATTATTATTATTATTATTATTATTATTATTATTATTATTATTATTATTATTATTATTATTATTATTATTATTATTATTATTCAAACTACTAGAATCGATACTACTCTTTTGGATTTTTAGAGAAAATTATTTTCTCGATCCTACAACTCTTAAATCAATTATAAGATTTGTTACTCTTGAATAAACAAAATATAATATATATCTGAAATTCAACACCAAAAAATAACTAGATTTTAAAGATATTCTGAATTGTGTTATTAATTCTTAAAATTTAGCTTTGTTCCATATCTTATGTTATTGTTCACTAGTTTCAAAGGTTAACATTGATTGGTCTATGTTCTTTCTAAAGATAGAGAGCTATAGAGTTCAATTTCAGAGCAAATAAACCGGCATATATCATAATGTTTTATTTATTTTGCATTGCTAAATTGGAATTTTATTGTTGTTGAGTTTTTTATGTTTGTCATTATAGAATGCATCGATATTTTAAAAAGTCCTAAATATAAAGAAGCAAATCCAAATGTCTTTAGTTTAATCACTCAAGTTACCAAGAAGAAACACAAGATGTTTTTTTTCTTTCAGAAACACATATATTGGTGGTCAATAATCCACAACCTCAAGTCTATGACACCATAATGCTTTGGTCCTGGCTACACGACTATCTGTTACTTCGAGTGTCTCTAAAATATAGAGTTCCCATATTTTACGACATGTCCCAATCACTCTGTGAGTCTGTTGGTTTTTTATAGCACAAACAGAATCAGAAAACAAGACACAATAACCAGATTTACACAATTGGCTAACCGAAACAAGATTCAAAACAAGGGTGGAAGTATAGTAAACATCAGATAACGATATATGAGAGGTACAAATAGAGTCAATACCCTCTATTGGCATTGGTGTAGCACTAGCAGACAAAACAGATATGAGTGAAACATGAGACAATGAAATAAAGTTCGACATGTGAGGTGACATATGATGAGACGCACCTGAATTCAAAATCCACAATGATGAATCAATACCTAAAATAGAAGACGATGATATACCTAAATGGTATGAAGATGTAGACATAACAAAGTTCTTCTTATTCAGTTTGTTACTAGTAGACTGCAGAAAATCATTTTTTCTATCATATTCGCAATAAGATCCACATTCTCTAATCGAACAAAATTAAACAACCAAGAGATCTCAAATTAAAATCGGAAAAATCAAATCAAATCAAATCAAACCCCAAATCCAAAATTAAACCAAGTCCAAATTCAAAATCTTAGTGGTCCAGCAAAACCAAATCGAATACACAATCAAATCCAAATCCAAAACCAAGTCCTAATACCAAACTAAGTCCAAGTACCAAACTAAATCCAAATACCAAACTAAATCTAAATACCAAACTAAATCTAATTTTCGATGTCCATTTTCCAATCAAAATAATAATAACAAATCTAAACCAAATTGAATTCACGGTTTACCAACAAAAATGATGTACTGTTCCAATAGAAATTTATCCCGAACCATAGCACCGAATCATAATCCAATCGGTCAGATTGAAGGATTGGATGTCCCGAACACGCGCTCCGGAGTTCAGCAAAAATGAACATTGTTTGCCCTTCGATCAGACCGTTTGATTAAGGCTACACACAACAGATCCGAAACCAGAAACTGTATCTATTATGACGAAAGCAGATCAAAATTTCCAACACAAATCCAATCGAAAAACAAGAGAACAAATTGGAAACCACACGAAAGCAGATCCAAAACAAAACCAAAATCCAACAATAATATAACTCAAATAACTCAGTAGATTATACCTTTATGGAATAATAACTCAAATAACTCAGTAGATTATTTCCTCCCTAATCAAAACAATAATACAAATCTCTATCGAAGTTTAACCTGTTTTGTCAAGATCAATACCAATACACAATCCAAAATTTCCGAACATATCCAAGATTTCCGAATAAATCCAATTCTAAACCGAAATCCAATACTAATAAATTGAATACATAGTAGATACACGAAACAGAGGAATCGCTACGCTTCCCCGATTAGAGTACTCCATGCTCTAACACCATGTTAATTAAAGAGCTAAAGAAAAAAAATTGTTTAAAAATTTCTAAATTTTTTGTAGTTTTTAGAAAGTATATCTAAAACATAGTTTATAGATTTTTATTTATAGATAAAACATATAAGCTAACGGGCTTGAGCATTATATTTTTAATATGACTATTACAAATTGTCTTGGATCATAATAAAAAATTGTGTAATTAGAATTAGTTTCTAATGACCTAAAACTTTAGTCTTTTATATACGGCTATCCCTTATAATTTTATAACTTCATTATCGATAAAAATAGTCTAAAATAATAAACTAAATTTATAATCATCTAAATTTTGTTTTATTTTTACAATCATTGGCAAATTTCGCATAAAGTTAAACAAAAAACAATTATCTTCAAAAATATTTAAACAGTAGATAAAATAATCAATAAATGCATAAGTGTGAAATTTGTGAAAATAATAAAATTATGGAAATGTCGAAAGTAGGAGTGGACTTGGTGCAGCGTATGGTAATGTCGAAAGTAGGGGTGGACTTGGTGCAGCTTATGGTAATGTCGAAAGTAGGGGTGGACTTAGTGCAGCTTATGGTAATGTCGAAAGTAGGGGTGGACTTAGTGCAGCTTATGGTAATGTTTAGTGCAACTTATGGAAATGTTGACTTAGTGCAGCTTATGGAAATGTTGAAAATAGGATAGCTAGTGGAGCTTATGGAAACGTCGAAAGTAGGGGAGTTAGTGCAGCACATGGAAATGTCGAAAGTAGAGGGTACCCGGATTTGCCAGAGAATGCCTATTCTTCTTTATAGGCGGAGGAGAGCATCCATCCTCAAGTGTTGTAGGGTATGAGCCCTCCAATATGGGAGGAGGGTACAATGGTCAGATGTACTAGAGATTGTAAGCTTAGAACTCAATTTTGACTTGTTTTGTTTATTTTGTATTGAAAAGAGAAACTAGGTGCGTACACCGTACCCGAAAATAAAGGAAGGATAGCATGAAACTTGAACGATTCTTTGCATAATGTTGGAAGAACCAGTAGGGTTCTGGAATGTATTTCATGTAAACAAAACTGAATGTGCAACCATCAATCAAGCAAAGGAAATATATGATTTAGATTTATACTAATAAAAATAATTTGTTACCTGTACAATCGTAATTTTGGAAGAAACTAATGCCGAAAAGATAAAAAAACCACAAATCCCGAAATTCAATTCGGGAACCGTCTCCTCCATAACATTCGGTGAAACTTTATTTAAAAGTGTAGATCACGATCTCTCTACCACGACTGGAGGTCCAATTTAGAATCATGAACCATAGAAAAGGTTTGAGTGAATGAAGAAAGAGGACTGTTTG
This sequence comes from Limnanthes douglasii subsp. nivea, assembly GCA_036936605.1. Lineage (NCBI taxonomy): Eukaryota > Viridiplantae > Streptophyta > Magnoliopsida > Brassicales > Limnanthaceae > Limnanthes > Limnanthes douglasii. Next base: position 230,505,964 of record JAUPFV010000005.1, on the reverse strand, counting down.
AAAGAGAGACGTGTTGGCTGACAGCGGCACCGAAAAGAAAAGCGGCGATTAGGGTTTCTTATGGAGAGGTGAACTCACTCATTAATCTTATATAATAATTTTTACTTACTCATATGGGGACACGTGTCATGTCCCAGAAATTTAGTTGGCTAACATTTGGTTTTTAGTCGGTTGAAATAATTTACGGTCATCTAATTATTGTCCGTCTCTTTAACTTCCTTTTTATATTTTTTAACTACAATTTTTTTATCAAAATATATTTTAAAATTAATTTTAATATTTTTATTTTAACTATTATTCAAATAATAGTATAAATTCTCTTTTCGTTTCGGTTTTACACTATATGGTTAACATAAACTATTTTAACATAACCAAAATAAAAATAATAAATATTGTTTATTATTTTGGAACAATAGTGTTTAATCTATCTCAAGTATTTTGCCTAGTCCTTCTTATAAAAAAAGACAGGCTATTATTAGTGTAATGGTTCTAATTACGGGTTAAATATTGACATCATTCATTTAAAATTTATATTGTTATGTATTTTTAAAATATATGTATTTCAATTAAATATTTATTATCTAAAACCTTTATTTAACTTACTGTGTTTTTATTTGATCTTTATTTTTTTAATATTTTTTTCTTTTTATTCTATCGCCTCTTAACAAATTAGTATCTTAACATAATCATATTTTATTGTCTAACGTTTGTATAAACAATGGTACTTTAAATAAATTTATTATTGTGAAGTGCAAACACGATTCGATAACCATGTCTAAATCTCAAGTAATAAAAAAATAAAAATTAGAAATCTATTTATTTTTTTTTAAATTCAAAACCTATCATGGTGGTACTAGTTTTATTTTTTTTTAAAAACAAAACTAATATAATTTTAGGATTTTTTTTCTGAGTTACAGTTTAAAAGATACGGACTTCTAAATTTTTAAAATTTATAGTGTAAACGAAGAAGAAGCGAAACTTTTATCGTTTTGCTAGATGCGAAACCTTCTTTATTTCGCTAGATGCGAAACCTTTTTGTGTTGCTAGATGTGAAACTTTAAAATTTTGTACTTCTAGATGCGAATTCAGGCCCACTATGATAGATGCTAGATGTGAAACCACCCCACTAGATGCGAAACCAGCCCACTAGATGCGAAACCATACAATGAGAAACCTGTGTAAAATATATTTTCTTTAAAAAATTTAAAACATATCATGCGTTGTACTAGTTTTGTTCGTCTTAAAAAAACAAATGGTATTTTCGGATTATTTTCCGAATTACGCTTTAAAAGATATTGACTTTTACATAATTTTAATTTATAGTGTAAACGAAGAATATGTAAAACCTTCTTTATTTAGCTAGATGCGAAACCTTCTTTGGGTTGCTAGATGTGAAACCTGTTTAAATTTTGTACTACTAAATGTAAATTCAGGCCCACTATAATAGAAGCTAGATGCGAAACCAACCCAAATCATATAATGAGAAATTTGTTTAAAACATATATATCTTTCTTAAAAAAATTCAAAACATATTATGAATGGTACTAGTTTTGTTCGTCTTAAAAAAACAAAACCAATGGTATTTTCAGATTTTTTTCCGAGTTATGGTTTAAAAGATACGAATTTTTAAATTTTTTAAATCTATAGTGTAAACAAAGAGATGATAAACCTTCTTTATTTTGCAACATGCGGAACATTTTTTGTTTTGCTATATGCGAAACCTTCTTTTTGTTCCTAAATACCAAACATTCTTTACGTTTTGTACTACTATATGCGAATTTAGGCCCATTATGATAGATGCAGATGTGAAACTAGCCCACAAGATGCGAAACTATATAATGAGAAACCTGTGTAATATATATATATATATAATCAAAATACATCATAAATGGTACTAGTTTTGTTGGTCTTAAAAAACAAAACTAATAGTACTTTCAGATTGGTTTTTCGAGTTACGGTTTAAAAGATATGAACCTTTAAAATTTAAATTAAAAATAAAATAAAAGAAGGAGAATGTGTCGAGTTGTTTGCTGGATTTTATATAGAAAGGTATTTTAGGTATTTATATACATCGATTTAAAAGATATGAAGCTTTGCTGGATTTTAACAAAACCAATGATATTTTATATCATATTATCTCAGTCCAACTGACGCATGGGATGAACGTACGAATGGTATTATAGATATCCTTGATAACGAACCTGGTTATTCTTTCCTTAGTATTATAATAGTGGACATATTTGTAGAGGATGTTAGGGAGAGGGGAGAAGAGGATAAGGTGGTCAATCTCTTGGAAGTTTAGATGATGTCTAGCACTTACAGACCTTAAATGAGTCGTCCAACTCCAGATAACATCCCGAATGATATCAGAAAGTTATCCGCGAACAATAAACTCGAATAATATTTTGCCTAACCACGTGTCAAACCAAAAAAGGTCTTCTTCCCGTTACTTATCGTGACCCTCTACGACTTATTAGCAAATTGGAAAAGATTCACATATTACCTCTAAGTTCATGATGGAAAAGATTCAATCTTTAAAGATAAGAAGTTTTTATCTTTAATCTTCTTAGAGTAAATCCAGTCACACCAGATTGAGTTGTCGAGTTTCCTAAATGATGGATTAAAAGTGTACTTCCAGAAATGATAAATAATTATAATTATACTTCCAGAAATGATAAATATTTCACACCAGATTGAAGGAACTGATTAGTGGTATACTTCCAGATATAATAAATATTTCTAATTATAGAGTTAATATTGGGGAGATAAACCTTGATCTCTACAAAGATCATCTACAAGGATCATGATCAAGATATTATTCTTAATAATAAAATCAATAACATCTTTTTATCTCACTAGATCATTCAACCCATGCTCATTCCATGAAATAATAAATAATAAATATTTATAGTGAGTTTGGTCCAACAATTGACTCCGCAAGATTTTTACTAATCAAAGGCTCAGAATTTGGAGGGAGTAGAAAACATAAATAAATAGTACTAAAAAGACTAAAATTAAAAAGGAATTAATTCGATCTTACTTCTAACAGACCTAAAATCAAAGTCAACTAAAATACTAAACAATTCATTTCAGAGTGAAGGAAAAAAAATATAAGGGGGTCATCCAATAATAGGCTAATTCTAACAAAAAAAACCTTACCCTCACCAATCAATTTATCAAACCAGTTGTCGCATGCCTACGAATGATAGTAGAGTTATGTAAGAAAATTATATTTTTATTTTTGTATACTTCTCCTACCAGGGACAAACGGGAGATCAGATGGATTAAACAGTTACCGCCGAGAAACAAGCATTCAAATCCGAATATGCACCTCAGGACCAAAGGATACAAGAGAAAATCATACTTTTGATGCAGTGGAGGCTCACCGAATCCAAAGTTATAGAAAATCCCTCACTATCGACAGGTTTTAAAGAAGAAAATGGGGAACTCGACTTAAATATTTTAAAGTTTGGATTTAAGTTGTTCTAGATTGACCAAGTTCAATTGCTTTTATATTTTGAATATTCTGAGGTTAGATTAGCCAAGTCCAATTGGTTCACTCTTCAAATATCATAATATTTGATAAAAATACTATATGGATTAACCAAGTACAGTTGCTTAACCTTTTGAATGTCATGATGCGAGATTCGACTTTAACCAGATCGATATTAACCAAACACATTTTATTCACCTTTTGAATATTTTAAGGTTTGGTATTAACTATATTTAGATTAGAAAAATCTAATTGGTTTATCCTTTCAATATCATGATGTTTGGATTTAACCTGATGTAGATTAACCAAGCTAGGTAAGTTCATCCCTAAAATGTTCTAAAGTTTAGCCATTACTAGATCTAGCTTCTCTCACTTTAAATAACGTGTTTATATACTTATCAAAGATTTACTTACATAATATATGGGTTTGGATTCCACCACATCTTATTTATTTAAGACGAAGTTTATGATATAATCCAGAAACGACAAGGTAAAGGTAAAACGACTCTCTGTCTTTGACTTGGTTAAGATCTTTAGAGATGCATTGAACTTTTTGGTATTATGAAAAGCTTATTCAAAGATGATATTTACTGAAACTTTCCTGCACCGAGAAGGAACTCAGAGAAAGGCTAACACTTTTTCAAAGAGCGTGAAATAAAATGATTGAGGGCCACCAATTGGCCAGTTAAAATTTATACTTATTTGGTTGTCCCTCGAGGAACCAATGTTACAGAGTTTTTAAATTGGGTTGGGTCTACAACAATCATTCTTTCCATGACCGCATAGCTTAAATATTTGTCAAATTTGGTGCCGAAAATTAACTTATTTGGATTTTGATGAGGTTGTAAACCTATATCAAATCTACCAAAAGAGTTTCATATCATTAAAAAATACAAACCTTTTAAAATAAAGAATAGATCACGAAAAACATTTCGTTATTACTTTCCTTCTATTAGAAGCTATATTCTCTTTATTACTTTTAAGTATCATCATATGGTCTTTACTTATAGCCAGATGTACGTATGATGATAGACTATATTTAAATGTATGAATTTAACTAATATGTTATGACAACTTGGTTTTGTTATAAGAAAAAACATTTTATCTGAATATTTATTGATGACTCTATAACATAAAATACTTGAGGTGAACGACTTAAATTATATATCTAATAATTGTCTTTTATCGATTTTAATGTTGAAAATTGGTTGAGGAAGCTTTCTTAATATAAATATTAAACAAAAAAAATTCATTATATTATTGATGAACTTTAAAATATCCAAGTGTTGAAAACTTTACTAATTGTTGGTCTTGAAAAGTTCAAAATGTCAGTCGTCATTTTCATGTCGCGCGGAGAAAATACTTATTTGATGAATTGTCTTTTATATTAAAAAAAGTAAATCTTATAAAAATACCACTAACTTCCTTATTAACTTAAAATTCTTATGAAACACCACAAGTTATTTACTCCAAACAACTCGATATCGGAGACACCAACGTAAAATATAACATACATCACGAACACCGTTCCAACTTTAAATTTACACAACTAGAATAGTTCCAATTATATTTTAAATTTATAAGTTTTAATAGGGAGACCTTTTATGTTTCAAATTTAATGAAATTCTTTATACTGTGAAAAATATACATAAAACCATAACCAATATTTTAAACTATAAAGTTCAACGACGTAAGACTATAATGTTTCTCCAATTTAAAAGTACTAAACACATCTCTAGAGCCAAACCAAAATTACCAAAAAAGTAATTTTGCCTCTGATTTAATTATCATTAGCACAAGACATGCCAATAACTCAAGAAACTATAAAATAATATGATATAAACAGACTAGTCAGTGGGGTATACATTAAAAACTAGTTTCCAATAACTAGTATTCAAGTCTAATGATACCATGATTTAAAATATAAATCATATTTTATCTTACATAGAGAATATGTCCTGATGTGGAAAGAAAGTTAAAAGCAAAAGATGAAGAAAGAATATATGAGCTTAGCTTTTGTCTAAAACCGGCAAGTACTAATTGAGTTATCGAATCAAGTCTCAATTTAAAAATATTTTATTCATTATTAGGAAACCAATACATGAAATACGCACATGAATATGTAAACCATTAAGGAAACTTCAAAATATTTTCACAATTAATAAAAAAAGAAAGGAAAAGTTCAAAACGAATGGAAAAGTTCAAAGAGTTTTTAAAAGGAAATACAAGTTAGATCACACTTAACCAAAATATGGGATTTGAACATGAATTTGTATTCACAAGCGGATATTAACCTTCTAATCATGTGTATCTTAAATTCATGTATGTTTTTAAAAACCTTACCATTAATCACTATTATTTATTGTAAAATTTGATAAATGTTTTAGTGTTCTTCTCTTGCCATGCAACAACTCTCCAATAATATTTTAGACTATCCAGAGTTCCTCTAAAGTGATTTTTATGGAACAAAAAAGCAATCATTATATCGTACCCTTCAAATATTATCACAAACTTGAATTAAGCATCCAATAAATCAACCATGTGAATAATAAATAGAATATTAATATGATCATCAATCACAAATCATCAGAATTCAAGCAGAAACTACAATAAAAACCATCTTAGCTTCAAATTCTTTGGGAAAACAACACATAAATAATCATTAAAACCACTATTATTGTTATTAGATATTTCATCTACAACCTCCACACCAATAATATCGTATTTATCTATAAATACAAAATTCACATAGTCAAATATATGACTTTCAAAAATAACGTGAAAGTACAGAGTTTTTTAATGTTCATAATCTAACAATTTATTACCATCCAACTATTAAATAATCACATTCATACACACATAGCCTTTGACACTTGAAGAATAAAATGAGTACGAATAATACTACAAGATTAATATCATGTAGTGTTATAAACATTATCAACAAAGTAAATGACATTCTTTATATAAATTGTGAGTGCAATAAGTAAGTATACAATGTTGTGATGTGACTAATTGTGAAATTATCGCAATATGTCTAAATAATACTTGATATTCTGTTTTCACGTGTATTGTGTCATGTTACAAGCGTGAGAAACAATGTAACAACGCTACGTAATAGCACAATTAGTGCGCATTTATTAATATAATTTTTTATAAAATGGTAAAAAGTACATAGTGATAAATATGTTTTTTCACATAGTAGCGCATTTTTCTCAAAAAATAATACGTTCCATTCAACAACTTGTAACAATGTTATACATATGTAAACCATAGTATATATAAAATAATCTATTGCATTATAGTAACATGTGTTACCATCAACTAACTACACGCAATGAATAACACACTATATTATACTAAATTATGTATAGTGAGACCAATCACAAAACCTTATAACCTGTTAACATATAACATATAGCAGTTCATCATTTATGTGCAGACGCTACTAAATTATATTTATTTCTAAACATAGTGATTGAAAACTTCCACTATAATTCATGCACAAGAAATATGTACAAGAAATATGTGCAAGAAAACATAAAACATCTATGCATACACCATAAGGACATATTAACCATTACGCTTCCATTTTGAATAAAACAACTATTACGCGAGCTCTCTGTAGTAATCATCAAAATCCATATTTTAAGTGAGATATATAGGCTACCATGATTCAATTATATATATATATATATATATATCCACAAGTTTTCAACATATCTATATATTTATTATTTCTAGTAAATACATTATCCATATATTGTTTGTTATACTATTATACATAATGTTATGCATACATTATCGATTATTTATTGCTTAGTATCAGCATACCAATCATATAACATAAACACTAGATTATATGTTAAAGTATGTACATTATTCATGTATTGTGTGTAACAACACATCTAATTCCACAACCAACTCAAGTATCAGGAGCATTGTATTGAAAAATAAGTTCATTCTAGATGAAATCTCTAATTTCTCAGTAAATTTGTAAAGTTGAAACTTCACTCTAACACTTACTTATCTGAATACTAAATGATATTTAGAATATCCTAATTGATACTCAATTCCGCTTGTAATAATATAACATCACATAGTATAATATCTTATCGCAATTATCAAATTATACTAAAAATATTTGACTATCACCATCAAAATAGAAACAAAGAAAATACTAATATTTGATGTTCATATTTTCCATTTGCAAACTTACATCAATTCAGAATATAGATTCATAAGACTTAATAAACTAGAGAAACACACTACAGAGAAAGAGAATATACATATTTTTCAAAAAATATATATAAAATAAAGATAATCCATAATCAAGCCTTTATTCAAATTTAATAATTTCAGTCAACAAAATGTTATGAGAAGATTCAATTAGATTTCATTATATATTTTAAATTAAAAAAACAAGAATACCTCAATCATACTTAACTTTTATTGTTTTCAGTCCAAATATTCTTCATCTTCCTTATTATAACTCAGAAAATAAAATCAAATCCAAACATTGAAAATTAATTTAACTTACAATCAGATCATATCTAAACCTCGATATACTACTCAATCTCAATATTCAGAGGCTTTAGATTCAACAGAGATCGACGTATCAAACTTGAAATTACCAAAAATGAAATTCTTACTGATGTTTGACTCAATATTAATTGAAACTTAACATCACATCTCAACCATATTAGTTGACTGAATCACACATTTACTGTTATAATTTTAGGTTTTGAACTAAATTAGAGCAAGAAAAGAAAACAAAAATGATTTGACAATACAAAATAGTCATATAGATAGAAAAAACATTTTTGAGGTGAAACAATAATTAAAATCTATAAGCGATAGTTTTTTTTTTGTTAAGCCTTAAAGATAAAAGAAAGAAGATGAATCTTTTCTTCTATTTTTTTCCATAAATTTTCTAGCTTTATTCTAACCGTTTTTTTCCAAAACTTTTCTTACCAAAATAAAAACTCTTTTGGTTAAAAGAATTTTAAAAAAAAGTACGTTTCCTACAAGCAGTGTCATTGATAAGGCCGGAAGTCTCTATCAAATCTACTAAATGTATTTTAGATCTTTAAAAAAGAAAAAACACTTAAAAAGAGAACAAATCTTTTAAGAGAGGAAATTAACAAAGAAAGTTATTTTGTGATCAAGGAGATATAACCCATTATTCGGATACTTCAGTTGTATATATATCAAATATAAAAATATAAAAGACCATTATACCCGTAATGTGATCAAGCAAAGTTAACAAAGAAAGTTATTTTGTGATCAAGGAGATAAATTCTTTTAGATTAACCATTTTCACGTTGTTGAATATTTTGGCTACATCTACAATGTATTCCTCATCCTATTTTATTTTAACCAACATGTTATCAATGTAGGCCTCCGAGTTTCTATCTAATTGATCCACAAATATTTTGTTCACCAGACATTGGTATGTTGATCATATGTTCTTCAAGCCCAGACGTATGACTGTGTAGCAATGAATTCTCTATTTGGTCACAAAGTAGTATGATCTTGGTCATCCTCTTGATTTTGGATCAGGTTGTAACTTGAGTAGACATCCATGAAGGATAAAATTATTATTTTTGGCGTAGCATCGACCAATTGGTTAGTGTATGGAAATGGGAATGGATACTTCAAGAAGCCTCGTTCAGATTAGTTAAATCAACATACATTCTCCTATTATCGTTCTTTATCTTTACTAGTATTGGATTAGCCCTCCATGATGGGTAGTCAACCTCCTTGATATGGTAAATAACAATTAGTTTATCCACTTCGTTTACCATCACCTTTGTTTGTATAAGTTAATAGGATTGGTTCTTTTGTTTGACCGACCTCAGGTTTGTTTTATGGAATATTATGTTAGTCGATATTACCGTCATATCACGAGCACGACAAGAAAAAAGATTAATGTTATTTTATAATTGGTTAAAAAGTTTACACCTGAGGTTTGTTGAAATATCTATTCAACAATGTAGGAGTTTCTCACCCCCATCTGTATATTCTTTATCTCTTTCTCAGGTTCAACGATGTGTGAGGATTTCATAGATCGTCGGGAACTCTTTTTAATGATATGCGGATGAGTATTTGTTTTTATAATCGAATCTCAAGTTCAACAATTGACACGAGGACACACATTTTATCCATCTTTGAGCTTCTCATGATCACATTGTAAACTGATTTTGCTTCCATGATCATGAAAAGACATCACACACTCTTTTTGAATTCTTATATTCCCAAACCCAAGTCCATAATCAATTCTCCTATAAATTGTGCATTTTATCATGTAAATTTTATGAGAACATTTTAGAAGGGGATCAATGAAGGGGATCAAATATTATATTATTAACAATGGTCTGTTGTTTTTTTGCCAGCCTTTTGGCTCCATTTTTAGACTGTAGTGGTTCTCGTCTCTCCCATCATGTTAAGGATTATATTTCTTTATTTATATTACTTTTGATACCTCATAATTGTGCCTTCTTTCTTTTTCATAAATTTTAGAAGTTTTCCCTTTCTATTAACTCTCGGTTTTGATCTTGCAGCACCCAAAAGTATTTTATTTAGTAGTCCACATCGTTATGGAACTTGCAGTACTTGGACATATCCTTATTATCCTTCAGACTACAAAAATTTTGCGCTCTTTAGTGAATAAGTCTCTGGTCTTGAAATAAATGGAAGCTAGATTTTTTTCAATTCGATAAACGATCTCAATAGGGGCGGTCATTCCTCCGACCACTGTAGATAAGTAACTTATCCAATCAAATTTGTTTTCATGTTTTCGCAAGTAAGTTTTTATTATTTTTGTAAATTATTCGAGTCAAAGTTGTTTTCATGTTTTAAAAGTAATTTTATACTATTTTCGTAACTTTTTCCAGTAAAAGTTATTCCATGTTTTCACAATACCTTTTATACTAAATTTTGTAAGTTTTATGGTCTAAAATAAATATATGAGATTATGAAAGATAAATTTTCTACTAAAAGTGTTACATCATGCCAAAACAATCTACATATCTAGTCATATAAAAATATGTAAAATAAATAAATAAATGATTTAAGATTTTTTGTAACAAATGATTTGCATATAATTCTCTTGTAGATTTATTTTCACAAAATAAACTATAAAATAAATTATTGACAAAGCCTGCAAAGACAAGTACCCAAAATGTTTTTTTATAATTATTCTAATTTGTACTTAAACCAAAACATAAAATGGAATGAAACATTGGATTTTAGTTGTTATAGATCTGTAAAATAATATATGAAAAAAAGGGCGGAGCTATTTCCTCCATACGATCTATTATTTCCTCCACTTTAAATTTTTAATAAAACACTGAACACTTGTTTTTATCGTGTTACCCTTTATTTACTTTCTAATTTATAATTTGATGCTAGTATCCACTATTAAACCCTTATTACAACAAACACATCATTAAGATAAATTACAACCAACATATATGATTTAACTTCTAAAATTAAACCCAAAAAAACATAAAAACTCAATTAGTTTTAAGATTAGTCACAAAATTACATGTTTTTAAACAGAAAACATGTAGTTCCGAGACGACCATTCCGAATAACATGTTTTTTTAAAAAGCATGTGATTCTAAGTTAGGAACTCGGAATCACGTGTAATATTTAAAAAAAGAACCCAATCAACAGACACTAATCAAACCACAAAAAAGTATATTTTGAAGTCAATATACAGGAAAGAGACAATTAAACCAGAAATTGATATTAAAAAACGATTAAACTAGTAACTCGATATGCAGGAACTCGATTAAACGATGAACATGTTTTTTTTTTCTGCTTATAGAGTTCCTATGATTATGCAAAACAATTATAGATTTAAAGAGAGATTTTATTCGATATGTCAACCCATATATTTAAAATAAAAATAAGATTAACGATAGATTTTTATTTTTGGAACTCCAGAAATTGCTTCAAAATTGTTTGGTGGCTAGGATTTTTTAGGGTTAGAAGAGAAGAGGTCAAGGTCGATAGTTGCTGGAGAAATTTGGGTTTTTGAGTATCTATAAAAGTATCTATAAAAGTGTTAATTTTACGATATTTTTGAGTTTTATACAATTTATTTAGGGTTATATTTGTAAATTAAATTACTAGATTTTCAAATATCTACAAAAGTATGAATTTTACAACATTAAATATCCAACTTTTTGCAAGTTTATCTAGCATGTATTTAACTAATTATAGTTTTGTAATTTAGATTTATTACATTTTTACACGTATTTACAAAACCAATAAGTTGCAACATTAATCACCTAGCATTTGAAAGTTTATTTAACATGTATGTAGCAAGAAACAAATTTACAAATTATATTAAATTATTTTATGCTAATTCGACAACCACATATTTTCACGAGTAGTAGTTGCAAAAATGAACAATTTTTGGCAATTTACCTACTTTTTCACAATAGTATTTCAAAACGAAAGAAAATTATATATTAAACAAAAAAATAAATAGAAAAATCATATCCAAGCCAGAATGTTTTTATAAACAATTCACTGATCCTTCAGTTAATCTCTACCAACTTCCCTTTGCAAGCTTTAATGCTTGCAATGGGGAAGTCTTTATATCAGTTTATGACCATCTTAGGTCATAAATGGCTAGTTGCCAATCTCAGTTACTGCATTCTTCAACAAAATGCAGATTTCCAGTCTTTTCACCTCACCTATGGCTGGATGGGTGTCTCGGACTAGAGAATGAAGTTCTTATGCTCACCAATGAGCACCTTGTCTCTCATGAACCATGTGTTGGGTATTCATATAACATGTTTCCCCTCAAACTCAATTTAATGATTTAGGTGCACATAAAATTTCTCGAATCAGACCTGGAAATGATTCTCTCCTTTGGAGTTACTAAGACTTCCATATGGGAGAAGAAGCCTTTCCTACCCCTTTAAACCTCCTGCAAAGAATGGTTCTCATGGGAACTAATCAGGCTTCCATGAGAATTCCATGTAACATGCTTTGTTTTAGCATGTCTCACTTTAACATGGTGTGTATAAGAATCTCTCTCTCTTTTATGCTCAGTATACCAAGAGTTAATCCCTACCAATGTAATCATTATCGCAGTGAGTCTTCGCTCTCCTCCACTTTTGATTACACACAAATTAATGATTTACTTGCTGATAATGGTAAATATATAGGTGGTGCATTAAATTCAGGATAGAGGGTAGAGAGATAATCGAGGTTCTTGTATTTAATGTGTAGAGATAGAATGTTCCAAGCCTCTTAAATGTTTTTCTTTAGAGTATTTATAGATTAATTTTACGTCTATGGGCCAACCGGGCCAGGTCATGGATACGGGTCATGCCTATCAGCCTCCAAGCCCATTAATATTGCTTTATTAGACATATTTCATAAATACATACGTGGCTAGCACACAACTTTAATATTATTTTTATTATGGGTATAAACTGCCACCTAATAAAAATCTGACCTACTTTTTGTTTGTTGTCCTCAAATATTTTTAACCCTATCATCTAGCCCTCTTAGCTCTCTCAAAGGTATTATGGGAGAAAATAACGCTTTTATATTTTTAAAGAAAATAACACTTCATCCTACAACTCTTAAATCAATTATAAGATTTGTTACTCTTGAATAAACTAAATTTATAATCATCTAAATTTTGTTTTATTTTTACCATCATTGCAAATTTCGGATAAAGTTAAACAAAAAAACAATTATCTTCGAAAATCTTTAAACAGTAGATAAAATAGTCACTAAATTACATCAGGAAAACTATATAATCAAATTATCTCGTAATCAAATTATCTCGTAATTAAGGATAATAATAATAATTTATAATTTAAACACAATAATACATATTTTAAAGACAGATATTTAATAATATCAAAATCTTCTAAAAGAATTATCCATAAATTATAAAGTAGTATACAATGCATAAAAAGAATATATTACTAAATATATTACTAAAGCATTTAATTATTTTTGTTTTGACATTAATTTTATCTATTTTGTTTTTTTGTTTTTTTTTCTCTTTCTTTTTGTCATCTTCGCTATTGGGGTTTCTCTTTTTCATTCCTGTTATCTTATTCTTTCATCTTGACTATATTGTCCCTTTATTTCTTTTTTATCTCTGTTTTCTAGTAGTTCAGTTGCTATCTTGTTCTGGTGTCCAGTCTTTCATCTCTCTTATCCAGTCTGGTTCTTGTGTCCAGTCTTTCATCTGGTTCTTGTGTCCAGTCTTTCATCTTTTATTGGTTATCCAGTCTGGTTCTTGTGTCCAGTCTTTCATCTTTTATTGGATAGCTATCTGGTTCTTGTGTCCAGTCTTTCATTTTAATTATTCCGTAGCTATCTGGCTCTGGATTCGTTTCTTTCATTTTAGCTACGTGATTTCCTTTTCTTTTGGTTTTTAATTCTGAATAAAAAAAACATATGCATAAGATATAGTGAATGAAAAGTTAAATATCAAACGAAAATAAGTGTGAAATTTGGGAAAATAATAAAATTGTGTGAAATAATAGAAATAGTCAACACTAAATAGAATACATAAAACAGATGGGTAACAAAAAATAATAATAATGAAATACATAAAAATGATAGATAAAAAAAAGGATGTATAATAAGATTCTTACATGAGGTAGCCATGTATGCTGACAAGCCCACCTGAAATGAAAAAGAAAATATTATTAGAATGCATTGAAATTTTTAAACGACTTGTTTCACAAACATAAAAATATAGATAAAAACACAGATAAACATATATATAAAAAACTGTCATAGGTTTACCCAAAACCAAACTACTGCATATATAGTTTTATGGATGAATAACTACAATATTCCCTGTCTAATAGTAATATAACCAAATAATTAAAGAAAAACTGAATGTGCAACCATCAATCAAGAAATACATGATTTAGATTTATAGTAATAAAAATAATTTGTTACCTGTACAATCGTAATTCTGGAAGAAAACTAACACCGAAAAGATAAAAAAAACACAGATCCCCAAATTCAATTCCGAAAGCATCTCCTCCATAACATTCAGTGAAACGTTATTTAAAAGTGTAGATCACGATCTATCTACCACGACTGGAGGTCCAATTTCGAATCATGAACCATAGAAAAGGTTTGAGTGATTAAAGAAAGAGGACTGTTTGAAAGAGAAACGTGTCGGCTTACAGCGGCACCGAAAAGAAAAGCGGCGATTAGGGTTTCTTGTCGGCTTACAGCGGCACCGAAAAGAAAAGCGGCGATTAGGGTTTCTTGTTGGCTGACAGTGGCACCGAAAAGAAAAGCGGCGATTAGGGTTTCTTATGGAGAGGTGAACTCCAATCGTGCCTGGTTAATCTTATATAATAATTTTTACTTACTCATATGGAGACACGTGTCATGTCCCAGAAATTTAGTTGGCTAACATTTGGTTTGGTTTTTAGTCGGTTGAAATAATTTACGTTCATCTAATTATTGTCTGTCCCTTTAACTTCCTTTTTATATTTTTTAATTACAATTTTTTTTATCAAAATATATTTTAAAATTAATTTTAATATTTTTATTTTAACTATTATTCAAATAATAGTATAAATTCTCTTTTCGTTTCGGTTATGTGTATAAACTATATGGTTAACATAAACTATTTTAACATAACCAAAACTGATAGTGTTTAATCTATGTCAAGTATTTTGTTTAGTCCTTCGTATAAAAAAAGACAAAGACTATTATTAGTGTAATGGTTTCAATTACTTATAAGGGTTAAATATTGACATCATTCATTTAAAATTTATATTTTTATGTATTTTTAAAATATATGTATTTCGATCAAACTTAGGTACCTTTATTTAATTTTTTGTGTTTTTATTTGATCTTTATTTTTTTAATTCTTTTTCTTTTTATTTTATCAGCTCTTAACAAATTAGTATCATGGTAGAAGAGGAAAATTGAAGCTCTTCCCTCTCTCTAACATACAACGGTAACAAAACTCCTCCTGGTGATTGCAAAGCTTCCCTGGCTTTATGGCCACGGAACTCAAGGTTTAAAATTCTGTGGCAATTCTTTGTATATGGCAGTAAAGCTCATCTCATCTCCAAATACCAAAGTCTCGTTGTCCCTCTTCATCTCATGTACAAAGCCCTGGCATGAACCAAAACCATCTTCTATCCCCTTTCTTCCTACTCTTCCTCTCGTTGTCAAGCTTGAAGATGAAAATTCTGATGAATCAAATGGTTACATCAGAGTCCAATCAAGCATCTCATATCATGTATCACAGTCCCCCCATACCTTCATACCTCAGTCATCCATTCTGCTTTAATGATTCATCCAGTACTTCAGAGCAAATATGAACCCCAAAATGTCTAATCCAATGTCTAATCCAAGGATAGTCAAACCCCATACAAAACTCAGTTTTTTGATGTTGTCCTCCTTATTGTCCTCTGGATTTTCTATAACTTGAAATTACCTTCGAACTAAGAAGGTTTCATTATTCAAACCAGATTATCAAACCTGGTTGGCTCCCCCTTCGAAGCCTCTGCCTCGTTGGTGTCTCTCCTCTCTCATTTGGGAAACCCCAACATATACTTTCCAAAGCCTCCTGCTTTTGCCTAAGACAGATAGCTATTTTGAGCTTTCCTGGCTCTCATGTACTATCCTCAAACTTCTCCCTTCTTTCCACCTTTTCTCAACCCCAAGGCCTGCCCTCCTCCTCACCCTAACTTCTGTAACTTCTACATCATCTCAGACTACCAACCTATTTAGACCAGTAACTAGTACTATAATCCTGTCCTATACATGTTTAAGTCCAAAACCCCGCTCACCAAAATCTTTCTATAAATCTCTACTAAGTATTACTCCCCATTCAAGAACAACTCTTTCGTCTCTAAGTTTAAAGACGATTCAAAAAACCACTTACCTCGCTCTGCCTCAAATGACTTCCCCTCGCCCAAAATCAGCCTCCGATTTCGTATACTTATTCTCACCAGTTCGATCGCAGGCTTTCTCTTCTAAGCTGGCCTCTATTCCGATCAGCTCTTCTGAACCCGGTGTCTGTTTTGATTCTCCAAACAGCTTCCCGATCAACTCTCCTATGCCCCTCCCTGTTCCCATCTCCCCTCATCACGAAGCATTCGTTAGGGATGTTTTAGCCATGGCTAGAAGCCATATGGAATCGGGGCATTCCCTCTACCTCCTTGTCTCACCGTCCACCCTGCAAAATCAGCAACTTGCCCCAGAGAACCCTAGAAGCCTAGCTGAGATTAACTTCTCCTCTGCTTCTGTGTTGGGAGCCCTCCCTCGCCCGGATTTCAAGTTTTCAGAAGGCTTAGCAGAGTCTCAAATCTCTCTGGGAGCTTACGATAATCTAGTTGCAGCCATCTATGAACGCTGCTCCTCCCCAAACACGATTCCTCAATCCTCCGAAGTAGGATCGCGTCTGGTGCTCCATCGAATCGAATTGCTAGCCACAACTCCCTCTAATCAAGACCCACCGGTCGGCTCAGGGGGCTCTGGAGTTCGAATTGGGAATTCTCACCATGCCATGGCTATCAGCCCCTGAACTGGGTATGCTTATTCTTCGTCTTCGAGAGGGTTTCATCTCTCGTCCGAGGAAACAAAGCTCCAAGCGGCGCCGGTCGGTCAATGTTTATTGGGTGAGTCGACTGGAAGGGCGTCGGGTTCGTCGGAGTGCACTTTGGAAATCAGCAAGGGTTTGACTCATTTGGGTTCTGGGGATAGCAAAAGTCTGAGGAAATCGTCTAGGGAGAGAGTGAAGAAGAAGGTAACGGCGATTGAAAAGGAGGAGGCCAATGAGGGGTTGAAGAACAGAAGGTCTTGGTTTGCTTTGGTGAAATCGGGAATGGATATGGAGAGGTATGGTTCTGCTCAGGAGGATTCGGGAGTGGCTAAGGAGATTATGGCTGATATGGTGGAATCGGGTTTCGCTGGTTCTTTGTCAAAATCAGACCCTCACCTCTTGTTTTCGGTTCACGGGAGCCCACGTGAGAAGGATCCAGCAGGTCTTATAAATCGATTGGGTTCTCAATTGGGCCCTTGCTCTGTTGGGCCTCCTAACCGGGTTCTCAATTTAAGTCGGTCGGGATCACCTAATCAAAGCAGATCTTATAAATCGATCGGGTCGACCCAAATTCTCTCCATTGATAGACCGAAAAGAAATGCGGGTCAAGGAATTATGGGTGGTCCGTCTCCTTATGTACCATATTCATTAATCAGGAATTTTGGCAACGCGGGAAAAGGCCCTAAAGGAAGGCGATTCTTAAATAAACTTGCCCAAATCCCTTCAAAATTATCACAAGCCCCACCTTTAAAACCAAGCTCATTGGGATTTGCAAATTCAAATTCTCGTATACATTCGTCATCACCATCTTCTTATGCGAGCATTATTTCGGGACACATCGATAACCGGTCTCCTTTGGTGATTGGTGTCAATCATATGGAGCTTGTAGGAAATGACTTCATCATGAAAGAATCAGCAATGGGCCCGGAATCCTAGAAAGCATGTCTTTCAGGATATTTTCTTTCTCAACCAAGCAATCTGAGCTTCCTCAAAGCTAACATTGAGGCTCTGTGGAAAATGTTTGGCCTCATTTAATTTAAACCCCTTCCCGAAGGTTATTTTCTTTTCCAATTTGGTTACGAAAGTATGGTTAAAAAGGTCTTAGAGGGAGCCCCATGGCATTTTGGAGGCAATTTGATGATTCTGAAAGTTTGGGAACCTCTCTCCCCTCTTATCAAAGACCCTCATACGGAAATCCCTATCTGGGTTAAGGTTTTCAATTTGCCCCTGGAACTCTGGACGGCGGAGGGATTTAGTAACATTGGCTCAGTCTTAGGGACTCCTTTATATGTGGATCACCAAACGGAGAGAAAAGAAAAGCTCAACTCGCTCGCATCTATATTATGATCTCTGTAGGATCTCCCATCCACTCTGAGCTCTCCTTTAAGATAAGGGGAAAATCTATCTCGGTATCTTTTGAATACCAGGGCCTACCTCCCCAGTGCGCCAACTGTAAGGTTTTTGGTCATCCTACTCGTATCTGCAAAAAAGGCCCCATGAAGCTATCCCCTTTCCCAGCTTCAACTTCATCCTCTGAGGAAGATCCTTTCGAGTACATTCCTGAAGCAGACCCTAGTCATCACCTTTCATCCATAAATGAAGGGACAGAAGTGGAAAGTGGAGAAGAGGCAGAATCTCCTTCGAAAAGGCTTCGCACTGTAGACCCGAAGGGGAAGGGTAAAATGGATATGTCCTCCGACAGGACCATCGTCTGATGCACTGTAAGTCACTCTTTTAATGAATATTGCTTCCTGGAATGTTCGGGGTCTCAATGACCCTGTTAGACAAAAAGACGTAACTGATTTTATTATTAGAAATAGTATTTCCTTGCTTATTCTAGTCGAGACTAAAGTTAATATAGCTAAGATTGACGCTATCATAAGTAAAATGGTCCCCTTCTGGCATGTCATAAATAACTACTCCTCCCATCCCCTCGGTCAAATTTGGGTCACATGGAACCCAAGTGTGATCACAATCTCGAAACTCACCGAGTCACCCCAGTACATCCATTGCCGAGTCAAATGCCATAATTATAATACGGCATTTAGGTTAGCAGCAATCTATGATTTTAACGAAGCAATTGATCGCTCCCCCCTTTGGAACGACTTAATAGCCATTTCCAATCAAGAGAAACATATACCTTGGGTCGCACTAGGAGACTTTAATGCTATCCGTCACCCTGACGAGAGAATTGGTGCTTCTAATAACTGGACTTCAGCTATTGACGAGTTTAACAACTGCTGTTACCTAAGTGAGCTTAGTGATCTCCGGTCCACCGGGTTTCACTTCACTTGGATTAACAAGCAGCCTGCTCGACCAATCCTCTCCAAAATTGATCGGGTTATGGTCAGTCCCAACTGGGACGACCTTTTCCCAATGTCTAATGCCCGATATGGCTTCCTTAGAACGTCAGACCATACCACAGTAACTCTCAATCTCGGTATGCCTAGACCTAGAAGTAAAAAGCCCTTCCGGTTTTTCAACATGTGGCAATCTCATCCTTCTTTTAAGGAAATTGTCCTGAAAAGCTAGAAATGCCCTATTTCCTCCTCTGGAATGCGGCTTGTAACTGAAAAGCTAAAAAGACTCCAACTCGATCTCGCAAAACTCAACCGTAGAGAATTTAGTGATATCAGTAATAGAGTTAGTAAGACTCAATCCAAGATGTTTGAGACCCAATCAAGACTTGGGCAAGATCCCCTCAACCCGAGACTCATTTGCGAAGAAATTGAGGCATCCAAAGACTATATATTTTATAGTCGTGCAGAGGAGTCATTTCTAAAACAAAAATCTCGAGAAAATTGGATTAAGCTCGGGGACAAGAATACTAAATTCTTCTATAATAGTATCAAGTCCCGTATCTTCCGTAATAAAATCGTTTCTATTAATAATGACTCAGGAGTTACATCTCTTCGCCAGCTGGTATCTCTAAAGTCATTGTTAAGTACTTCAAAAATTCGTTGGGCACTCATCACTCCATCTCTTACCCGGGTCTGGAGAGAGTCTCTTCTCTGATTACTTCCACTGTCAACAGTAATGATAGGGATTTAATGACGCGCGAAATCTCTTGCGAGGAAATTAAATCTGCATTATTCAGCATTGACAGTAACAAGTCGTCTGGGCCTGATGGATATAACTCTTCCTTCTTTAAATCTTCTTGGAATATAGTTGGACCTGATATTTGTAATGGTGTCCTAAAATTCTTTAATTCGGGATGTTTGGATAAGTCTTGGAACTCAACTTCCATTACTCTTATTCCCAAAACCGTATCTCCCTCTGTTCCTGGAGACTTTAGACCTATTGCCCTATGCAATGTAGTCTATAAAATTATCTCCAAAATTCTTGCTAATAGAATTAAGGATTCCTTCCCTTATCTAATCAACCCTTCTCAATCGGCCTTCGTGGCGGGAAGGAATATCTCAGATAACATTCTATTGTCCCAAGAACTATTGCGAGGGTATCATTCCAATGTTGCAGGCAAAAGGATTGCTCTCAAAATAGATATAATGAAAGCTTTTGATAATGTCCATTGGCACCTAGTTCTTGACATCCTGGTGGCAATGCAATTTCCTGAAAAAATGGTTACTTGGATAATAAAATGTATCTCCTCCACCTCTTACTCCATTAATATTAATGGAGACTCTTTTGGGAATTTTTCTGGGAAAAAGGGACTGAGACAAGGTGATTCTTTATCACCTTTCCTTTTTGTACTCATTATGCAAGTTCTTTCTGGGTTACTCAAAGAAAAAAGCCAGAATAAAAACTTTAGATTTCACTGGAAGTGCCAAAAGCTTAAAATCATCAATCCCTGCTTCGCAGATGACCTGATGATCTTCAGCCATGGGGAATCCATCTCTCTAAACCTTATAAAAGAGGCCATGGATGAATTCTATAAGCTCTCTGGTCTTAAAGTTAACCTTTTAAAAAGTCATATTTTTCTTTCGGGTATTGAGGAGTCTCTCAAGTCTAGTTTATTGCCCATTCTGGGCTTCCCGGAAGGTACTCTCCCAGTAAAGTATCTGGGAGTCCCCCTTATAACGAGTAGACTTACCCACTCGGACTGTCGTCCGCTTCTTCACAAGATCACTAATCGTATTGACTCCTGGACCTCCAAACACCTCTGTTATGCAGGAAGGCTTCAGTTAATTAAGTCTGTCTTATTTGCTGGTCAGGTCTACTGGTCCTCTATTTTTATTCTCCCCTCTAGAATAATCAAAGAGCTAAGCCAATACCTTAGTCGTTTCCTCTGGTCGGGAACGATCACGAAGATTCATGGGGCAAAAGTTTCATGGGACTCTGTAACGTCTCCCATAAAAGAGGATGGCCTTGGGATTTTGAATCTAAAGATTTGGAATCAGGCGGCCATCCTCAAGCATATTTGGTCTATTGTTAGTAATACTAATCACTCCATCTGGTGTGAGTGGATAAAAGTGGAAAAAATGAAAGACGAATATTTTTGGATCATCCATTCTGGATCCAATCCATCGTGGATATGGAGGAAAATTCTTCGTATGCGCCCTTTGGCAAGTAATTTGTACAGGGTGGCTATTGGCAATGGTAATAATACTTCTTTCTGGTATGACCCTTGGCTTCTTTCAAAGTCTCTAGCTTCTCACTATGGAGAAAACATTATAAGTGACTCTCGTCTGGGAGATAATCTTAAGGTATCGGATATCATTCATAATGGATCCTGGAACTGGCCAGCTGATATCAGACCAGCGAGAGCCCGAAGTAGATCTCATCTACTTGAAATAAACAACCTCATCGAAACTCTTCCCCCCTAACATCGCCTCCATCGATGTCCCGTTTTGGACGGCAATAGCAGGAAATTCTACGTTCACAATTAAGGACACGTATAATGCAATTCGATCTCCCAACCCCGAAGTGGGTTGGGCCGGGTTAGTATGGCACAAATATAACATTCCTCGCCACTCCTTTATTCTTTGGCTTTCTATTTTAGGCAAGCTTGTAACCAGGGAAACAAATCTCGGTTGGGGACTAAACACCCCCACTGACTGTGTCCTTTGCAATTCTGATTCTGAATCTATCTCTCATATTCTCTATGAGTGTAGATACACTCTGAATATTTGGTCCTATGCTAGTTCTAAGCTAGGATTTCCGTTCTGTTCTTCGTGCTGGAAATCTTGGATTATCGAGGCGTCAAAATGGTCCATCTCTCGTGACCATTTTATCTGGCGTACTTGTTTTGGCGCGGTCACATACCACGTCTGGAAGGAGCGGAATGCAAGAATTTTTGGCTCTGCTCCAGCCCTGGAATCTTTAACATTCCATCGTATTGTAGATGATCTACGATTCAGATTCCAGGGTACCAAGATCAGCCGGCCATAGTAAAATTATTATGCTTCATCTACTTATTCCTCTTTTCTATGCAGGTTTTTCTCTCACCAAGACTTCTAGCAATCCTCCAGTCGATCTGATCAAGTCCGAAGTCCGAGCCTCGTTTATGCTACGTCAGCAAACAGTGATCTTATGTTTCCTATATTCTATGTTGTATTACTTAATCTAACTCTCTTTCAATTAAATGTCTCCTCGGGGTATGCCCCAGTTCTCTTGTATGAACTATTTCTATTAATTTAAAGTTTACTTTCACAAAAAAAAAATAGTATCTTAACATAATCGTCTAACGTTTGTATAAACAATGGTACTTTAAATAAATTTATTATTGTGAAGTGCAAACACGATTCGATAACCATGTCTAAATTCCAAGTAATGATAAAAAAATAAGAATTAGAAATTTGTTTTTTTTTTAAATTCAAAACCTATCACGAGTGGTACTAGTTTTATTTGTTTTAAAAAAACAAAACTAATATGATTTTAGGATTTTTTTTCCTGAGTTATAGTTTAAAAGATACGGACTTCTAAATTTTTAAAATTTATAGTGTAAACGAAGAAGAAACGAAACTTTTATCGTTTTGCTAGATGTGAAACCTTCTTTGTTTCGCTAGATGCGAAACCTTTTTTGTGTTTCTAGATGTGAAACTTTAAAATTTTGTACTGCTAGATGCGAATTCATGCCCACTATGATAGATGCTAGATGCGAAACCACCCCACTAGATGTGAAACCAACCCACTAGATGCGAAACCATACAATGAGAAACCTGTGTAAAATATATTTTCTTTAAAATTTTTAAAACATATCATGCGTTGTACTAGTTTTGTTCGTCTTAAAAAAACAAATGGTATTTTCGGATTGTTTTCCGAATTACGGTTTAAAAGGTATTGACTTTTACAAAATTTTAATTTATAGTGTAAACGAAGAATATGTAAAACCTTCTTTACTTAGCTAGATGCGGAACCTTCTTTGGGTTTCTAGATGTGAAACCTGTTTAAATTTTGTACTACTAAATGTAAATTCAGGCCCACTGTAATAGAAGCTAGATGCGAAATCAACCCACTAGATGCAAAATCATATAATGAGAAATTTGTTTAAAACATATATATATATATATATATATATATATATATATATATATATATATATATCTTTTTAAAAATAAATTCAAAACATATTATGAATGGTACTAGTTTTGTTCATCTTAAAAAAACAAACCAATGGTATTTTCGATTTTTTTTCCGATATATGGTTTAAGAGATACGGATTTTTAAATTTTTTAAATATATAGTGTAAACAAAGAGATGATAAACCTTCTTTGTTTTACAACATGCGGAACATTTTTTGTTTCGCTAGATGCAAAACCTTCTTTTTGTTCCTAAATGCCAAACATTCTTTACGTTTTGTACTACTATATGCGAATTTAGGCTCACTATGATAGATGCAGATGTGAAACTAGCCCACTAGATGCGGAACTATATAATGAGAAACCTGTGTAATATATATATATATATATATATATATATATATATATATAAACACATCATAAGTGTTACTAGTTTTGTTGGTCTTAAAAAATAAAACTAATTGTATTTTCACATTTGTTTTTCGAGTTATGGTTTAAAAGATATGAACCTTTAAAATTTTAAATTAAAAATAAAATAAAAGAAGGAGAGTGTGCCGAGTTGTTTGCTGGATTTTAGGGTAAAAAACACCAGTCATCCTCCACGTTTGCCGATTGTAACAAATTAGTCCCTGTCCTTTGAGGCCGTAATAAAGGGGTCCTTGTCGTTGTATTGGGTAGAACAAAACCATCTTTTTCGAGTCCAGCCCAACATTTCTCCCCATTATACCCTTTGACCAGCCACATCAGCTATCCACGTAGGACGCTGATGTGGCAACAGTAAAAAAAGTAAAAGCAGTTTTTACTTTAACCCAACCCTTTAACCCTACTTCCAACCCTAAAACCCGACCCGTTAGCCCTAAACCCATCTAAAACCCAGCCCAACCCATCTAAATCATCATCATTTACTACTTTTCTTTTTAATTCGTCTTCCTCCTCTTTCCTCGTTGCTTCCTCTCTCTCTCATCTTTCTCCATATATTATTTCTTTCAGATTCTCCTTTTCTGACCTGTTCTCTGAATCTTCTCTTCACCGGGTCGGAAGATTCAGATATACGCAGCGGAAGATTCATATATATTATTTCTCTCATCTTCTCTTCACCTCCTCTTTCCCATATAATATTTCTTCCACATCTACACTTGAACCCGGTCAACCCGACCCGGTGTTTCCAAACACCAAAGAATACTCCCGAAATAAATCCGACCGAGTTCACTCCTAAAATACATATCCATTTTTCTTATATTCCGCTGCGTAACCCTCGTAATGGGTGATACACAATTCAAAAGATGAGAATTATAATGTTCTCTCTTACAATAATTTATTTTTATTAGAGCATAAATGCTGAATTGATTAGGTCATATTTAATAGAGTTAACCACCGTATCGGACAATCCGTCTCACTAACCCATACACATCCAATAGTTGCTTACATTGAAAACAAATTAATTCTCCAGATATAATGAGGGTAGGTTCTTGCAATTTAAAGTCTTTTTAAAACCCATCAATTTGTTTTTTTCAAAGATTACAACTTTGTATCGATTCCCGTGAAAATGAAATAATTTTCTGGGTTTTGGTTTCTAGGTTTTGGTTTCTGGGTTCTGTTCTATATTTATTGGGCTAAAAACTTAACCAATCGAAGCTCTATGTAAACTGTAAAGCATAAGGCTTTTGCTCTATTTTTAATTTTCGCTTCCTTTTCTTCTTTAGTCGTTGAAATTAAAATGGCTTTTTAGAAAGAGAAAACTTTGTGATGAGAGAGAAAGTGTTTTGGCAACTACTGCATTTTTGTTTGTATGATTGATTATGGAAGGAGGAAGAAAGTAGAAAGTTATACAAGCGTTAATTTACACAGAAACAGACGTAAAGTAAAAGAGAGAATCTGAAAGAAATAATATATGGAGAAAAGATGAGAGAGAGAGGAAGCAACGAGGAAAGAGGAGGAAGACGAATTAAAAAGAAAAGTAGTAAATGAGGATGATTTAGATGGGTTGGGCTGGGTTTTAGATGGGTTTAGGGCTAACGGGTCGGGTTTTAGGGTTGGAAGTAGGGTTAAAGGGTTGGGTTAAAGTAAAAACTGCTTTTACTTTTTTTACTGTTGCCACATCAGCGTCCTACGTGGATAGCTGATGTGGCTGGTCAAAGGGTATAATGGGGAGAAATGTTGGGCTGGACTCGAAAAGGATGGTTTTGTTCTACCCAATACAACGACAAGGACCCCTTTATTACGGCCTCAAAGGACAGGAACTAACTTGTTACAATCGGCAAACGTGGAGGATGACTGATGTTTTTTACCCCTGGATTTTATATAGAAAGGTATTTTAGGTATTTATATAGAACGATTTAAAAGATATGAATCTTTGCTGAATTTTAACAAAACCAATGGTATTTTATATCATATTATCTCAGTCCAACTGACGCATGGGATGAACGTACGAATGGTATTATAGATATCCTTGATAACGAACCTGGTTATTCTTCCTTTAGTATTCTAATAGTGGACATATTTTTAGAGGATGTTAGAGAGAGGGAAGAAGAGGATAAGGTGGTCAATCTCCTGGAAGTTTAGATGATGTCTAGCCCTTACAGACCTTAAATGAGTCGTCCAACTCCAGATAACATCCCGAATGATATCAGAAAGTTATCCGCGAACAATAAACTCGAATAATGTTTTGCCTAACCACGTGTCAAACCAAAAAAGGTCTTCTTCCCGTTACTTATCGTGACCCTCTACGATTTATTAGCAAATTGGAAAAGATTCACATTTTACCTCTAAGTTCATGATGGAGAAGATTCAATCCTTAAAGATAAGAAGTTTTTATCTTTAATCTTCTTAGGGTAAATCCAGTCACACCAGATTGAGTTTTCGAGTTTCCTAAACGATGGATTAAAAGTGTACTTCCAGAAATGATAAATAATTCTAATTATACTTCCAGAAATGATAAATATTTCACACCAGATTGAAGGAACTGATTAGTGGTACACTTTCAGATATAATAAATATTTCTAATTATAGAGTTAATATTGGGGAGATGAACCTTGATCTCTACAAGGATCATCTACAAGGATCATGATCAAGATATTATTCTTAATAATAAAATCAATAACATCTTTTTATCTCACTAGATCATTCAACACATGCTCATTCCATGAAATAATAAATATTAAATATTTATAGTGAGTTTGGTCCAACAATTGACTCCACAAGATTTTTACTAATCAAAGGCTCACAACTCGGAGGGAGTAGAAAGCATAAATAAATAGTACTAAAAAAGACTAAAAATAAGTAATTAATTCGATCTTAATTCTAACTGACCTTAAATCAAAGCCAACTAAAATACTAAACAATTCATTTCACAGTGAAGGACAAAAAAAATATAAGGGGCCATCCAATAATAGGCTAATTCAAAGGAAAAAACCTTACCCTCACCAATCAATTTATCAAACCAGTTGTCGCATGCCTACGAATGATAGTAGAGTTATATAAAAAAATTATATTTTTATTTTCATATAATTCTTTACCAAATAGACTACCCAAAATCAAACTTATTACCAAGTGGATGACGAAAGGAATATCTTCCCATGTGATGTTCGTTAGAGCAACAAATATGCTTTTGGAATGATAGTAGAGTTATATAAGAAAATTATATTTTTATTTTCATATAATTATTTACCAAATAGACTACCCAAAATCAAACTTATCACCAAGTGGATGACGGAAGGCATATCTTCCAATGTGGCAGTGGGCTATAGTTCGAAATTGGCAGAGGCTGAACCATTATCTAGAACAAAAGCCAAGGATGTTATTAAGTTTATTATGAACAGTATTTGTTGCTGCGCTGGGGTATCTCGAAAAATTACCACGAATAACGGTCCTCAAGTTAACAATAGAGAAATGGCTTCTTTTTGTGCTTTCAGGGGAATGACACAATGTTTTCTACACCTTTTTATTCTCAAGAAAATGGATAGGTAGAGGTGACAAAAAAATCCGTTTCAAAAGGTCTAAAGAATAATTTGACAGGGGCTGCAAGAAAATGACTTAACTATTTGCAAGAGGTGTTATGGACTTACCAAACTACTCCTAGAGAGGTCACTAAAGAAAATTCTTTTGCTTTGGTGTATGGAATGGATGTTGTTAGTCTTGTAGAATCTACATTACCTTCTTATAGAGTGGCTTGATATTCTGAGGACCTGAATGACAAAGCGAGAAGAACATATTTGAACTTGATTTAGGAAAAAGACCTAGAGCTCATTTGAATATGATTCAGTATCAGACTCTTATGAGGAGTAGATATAATTCGAAGGTAAAAATGAGGGATTTCAAGGTTAGTGATAAAGTTCTAAGGAAGGTATTCCTCCATACTAAGGAAAAGAGCCTCAACAAGATGGCCCCGAATCGGGAGGGTTCGTATAGGGTTGTGAAAAGAATAAATCCAGGTTCTTATCACCTTTGTTTCGAGCAGGGGATGATGTTTCAACATCCTTGGAATGTACAACATCTAAAATTGTATTAAGGGTAACTATTTCTTTTAATTTGTTTTGAATAATTGGCACACTCGTTCCTACACTGTTGGTGCAGTAATGTTTTAATAATGTGCTATGTAAATATTCAATGTTTAAAATAAAAGTCTTTTTTTGGCCAATGGTTGTTTAATTATAATTATTTAAATTATTTTGTTAACTAGTCAAAGATTGATCATCTTTGAAGTTGACCAAGAGTAATTATTCTGAAGTGTCGTATATTTATTAAACACTTTTCGAAGAAACAACCATATTCGAAGTGCTACGTTCTTTAAATGCACTATATTATTCGCAGTTTTACATTCTTTAAACACACTATATTATTCGAAGAGCCACGTTCTTTAAACGCACTTTAATATTTGAAGTGCTACGTTCTTTAAACGCACTATAATATTTCGAGGTAAACATGTCTTATTTTATAAGATTATAAACATAGATTTAATGGAAGCATGAGAGAAACAAAATACTCTTACATTAATAATAATCCGATGGTACACAAAATCGAGTCACCTTATAACAGTTGGATGAAAAATACAAACAAAAAATAAAGAAGATAATGAAGTTATTTGTCATCAGAGTTTTCTTCAGAAGATTTCCCTTGTTCAGATGCAGAGCTAGGTACAACATCAAGATATTCACTTAGAAAATTTCAGTAGGAATCAACTCCAAGAAGTTTGAAAGGTCAGATTTTGGAAAGGAGGCATGAATTTCACAAAGAAGGTTAACAATTTTTTGCTCTTCGGCATTTTGAATGGCCGCTAGCATGTCCTTTCCACATTTGTTTTGAGCAACAGCCACAATAAGTTTTTTGTCTTCTTTAAACTGAGTCTTAATAGCATCAATGTTCTCTGTCAACTTTTAATTTTAATCCTCACTCTTGTTTAGTGACTGTTGAAGAGTAGAGTATCTTTGCTTCTCCTCTAATAACTCTTGAGATTGCTTAGAATTAAGCTCTTCTATCTCAATTTTTGTAAGAAGTGTTAAGGTCTTTTGTCTCTTCCTTGTGCATAGATATGAGATGATGTTTGAGATAGATAATTCCTCTATGGAATTTTGAAATGACAGATTGAACCCGTAAAATTGATTCTTCACGGTATCACTTAATATTTCTCTCACGTTCTTTTCAGAAGTATTAATTTTCTTTTGAAGAAAAAATATGCTTCTCTATAATCTCCAAGTATCTTCGAGAAGATTCAACTTCTTGCCATAGCTTTTGTGCAGCAGCGCCAAGGTTAGTAAATGGTTGAAGAGAAGGTGAAACGTCTTTGGATGGCTCTTTAGTAGGAATGAATATTGTTCTGGTGTAGGGCATGAGAGCGGAGGTAGAGAGTGGAAAAGAGATCTCTGATTCAGTTACCTCGGGAAGAACATGAGCAGATCGTTCACCATAATGTTGTAGTCGGTCGCAAATCCTTTGGACGTATGGGTCTTCGTCTCTGTCAAGCTCTTAAGATAGATCGATGTTGATGAAGGTATCAGGATTAAAATTATCATCTCCTCGGTTATTATCAGCTGCAATATCTTTTTGATTGTCTCATTGGTCATTATTTGTTGATCCTCCACCTCAATGACTTTTTCAGTTTCAGAAGGCAACACTTCTTGTGGGGTCTGTTCAGTTTTTCTTTTTTCCCTCTTTTGTGGTGGTGTCTTGGATATGCTCTTTTTTCTCTTTCAAGCATCAGTCTTTTTTCTATTTGGGGAAGGCTCAACCTTATTTTCCTCTTCAATAGTGGGAATGCTTTTTTTGTTGCCTTTCTCTTTCTTTTTGGTTGCGTCGTTGGAACCTCTGAAGGCCTAGCACCTCATGTGTTCACCGATTTTTTATTCTTTTTCCCTTTCTTTTTTGAAAGAAAATGGCTCTCTGCCCTATTCTGAATCGGAAGAATCACCTTACCATAAGGCACCAATAGTCTTTTTACAACTAGAATCGGGTTTAGAAGCTCCACCGGAGTTTCTGGAAAGTCAACACCCAGAGTGATTCGCCACAAGTGGTTGTTGATAAGATTAATGGGCAAAAAAGGTGAGTGGAACCCATTCCCGCGCTTTTTTCCGTCCATGTTGCTAGCTTGGTGAGACTTTCCTAAGCATTTGTTTTGTGAATCTTATACTGCCTCAGAATTTCTGGGATACAATAAAAAAAAGCCAAAGAGTAAAACAAGATAATTAAAACAACAACAAAAAGAGAAGCAACTTATTGTTACTCCTCGAGACGATATTAAGTCTTGATAAATTCGCCTAAGATATTTCCTTTCCATTTTCTTAGGCCCCTGTAACGAAGAAATTTTTTGCTTCCAAAAGTTGACAGCCTTGAGTAGGTCATCGACTATCTTGAGATCATTTTCAAGTGTGAGATAGTAGAAGGGCAGGACAGAACCCTTCAAAAATTTTGGTCAGCACAATGAAATCTCGGATGCAAAGAGGAATTTGGGCAAGTCTGTAAGCCATGATAATTCACAAAAGGGTGAACTTTTGGTTAGGAGTGGCCTGCGTTGGACAGAGATCAAGGAGCTCAAAATATTCTTCAATCATTGAGTCTAACGGAAACTGAAGAACCTAGTTGATAATCTCTGGATACACCACCAACTCATCCTTTCCACAGTGAAGTGGAGTCTCTTCTTCTTTCGGAAGTCGAAGCACAATGTTATCTTGCATTCCTCATTTCCTTTTTAGGGAGGCAACCTGAGACTCTGGATAACAAATATATGGCACATTTTTTAGTGCCAATATATACTCTGGATTGAGTGGCTTCAGGTTCTCACCTACTGAAGCAACTAGTTCTTCGGAGAGTTCAACTAGAGCCTTCTTTTTCCTTCTCCTAGGTTCTTTTGTCTTTGCAACACCCTTAACCATTTCACTATCAGTTTCTTTCAAATCGTCATCCTCTGTATCAACTTTGATGATCGATTGGGTAGCTTCAAATTCAGCTTCCTCCTCGGATGCCTCATCTACAAGTTAAGGTGGGTTGGGATTCGAGTTTGTATCTTTGTTAGCACTGCTTGAGGTATTGTGTTGAGAATTTGTAGTTGTCTCAACAGCTTCCCTATGAGGAGGAGAAGAGGATGTATGATTTGAAGTATGGTCAACACCGTCTCCCATAGCTATGAAGGTTTTTCTTTTAAGGGTTTGAGGAAGAATTTTTAAATAAACTAGAGGGGTTTCCTTGCGCAGTTGTCAAGGGAAGGAGTTTTTTTATTTTCTTGAAATTGATGTGGTTTGGATCACTTTGCGGTTGATTCAAGGATTTGAATTCACAGAAGGGATTCAAAGTGATGATTTAGTTAGGGATGGTGAAATTTGAAGCATGTTTGGCGTTTGAGTTTTTATGATTGACTTTCTTTTGGAAGAGATAAATTTGATAAGGCAGGGGGAGTTCGGTTTGGGTCAAAGTTACGTGATATATCGTCTATGTTAAAATTCGAGGAGCATTGCTTATTAATCCAGCTGGTCTATATTCATCTTCCCTTTCACTTATGTAAAGTAGTTATAAGATCCGAAGTGAGGTTTCCGTTTATTTGGGGAGGTTGAATTTCTGGGTTTTTTGGCTTTTGCCTTTTTGAGTTTTGGATTCTTTCTCATAAACAAACTTAAAGGATAGGAGGTGGATTTGTGTTTTTTGGCGAATATAACTTAAAGGTTGAAGACTCATATGAATATAGCCAAGAAATCTCAAGAGCAAGAAGAATCTTTCTCTCTAAAAATGTGTTGTGAAGCAAAATGAGGTGCAACGAGTTATTTATAGAAAAAACTAAGGGAAGGGAAAGTGGAAGAGGTGGAAAAGGTGATTGGGCAGAATTTCAAATGGTTGCATAAATGAGAGTTTCTAGCTATGTGATAGGCCTAGTGGCAGATCTAGTGCCTTAGGCATCATCACCTATTCGATTCCACTTTAAAATTTATTACTATTGGAAGAATATGTCTCCATATGAAAACGTCTTAAGCGTTGACATAAATTTGAATCAATTCGAGGATAATATTTTGCCAAAAATACGGGGACAGTTAACTCGAAGCAGTATAAATTTTGGCTGAAGTGATTTTTCTTCACTACTAATTATTTTCGAGGTTGTGGCATTGTGTGATAAGTGGTATAGTTGTGGGGGAGATTTAGAATTTTATGTAAAAGTTAAGGGCTAGAATGCAATAAGACCTTTTATGTAGCAAACTCTTTTGAACTTAAGTGATTGCGTCTGTATATAACATCCATGGCTGAGAAGAAACGGATTCTGATTTCTGATTGAACTATTTTCTACTTCTTGATTTTCTCTCTCTAAAAGTTATTTTTCACAATTTTTCTCTAAGTAACAGATTTGTTCCACATCATAAGCTAATGTTACTTCCTTCATATTTTAAAATTACTGTGAAAGAGAGAATGAGATAGCTATGAAGGTGCAGTTGGATTTAATTGAAGAGAAAATAATGAAAGCACATTTAAGAACTTCACTTTACCAATGGCTGATGAGGATCAGGTTTGCGTCTAAAGTAAAAAAGAAGAGATTTTCAAGTAGGAGATAAAGTGTTAAGAAAAGTGTTCATGCACACTGAGGATAAGCAGTTCGGAAAGATGGCTCCAAATCGAGAAGGAACATACATCGTATGTGAAAGAGTCAAGCAAGGAACGTACAAGCTTCTAGACAAAGAAGGGAATTTGTTTAAGCATCCTTGGAATATTGAGCATCTAAGGTTATACTTAGAATGAACTCATCCTGTAAATATTTACTTTGTTTTAATTTAATGTATATATTTGGGGGCATACTCTTTCTTACCTGGTGGAACGATGAGGTTTTAACGAGGTGCCCAGATCTAAATCAATATATTATCCTTTGCCTTTTTAAAGAAATTATTTTCGTTATGATCGTATGAATTAAAGACTTGTTAAACATTTTTTTCCCTCAAATGGTTTATCTTTGAGTGGCTCAGATGAATTAAAGACTTGTTAAACACTTGTTGCCGTAGAATGAATTATCTTTGAGTGGCTTAGATGAATTAAAGATTTTTTAAAAACTTGTTGCCCTCGAATGGATTATCTTTGAGTGGCTCAGATAAATTAAAAACTTGTTAAACACTTGTTGCCTTCAAATGGATTATGTTTGAACGGCTCAGATGAATTAAAGACATGTTAAAAACTTGTTGCCTTCAAATGGATTACCTTTGAATAACGTGATTGAATTTAATATATTGTTGTAGTTTTATCATCTTTAAGTAAGATCAGATATTAATGGAAGTATAAAAGAATATATGGAATAAAACAAAGTGAATAAAAGTAAAGATGGCATAAAATACTAATAGGATCATAAAATAAATATGACCCACATTACAAAAATGCCTTGTATACCACAAGGACTTATACAAATAGAGTTTATAGAAAAACCGATCTGAAAACAACAAAATGTCTTACTCCTCCAAGGACTTTGATTCAAAACAGAAATATAGTAAAAATAGTTAACCTTAGGGCTTGTTCCCATCGATTTTATTCTCAACACTATATTATCCTTTTTCTTGTTGATCATCATCTGAATTTTCATCAGCCACATCATCAGACTCATAATCATTTGAAGAGAAACCTAGTTTATCAGTTTGTGCCATACTGTGAAAAAGGATTTCCTCATATGGTACAAATTCCCATAACTTCCCGAGAGACCTTTTGAGAAAACTCAGATGGAACAATAGGACCATATCTGATTTAACGGATGCTTCTCTCTGATCCATAGACTTTAACACCCCTCAACATATACATCCACTGTATGGGCTATGTTTTAAGCTTTCTTCTTTTTTAGAGAAGTAATCTCATCTTTCTTTTCCGTGAGAATATCTTATAAGCCTTTTTTCTCCTCAGATAATTGGTTGTTCCTTTAAGGAATTGATTTCTTTAGAAGTGGTAGAATGTAATTCATTATAAATAGCTTGCAAATTTTAATGATTTGACTTAGCTAGCTCCAAATCATCATTGACTTTTTTTTCTTAACCAAAATCTCAATCTTGTCTTATTCTGCCTTGATGGAACCTTTTAGGCCTTGATTTTCAGTTTGAAGGGAAACGATGGCTTTGACTTGAGATCTAACCAGCCTCTCCAAGTCGACTATTAGCGTGACATAGCCTAAAATTGAATATCTCAGTGTATCATGCTCACTGGACACTTCAAATGATTCATCATCATTTATCATAGTGTTGGTAATGGTGGTAGATTGGGGGAAAGCCTTGTCAAAGTCTTCTTTATTGAATTCACTAAAATATAGATTTCTTATGTCATCCAAATTAACATCACCTTCAACAGAAGGTTGGTCAGCAGCAGGAAACACTGGGAAAGAAGAATCGACATCTACATCTTCTTGGGAATGAGCTTTGATAGGATTACTAGTTTGAAGGATTTCGGATTGGAGAATGATCTCCGAACCGATGGCAGTTTTCTTCTTTTTCCCTGATCTTTTATCACTACCCTATTTGCTTCTTTTCTGCCCCTTCTGTTTCTTAACAACTAGGGAGTTTAATGGCGCTTCAGCCTCACCCACCGTAACAGCAAGGATATCTAACAAAGTAGCATCAATTTAATCTGGAAGCCCCAAACCACCCACATCGGGAAACTCAGGCGATAGATCATCATTATTTTTCTTTTTCTTTTTAATCTTGTCAAGATGGCTAGGAGCCTTGTTCCTCTGTGGTAGAAAAATCTTACCATCCGTTTTCTCAGTCCTCTTGAAGATATCAGCAGCTCCAAGAGGACTGATAAATTGTTCCCACAAGAGCTCCTTGGTTGAGTTTGTTCTCCATAGATGGGTCGTCACCATGTTTGCTGAGGTAAAAAAATTATGGAAAGTAATTCCCCAATTCTCTATAGCCCACTGGTGTAGCTTCATAAAAGTGGTTCTTCCATATTCCAAATGTTCTAAGAACATTATTATAAACACTAAAAAATGAATCTGGTGTGGAATTCAACATCCGATGTGAAAATTAATACCAATATATAATAAAAGAAATTCATAAAGTATTTACCTAAATTTTTCTAATATTTGGTCAGTAAGTTCGGATTTCCCTTGGAAGTAATATTGTTAGCATTTTCCCAAGTACCACTAATGTAGAGGAATTTGGTCCTCCAAGGCTTGTCAGCCTCCAACAAATCATCAACAACTTTATAATCGTTCCATATATTGAAATAATAAAAGGGGATATGGTGGTTTCGACATAAACTGTCCACAATAGCAAACTGTTCCATACACATTGGAATCATAGACAACTTTGAAGCTTTGATGCTGGCTAATAGTGTATATTAGGAATTGAGACTTAACTGAATTGGGCATAACCTCACAATATGGATATATCTGACTATCTCTGGGTCCAAAGGGAACCGAAGGCACCAATTAAGCACTTCGGTATGTACCACTAGCTCCCCAGCTTTGCTATCTATCGGAGTCTCATCAGGGATGGGAATCCTCACTTTGATGGACTCTGAAAAACCCCACTTTTTTCTAATTCTGTCCAATTCGGCTGTGTAGGTATATATAGGAAATATTTTGAAGATTCACCAAATATTTAACGCTGATCTTGGAGAAGTTAGGCCTCACTAGCCCAACAAGGCACCCCGGAAGGGGTTCGGAGTCTGGAAATCTAACCTTCTCCTTCTTATCTCGAACTGCACTGGTATCGTCGGTTTGGCCAGATGTCTCCAATGGACTATCCTCCCCAGTATCATCGATATAATCATCTATGGTTGTTGATCAAATTTTTTAAATCCAATGTTCTCTTTTTCACCACGAGAAAGCTCAATGGGTGGTATTGTTGAATCTGGATCAAAAGTCTGCAACGAATGAAGCTCCATCATTATAGGACCTTTAGTAGGTTTCTTTGTCTCCTTGGAAATCCTGGTGATTCTACGAGGTGTGTTTCTCCTACATCTGACCCTATAGCTATAAAAGAAGAAGGAGGTTTACAACTGCTAACTACTTTGGATTCGATAAAAGGTGTCTCGCTCGATTGAGTAGGTGGGCCTGAGATTGTAAGAGGTTAAGCAAGAAGGATTGTTAGAGGAATAATTGATAGTCTGTCAGATGATGAACTCCTATCTGATTCTAGAATCTGTAGCACAATCAGTCCACCGGGTGAAGCAAGTAGTCCGACGATGATTCTAGCTTTCTTTTTCTCTTCCTCTAACTTGGATAGATTGAGCCAACCTCCTTTGATTAAGGCAGTTCTTTCCATGAACATACAAACTTTAGAGAAAAATAAAAGAATTGGGAAAAAGTTTAGAGATTATGGTGTTTTTCTTTATCTACAATTGAAGTTTGAAATTTTTTCTCACATTAGAAAAAGAAACAATGAAAATCAAACTTATATAGTTTAAAGAGTACTCGAGTGCTTTACGTATGGGAGATCAACCATCTACCCATAATTAAGGGCTAGTAAATGTAGCTCTTTCAACGTTTAGCCACAAGTACCTAGAAAAAATGGCTAATATGTCTAATTATCACTTGACACGTGTAAAACATAATTAATTATAAAGTCGTGACCTTTGAGCTGTTCATTGACCCTTCAGATTCACCTGGGAAACGAATAAGACATTACCTATCATGGTTAGCTCTCCCAAAGATTTTTTAAAAGAGCTAAGGGGGCTATATGATCGGATCAGATATCGTTGGAGGAGTATTATAGTAATTCTGATTTTATCCGTAAGGGCATTTCAGATCGGATAAATGAAAACCAATGAATGAACAATAAAATAAGTGGACCAATGACTCAGTAGTGTGCCTAGCATAATAGTTCTTGGGCTTGGGGGTTCATATGACTGACCCGGAGATAAGGTCTGACTCGAACGAACCATCAGTCATAGATAAAAGTATAAATACCTCAACCAACGACATTAAATGGGTTGGATTTTTTCTAAAAAGATTAAATGCAAGCACCTCTTTTCTCTTACTACTCTCTACAAAAACCTTAAATACTAAATCACCAAAAGATCTTCCTATTTTACCCTCACAATACTTTTTAACCTCATCACTTATAGGAAATTATATGACACTCAATCGAATTATCGATTTGTGGTTCTTATCTAACTAGAAAAAACACACATATTAGAACCATTGTGCCTCCCATTATAGTTTGGACTATGTGGATTTCAATGAGTAAAGCTAAATATAATGGTAAGCTATCATCCAAAAATATAATTGTTAATATCATATATATATTAACCAATCTTGACAATGCTAAACTTGTTAAATCTAAGCATTGGTCTAGTGACAAGAAAACAACAAACACATTTGGATGTTTTAATCATATGTCTAATCCTAGGTTACTATATTTGATAAGAGAAAAATCATATGAGTGGAAAATGAGATCGGAAAAATAAAAGAGTAATTTGGTGTAAGGAAAACCTCATATGAGAAGTATGACAAAAGTATAATATTATAGGATCTCTTTGTAATTAATTATAGTTAGTTACTTATTAGATGTGTGGGACCTATTAAATGTACTATAAAAAGACACATTCTCTCATGGGGATATGTGATTCATTTTACCTATATCTCTTTATAATTGTTTTGTATTTCTCTCTCTAGAATTTACTCCTCCAAACTTCTCTTTACCATAAAAAACTATTCTTTAAATAACATATGAAACTATCAATCTTATGTTAAATGGAATCCATCATCCTCAAATAGACTAAAGCTTAATTGTGATGGATTCTGTTTGAGCAATAGAAAATATAGTAGCGCTGTTGTAACTAGCGAGGACAATGGTGAGTTACTATTTATAATTAGTAAGTTTACTTTGCAAAAATTCCCCACTCATTGCATAAACAACGACATTATTTCATGGCCTCTTTTATTGTAAAGCAAATGACTTCAAAATGTAAACATCGAATTTGACTCTTTAATTATGTTTGATATACTATGTTATGGTAAGGCCCCATGGTACCTAGAATCAATAATCAAATGATGTAGAAACCTTATTATCTTCCCATATGAACATTAGACATATATTTAGGGAACAAAATTATACAACAGATTGGGTAGCCAAATGGGCTCTCAATCAGAAATCTAACTATGAATTCTCTCTTTATCAAGCTCCCATTCCTTTAAGTGTTATTATCCTTTTTGAAAGTATTGATGTTGGCTAATTAAAAATTACAACATGATCATATTCTTTGAACTGCTTTCTTACTAACTTACATGTAGGGTCCTCCTAGACCAAAATGTTTCTATGTAATGTAGAAACATGTTTAAATAAAGGGATTGGTGAGGACTAATGACACACGTAAATTTTAGAACCTAAGCTCATAATCTTGTTAAATAAAGAACAAAAGAGAGGAGAAGAAGTCGCTTGGAAGCGGCTAGGGTTTTAGTATTATTTAGAAAGTGTATCGTTTACATAGTGTATAGGCTATTAATTACAGAATAAACATATGAGGTAACGCGCTTGGTCCTTATATCTGTAAAACCCTCTCTCAAACTCACAATGCAACAATAATAAGCATTGCGAGTTTGTCACAAAAAAAACGAAACCGCTGTTGACTGAGCCTTCATGAAAATATCAGCAACCTGCGAAGCTGATGGAAAGTATGGAAGCGAGACGGTGTAGGTCTAAAGATGATGTCGAGTGAAGTGACAATCTATTTCAATGTGTTTCGTCCTCTCATGAAATACCGAATTTTTTTCTATTTGCATGATGCTTTTGTTATCCCAATGTAAAAAGATGTGGGTTTAGTAACATTAACCCTAATATTTGTAAGAAGCCATCATAATAAAAAAATCTCACATGTAGTCATGGCCATAGCACGGTACTCAGCTTCAGTAGACGATATAGAGACAATATATTGTTTCTTACTTTTCCATGAGATTAATGAATCTCCAAGGAAAAAAAATCAGTTTTAGATTTTTGGTCATGAGGATCACTATCCCAATCAGCACTGCTATAGGCACGCAGTTGAAGTGAAAAATGTCAAATGAAACAAAATGCTTTTGAACTGAGTGTCCGCGAAGATATCTCAATATTCAAAGAAAATCTCCCGGATGGACGGATGTCGGAGCAGTAACAAACTGACTAGCGAACGAATGCAACCCCAATAAGAGTACAAACTGTCGTCATTTTTGCTACTGGCAAAAATGTCTCATCATAATCCATACGAAACTTCTGTGAATATCCTTTTGCTACAAAACGAGCCTTTATCTTTTAATAGACCCATCAGACTTTGTTTTAATTTTAAAAACCCATCGAGAGCCGATTATATGCTTACCAGATGGAGGTTTAACTATATCACACGTATGAGTCTTATAAAGAGCGGTAAGCTCTTAGACTATTACATTTTATAAAGAGGATAAAAAACAACTTCTTTAAATGACTGAGGTTCATATAAATTATCTATGTTGCTATGAAAGAGGTAAAAGGAGCTGAGTAAGAATAATACACAAAATTTGGTAGTTTGGTAGACTTACTTGTACGAGTAGATCTTCTGAGGGGTGGAGCTGGTGGTTCACTAAAAGAAGAATCTGAATCAAGCCTTGATGAAGCAAAAGTAGTATCAGGTGTAGTCGATGGCTCATGAGCTTACACATCAATATCAGTGGGTATGTCACTATTATTTTCAAATGGATCATTAGTCTGAAGTTTGGTACTTGTTATATCATGTGATTTTGCTGGAATCCAATAAAACGGGATTTGCTCAAGAAATGCAACATGCCGAGAGACATAAAGAATCTGATTAGTGGGATTAAAACAACGATAACATTTCTGTCTAACACCATAACCCAAGAAACTACATAATGCGGATTTAGAGCTCAATTTGTTGCTTTCTACACGAGGACGAAAGAAAAAACATGTACATCCAAACACTCGTAAAGAAGAATAATCTGGAAGTTGTCTGTATAACTTCTGAAAGGGAGACATTCATGTATTATGAGCAGTGGGAATTCGATTAATCACATATACAGCAGTATGAATTGCTTCTCCCCAAAAAATAGTAGGAACCTCAACAGATAAAAGTAAAGAACGAGCAGTCTCAATAAGAGTAAAATTATTGGATGTCTATTTACCCCCTAAGTCACACGTGAAGCATTTTATTACAGCAGAATGTTGAGTCTTAACAAGTGCCCGGAATTCTCTATAAATTCCAAGGAAATCTGATCTTCGTTTCATAAGGTAAACCCAAGTATATCGAGTATAACCATCGATAAAAGAAATATAATAGGATGAACCACCATTTATGGAGACAGAAGATGAACCCCAAACATCAAAATTAATAATATCAAACGAAGCAATAGAAAAAGTGACCGTTTCATTAAACGATAATGCCAATTTATTTGCAAGTTTATAACCACTACAATAGAAGATATTACAAGTGTTTAGCTGACCTAAAGTACATGTAAAGACTAAAAAATTTAAACATGATGCATATACATGTCCAAGACGAGAATGTCAAAGATAAAAGTCAGACGATGAAGGATTCAAACGAAACGAAGACAAATCAACACCAGAAGCAGCAATATCAGTCAAGTATATTTTCCAACTATCAACACCATATAAATCCACATTTGTTACCATAAGCGGAGCTATGTGCGGGTTTCTGTGGGGCTGAGGAACCCACTTTATTTATATATATATATATATATATATATATATATATATATATATATATATATTATTTAGTATTAAAAAATAACAATTAAACTTTATTCTATTGGAAAATATTAAACCCTAGAACCCACTCGAATATGAAAATTATATTCAATAAATTTAGGACATAATTATATCAAGTCAATTTTTTTGGTACAATTATATTTAAACCACTATTAAGTATGGAAACCAAACATTATTATTTAACTAATCTTTTGGTGGATGATGATTATATTTAATAAATTAACTATATAATTAGGTCAATTATATTTAAACTAGTATAAGTATATAAACTAAATATCATATTTTTGACTAACTAGTTTAAATATTATATTTTGATTAAACTTCTATTGAATATTATAATTCTTAATATTTTGACTAATGTTTTATTGTATACGATCAGTTTTAACGGGCTATCTCTAGTCATAGACAATGAGAAATCACAACATTATTATTATTATTATTATTATTATTATTATTATTATTATTATTATTATTATTATTATTAGAATCAATACTACTCTTTTGAATTTTTAGAGAAAATAATGCTTCATCCTACAACTCTTAAATCAATTACAAGATTTGTTACTCTTGAATAAACAAAATATAATATATATCTGAAAGTCAACACCAAAAAATAACTAGATTTTAAAGATATTCTAAATTGTGTTATTAATTCTTAAAATTTAGCTTTGTTCCATATCTTATTTTATTGTTCACTAGTTTAAAAGTTTAACATTGATTGGTCTATGTTCTTTCTAAAGATAGAGAGCTATAGAGTTCAATTTCAGAGCAAATAGATCGGCATATATCATAATATTTTATTTATTTTACATTGCTAAATTGGAATTTTATTGTTGTTGAGTTTTTTATGTTTGTCATTATAGAATGCATAGATATTTTAAAAAGTCATAAATATAAAGAAGCAAATCCAAATGTCTTTAGTTTAATCACTCAAGTTACCAAGAAGAAACATACGATATTTTTTTCTTTCAGAAACACATATATTGGTGGTCAATAATCCACAACCTCAAGTCTAGGACACCATAATGCTTTGGTCCTGCCTACACCACTATCTGTTACTTCGAGTGTCTCTAAAATATAGAGTTCCCATATTTTATGACATGTCCCAATCACTCTGTGAGTCTGTTGGTTTTGTATAGCACAAACGGAATCAGAAAACAAGACACAATAACCAGATTTACACAATTGGCTAACCGAAACAAGATTCAAAACAAGGGTGGAAGCGTAGTAAACATCAGATAACGATATATGAGAGGTACAAATAGAGCCAATACCCTCTATTGGCATTGGTGTAGCACTAGCAGACAAAACAGATATGAGTGAAACACGAGACAACGAAATAAAGTTTGACATGTGAGGTGACATATGATGAGACGCACCTGAATCCAAAATCCACAATGATGAATCAATACCCGAAGTAGAATGATGACGCGGCGGAAGTAGAAGAAGAAGCAACGATAGATGAAACCCTAATTCAAGGGTAACATGATGCAACCCAATCTAAGGGTAACAAATAGTGAAATTTTCAGAGATAAAAAATCTATTATTCCAAAAACTTAAAATAACCTAAGGCATATGAGGCTTTATATAATAGCTTCTCAAAACCCTAAATTATAATACAAAGGAAATAAAATATATATTTTAAAATAAAATAAAATAAAATCAAATCAAATCTTAATATAATTAGATTTGATTTAAATACATAAGATATTTGAATAAAATTAAATTAAATTAAAAAGGCTTTTGTTTGGACTTTCTGGGCTACATCATAGAAGACGATGATATACCTAAATGGTATGAAGATGTAGACATAACAAAGTTCTTCTTATTCAGTTTGTCACTAGTAGACTGTAGAAAATCATTTTTTCTATCATATTCGCAATAAGATCCACATTCTCTAATCGAACAAAATTAAACAACCAAGAGATCTCAAATTCAAATCGGAAAAATCAAATCAAATCAAACCCCAAATCTAAAATTAAACCAAGTCCAAATTCAAAATCTCAGTGGTCCAGCAAAACCAAATCGAATACTCAATCAAATCCAAATCCAAAACCAAGTCCTAATACCAAACTAAGTCCAAGTACCAAACTAAATCTAAATACCAAACGAAATCTAAATACCAAACTAAATATAATTTCTAATTTCCAATTTCCAATCAAAATAATAACAAAACATATCTAAACCAAATTGAATTCACGGTTTACCAACAAAAATGATGTACTGTTCCAATAGAAATTTATCCCGAACCATAGCACTGAATCATAATCCAATCGGTCAGATTGAAGGATTGGATGTCCCAAAACACGCGCTCCGGAGTTCAGCAAAAATGAACATTGTTTGCCTTTCGATGAGACCGTTTGATTAAGGCTACACACAACAGATCCGAAAACCGGAAACTGTATCTATTATGACGAAAGCAGATCAAAATTTTCAACACAAATCCAATCGAAAAACAAGAGAACAAATTGGAAACCACACAAAAGCAGATCCAAAACAAAACCAAAATCTAACAATAATATAACTCAAATAACTTAGTAGATTATACCTTTATGGAATAATAACTCAACAACTTAGTAGATTACGTCCTCCCAAATCAAAACAATAATACAAATCTCTATCGAAGTTTAACTAGTTTTGTCAAGATCAGTACCAATACACAATCCAAAATTTCCGAACATATCCAAGATTTCCGAATAAATCCAATTCTAAACCGAAATCCAATACTAATAAATTGAATACATAGTAGATACACGACACAGAGGAATCGCTACGCTTCCCCGATTTGAGTACTCCATGCTCTAACACCATGTTAAATAAAGAACAAAAGAAAAAAAAATTGTTTAAAAACTTCTAGGATTTTGTAGTTTTTAGAAAGTATATCTAAAACATAGAGTATAGACTTTTATTTATAAACAAAAAATATAAACTGACGGGCTTGAACATTATATATTTAATAT
This sequence comes from Limnanthes douglasii subsp. nivea, assembly GCA_036936605.1. NCBI lineage: Eukaryota > Viridiplantae > Streptophyta > Magnoliopsida > Brassicales > Limnanthaceae > Limnanthes > Limnanthes douglasii. The sequence continues at coordinate 230,462,333 of JAUPFV010000005.1, read as the reverse complement.
GACTATTACGCACGGTCTTAGATCATAATAAAAAGTTGTGTAATTAGTTTCTAATGACCTAAAAGTTTAGTCTTTTATATACCGCTATACTTTATAATTTTATAACTTCGTTATCGGTAAAAATAGTCTAAAATAATAAACTAAATTTATAATCATCTAAATTTTGTTTTATTTTTATAATCATTGGCAAATTTCGGATAAGGTTAAACAAAAAATTATCTTCAAAAATATTTAAACAGTAGATAAAATAAGGAAAACGATATCAGATTATCTCGTAATTAAGGATAATAATAATAATTTATAATTTAAACACAATAATACATACTTTAAAGACAGATATTTAATAATATCAAAATCTTCTAAAAGAATTATAGATAAATTATAAAGTAGTATACAATACATAAAAGGAATACATTTATTTCTTTCTTCATCTCTGTTATCTAGTAGTTCAGTTGCTATCTCTTTCTGGTGTCCAGTCTTTCATCTCTGTTATCATTTTGGTTCTTGTGTCGAGTCTTTATCTCTTAAAGCATAGCATTCTGGTTCTTGTGTCCAATCTTTCATTTTAATTGTTGGTAGCTATCCGGCTCTGGAGAAACGGGATTTTCTTTTCTTTTGGTTTTTAATTCTGAATAAAAAAACATATGCGAAAAGTTAAATATCAAACGAAAATAAGTGTAAAATTTGAGAAAATAATAAAATTGTGTGAAATAATAGAAATAGTCAACACTAAATAGAATACATAAAACAGATGGGTAACAAAAAAAATATAATGAAATACATAAAAATGATAGATAAAAAAAAAAATGTATAAAATAAGATTTTACATGAGGTAGCCATGTATGCTGACAAGCCCACCTGAAATGAAAAAGAAAATATTATTAGAATGCATTGAAAGTTTTAAACGACTTGTTTCACAAACATAAAATTATAGATAAAAACATATATAAACATATATATAAAAAACTGTCATGTTCACCCAAAACCAAACTACTGCATATATAGTTTTATGGATGAATAACTACAATATTCCCTATCTAATACTGGTTCTTTACATTAGCGAAAATCGAAGTATCACAGAGATAGTATAACCAAATAATTAAAGAAAAACTGAATGTGCAACCATCAATCAAGCAAAGGAATTATATGATTTAGATTTATAGTAATAAAAATAGTTTGTTACCTGTACAATCGTAATTCTGGAAGAAAACTAACACTGAAAAGATAAAAAAAACACAAATCTCGTTATTCAATTCTGAAACCGTCTCCTCCATAACATTCAGTGAAACTTATTTAAAAGTGTAAGAGGACTCTTTGAAAGAGAAACGTGTTGGCTGACAGCGGCACCGAAAAGAAAAGCGGCGATTAGGGTTTCTTATGGAGAGGTCGGCGATTAGGGTTTCTTATGGAGAGGTGAACTCCAATCGTGCCTGGTTAATCTTATATAATAATTTTTAATTACTCATATGGGACACGTGCCATGTCCCAGAAATTTAGTTGGCCAACATTTGGATTTTAGTCGGTTGAAATAATTTACGGTCATCTAATTATTTTTTTTTTTAAGCAAAAGATATTATTATATAAAACTAAAGTTTCAACCCGTTACAAAGGCCCAATACAACTGGACTCAAAAAGAAAAACAAGGCCCAATACAAGGCACTCTGAATTAGACTAGAGAAACCCTAATTCATGAAAAGTTCCCAATTTCGAAACCCTAATTTCTTTTCGTTCCTTTATCTTCTCTATTTTTCTAACCCTTTTCTTTGTTTCCTCTTCAGGCATCATATCCCGACCTCCAATCCTTCACTATTTTCATATCTTTTCCTCCATATCCTTACAGACTAAGCCATTTTTCCTTTGCTCTAGAACCCACTTTGTCATCCAATCTGGAAATGTGGCTGATTGTCATAGTTGGTTGAATCAAGGTTCTGATGACTTCATCATTTTTCCTGCTTATTTCGTCTCCATGCTTGAGACTGAGAACCAGTGGGAGGCAGTCTGACTAGGAAACCGGCTCCCATGGTGCAGTTTCCCTGACTGTCTCTAACGATAAGACCGCCTGAAGCTTCTCCAGTGTAACATGAAGCTCCATCCACTTTGATTTTCTATCTACCCTGAGCAGGAGGCTTCCACACCAGGTATGTTACCTTTCTCTGGCTAATAGAGTTAGCTCCAATTTTTCCACCCAATCTAATCTTTTCCAGACATTATTGTTGCTCCAGGTGTAGCGTGATTCAGTATATTCAGGCACTTCCAGATTGTTGCTTCTTATGAAGTCATTGAAGTCTTCTGCTCCATTTCCATCAAAGTTCAAACAACACAGCTGGTCATCAGGGCATCTTGTAGAATTGAAATCTCCAGCCAGTATCCAGGGCATATCACAGGTAATACTACTTAACTGACTCCATAGTATCTTCCTTTGCATTCTCATATTTTTTGCATAAATAGAAGTGAAACAGCCAGTAAAGTCAGCATGGTTCAACATGTAAACCTGGTCTTGATCATCCAGCACAGATATATTAACTTCACTATCCCAAAGTAACCATATTTTATTTGAAATTTCTCATGTTTGATGATGAACTTTAGCCTAGCAATCGTAGGGTTGTTGTTCACTCCTCTTGCATTCCAACTTGGGACCTTAATCATTATCTGATAATGAGTTTTGTAGGATCTTGCCTCTCTTTCTGAGAGAACTTATTGACAATCTACTTGAGTTGCTATTTCTGTTAGCCGATTTAATCTTTCTTGTAATGACAGTCTCAAAATCTTGATCAGGTTCGTTTGGGCTTGTTCTTGGTGAAGGATTGTAGCTACCCATCCTACCACCTTGAGGAGAAGCCTGTAACCTACCCAAAGAGTTTTCTTCTTCCTCCAGATGCTGAAGGGCACTAATGATATCACGATCATTAATGGAAGCTGCTCTCCCCCTTACTGGACTAACAACATTCGTAGATGGACAAGACACATAAGACTTATCTTTCCTAGTAACAATTGACTTTAATTTTCTCCTGTAAACATGTGTAAATGCTTCAACCTTTGTAGACGTATTGGTTTTATCAGACTTAGCAATCTGTTGTAAAGAATCTTGTTGAACAACATTTCTTTCTATAACAGCATTGCTTTCTTTATTTCTTGTTCCTTATGCACTATCTTCCACTCTTCCAATCACTAACTTAGAGTCCATAGGCATATTCTTTTTGCATTTATCCGACTCATGCCCAATATGATGGCATGTCTTGCAGTAAAATGGAGCATTCTTGTAGCTAACAGATACAGTGAACACATCTTCATCACCAAATACTACCTTCAGGTTCCTCTTAAGGACTCTTGAGACATCGATCTCCACCAATGCAAAACATGCATTCCAGTTTGCCCTGTTAACCTCAGGGATAACAACATGATGAACGAACCCTAAAGATGAAGCAAGTTCATTTATCACAGCACTATTGTACATGAATTCTGTGACTTTTTCAAATACGGTCATCTAATTATTGTCCGTCTCTTTATCTTCCATTTTATATTTTTTAACTACAATTTTTTTTATCAAAATATATTTTGAAATTAATTTTAATATTTTAATTTTAACTATTATTCAAATAATAGTATAAATTCTTTGTTCGTTTCTGTTACGTGTATAGACTACATGGAGAACATAAACTATTTTAACAAAACCAAAATAAAAATAATAAATATTGTTTATTATTTTCGAACAAAATTTACTGATAGTGTTTAATCTATCTCAAGTATTTTGTTTAGTCCTTAGTATAAAAAAAGACAAAGACTATTATTAGTCTAATGGTTCCAATTACTTATAAGGGTTAAATATTGACATCATTCATTTAAAATTTGTATTTCTATGCATTTTTAAAATATATGTATTTCAATCAAATATTTATTATCTAGAACTGACTTAAACACCTTTATTTAACTTTTGTGTTTTTATTTGATCTTTATTTTTTTTATTTTTTCTATCTATTCTATAGGCTCTTAACAATGATATTTTAAACAAATTTATTATTATTGTGAACAAATTTATTATTGTGAAGTGCAAACACAATTCGACAATCATATCTAAATTCTAAGTAATAAAAAAATAAGAATTAGAAATTTATTTTTTTTAAATTCAAAAACATATCATGAGTGGTATTAGTTTTATTTGTTTTGAAAAATAAAATTAATATGATTTTAGTATTTTTTTTCTTGAGTTACAGTTTAAAAGATACAGACTTGTAAATTTTCAAAATTTATAGTGTAAACGAAGAAGCAGCGAAACCTTTATTGTTTTGCTAGATGCGAAACCTTCTTTGTTTCGCTAGATGCAAAACCTTTTTTGTGTTGCTAGATGTGAAACTTGAAAATTTTGTATTACTAGATGCGAATTCAGACCCAATATGATAGATGCTAGATGCCAAACCACCCCACTAGATGCGAAACCATACAATGAGAAACATGTGTAAAATATATTTTCTTTAAAAAATTCAAAACATATTATCATTATACTAGTTTTGTTCGTCTTAAAAAAACAAATGGTATTTTCAGATTGTTTTCCGAATTACGGTTTAAAAGATATTGACTTTTACAAAATTTAAATTTATAGTGTAAACGAAGAATATGTAAAACCTTCTTTATTTAGCTAGATGTGAAACCTTCTTTGGGTTGCTAGATGTGAAACCTGTTTAAATTTTGTACTACTAAATGTAAATTCAGGCCCACTATAATAGAAGCTAGATACAAAACCAACCTACTAGATGTAAAATCATATAATGAGAAATTTGTTTAAAACATATATATATATATATATATATCTTTTAAAAAAAATTCAAAACATATTGTGAATAATACTAGTTTTGTTCGTCTTAAAAAAACAAAACCAATGATATTTTCGGATTTTTTTCCGAGTTATGGTTTAAAAGATACAGATTTTTAAAATTATTAAATCTATAGTGTAAACAAAGAGATGATAAACCTTCTTTGTTTTGCAACATGCAGAACATTTTTTGTTTCGCTAGATGCGAAACCTTCTTTTTGTTCCTACATGCCAAATACGTTTTGTACTACTATATGCGAATTCAGGGCCACTATGATAGATGCAGATGTGAAACTATCCCACTAGATGCGAAAATATATAATGAGAAACCTGTGTAATATATATATATAATCAAAATACATCATAAGTGGTACAAGTTTTGTTGGTCTTAAAAAACAAAACTAATGGTATTTTCAGATTTATTTTTCGAGTTACGGGTTAAAAGATATGAACCTTTAAAATTTTAAATTAAAAAAATAAAAGAAGGAGAATGTGTCGAGTTGTTTGCTGGATTTTATATAGAAAGGTATTTTAGGTATTCATATCGAACGGTTTAAAAGATATGAACATTTGCTGGATTTTAACAAAACCAATGGTATTTTATATCATATTATCTCAGTCCACCTGACGCATTGGATGAACGTACGAAGGGTATTATAGATATCCTTGATAACGAACCTGGTTATTCTTCTCTTAGTATTCTAATAGTGGACATATTTGTAGAGGATGTTAGGGAGAGGGAAGAAGAGGATAAGGTGGTCAATCTTCTGGAAGTTTAGATGGTGTCTAGCACTTACAGACCTTAAATGAGTCGTCCAACTCCAGATAACATCCCGAATGATATCAGAAAGTTATCCGCGAACATTAAACTTGAATAATATTTTGCCTAACCACGTGTCAAACCAAAAAAGGTCTTCTTCCCGTTACTTATCGTGACCCTCTACAAATTATTAGCAAATTGGAAAAGATTCACATTTTACCTCTAAGTTCGTGATGGATAAGATTCAATCTTTAAAGACAAGAAGTTTTTATCTTTAATCTTCTTAGAGTAAATCCAGTCACACCAGATTAGGTTGTCGAGTTTCCTAAATGATGGATTAAAAGTGTACTTCCAGAAATGATAAATAATTCTAATTATACTTCCAGAAATGATAAATATTTCACACTAGATTGAAGGAAATGATTAGTGGTATACTTCCAGATATGATAAATATTTCTAATTATAGAGTTAATATTGGATTGATGAACCTTGATCTCTACAAAGATCATGATCAAGATATTATTCTTAATAATAAAATCAATGACATCTCTTTATCTCACTGAATCATTCGACCCATGCTCATTCCATAAAATAATAAATATTAAAAATTTATTGTGGATTTGGTCTAACAATTAACTCCGCAAAATTTTTATTAATCAAAAACTTAAAATTCGGAATGAGTACAAAGTATTAATAAAATAGTACTAAAAAACTAAAATAAAATAGTAATTAATTTGATCTTAATTCTAACATACCTAAAATTAAAGCCAACTAAAATACTAAACAATTCATTTCACACTGAAGGACAAAAAAATATAAGGGGCCATCCAATAATAGGGCAATTCAAACAAGAAACCTTACCCTCACCAATCACTTTATCAAACTAGTTGTCCCATGCATTCGAATGATAGTAGAGTTATATAAGAAAATTATATTTTTATTCTCGTATACTTCTTCTACCAATAAACTACCCAAAATCAAACTTATCACCAAGTCGATCACGGAAGGAATATCTTCCCATGTGATGTTCGTTAGAGCAACAAATATGCTTTTGGAATGCACAGGAACAAACGAGAGATGAGATGGATTAAACAGTCACCGCCGAGAAACAAGCATTCCAATCCGAATATGCACTCAGGACACCAAAGGATACAAGATAAAATCATAATTTTGATGCAGTGGAGGCTCACCAAATCCAAAGTTATAGAAAATCCCTCACTATCGACAAGTTTTAAAGAAGAAAATGCGGAACTCGACTTAAATATTTTAAAGTTTGGATTTAAGTTGTTCTAGATTGACCAAGTTCAATTGCTTTTATATTTTAGATATTCTGAGGTTAGATTAGCCAAGTCCAATTGGTTCACTCTTCACATATCATAATATTTGATAAAAATACTATATGGATTAACCAAGTACAGTTGCTTAACCTTTTGAATGTCATGATGCAAGATTCGACTTTACTCAATAAGGTTCGACTTTAACCTTTTGGATTAGCCAAACACCCAAACACATTTTATTCACCTTTTGAATATCTTAAGGTTTGTTATTAACTATATTTGGATTAGCAAAATCTAATTGGTTTTTTTTTTATGTTTGGATTTAACCTGATCTAGATTAACCAGGCTAGGTAAGTTCATCCCTAAAATGTTCTCAAGTTTAGCCATTACTAGATCTAGCTTCTCCCACTTTAAATAACGTGTTTATATACTTATCAAAGATTTACTTACATAATATATGGGTTTGGATTCCACCACATCTTATTTATTTAAGACGAAGTTTATGGTATAATCTGAAACGACAGGGTGAAGGTACAACGACTCTCTGTCTTTGACTTGGTTAAGATCTTTAGAGATGCATTGAACTTTTTGGTATTATGGAAGGCTTATTCAAAAGAAGATATTTACTGAAACTTTCCTGCATCGAGAAGGACCTCGGAGAAAGGCTAGCACTTTTTCAAAGAGCGTGAAATAAAATGATTGAGGGCCACCAATTGGCCAGTTAAAATTTATACTTATTTGGCTGCCTTCGAGGAGCCAATGTTACAGGGTTTTTAAATTGGGTTGGGTCTACAACAATTCTTCTTTCCATGACCGCATAGCCTAAATATTTGTCAAATCTGGTGCCGAAAATGAACTTATTTGGATTTTGATGAGGTTGCAAACCTATATCAAATCTACCAAAAGAGTTTCATATCTTTAAAAAATACAAACCTTTTAAAATAGATAATAGATCACGAAAAAAATTTCGTTATTACTTTCCATCTATTAGAAGCTATATTCTCTTTATTACTTTTAAGTATCATCATATGGTCTTTACTTATAGCCAGATGTACGTATGATGATAGATTCTATTTAAATGTATGAATTTAACTGATATGTTATGACAACTTAGTTTTGTTATAAGAAAAAATATTTTATCTGAATATTTATTGATGACTCTATAGCATTAAATACGTGAGGTGAGCGACTTAAATTATATATCTAATAATTGTCCTTTCTCGATTTTAATGTTGAAAATTGGTTGAGGAAGCTTTCTTAATATCGATATTAAACACAAAAAAAATTCATTATATTATTGATGAACTTTAAAATATCCAAGTGTTGAAAGCTTTACTAATTGTTGGTCTTGAAAAATTCAAAATGTTAGTCGTCATTTTCATGTCGCGCGGAGAAAATACTTATTTGATGAATTGTATTTTATATTAAAAGAAGTAAATCTTATAAAAATACCACTAACTTCCTTATTAATTTAAAATTCTTATGAAACACCACAAGTTATTTACTCCAAACAGCTCGATATCAGAAACACCAACGTAAAATATAACATAAATCACGTACACCGTTCCAACTTTAAATTTACAGAACAGACTAGTTCCAATTATATTTTAAATTTATAAGTTTTAATAAACAGACCTTTTATGTTTCAAATTTAATGGAATTCTTTATAATGTGAAAATTATACATAAAACGATAACCAATATTTTAAACTATAAAGTTCAACGACATAAGACTATAATGTTTCTACAATTTAAAAGTACTAAACCCATCTCTAGTACCAAAAAAGTAATTTTTCCTCTGATTTAATTATCATTAGCACAAGACATGCCAATAACTCAAGAAACTATAAAATAATATGATATAAACACACTAGTAGTGGGGTATACATTAAAAACTAGTTTCCAACAACTAGTATTCAAGTCTAATGATACCATGCTTTAAAATATAAATCATATTTTATCTTACATAGAGAACATGTCCTGATGTGGAAAGAAAGTTAAAAGCAAAAGATGAAGAAAGAATATATGAGCTTAGCTTTTGTCTAAAACCGACAAGTACCCATTGAGTTATCAAATCAAGTCTCAATTTAAAAATATTTTATTCATTATTAGGAAACCAATACATGAAATACGCACATGAATATGTAAACCATTAAGGAAACTTCAAAATATTTTCACAATTAATATAAAAAGAAAGGTAAAGTTCAAAAAGAAAGGAAAAGTTCAAAGAGTTTTTAAAATGAAATATAAGTTAGATCACACTCTACCAAATATGGGATTTGAACATGAATTTGTATTCACGAGTGGATATTCACCTTCCAATCATGTGTATCTTAAATTCATGTATGTTTTTAAAAAACTTACCATGGATCACTATTATTTATCGTAAAATTTGATAAATGTTTAACTGTTCTTCTCTTGTCATGCAACAACTCTCCAATAACATTTTAGACTATCCAGAGTTCCTCTAAAGTGATTTTTATGGAACAAAAAAGCAATCATTATATCGTACCCTTCAAATATTATCAGAAACTTGAATTAAGCATCCAATAAATCAACCATGTGAATAATAGATAGAATATTAATATGATCATCAATCGCAATTCATCAGAATTCAAGCATAAACTACAATAAAAACCAACTTAGCTTCAAATTCTTTGGGCAAACAATACCTAAATAATCATTAAAACCACTATTATTGTTATTAGATATTTCATGTACAACTTCCACACCAATAATATCGTCTTCATCTATAAATACAAAATTCACATATTCAAATATCTAACTTTCAAACATAACGTGAAAGTATAGAGTTTTTTAATGTTCATAATCTAAAAATTTATTACCATCCAACTATTAAATAATCACATTCATACACGCATAGCCTTTGACACTTGAAGAATAAAATGAGTACGAATAATAATACAAGATTAATATCATGTAGTGTTATAAACATTATCAACAAAGTAAATGGCATTCTTTATATAAATTGTGAGTGCAATAAGTAAGTATACAATGTTCTGATGTGACTAATTGTGAAATTATCGCAATATGTCTAAATAACGTTTTCACTTGTATTGTGTCATGTTACAAGCGTGAGAAACAATGTAACAGTGCCACGTAATAGCACAATTAGTGCGCATTTCTTAATATAATTTTTATAAAATGGTAAAAAGTACATAGTGATAAATATGTTTTTTCACATAGTAGCGCATTTTTCTCAAAAAATAATACGTTCCATTCAACAACTTGTAACAATGTTATACATATGTAAACCATAGTATATATAAAATAATCTATTGCATTATAGTAACATGTGTTACCATCAACTAACTACACGTAATGAATAACACACTATGTTATACTAAATTATGTATAGTGAGACGAAACACAAAACCTTATAACCTGTTAACATATAACATATAGTACTTCATCATTTATGTGCAAACGCTACTAAATTATATTTATTTCTTAACATAGTGATTAAAAACTTCCACTATAATTCGTGCACAAGAAATATGTACAAGAAATATGTGCAAGAAAACATAAAACATGTATGCCTACACCATAAGGACACATTAACCATTACACTTCCATTTTGAATAAAACAACTATTACGCGAGCTCTCTGTGGTAATCATCAAAATCCATATTTTAAGTAACATATATAGGCTACCATGATTCAATTATATATATATATATCCACAGGTTTTCAACATATCTATATATTTATTATTTCTAGTAAATACATTATCCATGTATTGTTTGTTATACTATTATACATAATGTTATGCATACATTATCGATTATTTATTGCTTAGTATCAGCATACCAATCATATAACATAAATACTAGATTATATGTTAAAGTATGTACATTATTCATGTATTGTGTGTAACAACACATCCAATTCCACAACCAACTCAAGTATCAGAAGCATTATATTGAAAAATAAGACTCATTCTAGATGAAATCTCTAATTTCTCAGTAAATTTGTGAAGTTGAAACTTCACTCGAACACTTACTTATCTGAATACTAGATGATATTTAGAATATCCTTTTGGATACTCAATTCCTCTTGTAATAATATAACATCACATAGCATAATATCCCATCGCAATTATCAAATTATACTAAAAATATTTGACTATCACCATCAAAATAGAGACAAAGAAAATACTGATATTTGATGTTCATATTTTCCATTTCAAACTTACATCAATTTAGAATATAGATTCATAAGACTTAATAAACTAGAGAAATACACTACAGAGAAAGAGAATATACATGTTTTTCAAAATATATATATAAAATAAAGATAATCTATAATCAACTCTTTATTCAAATTTAACAATTTCAGTCAACAAAATGTTATGAGAAGATTCAATTAGATTTCATTATATGTTTTAAATTAAAAAAAAAACAAGAATACCTCAATCATACTTAACTTTTATTGTTTTCAGTCCAAATATTCTTCATCTTCCTTATCATAACTTAGAAAATAAAATCAAATCCAAACATTGAAAATTAATTTAACTTACAATTAGATCATATCTAAACCTCGATTTACTACTCAGTCTCAACATCCAGAGGCTTTAGATTCAACAAAGATCGACGTATCAAACTTGAAATAACCAAAATTGAAATTCTTACTGATTTTTGACTCAATATTAATTGAAACTTAACATCACATCTCAACGACATGAGTTGACTGAATCAAACATTTATTGTTATAATTTTAGGTTTTGAACTAAATTAGAGCAAGAAAAGAAAACAAAAATGATTTGACAATACAAAATAGTCATATAGATAGAGAACACATTTTTGAGGTGAATAAATATTAAAATCTATAGGCGATAGTATTTTTTTGTTAAGCCTTAAAGATAAAAGAAAGAAGATGAATCTTTTTTTCTATTTTTTCCACAAATTTTTTAGCTTTATTCTAACCGTTTTTTTCCAAAGCTTTTCTTACCAAAGTAAAAACTCTTTTGGTTAAAATAATTTAAAAAAAAGTACGTTTCCTACAAGTAGTGTCATTGATAAGGTCGGAAGTCTCTATCAAATCTACTAAATGTATTTCAGATCTTTAAAAAAGAAACAAACACTTAAAAAAGAGAACAGAGCTTTTAAGAGAGGGAAATTAACAAAGAAAGTTATTTTGTGATCAAGGAGATATAACCCATTCTTCGGATACTTAAGTTGTATATATATCAAATATAAAAATATAAAAGACTATTATACCCGTAATGTGATCAAGCAAAGTTAACAAAGAAAGTTATTTTGTGATCAAGGAGATAAATTTCTTTAGATTAACCATTCTCACGTTGTTGAATATTTTGGCTACATCTACAATGTGTTCCTCATCCTATTTTATTTTAACCAACATGTCATCAATGTAGGCTTTCGAGTTTCTACTTAATTATTCCACACATATTTTGTTCACCAAATGTTGGTATGTTGATCATATGTTCTTCAAGCCCAGACGTATGACTGTGTAGTAATGAATTCTTTATTTGGTCACAAAGTAGTATGGTGTTGGTCATCCTCTTGATTTTGGATCAGGTTGTAACTTGAGTAGACATCCATGAAGGATAAAATTCTTTTTTTTGGCGTAACATCGACCAATTGGTTAGTGTATAGAAATGGGAATGGATACTTCAAGAAGCCTCGTTCAGATTAGCTAAATCAACATACATTCTCCAATTATCGTTCTTTTTCTTTACTAGTATTGTATTAGCCGTCCATGATGGGTAGTCAACCTCCTTGATATGGTAAATGACAATTAGTTTATCCACTTCGTTTATCATCACCTTTGTTTGTATAAGTTAATAGGATTGGTTCTTTTGTTTGACCGACCTCAGGTTTGTTTTATGGAATATTATGTTAGTCGATATTACCGTCATATCACGAGCACTCCAAGAAAAAAAGATTAATGTTATTTTATAATTGGTTAAAATTTTTACACCTGAGGTTTGTTGAAATATCTATTCAACATTGTAGGATTTTGTCACCCCCATCTGTATGTTCTCTATCTCTTTCTCAGGTTCAACGATGTGTGAGGATTTCATAGATCGTCTATTTTATCAAAATTAATCGAGAACTCTTTTTAATGATATGCGGATAAGTATTTGTTTTTATAGTGGAAGCTCAAGTTCAACAATTGACACGAGGACACATATTTTATCCATTTTTGAGCTTCTCATGATCACATTGTAAACTGATTTTGCTTCCACGATCATGAAAAGACATCACACACTCTTTTTGAATTCTTGTATTCCCAAACCCAAGTCCATAATCAATTCTCCTATAAATTGTGCATTTTATCATGTAAATTTTGTGAAAACATTTTAGAAGGGGATCAAATATTATATTATTAACAATGGCCTGTTGTTTTTTTGCCCGCCTTTTGGCTCCGTTTTTAGACTGTAGTGGTTTTCATCTCTCCCATCATGTTAAGGATTATATTTCTTTATTTATATTACTTTTGATACCTCATAATTGTGCCTTCTTTCTTTTTCATAAATTTTAGAAGTTTCCCCCTTCTATTAACTCTCGGCTTTGATCTTGCAGCACCCAAAAGTATTTTATTTAGTAGTCCACATCGTTAGGGAACTTGCAGTACTTGGACATATCCTTATTATCCTTCAGACTACAAAAATTTTGCGCTCTTTGGTGAATAAGTCTCTGGTCTTGAAATAAATGGAAGCTAGATTTTTCTTCAATTCGATAAACGATCTCAATAGGGGTGGTCATTCCTCCGACCACTGTTGATAAGTAACTTTTCCAATCAAATTTATTTTCATGTTTTTGGAAGTAAGTTTGTATTATTTTTCTAAATTATTTGAGTCAAAGTTGTTTTCATGTTTTAGAAGTATTTTTATACTATTTTCGTAACTTTTTCAGTAAAAGTTATTCCATGTTTTCACAATAACTTTTATACTAAATTTTGTAAGTTTTATGGTCTAAAATAAATATATGAGATTATGAAAGATAAAGTTTCTACTAAAAGTGTTACATCATGCCAAAACAATCTACATATCTAGTCATATAAAAATATGTAAAATAAATAAATAAATGATTTAAGATTTTCTGTAACAAATGATTTGCATATAATACTCTTGTAGATTTATTTTCAAAAAATAAACTATAAAATAATTTTTTACAAAGCCTGCAAAATCAAGTACCCAAAAATAAAATTTATAATTATTCTAATTTGTAGTTAAACCAAAACATAAAATGGAATGAAACATTGGATTTTAGTTGTTATGGATCTGTAAAATGATATATGAAAAACTAAAGGGCGGAGCTATTTCCTCAATAAGATCTATTATTTCCTCCACTTTAAATTTTTAATAAAACACTGAACACTTGTTTTTACCTTGTTACCCTTTATTTACTTTCTAATTTATAATTTGATGTTAGTATCCACTATTAAACACTTATTGCAACAAACACATCATTAAGATAAATTACACCCAACATATATGATTTAACTTCTAAAATTAAACCCTAAAAAACATAAAAAATTCAATTATTTTTAACATTAGTCACAAAATTACATGTTTTTTAAAAAGAAAACATGTAGTTCCGAGAAAACCACTCTAAATAACATGCTTTTTTAAGAAAAGCATGTGATTCCAAGTTAGGAACTCAGAATCACATGTAATATTTTAAAAAAGAACTCGATCAACATACACTAATCAAACCACAAAAAAATATATTATGAACTCAATATACAGGAAAGAAACAATTAAACGAGAAATTGATATTAAAAACTATTAAACTAGTAACTCGATATGCATGAACTCGATTAAACGATGAACACATTTTTTTTTGCTTATAGAGTTCCTATCATTATGCCAAAAAAAAATCATAGATTTAAAAAGAGATTTTATTCGATATGTCAACCCATATATTTAAAATAAAAATAAGATTAACGATAGATTTTTATTTTTGGAACTCCAGAAACTGCTTCAAAATTGTTTGGTCGCTAGGGTTTTTTAGGGTTAGAAGAGAAGAGGTCAAAGTCGATAGTTACTGGAGAAATTTGGATTTTTGGTGTAAAATTAAAACAAAGATAAGTTAGGATTTTCCTTTATGGAGGAAGTAACAAAATGAAGTTCTTTTATGAATGATGGAAGAAATAATAAATTTTATGGAGGAAATAACTTCATCCAAAACTAAAAAATATTTATTTCCATCCGCAATTCACTTAAGACGGTTAAAGACTTGATTAAAATTTATATTGTCACAATATATAAATATTTTTAGTAATATTGAATGACACTTGTTAGAAAAAAGCAAAAATATATATTTGTTTTTGGCAAGTTGAAGTAGTTAAACTACTTTATCAAAAGAGATATCATGCTAGTAAGACTAGCCACGAAGATACAAATCTCAAAATACATTCACAATCGAAAAAATTATATGATTGTGGGTTTTTTCATATGAATTCGCAGCTATTTTACTAAAAATGGTAATATTTACGAACAGTGCGGTGGACTTCAGCTTCCTATATAAATTGAAATATTTTATTTATTTCTAAACCACCAAAATACTACGACATATTTTTTATAGAACTTACATGTTTCCGAAATTAACCACTATACTTGTAATTGGAAATTTATATATTTCAAAACCATAAGTATTTTATTTTGTATTCACAATTATTATTTTCATAATTTATTTAGCCTGTGTCTTGCAAATTATATTTTTTTCACTTAAATTACTTAACTTTCACGAGTATCTATAAAAGTGTTAATTTTACGATATTTGTGAGTTTTATACAATTTATTTAGGGTTATATTTGTAAATTAAATTACTAGATTTTCAAATATCTACAAAAGTATGAATTTTACAACATTAAATATCCAACTTTTTGCAAGTTTATCTAGCATGTATTTAAGTGATTATAGTTTTGTAATTTAGATTTATTACATTTTTACACGTATTTACAAAACCAATAAGTTGCAACATTAATCACCTACTTTTGGAAAGTTTATTTAGCATGTAGCAAGAAACAAATTTACAAATTATATTGAATTATTTTTTCTAATTCGACAACCACATATTTTCACGAGTAGTAGTTGCAAAAATGAACAATTTTTGGCAATTACTTATTTTTTTCACAATAGTATTTCAAAATGAAAGAAAACTATATATTAAACAAAAAAATGAATAGAAAAATCACATCCAAGCCAAAAAAATTTTAAAAACAATCCACTGATCCTTCAGTTAATCTCTACCACCCCACCCCCCCCGCAAGCTTTAATGCTTGCAATGGGGAAGTCTTTATATCAGTTTAGGACCATCTTAGGCCATAAACGGCTAGTTGCCAATCTCAGTTACTCCATTCTTCAACAAAATGCAGATTTTCAGTCTTTTCACTTCACCTATGGCTAGATGGGTGTCTCTGACTATAGAATGAAGTTCTTATGCTCACCAATGAGCACCTTGTCTCTCATGAGCCATGCGTTGGGTATTCATATAACATGTTTCCCCTCAAACTCAATTTAGTGATTTAGGTGCACAGAAAATTTCTCGAATCAGACCTGGAAATGATTCTCTCCTTTGGAGTTACTAAGACTTCCATATGGGAGAAGAAGCCTTTCCTACGCCTTTAAACCTCCTGCAACGAATGGTTCTCATGGGAACTAATCAGGCTTCCATGAGAATTCCATCTAACATGCTTTGTTTTAGCATGTCTCACTTTAACATGGTCTGTATAAGAATCTCTCTCTTTTATGCTCAGTATACCAAGAGTTAATCCATACCAATGTAATCATTATGGCAGTGAGTTTTCGCTCTCCTCCACTATTGATTACAGACAAATTAATGATTTACTTGCTGATAATGTTAATGATATTAATGATAAAGATAAAACCTCATTGGAAGATATTTTTGGTAAATATATAGGTGGTGCATTAAATTCAGGGTAGAGGGTAGAATGATAATCGAGGTTCTTGTATTTAATGTGTAGAGATAGAATGTTCCAAGCCTCTTAAATGTTTTTTTAGAGTATTTATAGATTAATTTTACGTCTATGGGCCAACCAGGTCGGGTCATGGATAAAGGTCATGCCTATCAGCCTCCAAGCCCATTAATATTGCTTTATTAGACATATTTCGTAAACACATATGTGGCTAGCATACAACTTCAATATTATTTTTATTATGGGTATAAATTGCCCCCTAAGAAAAATCTGACCTACTTTTTGTCTGTTGTCCTCAAATATTTTTGACCCTATCATCTAGCCGTCTTAGCTCTCTCAAAGGTATTATGGGTTAGCTAATCGACCTAACTCCAAACTGCATGTGACTTTTACTTATCTATTTCTCTAATCTTGATTCTCCAATACTCTGTTATGTAGGGAATATGGGGTCCGGTCCGTTTATTCCTCCTTCGTATATAAGTAAGAACACAACCGATCTCAACACTAGTATGATATTGTCCGCTTTGGCACCCGAAGGCCCTCACGGCTTTGCATTTGGTCCACTTCCAAAAGGCCTCACACTAATGGAGATGTATTCTTAACTTATATACTGATCTTTCTTCCCATGTTTAACCGATATGGGATGTGGAACTTTTGGTCGCACCTAACAATCCTCCTCTCGAACAAAGTACCACTCTAGCCTCCTCTCAATTGACTTCCATCCCCCTACTCGATGACACTGTGCCGCTTCTTGATCAAGCCACCTGCTTGATGAGCTATCAGGCACTCCATCTTTAGATGAATCTGCGCCGCTCCTTTATCAAGGCCACCTGCTTGATGAGCCGTGGCGCTCCATCTTTAGATGAATCCGCGCCGCTCCTTTATCAAGCCATCTGCTTGATGAGCCGTGGCGCTCCATCTATCCAGTAGATCAATCACCTTGAGTAAGGCTCCTGGCAAGATGTTCGGCACCCACATCATCACAACCCACCACATCGCGTTCTGTCTGGGCCTGGTGCTCTGATACCACGTGTTAGGAATATATGGGTCTGGTCCGCATATTCCGCCTCCGTATATAAGTAAGAACAGAACCGATCTCAACACTAGTATGATATTGTCCGCTTTGGCACCCGAAGGCCCTCACGGCTTTGCATTTGGTCCACTTCCAAAAGGCCTCATACTAGTTGAGATATGTTCTTACTTATATACCATTGATCCTTCCCATGTTTTACCGATGTGGGATGTGGAACTTTGGTCGCTACCCTAAAAAATCCTCCTCTCGAACAAAGTGCCACTTTAGCCTCCTCTCAATTGCCATCCATCCGCTCACTCTAATCAGGTTGGGGCTGCCTGATCTCTTGAGCCTTTACAGCGGATCTATCTGATCTCGACCATCCTGCCTTGTTCCTTAGCGCCACTCCAAACAAGTACCACCGTCTTGATACACTCCAATCAAGCCACACTTCTTGATGAGCAACGGGCACTCCAAACAAGGATCTTGAGCATGGCTACTAATTCTTCATGTTCGACTAATGAGAATTTCACCCACATCACCCACCACATCGCGTACTGTCTGGGCCTGGAGCTCTGATACCACATGTGGGGAATATGGGGTCCGGTCCGTTTATTCCTCCTTCGTATATAAGTAAGAACACAACCGATCTCAACACTAGTATGATATTGTCCGCTTTGGCACCCGAAGGCCCTCACGGCTTTGCATTTGGTCCACTTCCAAAAGGCCTCACACTAATGGAGATGTATTCTTAACTTATATACTGATCTTTCTTCCCATGTTTAACCGATATGGGATGTGGGACTTTTGGTCGCACCTAACATGTTATTGGTTATAGATGATAAATATATTTGATCCCCTTCGATGGTATTATTCAGGGATGGTTATTATCCAAAGATCGTATGTTAAAAACAGTTACCTTCTATGACACGTGTCACTCCATAATTGGAACCACAAACTCATATTATCCTAGGTAAATTTGACAAATTAGAAAAGAGATGATTTTACTACTCTGGAGGCTCCTAGGTTTGGCTAACGTTCCTACTTCTCTAGTAGGAATCTCAAGCATTTCATAGAGTCTCTTATTAATTTTCACATTTGAGAATTTTAAAGAGAGAAAGGATTTATATTCTAGATAAACAAACCACCTCAGTGTTGTTACTCAAATTTTCATAGGTAGTCTTTTTCTTTCCCATCACATTAACCACCACAGATCACTCTTTCCGACACTATTTATTGTTTGTATGTTCACTTACAGAAACACACTAACCAAAGGCGGTTGGCGAAACTTGTAAGAGTTAGAGGAAGAGAAAAAGAAAGCAAGAGTTGTTGTTGGGTTTCCTACCTCCTTAGGTACGACTATTATTACTCAATCCACTGAGTATAGAGGTGTTTAGCCTTACAAAAAGTGTAATATTCCCTTTGAACCTTTGTCGAATTTCCAATCGTTTATGTCACCCACTCACTCTTCTCAGCCACTCATGTCATACCAATCCCAAGGGGGTCACCAGCTGTCAAAATCCTTCTACTTTTAAAGCTATGGAATCGGATACCGAAGATAATACTTTGCATAAAGTTACTAGACTCTCCTAGTAAAAAAAAACCTTCTATAGAAAATGAGCCAACGGAACAGCTAACACTCCTATAAATTCCAAACAGTGAAGAAAAAACTATTGCTCTCTCAACTAAACTTCAATCAGGCTTAAACATGGGGGAAAACCCTACAACGTTAGCAGTTGAGTCCTCTCGACATGAGGAATAAAACCTTGGTGCTCGGCCCGCTAGGATTTTAGAGTCTAAACCGCAGATTATGGAAGAAATCATGAAAGATAGCTGTCAAAATTCCCCGTTGAGATATCTAGTCAGAGCGAAAACTCCAAGACCAGCGAAGAAATAAAAATCTGAAGGGATTGGAAGGTGATGATATTAAGGCAAAGGTAAAGCCCCAGAAACAGAATCCAACCATCTTCTTCTGTCTCTTTCACTAAGGTTAGTGTTAAATACCTTTTAGTCTTAGATAAATTCAATTATATCTATATTCATGAGTCCAAATTGGTAGTCATCCCAGCCAAATGGGATGAATTGTGGGGCTAGAGAGTTGGTAGTTTACACCAATGTGCTCAAATGGGGCCTTCGGGTTTCCATTGGACCCCGAGATAGTGAGGTACTTTAGCTTGGTCAGGTTGTGATCAAGCCATGCTAACCCAAATGCTTAGTTTTTATTATTTGTGTACATCATAACTTCTAGGTTATCTAATATTATGATGTCAATAGAGTAGCTGGCTGTTGTGGTTGGTTTATCCTGTAATGCCCACATCCTCTTTTATTATTTTAATATGGGGAATAACTATAGAGTGGATGATGACCTTTTAGAGGAAAAAAAAATCTAGAAAAGCCAATTTCTCTTCACTAATGGTCATTGGGAAAACGAAAAAAATATCACCTGGAAGAATACACATAAGTCTCTTCAGATTTTTTTTTATATTTCTATTACTTTCTTTTACATTTATAATTTATCTTTAATTTTCTTTGTATCAGCCATTTCGGAGCTCTACCTAAAACATTTAGATGATGCAAAAGTGACCTTCATGAAGTTGAATCATTGGACAAATGAAAAGTGGTCCATGGGTTCCTATTTTACTTCAAGCAATTTTGTTAGGTCCCATATCTAAAGGACCAATCCAGTCTGGAAACTGACGTGGGAGAAATTCATCCCTCGTCTTTGATCTACCAAAATTCTTAAAATAACTGAGGCAGTTGATAAAAAATTATTTCTTCTAACCAGGAATACAACCCCATCTATCGGAATAAGAACAAAAAGAACAAAGAGGGCTCGTCACATTTTGTTCTTTAAACCGGAAGTGAAGCGCAACCATATGAAATCTCCTCAGCCTTGCTGGATGTTGTTACTGCCACTGTTGAGGAGGTTAAGGTGCTTTCAGAAGCTCATGTTCCAAATAAAAGGAAAGGACACAAAAGGGAAGAAATGGCAACGATAAGAGAAACACGAAAATGAAGAAGACTTCAATTGGTTTGGAGATAATCTTTTGTTCAGAATTTCCCCCTCCAATTATCCTAGTTGTTGTTCTTCCTACGACCACGATATCTGATCCCTCTTATCCAGTACTTCTTCCATCTAAAATGAGATGTTTGGAGATGGTGACCCAATTGAAGATATGGGAGCTTTCGAATTTGAAGCCTTTGATACTTTCTTCCTTGAGTCTACAAGCACGACACCTACAGTGGTGTTCAAACGAGATCCCTTTGAATTGTCAAAGGAGAATCATGTGTTAGGGAATTTGTTCTTGAGTTATGTGAAGCAAATTGTATAAATAGAGACACAAGTAAGGTCTCAGATTGGGGATATTATATCTCTTTAGGAAGAATATAAGAATTTGAAAACTTTAATTGAAAAGGAAAATACCAAAGCTAATAATCTACCTGAAGAGGTGAAATCTATCAAGGATAAGCTGGTCAGAGTGAAGTACGATCATAAAACGTTGCAGGATGATCTCAAAAGTCTACAATTTCCTAGCTCTAAAGAGGTTGCTTCATTAAAGACCCAACAAGCTAATGATAAAACCATCATTGAGCGGTTGTTAAACGAGAACAACTATTTAGAGGACCTTATCAAGAAGCAAGAGGATGAGATTATCTCTCTCAAATCTAAATCTACCCAAAAAGTAGGCAATGTTGTAGACGTATATGTTGAAACAATAATAGAGTCTTTGCAAGGGAGGGATAAGTTAGTCAAATCGGATATGGTGTTGCTATTTCATAAGAAATTACCTAAATTAGCCCTTCAGCATCACGACATACCTTTAGCCGATCAACTTTCTATCTCTGATGATTCATCCGATACAGTTCTAATAATGACGAGGGGGGATTCCGATGAGTGGGTTTCTGATGAAGAGAGTTTGGAAGAATGAGGATAAGGAAATGTCGGTGGGAACGAGCCTTAAGGCTAGCATGTTTTAATATAGTTATTTATATAAAAGCCTTTGTTGTGTACAAGACATTTTTTTATCGGATAATTTTGTGCAAGTACTTGGCATGGCCAAGGGATTTTGTAACTTATTCCCCGGATTTTACTAAGTCAAGGGATGGTCCAAGGCATTTCATAACATCTATAATTTCATCACCTTTACTTACCTCTTTATATATTCTTATCTTCATTTCTTAATATTAATTTATTAAATAATAATTGATCTTAAAACAAAATCAATTCGAAGCAAGAACACTTGACACACATGAGCCATTCAAAGGAAATAAAAACTTGATACACGTGAGCCATTAAGAGGTAATCTATTCTAATGCAATAAAACTTTGATATACACAAGCCATTCGAAGGTAATCCATTCGAAGTCAATAAAAACTTAATACAAATGAGCCATTCGAAGGTAATCCATTCGAAGGCAATAAAAAATTATACACGTGAGTCCTTTGAAGGTAGTCCATTCGAAGGCAATAAAAACTTAATACACATGAGCAATTCAAAGGTCATCATTCGAAGGTAATAAAATCTTGATATATATGAGTCATTCGAAGGTAGTCCATTCGAAGGTAATAAAAACTTTATACATGAGCCATTCAAAGGGAAGACAATAAAAACTTAATACACATGATCCATTCAAAGGTAATCTATTTGAAGGAAATAAAAATTATATATATATATATTTAAAGAGAAAAGTGTATTAATAATGATTCAGATGAATCAGGGACCTCATTAAAATCTTTGGGTGCCACCAGGGTAGGAAAGCGTATGAACCCAAATATGTATATTGAATAGAAACAAAATAAATATTTACAATATAAGTTTAGTCAAGATATAACCTTAGGTGTTCGACATTCCACGAGTGCCTCAAAATATTTCCTTCTTGGTCAACTAACTGATATGTTCCTTACTTGATATTCTCATAAACAGTGTAAGCTCATTCCTGATTTGGAGCCAACTTTCCAAACTTTCTATCTATAGTGTGCATAAATACCTTTCTCAAAATTTTATCCCCCCCTTGGAAGTCCATTCTTTGTAGTTTAGACGCATACTTACTCCTCATTAAACCCTGGTAATGTGTTGTTCTTAGATGATCTTTAATCCTCTTTTCCTCGATTAAAGCTAACTGAGTCCTTATTGCAACTTTATTTTCCTCTTCGGAATAATTTTGAATCTGGAAAGAAAGAAAAGTAGTCTCTATTGGTGCGAATACATCCATTTCATAGACCAAGGAAAAATGAGATTCTTACGTGGCAGTATGAGGATTAGTACGGTAGGCCCACAACACTTCTTGTCGGTAATTAGGCCATTTATCTGCTGCTCCATCTTTATTATTTTTAGGCCTGTAAAAATGGTTCTATTTCACATTTTTATGTCCATTAGCTTGGGGATAAAAAGGTGAGAAAAAACAATGGTGGATTCCTCTTGATGCGTAGAGAGTTTCCATATATTTAGTTTCAAACCGATGACCATTATATGTTGTAATACGTCTTGGAATTCCGAATCTACAGTAAATTTTGGAAATGATAAATTTGATTACTATTGTGGAAGTTTATTAGGAGAGGGGTGCGGCTTCTATCCACTTCAAAAAATAATCAATTTCCAAGATGATAGTTTGACATCCTCCATAAGCCATCAGAAGGGGTCCAACCAAATTAAGACCCCATGTATCAAAGGGTATTGCTTTAGATAATTACTCTATGAGAACTGGTAATGCATGTATTGCATTTCAATATCTCTGACCGGGATCACATCTTCTAACCAACTCTTTAGAGTCTCCCATGATATATGGCCAATAATACTCTGTTAATAAAACATTTTTGGTCAAATCCTTACATCCAATATGGGTTGAATCTTTCCCATGATGTCATTGACTCATCGAAACAAAAAACTTGTGTTGTTTGAACTTTAACTTCTTAGCTAAGTTTTTATCTTCGGGTAGGATTCCTTTAGTAATGAACTCTTGGATACCATATCTTTAATCTTGACCGGCTATTGGCTGATTCTTGGAAACTTTCCTTAGTCTCAACTTTCATTTCAAGATTCGTTGTCATACATTGGCATTCTTGTACTAAAATCCAAGGGTATGCTTCCGGATATGCAACAATGGCCAAAGATTCAGCAAGTAGAAATATATTTTAACACTTGTATATATTTCATCAATTGTTGTTTTCTTGTTTCAGATGTCCCTAAACTTGGTGTACAAGTAGTTTTGAATCACTTAACACTCAGATTCTTTTGGTACCACATATCTGAACAAGCCTCAAACCCGCTATATCGGCTTTGTATTCTTCTTCATTATTAGATGCTTTGAAGCCAAATCATATGGTATGTTACATAAAATATCCAAAATGGAAAAGTATGAAAATTCATGCCCCACAACACATCATGCTAGACCCACCATCTGTTCAAACTGCCCCTTTTTTATTAGGCTTATGAATCAAAAAAATTCTACATAGGGTCTCTCTAAATGGAACTCAACCAAAAAATTGCTAGTGCTTGAGCTTTTATTTCCATTTAAGGAGAAAAGTCAATATCATAGTCCCCTAATTCCATAGATCACCTAATCATTCAACCCGATATATCTCACTTTTGTAATACATGTTTAAGTGGAAAATAAGTTCGAACCATAATAGAATGTGCTTGAAAATAAGGTCTCATTTTCCTGGCCACTATTACCAAAGCTAAAGCCATTTTTTCCAACTTGAGGTATGTTTTCTCAGTACTAATAAAGTTTTGCTGATGTAGTAAAACAGACGAGGATAATTTTCAACCTCTCAAACCAACATCGCACTAACAACATAATCCAATACTGCTAGTTACACATATAGTCTTTTTCTGATAATAATCTTGAATAAATTTTTAGGCGAAGATAAAAAAAAAATTTATTTCAAGAAATATTCTATCATAATTTGGGGAGCAGTTAAACTTTTTGGCATTTATCGATACTTAGAAGCATTGTGCGTATATATCCGATGGTCTTGAGATAAATCTACTCAAACTACCAATCTTCTAGTTAGTATTTGAACTTATTTGATGGTCTGAGGAAGATCCGTAGTTAATAATGTATCCATTGTGGTGGGTCGGCTTGAATCCCTTTCTCACTGATAATGTAGCCCAAACATTTGTTGGATCGTACCTCAAAAGTACACTTTTCTAAATTCAATTTTAAATTAATGGCCTCCAAATTAGAGAAAGTTTTTAGATGTCAAGTAAATGATCTTCCTCCCTCTTGCTTTTTACCATCATGTCATCAATATAAACTTCTACATTCCTCCTGATCTGACTGAAAAATTCTTTATTGACTAGGTGTCGGTAAGTATCCCCAGTATTCATTGACCCGAAAGGCATTACCTTGAAATACTGCAAGCCCCTATTAGTTATGAACGAAGTGTGGTCCTGGTCCTTCAGATCCATCTATGTCTAATACTATCTAGCAAAAGCATCCATAAAAGACAGCACTTTATTTACCAAAGTGGAGTCCACCAACTGATTTATTCAAGAAACTAGGAAAGGGTATTTGGGACATGCCATATTGAGATCTGTGAAATCGATACACATTTACTATTTGCCATTCTTTTTTTACGAGCACCAGAATTCTAAATGGCCCCATAAGACAAAATGTGTGCGTGAATAAATTTTATCTAATACTATTACCATCATTTTCATGTTAGAAACTAAATTTAGTTTAGACAATGTCGATATAATTATAAGCTCAATGCTTCCATATTGGCACCAAAATTCTAACCATGGCTCTTACCCTTATGGTAGAATTTGGATCGCTTGGAATCCTAATTTTTTAAAGGTTGATATCAAAAGTTTAGCCCCCTAATACATGGACTGTAAGCTCACATTCATAGCTAAAAACCTCCATTTTAACCTCGTTATCGTTTATAGTTTTAATGAACCCTATTATATCCTACCTTTATCGAAAGACTTAGTGAAAATTACTAGCTTTAAACATGATTTTCCCTGGGTTGCTATAGACGAATTTAATACTATTAGACACCCCTCAAAACGTGCAGGCAGACCTGATATTTGGACTAATTCCATTAGGGACTTTAACAACTATAATAAAACTAGACTAATAAGCAAATTGACTATCCGATCTCATCGAAAATTGATCGTGCTCTTGTCTACGGACCTTGGGATCACATATTCCTAAATTCGTTCGCTTATTTTGATATCCCTCGCGCATTAGACCATACAACAATCATAATTCACCTTACCACACTAATTCTCTTAAGAGAAACCCATTTTAAAATGGTCGATCCCATTTAATGGTGATCATATGGCTATCATTAGCCTTAAACTCCTTAGACTTCAATCCCCCTATTTTCGGAGTTGACCAAAAAAGGTTTTAGCATTGTCATCTCTCTTATTTTCAAACCTTTCCTTTTTTATACTTTATTACTTTTTTTTTCATTCATTTATCGTCCCGTACTTTTAGCAAGTTGAACAAGCTCTTTATTGTACATTAATCTCTAAACCTCGTCTCCCAATTTGAAATAATAATTCGTCGTATGACCATGATCATTATGGTATGCTCAAAAATCCTTTCGAGTTCAATTTTTTATTAGAGCCAACATTACACATGTAGCCTAGTATTTTGCTTTCCCTTTTGTTTTATCAACAATTACCGCAATATTGTTTGTCTATGAAGTAAACCTTTGAGTCAGGTTTTCATAATACCTAACTTTTTGGCTTTTTAATGGGGTATTTATAACCTCGTTATGACCTCATCATTTCCCCTCAATGATATTTCATTTAAATGCCATCGAAAGGGAGCGTATGGTATTGTTAGCATTGAATCCTATCATCATGTTTCTTAATTGCTCTAGATGACATCTATGATCGCCTGAATCATCATATGTACATTTTGTACGGGTTGAATGTATTAAGGAGTTTTTGCTCAAGAATTCTCATGTTAAACGGAGATTCCTAAAAAATATATATGCAACCGTTTTTTGTCTCTCTTCATTGTACTTCAACTCTCTTTTATCTTGAAACCATATTTCTCAACTGATTTTTATAATCAACATTTTAAAAAAAAATCTTCTACTTTTTACTATTACTTTCATCCAGCTGTAGAATATTTACGTTCTTTTCATACGTAAATGTTACATATTTTTCTATTATCCTTTCTGTGCAACTTGCTTGACTATCTCTTGTTTATTTTATGATTTATCTTATTTTTTGACATAATATTTTATGTCAGAAATTATAACGCCTCACTCAACTTCTACACTCTTAATTTTACTTATGGATCCCTTTAAAATTACAATCGGCTAGCTCTGGCATGTTCTTATTTGAACTCTTCAATCTACATATCCAATAGATACACATTAGAAGGAGTAGCCAACAAACTCTGCTTTGAGAGTTCTTTTCCTTGAACTGGCGTAACATAATCGTGCACACAAGATGGCACATAAACTGGACCATTTTGAACTTGATTAAATCTGCCATATACACCAGATTTCATTATGATTTGTTGATTATAATCTGCTATTCTGTTTGAGTCATATGCTCTTGACCAATTGTGTTGCATGCACCAACGTCTATGTCTAAAAGTTTATTTTGAAATGAGTTACTTCCGACAACGACGTGTTTATAGTGATTCTCATAATAATCAACATATTGTTTTTCAAATTAGACAAATTCTTGGTATTTTCCTTTTGATTTCTAGATCTTTTCATCACCTTTGGTAACATTGTAACTTGACTGTCAAGCCAAGATGATGAATAATAACTGAGAAATAAAACTGCTATGAATATAAAGTTATTTATCTATTAAAGTGTGATCTGTCTCCAAAGAGAGACGACAATCTCTCTTTACACAATTTAAAATATATTATATACCAATTGAAAACTTACACATGTTATCTATGAGATGATGACACGTGTAATTCTGTTATAACCGATTGAACAACTTTTTTTAATGCTCGTCTTTTATTTTTACGACTTCTACTTCTTATGATATCTGTTTCATCTTATGTTTTTTTACAACCCTCTGTTAATATCTGCTTTACGACTCTCGTCTCGCATTTTTTCAGGACCCTCGTCTCATATATTTTTTACGACCTTTATCTCATACTTTTCATGACTTCCGTCTTATATCTTCTTTATAAACCTCAATTCATACTTCTTTATAACCCTTTTCATATCTCATACGATCTTTGTTCCTCTTTACAAATTTTATTTCATACTCATTTGTAACTTTTTTTATATACTTTTATGACCCTAATTTTAGATATATTATGCTTCGTTTTTTATGTACCTCTTATTATTTACATTTTTTTAGTCTTTAAAATAAACTTACATCGACTTTATAAAAAAAATACTATTCGATAAATATAGTCCTGTCATTTTGCTGATACAATTTTGAAAAGACTGCAAACTTGATAAAAGATGGTTATATTTTGACCTTAAAGAAAATTTTTGTTAACAAAAAACTCGTAATGACCGTATTCGGATGAACTTCCTTGTACTATCAAATTTTGTTATAAATACTGCAAAGTATTGTTGAAACTTATTATCAAAAGTAACCTATTCGAAATGCTCCATTTTAATTGCTTAAAACTTTTTCCCAC
This sequence comes from Limnanthes douglasii subsp. nivea, assembly GCA_036936605.1. Lineage (NCBI taxonomy): Eukaryota > Viridiplantae > Streptophyta > Magnoliopsida > Brassicales > Limnanthaceae > Limnanthes > Limnanthes douglasii. The sequence continues at coordinate 230,433,965 of JAUPFV010000005.1, read as the reverse complement.
TAATATCGAAATGTTACTTTTTACTTTATATGTATTATTTAGTGTTATTATGGTTAATTCTTATCTTCCTTTTTCATATCAAATTTTTTTATCACTTCCGTCCATTTTTTTATTTAATAACTATATCTTAATATTAATTTTACCGTTATCCACTGTTTTTATATAATCGTACTTATATTGAAAATTATTTTTATTTTTATTTTATTGATTTATTATTGTTTTTCGGACGATATTTTTAAATTAAATAATAGTTGCTCTTTTAATATTTTCTAAACGTCTTAAATTATATTTTATCACACCTCAAAAAAAATAGTTTTTTATATTTTTTAACTGAGTTTATTTTATAGTTACATTCATTTAAATCTGATGCGTGACCAGCTTTAATAATTAGTCCTGGTTTATAACCACTATCCCAACTCAAGGTGTTTATTGTGTGGCTTTTACAGTCCTAGTGTGACCTCTTATGCTTTTCAGTTAGATTTGGCTTATAACTATATTCGTTCCTAGTGTGACCTCTTATGCTTTTCAGTTAGATTTGGCTTATAACTATATTCGTTTTAGTTAGATACGTATCTTCTTAAACCTTTCAATTGAGTTTGACTTATTGTCATATTCTCTTATCATTTATAATTATGTTATAATTTTCTTATTCATATTACTTTTTCCAAACAAATTTTTTAAATGTACAACACTTGTTAGGAATTTCTAAATATATTAGTCTACACCAGTTAAAATGCACAAATCACTAACATCCATCAATTAAAGGTTATTTTGAAAAAGTATAATGTTTTAATGAGAATTAATAACTATCGAATGAATCATTTGTTGATTAATACTCATATATAATTGAAACATTTCATTCATAATTGTTATAATAATACCATAAGGTGAGAACTAATAACTATTCACGCGTTAAATGTTACAACTAAAAAACCAAGGATACTACATAATATTGGAAAACGATTATAGTCACCATCTCTTCACCAACAAATACCATAAGCATGAAAACACATATTATAAAACATCAACAAACCAATATATAAAACACAAACAATTCCAAACATAATAATATCTTATTAATGGTCGTGGTATATTTTATTTAACATAAAATTCCATCAAGGACGCCATTTAAAAATCCTTGTTGTCACTATGATACCATATTTTCAAGAGCTAATGACAAAGAATAACAGTAAATATCTGCATATTGACTCATTCGAATCACTTATATTTTCTCGATTATCACATACTTGATATACTGATAATAGGATGAGGTTACTGCCTCCATTATGTGTAACCAAGTTTGCCATAAAATGGTATTACAAGAACTCATTGCATTAACAATCATGAACAATATAGTCATAGTTTTCTATGTTCCTCTTTTCTAATGGGTACAAATAAACTTACCTTCCCGACGTAATCAATTTATCGACTAGTAAAACTCGCTAAATTTATGCCAATATTCTTAAAGGGTGCAACTCTCACCATCCAGTCATATCATTTCATGTAAAACATATTTATCAGAACTTCCAATATTAATAATTATCCTTCTTATTATTACTCAAGCTATTACAAGAGTTACCAATATAACATCTTATGAGGTGTCGCCAAACCAATTAAATCATCTTAGTAAATGGTAACATTAAAGTTGGATTCTAATGCAAATACAAAATTGATTTATCAACTAAATAAACCTCTAAATATTTCATGTATTATTTTATTAACAAATAAGTAGTTCCGGATAATAAACCTTCATCGAATATAGTACATAACTCAAGTTGTTTATCTTTCTTTTGCATTTTAGGATTTTTTTTCTTTTGCCTTTCTCTCTTTTTCTCCTTAACTTAATTTAATGAATTCCACCAGATCTCCATTATCAATAAATCCTTGAATTTTATCTTTCAGCTGAAAACATATCTGGTTGAATTTTCACAATCATTATGATACACATAATAATACCTACCACTTCTTTCATTAACCGATGTAAGCATAACTCTAGGAGTTTGGTAATTCAAATTATCTATTATTTTATCATAAACGACTGATGCAAGTGCATTCAACTAAGTATACCTTCAATTTAAGTTATCATAATATGAAATCATGGTCTATTCACATATTCATGTACAATCTCAAAAATATTTTTAGTATCCATTCTCTTTTTCTTGAATGAATCTCATTTATATTGTTACTCATTTTTAGGTATCCTCAACTTTGATATATATCTCCGTTCTTTCCAATAAATCTCACATACAACCCACCATAAACTTAACAAAATCTTCTAACAAGCTACTATCACAAGGAAGGCCTATTTTATACACTGCTAAAACCCCATTTTCATTGCAACCTTCCAAAAAACTATTTTTGTCTAAATAAATGGACATAATCCCTTTAAAAAAATCAGCCTTTTAAAAAAATTCATAATATGAGCCCTTTCACGTTTAAAACTATATGACCAATAAAATGTTGTCGAAATAATTTTTATAATTCAACAAAACTATCAATTGACCCATGCGGTTTATTATTAAACCAAGCTAACAACCTTTTTTAATGTAATTGTTAAAGGCCGACATAGTAATATATCGTCTTGATTAAATCCTAACATCGTATTTTGAAACTGATAGGTTCAGATATGATTAGAACTTCCATTACAACTATCTGAAAGGGAAATTCTGACAAATCAACAAAGTTTGATGAATGAACAGTGGGCTCAAGTGGATTATGATTCAGTTGTATACTAAACCATTTTTGATATTGGGCTTTGGAGTCTTTAAGAATGACCCGAATCTAAGATCTGACCCGAACGGTCCATGGGTTCTAAAAAAGTTTAAATACCCCAATAAACCACATTAAATGGGTTGAAGTTTTTCTAGAAATATTAAATACTAGCACACACCTCTTTTATCTTTCTACCTTCTACTTCAAAATTTAATACTCAGCTGATAAACTACCTAAAATACCCTCTGATTATAAATCATCCACGCCAGATTGGCGACCACAATGGGAGTAGAATGTGCCTGAATAGCTTTGTGGCAATCATCAAAGCATGAATCTTAATATGAAAAATGTCCGGCCCCCTCAAGCTGAAGGTGTACTATTGTGGCAATCAAAGCATGAATCTTAACATGAACATACTATTGTATTTCATGTCAATCACAACACAGATGAAACACAATTCATGCAGGATGAACGTGATCAGTTTTAGGCTAAAATTGAAGCTCTAATGGCCTACAAGCAAGCTGAAAAAGCAATGAAGCAAACTTCTGATGCATGTGACGTGTCTGTAGATGAGCATGGTGATAGTGATCAGTCCCCAAAGGCTCATATTAAATCTAAAAAGATGCACCGGGCTAAACAAGTTATGAGTACATCAGATTCTTCTGATGGTTCATCTACTAATTCTGACTCTGATATGTCTTTTTAATCCAGTAGGGATGAGGGCCATCAAAAGAAGAAGTTGAGGCTAACTAAGAAACATTCCAGAAAAAAAGATAGGTTATGTAACATAAAAAATAATAAAATTCAAGGAAAAATGCAGGGTTCGGCAGATTATGGCACAAATTACGGTTGAAGAAACTAAGAATTCTAGAGTACCGTATTAGAACAGGTTCGCTGCTATAACATCAATTCCCAAAGCTACTACCCATTATCAAGATACTGTTAATTATATGCCAAAAGAATCCGGACAAGGATCACATCGACCTAGAAAAAATCAATCTAACCAAAACTAGAACCAACAAGGTATACCGAAGAGGGGCCAATAGGTTCAACCTGAATGGTTTGCCAAACTAGGTGAAAGTTTGCCTACGATATATGATAAAACTAGGAATATTGTGTATTTTAGAAGGCGAGCCCCAATTCAGTCTTCTAGAGAAAATTGCAGTACTCATTTCTACAAATACCACAATGATGTGGGTCATGATACACATGACTGTATAGCTTTAAAGCAAGAAGTACAAAACCTCATTGAGAGAGGAAACTTGGGTGATTTTTTTAAAATGAAAAAAGACAGTAGACAAGATAATACCAACTCTCAACCCAACAACAATACACCATAAACAACCTCACCAAACTGTCGAGGGAAAAGTATGGGAGCTTCTAGACAAGAAGATGCCATGATGATTGTGGAAAGATTTGACGTAGACTATAAATAATTCGATCCTGATCCAGATCGGAATCAAGATGGGTGATAACAGATAATGCTGCATCTGTTTCTGACATGGTCAACTTTTTTGAATTATTGACTATTTTTGGGGGAGACACTGCAATAATACCCTCAAGTTGTTAAAAAAAGACATGTTAATAGTTTGACAACTCAGTTAGAGGGAAAAATGTCCACACATCTTAACCAAAAACCTGGTCCATTAATTGTCTTTGATGAAGACGATTTAAGAGATATTACAGGCCCAAATGAAGATGTTGTTGTAATAGGGGCATCTATTGCGGGAAATTATATACATTGGATCTTGGTCGATATGGGTAGTTTGGAAAATATATTGTTTTTGACTACTTATAAACATATGAAAAATCCTTCAAGAAGTTAAACCCTGAAAAGTGTACGTTCAAAGTCCAATCTAGTAATTTTCTAGGATACATTATAAGTGAAAAAAGGATCCAAGTTGATCTGAATCAGTTAAATGCTTTATTAGCCATGAATCCAACTCTGAATACTAAAGAAGTCTATATAATAACCGTAAGATTAGCTATTTTAAATCGGTTTATTTCGAGATCATTGGATAAGTGCACTCAGTTTTTCCAAGTATTAAGGAATGTTAAATACTTCAATTGATCCCCACAGTGTTATCAAGCTTTCCCCACGATTTATATATTTTTTCTTTTAAATAATGTGCTACAAAAGGCTGACATATCAGGAAGAATGATTAAATGGCAAATTGAGCTTGGAGACTATGATATTGACTTTGCACCTCGAACTGCAAACAATGCTTAAGATTTAGCTGATGTTTTGGTAGAATTTCATACTAAGAGATCTTATGAAGAAGCTCAGGGTAATAAAGAGTGGGTAGTCCGGACATATGGTGGATCTAGTACGATGGGCTGTGGAGCTGGTGTTTGTTTAACTTCTCCTTATAGTGACACCATGTATCAAGCCATATGCTTTGGTTTTAGAGCATTCAATAATGAGTCAGAGTATGAAGCAATCATAGCTGGTTTGAGGTTAGCTCAATTATATGGAGCAAAAAAGATCAGGTTAGTAAGTGATTCTCAATTGCTTATTCATCAAGCTCAAGTGCAGTTTAAAACCAAAAAAAGATCATTTGATAAAGTATGTACAATTACAAAAGAAAATTTCCACAAGTTTTAAAAGCATCTGATATGAACATATCCCCAGTTCAGAAAACTTTATGGCAGATTCTTTAGCCACCATTGCTTACTCTGAAGCATACCCTTGGATCCTAATGCAAGAATATATTTTCATTGACTCAAATCAAGGAAAGAAAGGTGAAGTTGAAGAGAGTATGAATATATCCGGCGTACAATCCAAAGATTAGAGATATGAAATCCAACAGTTTATTACTGATGAAGTTTTACCTTCAGATATGATGTTGGCTAAGAAAGTAAAATAGAAGGCTCGTGGTTTTCTGATGTTGAGAGAAGGTATTTATAAAAAGTCTTTCAGCATGCCTTTTTTGCGCTGTCTTGGTTTTAGATAATCTCAAAATGTTTTATCTGAATTACACGATGGAGAAGGGTCAGCACACGGTGGTTATAAAGCTTTAATCATGAGAGTTTTGTTAGCAGGATACTACTAGCCCATTATAATGTGAGATTGTAAGGATTTGGTCAGAAAATATGATCCTTGTCAAAAATATGGAAATGAAATTCATATGTCGGCAGTCTCCATGGAATTAGTATCCAAACCCATACCCTCTGATAGATGGGGACTAGATTTAGTTGGGTCTCTTCCTATGGCCTCTGGCAATTTTCGAACTATAATTGTGGCCATATACTACTCAAGATGAATTCAGCATTGCTTCTCTTCTCCTTTTCATCCTCAGGCTGATGGGCGGGTTGAAGTCGCTTATCGCACAATTTTAAAAGGTTTAAAAAAACATTTGGAATGAGCAGTGGGAAAATGGCCAGGTTATTTGCAAGAAGTGGTATGGGCCTACCAGAATACTCCTCATACAACTACTTAGGAAACTCATTTTGCTCTCGTTTATGGAATGGATACAATTACTCCTAAAAAGCTACTTTTCCTTCATTCAGAGTATAAAATTATTCTGAACATGATAATGACATGGTTGTGAGAAATCAGTTGGATCCAATTGAAGAAATAAGGGTGAAAGCGCACTAGAGATCAACACACTACCATGGTTTGATGAGAAGCAGGTTTGCGTCTAAAGGTAAAAGAAGAGATCTCCAAGAAGGGGACAAAGTGTTAAGAAAAGTGTTCTTACATACGAAGGAGAAACAATTCAGAAAGCTAGCTCCGAATTGTGAAGGCCCATACATGGTATGTGAAAAAGTCAAGCAAAGAACGTATAAACTTCAAGACAAAGAAGGTAACTTTTTAAAGCATGTTTGAAATATTGAGCATCTTAGGTTATACTTAGAATAAAATTGTCTTGTAAATATTTACTTGGTTGTACTTCAATGTAAATATTTGGGGGCATACTCATGCAAGGAAGAATCTTTTAGATATGACGAGGGCGAGAAATGTAGTAGATTGAATTTGATGGATCAAGCATATTGTCTAAAGAGAAGACCAACATAACATTGCTTTAGTACCAGTGACAAAAAAGTAAGTTGCAAAACATGTTATTACCGAACAATCTACATGTCGTACCAAATATGCAATATACATGTCTCGGTCGATGCATGTGTATATTTTTATTGTGATATTACATGATTTTTGCGATCTTTTAAATGATTGCATCTCAAAAAATGTTTTTGAAGTTAAGCTTAGTCATACCAATATAACATTTCAGCCTAGAATGAGCCTCTGCACCAGGTTAATAGTAGTTTTTTTTAAATGAATAAATTTGTTAGTTTCCTACATGAAAAAATTATCAATCTACAGAATTATCTTAGATTTTTTAGTTTCTTGATAATATTCTTTAAACTCAAGTTTATCTAAGTGCGATTTATGTGTTGATTCACATTTTGTTTTTGAATATATTATTTCACTCTAGAGACCCATAAAGCGATCAAAAACATTATTTCACCTTCATGTATTTCTTCGTATTTGCCAAAAAGGTTTTGCATTATGTGTTCTTGTTCGAAAACTAGTTAAAGAGATTTCATCAAGGAATAAAATAATAATATAACCATTTTATTTTTTTTATTTTACCACCCTAGATAAATGTAAATCTAGCATAAACTGTCAGCCTAGTTGAGGTAGCTCCAATTATTTTATGTACCTTAGTATCTTGTTGGTGTTATCCATTATTAACACTTTTGAAAAATCCCTCAACGAGTCCATGTAATTGAATGTACAAATATAATATATGTAACAACACCACTTTTATCATTGAGGGGCCTATAACATTTAAAATAAGTTATGCTTTAAATTTAACCAACATATACTGCACTAGAACCAACTGACTTTCATCACTAACCATTGTTTTATATCGAGTATTGTATATTGTGCACATACTCAACACATTTTTAGTGTCAAAATATTTCAATCCGGTCAAAATATATCTAGACCAAACTCTCATCACAATAATTCACCCTCGAATGAGCTTCAAAGTGTTTCACCATTGTATGATTGTGCGTTCATTTTATAACCTCTAAGGATCATTGCTAAGGACCGAGCCGCTTATCCTTTAGATTGAAGAGACATTCTTTATTTTTATTTTTTTTATTCCGTTCAAGTTTATCTTAAGATCCTTTGGATCGGCCATACTTTTATAAAATTTAGATCTCTTACATTTGAATGATAGTCAAGGAGTCCTTCAGTAATACCTTTGGAATACTAATTTGTTCCAATATATCCTACTTAAGCATAATCTCATATTATGGGAAAGATAAAGAGATTCACATCATAAGGTAAAACTCCAAAGTGGGCGTCGGGCGTCGATGATTATTCTAAGAAATAAATGATATTGGATAGAAGTACAAATCATCTGAAAGGTCGATCAATACGAATCAAGGCATCATTAAAAGACTTAGACACAAGCGTCGGTAAAAGAATAAAATAATGAAGATAGGAAAAGCATCGACAAATTCATATGGATAAATAACCAACGTCAAATGGTGCTTAACTAAAGATGAAAATAACTTAAAAATATTAAGATTCTCAAAGAAGATGTTTATTATTACCAAAAAAACTATAGCGCTTGAAGGGCAACTTAGTAATCTTTATTAAGTAGTTGTAATAGATGATTGACACGTCTCATATGTTACACATTCCATACAGGCCTATAACTTAAGGATATAAACAACTATAAATAAGAGGTCAAATCGTTGTAACAAGGGTCCATTAAATTAATCTTGATAATCTTTAGTCTCATCTTTAATCTTGAAACATGCATGTTTATGGTTTAGGAATGGCAATGAAGGTCTTGTCCTGCCCGAACCGACCCAATTCAGCCCGACCCAGTTGGATTTTGTCCAGCCCAAACATAGAACGGGTCGGTACGGGTTTATAAATTATAACTCGTAAAAGGGCCGGGTCGGGTTCGGGTTCTAAATTATACGATCCGGTTCGAGCAAAAAATTATATATATAAAAAATATTATAAAGAAAATTAAATTAATATATATTTCAAATGATATAATATATTTAAAATAAAATAAAATATATACACAAATATTAAAATTGATGTTCATGGATTTGGACCGGATTGACCCGCAAACATTAACGGACGTGCTCGAGTTTATAAAATATTAACTCCAAAACGGATCGGGCCGAATTCATACTCAAGTGTAGAAAACCGGGACCGGACGTGGACGACATATCTCCATCTCTATTATGGTGGTTGTTTTTTCTTTCCCAAGCCGATATGTACCTTATTGAGACACATATTAACTGTATCAGAAGCTGATTCTTTTTAAATGATGCATCGATTTGTTATTCCGTATGGGGAATATATTTTTAGAAATGGTGAGGGTAAAAGATGGAGTAAGGTGAACTGGAAAAATCACGTGTACTACATAACTAGAAGATCAATATAGCACTGGTCTATCTGGCGTACTAAGCATGCAAGAAATCTAATCCTGATCGATGCAGGTGCATATTTGTTTTGTGTTATTAAGCCATCCATTCGTATGATCTTTTAATTTCTCTAAAACAATGGGAAGTCAAGTGTACTTGTATTAATATAACGCTTCATAGTAGAATGAGTGCTCTCCACCTTGTTTGTAAGTTGTGTTTTTGAAATCCATAAATTTGTTAGTTTTCTACGTGAAAAAATTATTAAATCAAACTAACAAGAGATTTTGATGTATTTCATTGCTTCACGATAACATTTGAACTCAATCTAAGCACAATTGTTTTTTTAGTCATATTCGGTATCCGAATACATTATTTCTTTCCACATATCCATAAAGCGATTGAAAACTTTTGTGGCCTTCATGTATTTCTTCTTATTCGCATGATAGTTCTTGCTAATGTATCACATACAGAGTATATATGTTACTTTCGCAAGCATTCATCAAGACTAAGTATATATCTCTCAAAACCACAACCTGTTGTTTAACCGAGTTATCTTCAATCTAGGAGTGCAAACAATCTAATACCCACTTCTATTTTTATTTTTTCCACCATAAATAAACACAAATTTTGTAGTAAAACGTGTTTGATTCCTAGCTAACTCTTGAAGTCTTGTGAGAGAACAATTTTAGATTAAAATTATTTTTTCGGTTCTTCAAAATTTCAATCAATAAATCAGAGAATTTGCGTTTGAACAAGAGAATGAATACGATCTCTTTAATATGATTCTTTGAACGACCAACTTATTTTTTAATTTCAACCAGCCAACCGAACCAAATAGTTAAAAAATAGTTTTAATTCTCTAAGAAAACAGATGTATTTTAGATTTAAAAAATAAATGACCAAAATAAAAACATTCAAATTTCAAATGATTTTCATAATGGCCATGCAATAAACGACAAAAATATGTTCGATCTTAGCCATGGGCTCCCTCCTAATCAGCTTGACCCTAACCAGGGGTTTCTCCTGACATACTTGCTAATCACAATATATTCATACAAGTGTACTCCATATTTTTCGACGTGTTCAATAATGTATTATGACTACATTTGTCGACTAGCCAATCTAATTACACTAAAATATCTAACAATTCTATATAATATGTCAACACGTAGTCAATCCAATTACATTGAAATATCTAACAATTCTACATAAGAAGTCAACACATTTGAGGTTGCTCTGACAATTTCAAACAAATGCATTAAACAAATCAACACTAACCGGGCGTATAAAGAAAATACGGTTAACAACGACACTTTTATATTTTTTGAACTTATATCATTCGAAATTAATTAAGCTTTTGAGTTCACCCGACATGTATTGCAATTGGGATTGATCGAATTTCGAAGCAAATTCATATTTTTATTTTCGAGCGTCGTATTTTGTACGCATGCTCGACAAATTTTTAATATTACATTCTTTCAACCGTTCAAGATATCTATAGAGTGAGGTGTTGTAAAGTCAAGTTGATGTACATATTCCAATACTTATATTGACAATTTACTTCCGACCTTCAAAAAGTTTTGCTATTGGATTCGCATCCCGCTTATAGTCTATAAGAAGCATTGATTTAGACATATCAAATTTATCTTTTGATTGATAAGACATCCATATTTATTTTTGTTCAAATCGAGCCTCTTTTAAGATCTTTTGGATCAACCATATTTTTTATAAATCTAGATCTCTCTTGTTTATAGGATAATCGATAAGTCCTTCCACGACTTCGATCATCGATATGTCCTAATGTAACGAATCTATTTTTTAAACATGTTGTCTTAACATACACACAATTGATCTTTCTTTTAATAAGACGTGAAAAATAAATGATCATAATTTTGGACGCATTCAACGTGAACTCGATCTATGTAAATTCAGTCCAATTGCACAATTATAAATTAGAGCTTATGCATGGCTACCAAACCAGGCGGAAAGGGCCCATATGCGCTCTCAAAATAGACCGTATGTAAGCTTTCGATAACATTAGATGAGAGATTGTTCTGGACATTTTACTCGTTATGGATTTCCCTATGCAATTCAACTGTATCATCCAATGCATTACCACTCCTTCTTTCGCGGTCTGTATCAATGGTAAGTCCACTAGCTATTTCCAGGATGCGAAGCGTCTCCGCCAAGGAGATCCATTCTCCCCCTATATTTATGTCCTCGTCATGCAGGTCCTCTCGAGCATCCATCAGAAGAAGAGCTTCGACCCAGCCTTCGGCTTCCACTGGAGGTGTCACCGACTCAAGATCATCAACCTTTGTTTTGGGGACGATCTTATTATTTTTTGCAGGTTTAATACACATTCTATGAGCCTGATACGTGATAGTTTATTTGAATTTGCTGAGCTCTCCAGCCTCCAGCTTAACCCAAACAAAAGTCACGTCTACTTCTCGGGAATGCCCAAGCACACCAAAGATAACAACTTGCATATTCTTAGGTTCTCGGAGGGTTACCTCCCGGTTCAATACCTCGGAGTCCCCCTACTCACCTCAAGATTTACATACAGTTACTGCCGTCTATTCCTCAAGATTACCAATCGAATCAACTCTTGGATGTCAAAGCACCTCTCCTACGCTGACATACTTCAACTCATAAAATCCGTCCTCTTTGCTAGTCAAGTCTATTGGGCCTCGATGTTCATCTTCCCTGTCAGAGTCCTAAATGAGCTTTCTCAGCTCTTTCGTTGGTTCTTATGGTCAGGACGTGAGATAAAAATCACGGGCTCTAAGATTGCATCAGATAAGCTCACCGTGCCAACCGAGGAGGGCGGCCTTGAGATCCCAAACTTAAAAATTTCAAATCAGGTGGCCGTCTTCAAGCTTTTCTGGTCTATCCTGACCAAGAACGATAACTCTATATGGACTCAATGGATCCTTACAGAGCGAATCAAGAACAAAAACCTCTGGACCCTTCCCAACCCAAACAATACAAGCTGGTGTTGGAGAAAAATCCTCAAGCTCCGCAACGAGGCTGCTTATATCTGCAAAGTACAAATCGGCAATGGATCTGATACATCGATATGGTTTGACCTTTGGCTCTACCAAACCTCCTTAGTCAACCGCTTTGGCCATAATATTACCAATCTCTCCAGGTTGCAAAACATTTCCAGAGTTGCAGACCTAAATAGCAGACAAATGGGTCTGGCTACCCAATGCCTGGGCGGCCGGACGCCAATCTCAGTGTTATTTATCAGAGATTAGAAATGCATTGGCCGACCTGCCTCTGGTTACATATACTAATAATATTTTTTTATGGATTCCAAACAACTTGAAGCCTCGATTCACGATAAGCAGTACATACACTGCGATCAGACCGTCAAGACCTAAAGACCCATGGGGAACTCTATCTGGAACAAATACATCATCCCAAGACACTCTTCCATCACTTGGCTGACCATCCAAAACAAGCTTACCACTCGTGATAAACTCATCGGCTGGGGACTAAACACTTCCAAGACTGCGTCCTCTGCTCCTCTACCAATGAGACGCTTGATCACATCATGACCCTATGTCCCTACTCCGCCTCCATTTATGAAACCATAGGACGAAAGCTTAATAGCAACTCCACCTGGCCTGGATCGAGGTGGCATGCGCTTGAAACCCCTCCGGTAATAACGTCATGCACATCTAGAGCACTGCCTTCTATGCCGATATTTACTACATTTGACATGAAATGAAAGAAACTGTAGAATCTTCAACGACAAAAACCCGCTCGGATCAAACACCACCCATCATGTCTTCTCGGACCTTCGTTACCGCTATCATGGTTCGAAAGTCAACTTCGAATAGGTTGTTAATTATGTTTCGGTCATACCCTTTCATGGTAACTTCTGTATGTATATCTGGGCTACTCAGACCCTCGGTCCGTTTGTAAACATTCTTTTTTTATATATATATATATTACAGCTTTTTACACCAAAAAAAACTGGCCATTGCTGATTCCATTATTCCTTTGGGTTGGAAGGCGCCCGTCTTCGGATGCTACAAATTTGGGCCGAAACATATCAACCGGGCAAAACTTCTCTTTCAACTTATGGACTAGTTACTGTCCGGTGGGATGGAGCACCGCCCATGCTTGGACCTTGGCTTCTTCCAAAATTCTTAGCTGGTAACAGCTAATGAAGGCAAAAACAAATCTTTGATTGTTGGTTTTAGGTTTTTCCTAGTCAAATGACTCTAATCGCACAACCCGTTTTAGATTCTAGCCATAGACCAGGATTGTCAATTCCTTTTTTATCTAGTATTATTTCTAATGATATTTTCTTGTCTTTTTCATACAGTATTCCTAGTGCGCTGAATAAACTGAGCTTGTAAATCTTCATATGTACGGTTTGTATTGGCTTGCAAACGTTGGAATCGCACTTACTATTCCTGCAACAATAGTTTCCTTGGCTCATGCAACTGCTTTCTGAATTGGTCATTGGTCACTGAACATAAGCACCACATATTTCTTGGTCATGCTATGTGATTTGAAAGCTCTAAAGAACATTGCAGAGTATTCCATTAATGTTTAGAAGCCAAAACCAGTAACTAACTAGGCTAACACCACCCTTCATCGGTACATCTTTTTTGCTACACAACACTTATGGATCCTCCCATCTCTTATCTATAACTCTTGCTTTCTTCAATGCACTTAGGGTGATAGAAAAATTTACTTCTACGGTCGTTTTGAAAGCCTTTTAGGTAAACCAAACCTGTAGTATACCAATAGCATGAGCATTTCTAAAAGTCCAAAAATAAACCAAAGTTCCCAAAGCGTTGATTGCAATCTAAAATTACGGTAAAACAATTCGCAACAATATTCCAAAAAATCAGATCACCCAAAGCTATGTCCGTAAACCAACCTGCAGTAATCTTAAATATGCAAACCAAACCCGAACCCAAATTTCCCAAAGCCTTGTATGCAAAGTAACCTGCAGTAGGGTTCCATTCCATAGGTCTAAATTAAAATTTCAGCTGCCTGGAGCTTATCTATACTTCAAACTCGGGATGCATAAATTATCCTCCCGCCAACACTTGAATCAAGACGCAATCTCAGTATCACTCCAGCGGAACAGGCCTATACCACCAAATTTACCACCTGGACATTTAACCTATAAAAATGTGTGAGTATGGGACTTAATTTTCCAATTTGACTTACAACATATGGATTCAGAGATGGAAGTAATCCCGACGATGGATTGTAATAAAATCAACAGATATAGCTTTATGAAAGAAATTCCAAACTAACAAAGAGCATTTTACCAGATTGCCATAAGAAGCTATAAATCCAATTGTTTCGCGCGTTTGTCTAATCCACTCCCAATCCGTTTTAGCATATATGAAAGATAAAAAATCATGGACCTTTCTGATATATACCCATCGGTTCGAATAAGCCTGGGAAGAAGTTGTAAATCAAGTATTTGATTAACCATTGTAGGTAACAAAACCTTTAGTAGAGTGATATTCTAGTCCTCTTGTAGAAAGGCACTGCAAACTTTGATATCCGACACAAAAGGAAGAGCTACCAGCCTACCATGCTACCTTTTAAACACTGACCATTAACCCATCAGTCATCCCAAAAACTGACCTTGTTGCTCCTTACCTAAAACACGATACAAATGTAACTCCAAGTATGCTCACATACTTCCTGATTTAAGCGTGCTACCTTTTATTTATTAGCATTAACAGTCGAAACTTGAATGGAAGCAAAAAAAATAAACTCGAGCAAGAAGAAGAAAACTATAATTGAGTTCTGAAAAAAGTTTCAGTTGTATTGATTCAGTGCATTGCAGTCATGTAGAATATATTGTACAGCAAGGTTTGTTACAAAGTTTGTTATTGGGAATATTCATTTATTTTGTTACACTAACCTAATTTCTCATTCTATTAAACATACTAACAAAATTGTTGGGCTTGATTAGTTCTTGGCTTGGACCTCACTTGTTATAGATCAAGGCTGAGTTTTTAGTGACTACTAGTGCCCAAAACATTAGCATAACCCAACTTCTTGAAACATGTTTTGCCGCCTGTGTTCACTATGAAACCAACCTCCTTCTCTTGACCCGTTCAAGCTTCATTCCCTCTTGTTTACTCTCCAAAACACTGGTTTTACAATCTCTATTATTTACTTTATCATTTCCCCTCAAACTAAACTGAGCGGAGAAATTGTAGTCTAAGTTGTCTCGAAGAAATCAGAGCCGAATTTATAACAAAACTTTTGTAAAAGAGTCAGTTGTTAGTTCATTTGTTGGAAATGAAAGGTATATCTTAAGCACGTCGAATCACGTGATAATGAATGTAGTGAATATCAATTTCGATATGCTTCGTTCGTGCGGAAATATTAAATTTGAAGCCAAATGAAGCAGCTTCTATGTTGTCACACCAGACAACTGAAAGTTGGGCCAACGGGATTTGAAGTTCTTGAAGTGCTGACTTAAGCTAGATGAGTTCAGAGGATAGATTGGCTAAAGGCCTGTACTTATGACTCAGTACTGGAGCGAGCTACGATTTTTTGTTTTCTAGAAGACCAGGAGACTAACGCTGCACCAAAGAAGACGCAGTACCCACCAACATGACGCATGTCATCGACTGAACTGGCCAAATCAGAACCAGAAAATCCGGTCAAAATCAGCTGGGTATAAGGTTTAAGATGAATCTCAAAGCTTATTATATCTGATAAGTAATGCAAGACCTTATAGATGTGTATTTGTTGGAGCTTTTGGAAAATATGATAACTTGTTTACTACAAAGGCTATGTATCATCTTGTATATAACAAGTATTGCAAAGAATCTAATAAACTACGATACACTGTAGGATCATAAAGAAGATCTTCATCACTGATAAACAAAGACACCCCAGTAACCATATGAGTGGCACTAGATTTGGAACAGTTCATTCTAGTGGTAACCTCCATTCCTAAGAGCATATGAAGATTACCCATGTCATTTAGGTAAAAAATATCATTTCGTATGTTGCCAAACTGTTGTAGATCTTTACGCCTATTTCTAGTCACAATTATATCATCCACATAGATGAGAATAATAAGAGTAACCTATAGTGCAATGAAAGAGAACATGAAGTTGTCGGCTTTAAAATTGAGAAATCTCCAATTAACTAAGACATCTCTCAGTTTAGAGAACCAAGCCCGTTGAGATTGGTGAAGTTCTTAAAGGGCTTTGTGCAGCATGCAAACATAACGAGGTCTCAGAGCATCCTCAAAGACTTGTTGAGACATATAGAAAACATTACGTATATTTCCATTTAGGAATGTATTGTTTATGTCCAACTGGCGTATGCCCCAGTTTTTTGACACAACAATACTTAAAACAAGTCTGATGGTGGATGACTTGATTACATGATTTAAAGTATGACAAAAATAAATTCTAAGAGACTAATGAAAGCCTTTGGCAACTAACCTTGCCTTGTAACTTTGTAAAGAGCCATAAGATCCATACTTTAGCCTATAACCCCACCTGTTTCCTATAACATTCATATTAGGGTGCTAGGGAGTTAAAGACCAAATAAAGTTGGATTTTAGAGCTTGAACTTCATCATGCATTGCTTTAGGCCAGTTGCGATTAGTTATAACATGTTTAAAACTTGTTGGCTCTTTAGATGATTCCAAACTTGTGTCAATTAAACCTGCATAGATATGTTTAGGTTTTGAGATACCATCATTGGCCCTTGTGCTTATAAGATGTTTATTTGTGATATGAGGCAGTACACATTTATTATATGGTAAAGTAGGAATGAAAGGTGCAGAGTTCTTTAATTTAGATTTGCTAGGAAATACATGGTCAATGTGAAGTTCAAGATTAGAACATGTGCCTTGGGTAGGAATAAACATATTTTCTGGTTGAGAATGGCGTATCTATGGATTGGTGCCTCAACTATTTTGAAATATTCAAGACTTTTGAGATGTACTTGAAAATTTTAGATTATGACATACAAGATTGGGTGGAGCATGGTATTTGAACGAAGTGTGATGCTCAGATGAATAATAAGGTACATGTAAGTTACCTCTTTCAGTTGAGGCATGAGTTATAGATTTTCCCTGCTTTGCATTAGTTGTAGACTTAGAAAAGTACTAAACCAGCTTAAATGAGACATAGAGACCGAGGACTCGGGTTTTATTGTGTTAAAAAATATGATAACACAAGGAAAATCTTCTTTAGTAAAGACAACATGTCTTGATATGATGAGTTTTCATGTGGGGGTGACATATCTGTACCCCTTGTGTGTGGCAGAATACCCTAAGAACACACACATTCGATAAAGTGAAAACTTAGTTTATAATTCTGATAAGATCTTATGTCAGGTAATAGGATGAGCCAAAAACTTTAAGAATAGAATAGTTTAATTTCCTATGATATAATAGCTCATAAGGTGATTGATTTTCTAAGATAGGAGTGGGTAGTTTATATTTGAGATAGGTAGAAGTGCTGAAGGCATCTGACCAGTAGGTAAAAGTTAGTTGATATTGAACCAATACGGTAAGGCCACTCTCAATAATGTGCATACGCTTTCTTTCGGCCCTACTATTTTGGGAAGAGGTATAGGGACTAGGCATGGGCATATGGGTATGGAACCGAAGAACCGAACCGAACCGAACCTAAATAACGGATTCGGTTCGGTTCCGGTTCCTTATAAATACCTGTACGGTTCCTTATCTTAAATACCCACAGTTCTCGGTTCGGTTCGGTTCGGAACCGAGAACCGAATAGTACCCATAAAGAACCGAATAAGCAATAGTACCTTTGAATATACATGGTTCTGTTCGGTTCTAAACGGTTCTTTTAGCTACAAAGTAACCATTTGGTTCTTTTCGGGTTCAGTTCCAAACAGTTCTTTTGGTTAGAAAGTAATCATTTGGTTAGAAAATAACCATTTGGTTCTTTTCGGGTTCAGTTCGAAACAGATTTTTTGGTTAGAAAGTAACCATTTGGTTAGAAAATAACCATTTTGTTCCTTTCGGGTTCGGTTCTAAACGGTTCTTCTGGTTACAAAGTAACCATTTGGTTAGAAAGTAACAATTTGGTTAGAAAGTAACCATTAGGAACCGAACCGAGAAGAACCAAACCCAACTGAATTTTAATCAGTTCCTAAATGGGTGCTAGTTTTAAAGAACCGAAAGAACCGAGAACCGAACCGAACCGAACCGAATTTTAATCGGTTCCTAAATGGGTACTAGTTTTAAGGAACCGAAAGAACCGAGAACCGAAAGAACCGAACCGAACCGAACCGAAGAACCGAATGCCCATACCTAATAGGGACTGGACATTCTTAAGTCAATGCCACAACTCGTAGTAAAAGGAATAAAAGTTTTTTATTTACCCCCTTCATCACTTTGCAAAAATTTAATTGTTTATTTAAATTATTTTAAATAGAGCTTCACTCTTTTGTTTAAAAAGATACACCCAAAAAAATCTGATATGATCTTCTTGGAATATTATATAATATTTAAAACCATCTCTAGTTTGAATAGGGGTTGTTCTCCATAAATCAGAATGAACAAGGTCTAAAACATTCAATGTATAAGAGTTTGATATTGGAAAAGAAGATGTGTGAGATTTATCTAGTTGACAAGAGTTACAAAATGAAATTTTCTTTTGTTTAAAAGGAATGTTACATGAATGCATAACTTTATACAACGCAATATGATAAGGATGACCCAATCTAAGGTGCCATGTTTGAGGTAAAGTAAACCTAGATCTGGAATCCAGAGCTAGCTCAGAACTTAAAGGAATAAGAGAGTCATTCACAGCCTTCTTAATATAGTACAAAACTTTCTCAACCTTTTCTGTTAAAAGAACCGTTCATGTTGCCAAATCCTTCACCAAATAAATATCATTAAAGAACTCAACATATACTTAATTTTGTGAAGTAAGTTTAAAGATGGATAATATACTCTTAGAAACACTAAGAACATGAAGCACATTGTTTAGGTTCAGGGGTTTATAAACATAAGTAGGAATCATACAATGGTAAGTAGGCTTGTTTGAGTAGCATGGCATACTTGCCACATAGTTGGAAAATTGGCTTGTTTGGAGAACATTTGATTCTTTTGCCCTATAATTATAACTCCATCTTCATTTATAGTTGTTGTTGTTTGATCTGCCTCTATAGTCTCTACATTTCCTCTAGATTATGCCTCATTTTCCTTAGAGCCTTGAGCATTAATTGATTCTTTCTTGTTAGCCTTATTGTTGTTTGTATAGCCTAGATTTAGGCTAGCTACATCTCCCTCTATATTTGAGAATTGTTCCAATCTGCTCTCAAATATTAGGAGAGAAGATTGAAGACTTGCCCAGCCTAAATCTTCCTTATCAGCAGGACTCACTACAATAGGAGTGTAGTCTGAGTTCAAACCATATACCACGTGTGACATTAGATCAACCATAGAAACAAAAGAGCCAGCAATAGCCAAGTTGTTAGCAATAGCTCTCATTTAGGCTAGGTATTCACCCATGGTGGATGTACCTTTTCTTGTCCTTTGAAATTTCCCGTTAGTTGTATATATTGGCTTTTGTTTGTGATCCAGAAAGCTATATAATAGAATCCCATAGTCTCTTTAAGGACTCATGCTCCAAAATTTGTACTACTATTTCAGGATCAATGGTGGTGAACAATCATCATAGCAGTAGTTGATCCTTAGAGTGTCAGTCTTCATATTCAGCATTTTTATCTAAAGCACCAGTTGAATCAAGCAGAAACTTAGGAGGGCATGGATTATCTACAAAAATATGAACAAACAACATGCTTCCCCTGATAATAGTCATTATTATAACCTTCCATAGCAAGTAATTTTCCATGTGTACCTTTAGATTGCTGATATAGTTACTTATTTGCACAATTTGATTTTTGTTGTTTATGAATGTCTTAGGTAAAGTGAAACCAGAAGCTTTTGTGTCTGGAGGTGTTTGAAGAGGAATTGTCATTTTTCATTTGAGGATCTGATACCAAGTTGAAACTTGAATGAAAAGCAAAATAAATCTTGAGGAAGAAGAACAAAACTATGATTGAGTTTTGAAAAGAAAATGAGTTGTATTTGATGGTTCCAGAAATATCGAGGATTGAATATTAAATAGATCTAGTTGTGAATCGTGTGAGAGAAATAAATGTATAGCTGTAGAGAGAGAGAGAGAGAGAGAGAGAGAGAGAGAGAGAGAGAGAGAGAGAGAGAGAGAGAGAGAGAGAGAGAGAGAGAGAGAGAGAGAGAGAGAGAGAGAGAGAGAGAGAGAGAGAGAGAAGAGAGAGAGAGAGAGAGAGAGAGAGAGAGAGAGAGAGAGATAGAGAGAGAGAGAGAGAAAGTGGTCAAATCAAAGTACCAATCATTAGAAAGTACCATTTTTCCAAAAAGGGATCTTTTCTTATATAGGGTCAGTGGTGGGCTCCACTAACACATGCTTTATTTAATTAATTACACATCAGCCTTCCTAAATACACTTGTTTTCTATGTCACTCAACATTTACAATTAGGTCCTTATTTGTTTTACATGTATTAATTAAGTCCTATAATAACCTTGACATTTTATGCCCTTATTAGTAGCCCTCTAGTTTTGTGGAGGGTCGAGCAAAAACTACTCAAATGCTAGGCTCGCCAACCAGGATTTCCGATGGGTTCTTTCGAGATCGGTTCATCATGTCGTTGCTTATTGGAATATACCAACACTGTCATCCACACGTTGATGTTCGATCTTCTCTCACGCGGTCAATATACAAAATTTATGACGCTAACATTAGTTTATTTAAGGGTCGAATTGCTAATCTGATTTTTCCCAATTCATCTGAATTTACTTGGAACAGTAGTTATTTGAGGCGTTAAAATCCAATGGGATTTTTTCAAATTATCTTTTATCCAAGGCCCATTACTTTTGATCGAAAATGATACTACCTTACTCGTCCGCGTGCTTTTTCTCTATTCATCGTCTGTATTCGAAATATTTATCTGTTGAACTACCCAACGTGAGAATCATGAAGCTAGCCCCATAGCCTTGCTTAATCTGTCAGAGTTGACACGTGTCTTTTAATTATTTTAGCGTGTTTTAACTATCGTTTTGGAAAAGCGACTCTTGGAACTTCTGTCTTTTCGATTACGCTTCTCCATGGAACGATATGTTACCCAACTTACTCGTCTATAAATACCCATACTTCTTGACTTCCTCATTTCATCTAAATTATAGAGAGAGAAAAACTCACCATCCTTTCCGTTTTCTAGTGAGAGTCTCTGCTATTGTTTATGAGAAAGCCTGTTTCTCAAAAGAAAGCTAAGAAAAAGTCCGACCAACTGAAAAAACCAGTCTTTTGTTTTATTGGACCCATTGATTTTTCTAAAGCCCTTAATCCCTGGATTGTATAAACAATTTCCAACGCGGGTCCTTCACCTACTCCAAAAAAATGTAAACCATTCGACGTTGTTACCTGTCCTGCCTTTTCGAAGACCAAAAATTCCCTAGATCGGAAAACTAAACCTCTATTCTTAACCATGGGTGATTCTAGTGCTTCGTATGTCACTCCCGAATTTCTCCAACTAACTCCAACCATCGTATGGGTTCTAACTGGTCCCAACACCGCAACTACTTCTAAAAGGGTGGTACAACGTGATGAGGAAAGGAGAAGATTTGAAGAGGTTGCCTCTAAGAAAGTTAAAAGCTCGGAAACCGGCGATACTCGAGTCAAGCTGAGAAACCTTTGCCCGAGAAAACCCAAAAAGTCGAGCCAAATCTTCCCAAGGCTTCAAAAAAGGTATCAATTTCGACGAAGGTCGAAACCCGAATTGCCAAACCAATAATTCCACTGAACTCAGCGGGCCAACCTGCTCCCGCGGTTCGCGATGCTACTCTGGCAGTAGATGAAAACCCATTCCTTCCGATTGTCGAGGTCTTAACTAGATATCAAAATCCATTGCCCAGAGATCACATTGTTTCTCTTTCTATCGTTCAATACTTGTATTACAATCTCGATGAATAAGTCGGGTTAAAAACGATCTGAGTGATTCCCGGCTGCGTAAAACTTTGATTCCCGAAGCCAGGTGAAACCCCCTTATCAGCGAATTCACGCGAAATAGTATTGTTTACCAAACTCTTAAACTGAGGTCTGCAGCTTCCTCTTGACCCTGAGATCATTACGTATTTCGAGATTCTCCGGATATGCCCGACCTAATTAACCCCTAATGCCCGGTATACTTTAATATCGACCATAATGGCTTCTTGTTTAGCTGAGGTGCCAATAACCATGGAAGAATACATAGTTATATCTGGAGTATCAACGTCTCCCAAATTACCCTTCTTATATTATTCCCTTGCCAATTCGAGAAAGATAGTGAATGACTTGTTAGAAGTCGAAAGTCGTGAAAACACCGGTTTGTTTTTATCAGTGGGGCCTGGGAAAAAGGTCGACCATGTACAAAGGAAAACTCGCGGCGATTAACTTATAAGTGGACTCTTGAAGGTTCGTGTAGATACCCGCACCTTTTTTTTCCTAACCGATCTTCTCTTCAAGTTTGTAAGGTAATCTATGCAAGATATGAGGAAAACTCACCTTAAAATGCTTCAGACATCTTTGTTAAACTTCAAACGTTTTCCAGAAGGAATTGGGGCCAAAAGTTTTGTCGGTGCTTTAAGAACACCAATATAATCAATAGCAACCTTTGGCATTGTTTGGACGATGTTTTGAATGTTAACCAATTGCGGGTGCCACCTAATATTGTTGACGTTGTGAAAAGGTTGGATGCCCGATGTATTCTTACCCAAGAGGAACCGAACGCCAAGTAAGTGAGTGAAGTCAGAAGAAATATCTAACCAAGAAGATGGGAAAGAGGTTGCCAATGACACCGCGAAAGATAAGCCTCGAGAAGTGCTACCTTCAGAACCTGAAACTATCGTCGTCCTTAGTGAACCAGTCGCTAGTGGAGGTACATCTCCTGTTGTTGACAAAAACCAGAAGAAAGGGCGTGGGGAAAAGAGAAAAAAGATTACCGCGGCTAATGATAGGAACAGAACTTTGGCCAAGAAACACAAAGAGAAAATCATGGTGGATGAGGTGCATATCGAACCGGCTGTGGAACAAATTACAATCCCAACCATATTTGGGCAATACGAAGGTGCGAAGTTGGTCGTGCCCACTGAAGCTTCTCCTAAAGGGAAACATATCGAGGAAAAACATTCCACAAGTAATTCTAGAGCATTAGATCGCTTAGATAACCCTGCTACTGAAGAGTACCAAGATTATTCTCATCACAAAGGGGGTTCCATGCATCCGGATCCACCGCTTTTTTCCACTCATGCTCAAGGTTCGGGTGGTTTCTCCCTTTAAAAATTGGATACCCTAACAACCTCTCTATACAACATGCTCGCTCTCAGAGCACCAAAACTTCAAAATGAACTTGCAGAACTTAAGAAGAGTGCATCGGCCCAAGAAAAGGAGTCGGAGGATCTAATTGATCGTGACAATGCATGGGCTGCTGCAACTGAAGCTGAAATCCAAGCTTTCGAGATTAAAGAGGAGGAGTGGGAACAATATGTTTCCCAGTCCAAGGAAGATCGTGCCAAGGAAATAGAAGAATTGGCTGCCCAAAACCTTCCAAACGGTTATCTTCGCCTACGATCAACCAAAATAACTAAAAATCTCCACGAACTTCAAATGGTCGTTGATAAGAGTAAAGAGGAGAACAGTCTTTTTGTTGTTAAGTGTAGCATAGTCATGGAACAAGAACTTGTCGATGCAAGAGCTGGCTACGTTTTAAATGTTCATGAACAGTTTCCCCAGCTACCGTTAGGGTCAATGTGGCTAGATATTCCAGAGGCGGATCATCCTGAAGGTGTTGTTTGTGTGGATCCCGACGTTGAATACAAAAAATATTCCGAGGACCCGTCCAATGCTTAAACACTATTGTTTGTAATGTGTTTTTTTTTGTTTTTCAAAATCCAAACCTGGTTATTTTATTCTTAAATTCATGTTCACGTCTTTCTACACTGTTTAATGTTTTCCCTACCTTTTGTAATCAAAAGTGATCAGTTTTTTATGCCAAAAAATAGAATCATTATGAGTTATCACATGTTAAACTCGAATATGTAGATCAACTTGAAAGTCGAAAAAACTTGTAAAATGTTCGAACATGTAGATCAACTTAAAAGTTGAAAAACCTTATGAGAGGTTCGAACACGTAGATCAACTTAAAATTTGAAAAACCTTGTAAAAGGTTCGAACACGTAGTTAAACATAAAGTTGGAAAACCTTGTAAAGGGTTCCAACTCGTAGATCAACTTAAAAATTGAAAAATCTTGTAAAAGGTTCGAACACGTAGATCAACTTAAAAGTTGAAAAACCTTGTAAAAGGTTCGAACACGTAGATCAACTGAAAATTTGAAAAACCTTGTAAAAGGTTCGAACACTTAGATCAACTTAAAAGTTGAAAAACCTTGTAAAAGGTTCGAACACGTAGATCAACTTAAAAGTTGAAAACCTTGTAAAAGTTTCGAAAACTTAATACAACTCGATTTAAGGTCGGTTTTTATAGACACTTCATTCAAACCTCCCTGCACCACCAAGGTAGGAAAAAGTATGTCCACGACCAAGATTGTTTTACAACAAGATAAAGAAAAAACATGAACATTCTCAATCACCCTAGATACAACTTAAGATGCTCGATATTACAAGGAATTCGTAGAGGCCGGTGAAACTTGTCTTTCAATCTATATGTCCTTGGTTTTACTTTTTCCACAACCTAGTACGGACCTTCCCAATTGAGTGATAATTTCCCTAGATGCTCGTCCTTGGTGTGAAGGAAAACGTTTCGCAATAACGTTTCCCCGACCTTATATTCTCTTCTTCGAACTTTTGAAGGATATCTTCTTATCATGAGGGTCTCATAATACGACAAACGTAGGTGAGCTCTGGGTCATTTTTCCTCGATCAGGTTCAGGGCTAAAGACCGATTCTCGCTGTTAAAGCCTTCCTCATAATGATTGATGCTGAACGATGGGAACATTGTCTCTGCAGGATTCACTGCATTCATACCATATACTAGAGCGTAGGGTGATTCTCGAGTTGCGGTTCGGGGCGTAGTTTGGTATACCCATAGTACTTCTTGCAAATAATCCGGCAATTTTCCTGTTTTTTCTTCCAAATTTTCTTGATCCCCATAATTGTTCTGTTTGTCACCTCAACCTGTCCATTAGCTTGGGGATGGAAGGGAGCTGAGAAACACTGCTGTATTTTATGATTTGAACAGAACTCTCTCATTTCGTTGCTTTAAATTAGGAACCATTATCCATAGTTAGCTTTTGAGGGATACCATACCGACAACAAAAGTTCGACCATATAAACTTTACGACATCTTTAGCTTTAGTTCCCGATAGCGGCTCTGCCTCGACCCAATTCGAAACATAATCCACTGCGACCACAATAGTTTGTCTTCCCCCGGTTGCCAACGGGAGTGGGACCACTAAATCTATCGTCCATCTGTTAAATGACCATCCTTCTCAAATTGATTCGAGGGGGACCGTTGGGGTATGAATTGAATTAGCGAAACTCTGGAAAGGATCGCATCCATTAACTAGTTCTTTGACATCGGTTGCTATACTAGGCCAGTAAAATCCCGATAGTAAGAATATTCTGATCAATATCTTAAAACCACAATGTGCCAATCCTTCACCGCCGTGAAGTTCGGATAAAACCATGTGCGACTCAACTTGTCCCAAACACC
Organism: Limnanthes douglasii subsp. nivea; assembly: GCA_036936605.1. Lineage (NCBI taxonomy): Eukaryota > Viridiplantae > Streptophyta > Magnoliopsida > Brassicales > Limnanthaceae > Limnanthes > Limnanthes douglasii. The sequence continues at coordinate 230,408,104 of JAUPFV010000005.1, read as the reverse complement.
TTAGTAAAGTCTACTCAAATAATTTTTATAGAGTATATTTCCCAACAGCGCAAACCCTCTTGCCTTGTACCGCACACAATTTGATAAGATTTTGTCATCGGGTAACGCTCCATCTGCCAAGAAATTTCTGATGTTATTCCTCCAATCTACGCTCGGTAATGTTGAGATTTGACACGCTAATTCTGGTCGGTTCTCTAACTATTTCTACTTAAAAGTAGAACGGTATTCTTGAGTTAAATTTGATATGTATTCACCGCCGTATGTTGTAGTTTCCAGTGAGTCAACGATTGTATTATCCTTTCTGTGGACGTGTTCATAAGTAATTTTCTTAAAAGATGAAGTCAAAATTCTTAGAGCAGCAAAATATTGAACTAGTTATTCTTTCCTCGCCTCGGATTGCCTCGTAGCATCGTTAATAAGTAATTGTTAATCGTTTATTAGTCGAACGTTCTTTGCTCCACAAATTTATGCTAACCTTGAACCTGTCAACGTTGCCTTATATTCTGCTTCATTGTTTGACGCTTTAAAACCAAAATGAATTGCCTGATGCATAGCTACTCCCGAAGGTGTAGATATTTGGATACCGCCCCTACAACCGTTAATACTTGAACCACTGTCAGTCTTGACTATCCATTCATCTGGTTCCTTTTCTGGTTCGACAACCGCCTCCTCTGGCCTACTAGAGTGAAATTCTATTAGAAAATCTACTAAAGCATGTCCTTTAATAGTTGTTCAAGGTTCGAAATTGATATTGAAGTCACCCAGCTCTACCGACAACTTGGGCATACGTCCCGAAATATCAGGTCATTGTAACACATTCTTTAACGGGAAAGCAGTCCAAACCACAATTGAATGACCTTGGAAATAGGGTCGCATTTTTCTAGCTATTGTTACCAAAGCCAAAGCTAATTTTCAAGCTTCAAGTATTGTTTTTAAGCGTCTAACAAGCTCTTACTTAAATAATAAACCGGTTTGGAAATTTGATCTTCTTCTCGAACCAACGCCGCACTAACCGTATAATCCGACACCGTTATGTACAAAAACAAAGTCTCTCGAGGTAATGGTTTTGTCAACAACTTCAGGGATGACAAAAAAAAATTTCATTTTGAAGAAAGCCTCAGTACACTCAGGTGTCCAACTAAAATTCTAGGTATTTCTCAATACTTGGGAAAAAAGAGCACACTTGTCAGAGGATCTAAATATGAATCTATTTAAAGCGACAAGACGTCCTGTTAAGATTTGCATCTCTTTTATGTTCCTCGGGGGTGTCATGTTACTTAGAGCGTTTAGCACCGAATCTGCTCGTATTCCTCTTTCGCTGATTAGAAATCCTAGAATTTTTCTGGATCGAACTCCAAATGAGCATTTCTCTGGATTTAACTTGAGGTTTACTTTATTAAGGTTCTCGAACGTTTCTTCGAGGTTGACAAAATGATCTTAATCAGTAATACTTTTGACTAGAATGTCATCTATGTAAACCTCAATATTTTGGCCGATCTGACCTTTGAAAACTTTATTGACCAGTCTTTGATAAGTAGCCCCCGTATTTTTCAGACTGAAAGACATAACCTTATAATGATACAGTACTCTCCCCGTGATGAACGTAGTACTTTTTTGATCTCCTGGGTCTAATTTTATCTGATTGTACCCCACTTAAGCATCCATAATAGATAACAGTTGTTTTCCAATGTTAAATCTACGAGTTGGTCGATCATTGGCATGGGAAATGGATTCTTGGGATAAGTTCTAATAAGGTCTATAAAATCTACACACATTCTCCACTTCCCGGTCTTCGTTTTTACTAAAACCAGGTTAGTTGTCCACCACAGATATTGGGACTCCCTGATGTGTCCTACCTTTGTCAATCTTTCAAACTCTGAAATAATCGCCTCTGCCTTTTCTTGGGAAAAAGCTCGACGCTTTTGGGTTATATGTTAAACATTATAATTTATAGACAACTTGTGATAAATGACACTTTCCGGAACTCATGTAACATCCTCTGAACATCAAGCGAACAAGTGTAACTTTTGTCTGAGGAAAGAAAAGAGTCTCTTTCGGAAGTATGGAGACAAATTTATATCGATCTTTAAAATTTTACCTTTAGAAAACTCATAACTTTCAAAATTTCATGTATAACTAATAATCCGGGGGTCTCCCTATGATCATCTACCGGTTCCAATCCCGAGGTCAACCCTACTAATTGATAATATCTCGCATCGGCCATGTCTTTATCTGTCTTTGCTGCTAACGTCATTAGGTAACATTATTTTGTTGTTGGCTAGCTGCTTCTGACTATCCCGACGTTATTTCCAACCACATCTTCACACACTGGTGAATCGTAGAAGTTACTGCATGCATTTTTGATAACCAAGATCGACCAAAGATCGCGTTGTGTGACGTGGGAGCATCCACAACTACAAAAAGTATCGTTAATTCTTTGTTGAACGGACCCCAAACCAGTTGGACCACACCTTCGAACTCTCCAACCACCTCTGTCGATGCTCCTGTGAAACCTACTATAGTCCGATCAGATTTAATAATTACCGGCAGTTTTTTTAACTTCGAAAAAGTTGACAAGAAAATGATATTTGTTGAACTCCCAATATCAACTAATATTCTTAGGACTTTTTCACCAGCAATTGTCGCTATGATCACTACTACATCTTCATAAGGTCCGGCAATGTCCCTCATATCACCATCGTCAAAATATAGAATGGGAGATGGATTTTGATATAAATATGGTGAGGTCCTCACTTTTAACTCAGTAGCTAGGTTGACCGCGTGCCTTTTTCGAGAAGAACTAGTGATCCCTGTGATTGAATCACCACCGAAAATAGTCAAAGGTTCTAAAAAAAATCACAAATCACTATCATTTTCCCAAGCTTCGGGAATCACTTCTTTGATTAATTCGATCACATTTCTGTCTTTGTCGAGATCAAAATATTCAGTGGATATATCAAACAAATTCGTGACTTCGGAAATCACTAAGATCGTTTCTTGCTTCGGTATTGTCACAATCGTTTTAGACGCCCCGTTTTGTTGAATCTACTTTTTCATATAGTCTGTCAATTTCCCATTATCAATTAGCACATGTACCTCTTTCTTCAATGCAATACAATCTTTTGCGGTGTGCCTCATATCCTCGTAATATCGATAGTATCGGTTATTTTGGTTCTTGCGAGAAGTTCTGATCGGGAAAGTTTTTAAAAAATGTACACTTTTCTTTGACTTCTCAAAGATGGTTGATACGCACTCAGTTAGATCTGCAAAATGGGCAGGTCAAATCCACTTATTCGATATGGGTTGGTATGAGTTTGTCTGGTTGTTACTCCTTACTTTCTGTGTCGGAGTTCCCGATTCTTTCCCGTACGATTGTTGTTTTGCTAGTGGCAAAGTACTTATCAGTTGTAGTTGGGAAACTGAGATTTTATTCTGTAAATTTTGTTGATCTGATACTACTGAGGCTTGCATAGTTTGCTGGATTTAAGCTGCCAATTCAGACGTTGCGGTCTCTTCAATCAAAATCTACTTCTCTACCTAAGCTAGTAGGACGGGGAAAGTAAAAGCTTGTTTTTTTGCTACGGCTTGCTTCATAGGACCGCACAATAAACCAAGTTTATAACCTATAAAGGCAACACTTTCCTCACAATAATCAAGATCATTTTTTGCATCTACGAAGCGTCGGGTGTAGTCCCTCAAAATTTCCCCGACCCGTTGATGACAATTTACGATTGTATCTCTGTTTGCTCAAAAAAAATTGATTTCCACAAACTGTTGTCTAAACATCAACCAAAACATGCTAAAGTTTTTTATACACCCTTGAGGTAACCAATTGTACCATTTTGAGGCTCGATCTTAAAACATCATCGAAAAATCTCGGCAGATTAACTTGTCATCATTATCGAAACTTAACATGATATTCTTGAAAGCTTCCAAATGATTGTTGGGGTCTTTCTTCCCATCATACTTTTCTAGCTTGGAAATATCAAATCGCTTTGGAAGGTTTCCCGACAAAATCTCACCCAAGAGTGGAGATGATCTCCAGTTATGCTCGAGCCCAAAGGCACCACTACCTAACCCATCTGTATGGGTCATCCATAGCCCTTCATCATTTGGGTTGGCAAACTGGCTTCTGATCCTGTACCTGTAAGTTTGGCTCCCCGAGGGAAACTGAAACTGCGGGACGTTGAGTTGTTCTCTTCTATTAATCGTTATTTCCCCCTCCTTTTCCATGGATATGAGAGTGATTTTATCGATGCTATCCTCCTAGGACTTTTGTATTTTTGCTCGGCGCGATTTACGTCTTCGAATTTCTAGTTCCCACGTAATTATGTTATACATTCTAAGACGTTGGGTTTCCCGATCTGGAGAGGATGATTCGTACAGATTTTCCTCGGCCGAATACTCATATTCTTGCTTGGTTCGAAGTCCAAATTTTCTCCTCAAAGCATCATCACGCTTTCGCACTCGAGCTTTACCCTTATAAAAATCAGCATCTTCCCGACTAACAACACAATTTTCTCCTTTGTCATCCTCGCATGATCGTTCTCCTCGGTTATCCAATCGATACTTCTTCTCAGCCAAAGCCGTCATTTTCTCAGCGTTAAGCTTAGCTATGTCATCAAGTAATTGTTGTCTGGTCATAATCTGGGTCGAATGCTTTCCTCGACCCTGGTTATATTGATTATGATCATCGTACTGTTCCTCAGATTGTCGGTCCTCCGAATAAGAGATTTCCCTAACATAAATTTTCTCTTTTTCCTTTCCTTCTCTAGCTTCTGTATCTATTCCTCGAATTTAAGTTTTTTCTTGGGTCGAGATTTAGAAGAACTAGGTCTCCGGGTATCACTCGTTACCACAAACGGCGCCAATGATGGTTATAAAAATATCCGAGACTAAATTTTAAATAGATCTAGTCGCGAATCGTGTCAGCGAAATAAATGTAAAGCTGTAGAGAGAGAAAGTGGTCAAATCAAAATACTAATCATTAGAAAGTACCACTTTACCAAAAAGAGATATTTCTTTATATAGGGTAAGGCCACTGACACATGCTTTATTTAATTAATTACACATCAACCTTCCTAAATACACTTGTTTTCTATGTCACTTAACATTTACAATTAGGTCTTTATTTGTTTCCCATGTATTAACTAAGTCCTATAATAACCTTGAAAATTTATGCCCTTATCAGTATTGATTGAGTGTATTTCATATTACAATCATGGACATTATATATTGTACAACAGCGTTTGTTGCAAAGTTTATTATTGTGAATATTTCATTATCTTGTTACACTAAGTTAACAACATTGTTGGACTTGATCAGTTCTTGGCTTGGGCCTTACTTGTTATAGAAAAATGATGATTGTTTAGTGAATACTAGGCCCAAAACATTAGCATAACCCAACTCACATAGTTGTAGGTTAAACAACTTCTTCAAACATGTTTTGTCGTCTCTCTTTATTGTGAAATAACGTAATTCTCTTGACCTATTTGAGCTTCATTTCCTTTTCTTCACTCTCTAAATTACATGGCTTTACAATCTCTATTGTTTACTTAATCACATGATGGGTTAGAATAGCTTGCCTGACTGTGGTGAGGTTATAGGTAATAACCCAAATGTTTTAGACGTCAATTTCCTATTCGAATGTTGGTGATTCGTGAGCCATTGTGCTTGATCATAATTGTTTCTTTGTCATCAAAATAGAAACAATGTTAGGTTGTGTTTTATTGAGATATTCGATCAAAGAGGAAAACTTGTATCTCAGACTCTATTATAATTATAATAGGGATACAGAAATTGGCTGAACATTCAAGTTTAAGCTATATGATTCAACAATAGATCGTACCTTTGGAACATAGGGGATTCACTCTTTGAAAATACAAAAAGAATGATGTAGAGGTTTGGCTTTGTGAACCAGCCAACACGAAGTTTAATAGAAAAATAGAAAATTAAAACCAATCACACAAGATAAATTTAACATGGTTTGAATTTTGAAAAAAAATCCTACATTTGTGGGAAACAAACACATATTTTATATTAAGTAAGGTTACAAAAAGACTATCTTAAACACAACTAACACAACCAGTCTTATTATGTTACAAATCTCCGGTTTACAAAGATCTCATTGTTTTTTCTGAGTCTTTATCTTCTACCTTGCTTCTTTTTTTAAAACTAGGCAAGCTTTAGACTTATTTCCCTATCAATTCTCTTGACTCGCTCGGTAGTAGCTTCACACCTCTTATCCATTATATATAAATATTAAAGGGAAAATATTTAAAGACTTAGTCAAAATGATGAAGTGAAATCTAGAAACAAAATATAGATTGTATGAAATATTTTTTATTAGAAAAATATGATCAACCTTCAAATGAAAAATTATTCCCTATTGATAGGATTTACATAAAATATTCTACCAATCATTAAATTATACGTGTGTCGAGTCACTAAATTAAAGGTGTCATATTGTTATAACCATCTAACAAACTTTCTTGATAACCTGGAATAACATGTGTAAATGTTCGTGCGCTCTTGACAACCTTTTATAAAATAACATATGTCACGCACATGGCTTGAATTCATCTCCGGCATAAATCTAAAGAAAACCCTTGTCACATCTCAAATACGACCCTCGTCATGATTATAAGAACCGCCGTTGTCATTATCTAAAATACAACCCTCGTCATAATTACAATATTTATCCTTGTTATGGCCTTGCACAGAATCCTCGGCATAATTATAATCTCCACCCTCGTTATAACCCCTTAGCATATAGTCTCGTCATAATTATGATTATAATCCTTGATTGGCTCAGTTTGCCTAGTCTTAATAAGGAGTATATTCGATCTGTAGAATACAGCCTTATCATGACTCCCCCTAGTCCGTGAAATAAATTATTTTTAAATAACTCTCTGAAAGGACTAAGAAAGAGAAAATACAAGGTCACCAAGTTTAAATTGACAGCAAAACTGCCTTTTAATAAGGTGCATATTCCATTTGTACAATACACCCTTACCAACGAGGCGTGCATTTTTAAATTGACATGTAACACAAACCGTGTCATAATGTCAATCAATAACTTTAAGAGCATAAAGAACTATTTCATATCACATATATATATATATATATATCGGACCATTAATATCATTCTATCTTAATTCGGTACCACTTAATCTTCCATTCTTTTACTCATAAACAAACTTTCCATAACAATTAGTCTTCTTCTATATTACTTTCTTTCGCAATCACAAATACTTGCTTCACTCATAGTTCTTTCACAAAAATATGCACAAATCCAGACTTGCAAACATCATTTGAACATGTAACCACTTTTTTGGATATAATCTTTATCATTATATTTTTCTCAACTTAAACATCTAATACATCAAAATTTATCCCCTTGGGTTTTGAAAACAAAAACCTATATGTATTTGAAAGTCATAACTGCAAACTTCTTTATACTCCTCTCATAATTTTTTATAAAAATGATCGGTACTTAAAGGAAATATAAAAAAAAACTTTCAAAAATAACTCCCGAAGAAATACCTACAGATTTAGACCCTGAAAACTTGTCGAAAGATATAGTTGAGTATTCAAATTTCTTATAAAAATTCTTCAGACATCAAACCATACCCTATAAATATATATGTGAGAAAAACTATCAAATATTTATATTCGAATACGGTGTCACCGATTACATAGCAACTCATTAATCCAATTTGGTGATTTACCCCATTATACTAAAAAAGACAATTTATACTTCTCATTTGCCCCTTTGAATGGGGCCTTCGATTACTCTTGCAACCTTACATTACTGGATTTTTGAAATATGTTCGAATTTGTCCCACCCAACTAGCAGCCAATTAATGGCATTTACTACTTAGTGTGCTACTATCCTCGATAAAAGCTCCCCTTCAATTTTTCCTTTCCAACGTTAAAATTGAAAAACTTTTAGATAACAGCTTTATATTTCTCAACTATGAAATAATCCAATAGAATTATCAACGTACCTTCCTCTGATCATAACAGGAAAAAAATATTTCGAAATTGAATAAGACAAAATCGTTAAACGTTTTCTCAACCTTTGCACTTCTTTAATATTCCTTGGAGGATTTAATTCTACTTTTACTGACAACATACCCAGGTAAATTCTTGCTTCTAACCCAAAAAAAAACACTTTAAAGGATTCAATTCAAAATTAAAATTTCTCAAATTCTGAAAACTATCACACAGAACTTCCACTTGTCAGTCCTTAGTATTATTTTTAACAAATATGTCATCTATAGAGGCTTCCACATTATTTCTCAATTTCTTATCAAGAAATCAATTAATCAACCTTTGATATGTTAATCTAGTGTTTTTCAACCCGAACGATATAAGTTTATAGCAATACAAACCCCTCTTTGTTTGGAAATCCGGATGCTCTTCATCATTTGAATGCATTTAAATTTGATTGTGCCCTGAATACACTTCCATGAATGATAAAAAATCATGACAGGAAGATGCATCAACCATCAAATCAATTTGAGGTCAAATAAATGCATCTATAGGACATTCCTTATTAAGATCAGTAAAATTAAAACACACCAGCCACTTTATAGACAATAGCCTTCGTATTTTCTTGAGAAAATATGGCCATGCCTTAATAAATTTTCCATATTATTGGATATTTTAATTCCCAAATATGACTGAGCCTCAACAAATTTTTCACTTCATTGACAATAGTCTCTATATTTTCTTGAGAAAAAACTCTTCTCTTTTGACAAATTGGTCTCAACCTTCTATCAATTGCTAACTCGTAATAAATAACCGACAAACTTATCTCGGTAACATCATCTACACTCAAAGATAAAACATCCTCATTGTCCCCCAACAATTTTACCAACCTATCCTTAAAAAAACCTAACTCGATTGATTTCCAACTTTAACCAGTCGTCCACAACTCAACCTTATCCACTTTATCCAAATAAATTTCAAAATACATTTCTTTGTTAGGGTTGTCATTCTATTTTCCACAACCAACTTGCTCATCCAATTAAAGACCCTTTAATTTATAGGATGACAACTTGGGAAGACCCTCACTGCTCTTTGGCTGCCCCTAACTATCCAAATAGCATTCCCAACCCGATATTTGAAACACTAACGAAGTAGCATCTTCTATTTTATGTAAACAAGATCATCCCTTAATTGCATTATAAGGACTTCGGATATCACTAAATATGAATAAATTCCTCATAGTTTATATGTACTACCATACCAACAGTCACTAAAAGTTCAACTTATCCAACACAACTAAACGATTTACCTTCATAATTCACTAAATATATATCGGTCAGCTTGTAAGACGACACTCCAATCATCTTATCATAAATTCCCTTAAAAGGGATGTTAGCCGAGCTACCTTTGTCTATAAAACACAAGTAACCATAAATCTTGAGATATCAAAGATTTTAATCAATGCATCCTCATGAGGAGTGACAATTCTCCATAACGAGTTGGTCTAGAATTTTCATTCTCTTTCATTTTGTTAAAAATAGTGGATTTATTCTCGGTTAATGGTGTATACCTTCGAGCTGAACTATTTTAATAAGAGAATTTTAGTTTGTTAAAAGGAACTTTGACCACCTTGTCAGGTTTCACTTCTTTAATCTTTTTTCTTCTCTATCGCCATAACTTTTGAATCTCGAACTTTGGAAAACTGCACGAGTCTAATCTTTGAGTCTTCAAACCTAATGAATTGATATACCTTCGCTAAAATATCCCCCATAGTATCAATCGGAAACCTAAAAATATATTCATATAAATTTCTATATAGAATCCAACCTCTTTTAAATTCAACAACAGCTACATCTTTTTTACAAGTTACCGATATCTATCTCATGAAAAAGCCGATGAATATATCTTTTCAATATTCACCATTCCCTTGGTATAAATTCATTATAGAATCCTCTTCTTTGTTATATGCTCTATTACCAATAAAATAGTTTTTAAAAACATGCCAACATAGCTATCTTAGACCTCTTAAAGGTCCTTGATTTGTATATACCATATCTTATTTTTAGATATCTCATTCGATGAAACTTCAGTACTTGATGTCTATTTCTCATCAGCTTGAAAATTTTCTACTAAATATTATTTTTTTGTATGAATCGTATCATTTTTAACATGCACATTAGTCTGATGAAAACCATCTTTTAGTGATACATTTTATCTTAAAAATTACATATATTGTTTTTAACTAAACTCGTATTTTTTCATCCCTTTGCATTTGCAATACACTGTATTATTTTTATTTTTCTGAATTCTTTTATTTGCAACTCTAATAAACAAAATTTTGCATGAATTAGAAACTCACGTTCGTCTCCTATAGGGAAATGCTGAGATATTTTTTGGATCTACCACATTCTCACGGCTAGGCGGATTCTTGCTAGATCTGGAACTGGAACCAGTGGAGTACCATGCATCTCATGATCTATTGATAGATATATTTCCACTCATGAGTGAGCCATCACCATTGGTTAGCTTAACTTTTCGGTTTTCTTAACAATTTTCACAAACGATGCCAATCTTGATGAGACAATATTTTCTCGAAGTGAATTATCAATGCTTTAAATGCTAGCTCAAGTATGTAAATCAACAAGTTATTTTTCACCAACTCTCACTTATAATTCTGTTTATAATTCAAATGAAGAGAATAAGACTTTATTTGTAATACAAATAATCCTAAGGAATATGGATTTATGATATTTGTCAAATAAAACACGTGATAATTACTTGTTATATTTTCATACTTGATAATTACTCATTTCATTATATGTCATTTTAGAAAATATTTTTTTGTCTCATTTTACATATCATTTTAGTATATCAATATAAAATTTAATATTATTTTTTTAGTAATTGGATCTATTTTTTTTAATTTTTTTATAAAAAAAAGCAATTATGAAACTCCTTGATATGTGTGCATAAATTTAAAATAACATGTATTACGGGAAAGGGTGAGTATTAATTTATCCGCTAACTACTTATAGAGAATCTTGTATTGTCATAAACCTAGCTTTTTGCAAAATGTGCATCTTTTTTCTTTTGGTCCTAATTATATTGTCTTTATCACGTTTACTGGATTGTGCATCTTCTTTGTTTTGGTCTTAATTATACTCTCTCGGTCTCATAATATGTGTTTTTCTAGAAGAGATTTTTTGTCTCATAATATATGTCGTTTTCGTTTTCCAATGCAGCATTATTACATGTATTCCACTTTCAACCAATAAAATAATTAACTTTCTGCATAACTTATTAACTCCACCAATCAAATTTATTTTCTTTTATTTTTTCAAAATTATTATTACTTTTCTTAATATTGGTGAAGAAACTTTAAACGACTAATATTATGAGACGGAGGGAGTATTATTTTTATCACGTCCATTGGATTGTGCTCCCTCGTACGTACTTACCTCTAAAGACATCTTATCAGAGTTACGTCAATGATATATCTCCTTCATTTAGTAATAATTATATAATAAACCTGCATTAATATTATGTCTCGTCCATGATTCTAATTAACTCGTGAAACCTGTATTAATAACATGTCTCGTCCATCTAGTGTTGAGTAACTCGTCAAACATGTAGCAATTATATCTCTCGCCCACCATATACTTGTAACCTTTATTTGTTTTTATAAGCAATACCATGTTATATTCTTATTACGAAACCATACCTCTTTAATAAGGATATGAAACCCTTAATTTTATCAGTATAATTCACAATGAAAAATTTAGGAAAACAAACCAACAAAAGGATCAAACATATTAATATGTATCAGTAAGATGTATATATCTATCACTATTCAAATTACTAGTACAACAAAATTTATAATCATCTTAATACTAAAATTTATATATTTATATTATTTCAAAAATATACTTTTTTTTGCTTTTAAAAACATTAAATAAATTGAGATGCAATACAGAATCATCTAAGCATTTCTCAAAGACCTAATTAGAAAACAACCACGATAATATAACTGAAAACTACACGAATACAATACATACTGATGAGATCTAATCTAGCGGATAAATATAGTAATTTTGAATAACCAATGGTGGGTCTGTTAGACCCTCTAGTGTGAAATGATTTTATAGTTATATGACCTTCAATATATTTAGGCTTAGTTTTTTTCATTTTCTTGATCATTAAATTTTTTAAAGTTTTTACCATCTTTTATCTTATCAGGGTCAGTTGATGCTAGAAGACTCTTTGTACTTTTTTGGATTGATAAGTTTGGTTCTAAATCCAAGTTCTCTAATTCATTTGCATAAGTAAATATATTATTTGTTTCGATACAGTAAAGAGCTTCAATGATTTCATCTTCTCTCAATTCTGAATCATCATTTTGGTCCTTATCTTTTATAATGAATGTCATAGTAGTATGTTTTTTACAACCATGCTGCTTTGATAGGTTGAAGCTATTTTTTTATGCTTGCTCATCCACTCTTGAGTTTCAACCTCCAGTAAGATTCTCTTGATTATCTTCATCTTCACTTTTATAAGTTATTTCTTCATGAGTTTTTGGGTGTCCAACTGGATCCATATCCTTAATAATTATAGATTTCACTTTTAGGATCCAAACTTCTTTAAGGATATTAGATTAGACAGAAATAATAGGTTGGGAAAGATTATTTTTTTCCATTTTATTCATCTTTATCAGACCTTAGCTTTTTAATTCTAAATAGCTATGTCCAAGGTGAAGACACTTAGTACAATAATGCGGCAAGACCTCATAGTCTATATCTAACCAGAAGTCATCGTTTTCACCAAAACCAATCCAGGATTTGTGAATAAGTTATCTGGAAATATCCAGGTCTACCCATGATTTACAACAATTACGTCTTGCCATATTCTTTGTAGGAACTCAAGCATTAAGGGGCTTTCTAATAGACATAACTATAGTTCTAATAGCGTTCTCACTGAACATAAACTCAAAAAGGTTGGGAAAAGTAATCTAAGTCGGGGTGATGGGAGATGCAATCTTAGGAATAATCTCATCGAATGTTCCCCTAAGAATCATAAATTTATCATGATGATCGAGTTCGATCAAAATATGCCTTAAATCCCAATTAAAAAGATTAACCTCTCCAATAAATTTATAGAAATTCAAGAAATTCTGAATAACAGATATCATTGTTTTGCATTTAGAGAATTTTCCAACTAAAGTGAATCTTGTAGAAGCAATGAGTCTTTCGTTTCCTTGGTCTGAAAACAGAATTGCCAAATGTTCACCACTATTTTTAGTTATATTTTTGTGATGAATTAGTTCTTTTGATCTTACATTTATAGCATCAGTATAAATTTTAAGAGATATTTTTGCTTCTTGAGAATGTTCCATGTACATGAAGTTTTTGGTTATGATATTGGAATAATTGTAAATATGATTAATTTTAAGATCAAAATTTTGTTTTGAATTGGTTTAAAATCTCCTTTATTGTATTTATTATTTTGTGAGAATAAAAGATTTTCAAAATTTAAAATTTAAAAAATATCTATATTAAATATCTCTCACTTATCGGTTTTTAACAAAAAAAAACAGATCTTTTAACGTCATTGTATTAACGGGCAAGAAGCGAGATATTTAGCGATGATCAAAATCAGAAACACAAACTCCGTCTCTTAAGTGAATACTCTGTTTCTTTGAGTTATTCTCCCACCTGCTTATTAAACCTTTTGAAAAAGACCTTCAATACAGATGCATAATGATCTAGCAGACCTGACTTAACTTAGTGAGGAGGAAGGATGATCTGCTCCAAGAACGAAGAACTTTTCTTCACCGTTGATTTTCCGACGAGGCTTTAACCTTTCATCCTTATCTAGTCGCTGGTGTTCTTCTTCTTTTCTTCTCTGTTCATGATCTCTATCATGGAGATAAGAAAAAATGTGCTATTTGAAGAAGATACCTTTATGGCTCTGTCTGAGAATATTAGGCATGGAAATACCGATCAAAACTCAGGAAAAAGATAATACGATGAATTATTCAAACAACAATCTGTCAGTCAACAAAGAATAGAGTTTAAACCTGAGAGTGTTCAAAGGAAATCAAATCACATTTTTGTCCAATACTCGAAACAGGTTAAGGATATTCTGTTAGATGACTCAAAAACTACGTTAATCGGTAAAGTTTCTTTGGTTCTTCCAAAGAAAGTTGTAATAGACAGTTTCTTGACTTCGTTAAAGTTAAAAGGAAACTACCGAACAGTTAATTGGGATTCACATCACATCTTTATTGAGATTGAATTAAAAGAAGATGTCTGCAGGTTGTGGGCTAGAAACTTTTGGAAGGTTGGAGTTTCTACAATGAGAGTCTTACGTTGGACGCCAAATTTTCATATTAAGATTGAAAGCCCGATTACAATGGTGTGGGCTAAATTTGAAAAAATCCCAGAGTTCTTATATAATGTAGACTTTCTTCAAAAAATTGCAGAAACCATAGGAACTCCTTATAAAGTGGAGGTTCCAAATGAAAACAGAGCTTTTAAAAATGCAGCCTTTGCATTGGTTGAGTTAGATGTGTCCAGGAAAATTCACAGTAATATATGGATTGGATTTGGTGTAAATGACGGGTGCTGGATTTCTGTTAAATACAAGAATCTTCCTTTCTATTGCAGCTTATGCTTCCATATAGGACATAATGTAGATGGATGCAAGAAGAATTCAAGGAATAACAATATTATTGATCATGGCCTGCAAAACTAGATAAGGATAAATGGTATTCAATCTTGAAAAGGTAAAGAAACCAAAAAACTGAACTAAAAAAGTCTGATACTAATATTCAAGAAGAAGTTGGTTCCAATACAGACTTCATTTATAATGTTAAATCCATTGTGGTTCACAAAGAAAAGAAGACAGATCTTTCGAAAGAAAAAAATTTATAGAAAAAAACAGATGGTAAACACTACATCTGAAATTGATTCCGAATCAAAAGACATAAAGTACGATACATTTCCAGAAGATACATAAATTATGGAAGCTATAAAGCAACTAGATAGGAATTATGATCAACATGATGTTCAAGATAGAGTGAACTTTATATATGATTTAAACTCTCCAAACCAAGAACCCAACTAGAAGAGAATCGCCTCCAAGGGCCCAAGACTTCAGCAACATCATAAATAAGAAGCTCAAATCTGCAAGCAAAATCAAAAAACCAAGCACAAGAATAATGAAGTCTCTGAAATATGAAGAAATAAACAAGAAACATAAATCATTATCTGATAATGATAAATATTCTTAATTGTAATTTGCGTGGTATCAACAACAATTCAACAGTCAGTAGGCTGAAGGATATCATTTTTTAAAAGAAAGTCAGCATTGTTGCCATTCAAATGCCTATGGCTAAGCCTGAAAAAATTGTTTGAATTGCTTTGGTGTTGGGTTTTCCTAATCATACTCTTAATCGTTCAAATAAAGTTTTGGTTTTCTTGGTACATTATATTTGTATTAACTCACTAGTTAATCATGATCAATGCCTGAATATGGAGGTTAAAACTAATGCTAACATCAGTTTTCATCTAAATGTGGTTTATGCTAAGTGTAACAGGTTCCTTAGGCTGGATTTATGGGAGAAATTAAAGTTGATCTCTATAACTGATCAGGGTTGGCTTATAGTTGGTGACTTCAACGTTATTGCATGATCTGAAGAGCAGCTTGGGTGTAATGTTATAGACCAGAATAGCATTGATGACTTTGTGAATACTATTAGTGACTGTCATCTTAAGGATGTTGGGTTTGTGGGTTCAAACTTTACCTGGAACAGAAGCTTTAAATGTAAAAAACTTGATCGGGCAATGTTCAACTCCAAATAGCCCAACATTTTTAATAAAACTAAGATCCACCACATGGTCAGGACTTGTTCTGACCATGCGCCTATTCTAATATCGGCGTCTAATAATCGTACTGGTTTATCCAATAATAAAAACAAAAGTTTCAAATTTATGAACATATGGTTAATGATCAGTCCTTTCTAAGAGTGGTTGATCAAAACTGGAGTTTTCAAATTGGTGGAAATCCTAACGAGATATTCTGGTTTAAGCGTAAGAGACTTAGAAATTGTCTTAAAACTTGGAACATAAACTGTTTTAGTAACATTTTCAGTAAACTAAAAGAAACATAAGATAATGTAAAGAAATCTGAGCTACTTCACTCAAAAATGGACAATCAAAATACTAATGATGCTCTAAACAAAGCTAATAGTTTATACATGCAGACTCTAAGAATTGAAGCATTATTTTGGAAGCAAAAGTCTTGCAACTCATGGCTCATTGAGGGTGACAATAATACCAAGATGTTTCATTCTTACGTCTTTAAGAAGAGAAGGAAAAATACTGTAAAGGGTATTAAAGAGGATAATAATTGGATTTATAATCCTGAAGATATTGGAAGATCTGCAGAGAAGTATTTCAAGTCCCACTTCACTAGAAGGCCTTATGAAAACAATGATGAGGAGATAAACTGTATGCAGGATGACATCATGCATGCTATTCCTAGTTTGATTTTTGATTCAGAAAATGATTCATTAGTGAAAAATACTAATGAAAATGAGCTTTGGAGCATATTAAACTCAATGAATTCTGCTAGTGCAGCATGCATAGATGGGTATAATGTTCCTTTCCATAAAGCTTGTTGGAATATCATAGAATCTGATCTGATTATGGCTATAAATGTTTACCTCTCTGGCCATAAGATTCCTAACGAGATTTTTGCTACTGGCCTTTGCCTCATTCCCAAGACCGTGAATCCTATATACTGGAAAAATTACTATCCTCTAAGTCTTTGTTCAATGACTAACAGAATCCTTTACAAATTGATAAACACTAGGCTAGCAAGTATTCTCCCTAATATCATCTCTAGTTCTCAAGGGGCCTTTGTTAGAAACTGTTCCATCCATGAGAATATTTTAGTTGCTAAAGAGATAGCTTATGATCTGAATATGAAGCCTAATAAAGGAAACGTCATGGTCAAATTAGACATGTCTAAGGCATTTGACATGATATATTTTCCTTTCATTATCAAGGTCTTGACTTTGTTTGGTTTCTCTAAACAGTTTACTAAGCTTATTGCTGACATGATCAATGAGATTAACATCTCTATATTGATCAATGGTAAGGTTGACGGTTATTTTCAAACTTTAAGAGGCTTGAGACACAGTGACCCCTTGTCTCCAAACCTGTTTATCATTTGTGAAGAGGTGTTGTTACGTGGGTTGTCTATTCTTTATAATTCTAATAAAAGCATGAAGTTTGCATCTAGCTCTTCTTACATTGTCCCTAGTATTGCATTTGCGGATGACATCTTAGTATTTACTAATAGTTTGGACTCATCTATCAATCTTTAAGTTGTTTTCTAGACAGATATCAACTAGTGTCAGGGCAGTCTATTAACAAGGAAAAAACACAAATCATTACTTGAAACAAGCTTCATCAAAGTATAATCCAAATCCTGGAAACCAATACTGGCTACAAGGCTGAGCAACTTCCTATAAGCTACTTAGGGATCAACCTCAGTTGTAAGAACAAAGCTAAGAACTTCAACAAACTATTAGACAACATCAATGGCAAAATCATTGAATGGGATAGAAAATTTATTTGTTTTGGGGGAAGACTCTCCTTAATCTATTCTATTCTTATGCTCAAACCTTATTATTGGATGCACAATACTATGCTGCTTGGTTGTGTTATTAATATACTCGAAAAAACCTTCAACAAGTTCCTTTGGAGATCAAAGTTTAATGTTAAAAGTGTTCACTGGACATCTTGGGTGAATCTTTGTAAGCCTTTCGATGAAGGCCGTCTGAATATCAGAAGATTAACTGATATTCAGAACACCATATCTCATAAGTTGTGGTAAAATTATAGGAAAAAAAGAAAGTTTATGGTCGCATATGATGCATGATATTTACAATAAAGGAGTTCATCCTCTTAAAGCTAACTTTTCTAAACGTGGCTCTCTTACTTGGAAATGTTTGATTAACGTTAAAGATGCTACTGAATCTAATATTATATGGTTATTGGGAAGTGGGGACATAGATTTTGGGATGGAGAACTGGCACAACCAAGCTCCAATCATCGATCACTGCAATGTTGATGCTAATCTTCATATTAATAAAATTATTTCTAGTCTTGATTCATTAAAGAAACTAACTAGAAAGAATTGACCAAGGTCACTGATGCAGGGTACTCTTTAGGATGTGTTTCAACGTACGACAGAAAAAAGAAGAAGACTAACATGAAATGGTATGCTCCTGTCGGTGAAAGAATGAAGCTTAATGTTGACGCAGCCTGCATCTCAAATGGTGAATCTGACGGAGGCATGTTAATCAGAAACAACAATGGTGATATTGTTAAGGGCCTCGGAAAAACATTTGTAAAGTTGTCTCCAATTATTGAAGAAACTTGTGCATTGCTTTGAAGGCTTGCTCATTTGTAGAGAGAATAGTTGGTACAAAGTCGATATAGAATCTGAATGTCAGATGGTAATCGATATTCTAGCAAACGGGAAAAGCCTTTGGTATCTGCATTCTATCATTTCAATTTGTCGAAGGTTAATTCATCCATCCATGACCATCAAATTCATTCCTCGAACGCAGAAGAGAGCTGCAGATTGGCTCGCAAAGTGGATGTTGAACTGTAAACAGAAAGTTGAGTTTTCTCAGTTCAATGCTCCCACGGATCTTCTTTCTATTGCTGTCTTGGGGAGTTTGGGACTAGGATACATAAAATTGAGTTCTGAATAATATGTTCTGCGATTTCAAGATTTGGTATGATTCCACCAATGCTTTATCAGATTGATTGTCTTCGATTGTATGTGCTTTGAAATAATTTGTTTGCGTTGAATATTTTCATTTATGGAGGCTACCAAAGTTTTACGATTAAAGCTATTTGGAGGTTGAAGACGAACTCTATTTTTTTTAATGTAACAGCTAGTTCGGATTTTGTTTTAATTTGGGTGAATAACTTATATACCCCTGTATTCTATATATATATATATATAAACAAACCTTTATAATAAAACAAAAATTCAAGCAGTAGATATGTGAACCAGACATTAATTTTGACATGAATCAACGGGAATTCATTTTTTATTACATTATCGTATTGTTGTGGCATGTGGGCACATGGGAGTTGACACATGACCTCTGTTTTTTTTTCAATACACGATCCAGTTTATTACTACCCTATTTAAATCTTAACTTAAAATTTGTAATTGAAAATAAATAATACTCTTTGTATGAATTTATTAAGACTAATTTTTATCATTTATACTTTACACATATGCTTTTTTTATATAGTTTTTGTATTTCAAAATTCTAAACTTTTTCTAACGCAATTCATTTTATTTTTATTTAACGTTAACGGTATTTTACAACTAAACATACCTATTTTTATAGTTTATTTGTATTTTAAATATTTATATTTATATTTTTATAGACTCTTTTAGGCAAAAAAAAAACAAACCTTCTACCGAAAATGAGCTAACGAAACAACCAACACATCTATAAATTCCGAACAGGGAAGAAACAATTTACTGTTATCTCAACCGAATTTCCATCAAGCTTAAAAATAGGAGAAAACCCTACAACGTTAGCAGCTGAGTCCTCTCGACCTGAGTAAGAAAACCTTGGTGCTCACCTCCCTAGGATTTTAGAGTCTAGACCACAGGTTATGGAAGAAAACATGAAGGATAGCAGTAAAAATTCCCCCTCTGACACATCTAGTTGAAGCGGGGAAACTCCAAGGCCATCGAAGAAGCAAAAACTGAAGGCATCAGAAGGTGGTAATAGCCAAGGCAAAGGCAAAGCCTCATGAACATAATCCAAACCTATTCTTCCATGTCTCTTTGGGCGAGTGAGACCTAACTTCACAAGGGTTAGTGTTAATTAGTTTTTATCCTTAGATAAATTCAATTATATATATTTGCATGAGTCCGAATTGGAAGCCATCCGAGCCAAATGGGGGTTCTTTAATACAGTTAGACTTAGGCTAACCAAACCTGTAGATACTCCAATGAATTGTGGGGATAAGAAGTTGGTAGTTTACATCGATGTGCTCAATTGGGGCCTTCAGTTTCCCTTCGACCCCGAGATAGTGAGGTACTTTAGCCTGGTCAAGTTGTGATCAAGCCAAGCTAGCCCAAATGATTAGTTTTTATTACTTGCGTGCATCATAGCTTCTAGGCTATCTAATATTCTAATGCTAATAGAGTAGATGGCTATTATGGTGGGTTTATCTTGTATGCTCGCATTCTTTTTATTATTTTAATATGAGGAATAACTATAGAGTGGGGGATGATCTTTCGGAGGCATAGAATATCTAGAATACCTAATTCCTCTTCATTAGTGGTCATTATTGAAACGGAAAGAAGATCACCTCCAAAGGGAATCTGAGCCAGCTCACCAGACACTGGAAGAATACACATAAGTCTCTTCAGATTTATCATTGGACATTTATCAATGGACATTTATCATTTATCCGTTGATATTTATCATTTATCTTTAATTTCTTTTTTTATCAGCAATATGAAAGCCCTTCCTAAAATATTTGGATGATGCAAAAGTGACCTTCAAGAAATTGAATCATGAGGCAAATGAAAAGTGGTCTAATGGTTTCCACAACTATTTCACTCCAAGCAAATTGTCAGGTCTCATCTCTAGAGGACCAATCCCGTTCGGGGACTGATGTGGGAGTAGTTCATCACTCGTCCTTGATCTTCCAAAATTATTAAAAGAACTAAGGTAGTTGATAGAAAATTATCTATTCTAACAAGGACTAAAGCCCCAATCCATTGGAATAAGAATAAAAAGAACAAAGAGGGCTCGTCACACTTTGTTTTTGAAATAGGAAATGAAGGGCAAGCAGATGAAATCGACTCTGCCTTGTTTGATGTTGTTGTTACCACTATTGAGGAAGGTAAGGTGCTTTTTGAATCTCATGTGCCCAAGAAAAAGAAAGGACACAAAGCGGCAAAAGAGCAGCGATAAGAGAGACAAGAAAAAGAAAAAGACTTCAATTGGTTCGGAGATAATCCTTCGTTCAGAACTTCCCTCTCCAACTATTCCAGTTGTTATTCCTCCGACAACACGGTATCTGATCCCCCTTATCCATTACTTTCTCTATCTGAAAGGTAATGTTTTAGATATGGTGACCCAATTGAAGATATGGGGGCTTTCGAATTTGAAACCTTTGAGACTGACTTCCCTGAGTCTACAAGCATAGTAACCATGATGGTGTTTGAATGGGTTCCCTTTTAATTATCAAAGTGTTATGGAATTTTGTCTTGAGCTACGTGAAGCCAATTGTAGAGCTAGAGAGACGAGTAAGATCTTAGATTGGGGATATCACATCTGTTGAGGATGAATACAATAATTTGAAAACTTTAATTGAAGAGAAAAATACCAAGGCTAATAATCTATCCAAACAGGTCAAATCGGTCAATGATGATCTGGTCAGAGTGAAGTCCGGTCATGAAAAGATGCAGGTTGATCACAAAAGTTTACAATTTCCTAGCTATATCGAGGTTACTTCATTAAAGACCCAACAGGCTGATGATAAAACCAACATTGAGCGTTTGTTAGGTGAGAAGAAAAATTTAGAAGACCTTATCAAGAAGCAAGAGGATGAGATTATCTCTCTTAAAGCTAAATCTACCCAAGAGGTAGGCGATGTTGTAGATGCATATGTTGAAACAGTGATAGACTCTTTGCAAGGGAGGGATGACTTAGTCAAATCGGATATGGTGTTGCTATTTCATAATAATTCCCTAAATTAGCCCTCATGCCATCATGCGGACATGTGCCAGTGGATTTGTTGCCTCATGACATACCTTTAGCCAATCAACTTTGTATCTCTGATGATTCATCTAATACGGTTCTAATAATAACGATGGGGGTTCTGATGAGGAGAGCTTGGAAGAATGAGGAGAATGAAATATCAGTGGGAACGAGCCCTAAGGCTGGTATGTTGTAGTATAGGTATTTTCTTATTATGTACAAGAATTTTTTTGTTTTTGATCGGATACTTTTGTGCAGTCCTTGGCATGAACAAGGCATTTTGTAACTTTTTCCCCGGATTTTATTAAGTCATTGGATGGTCCAAGGTAATTCATATCATTTATCATTTTGTCCCCTTGACATACCTCTTTATATATTCTTATCTTCATTTCTTAGTATTAATTTATCCAAAAATAATTAATCTTAAAACACAATCCATTCAAAGGAAAAATATTTGTCATACATGAGCCATTCGAAGATAATTCATTCGAATGTAATAAAAACTTGATCCATTCGGAGGCCATAAAAACTTGATACATATGAGTCATTCGAAAATTATACTTTCGAAATAAATAAATAATTGATATACATGAGTTATTCAAAGTTAATCCATTCAAAGTCAATAAAAACTTTATACACATGAGCCATTCGAAGGTAATTCATTCGAAGGAAATAAAAACTTAATACACATGAGTCATTCGAAGGTAGTCCATTCGAAGGAATAAAAAATTTATACACATGAGTTATTCAAAGACAATGAAATAAAAAATTAATACACATTATTCATTCGAAAGTAATCCATTCAAAGGCAATAAAAACTTTATATACATATTTTTAAAGGTAAAAATGTATTAATAATAATTCAGATGGTTCAGGGACCTCATTAAAACATACCCATGCCACCAGGGTAGGAAAGAGTATGCACCCAAATATTTACATTGAATAGAAACAAAGTAAATATTTACAATATAAGTTTACTCAAGATATAACCTTAGGTGTTCGATATTCCATGAGTGCCTCAAAGGATTTCCTTTTTGGTCAACAAACTGATACATTCATTGCTTGATCTTATCATATATAGTGTAAGGTCCTTCCCAATTCGTAGCCAACTTCCTAAACTTTCTATCGTTAGTGTGCAGAAATACTTTTTTCAAAATTTTGTCCCCACTTGGAAGTCCCTTCTTCATATTTTAGACGCATACGTACTCCTCATTAAACCATGGTAATGTGTTGTTCTTAGATAATCATTAATCCTTTTGTCCTCGTTCAAATCTAACTGAGTCGTTATTACAACTTGATTTTCCTCTTCATCATAATTTTGATTCTTGAAAGAAGGAAAAGTAGCCTTTATTGGTGCAATTATATCCATTCCATAGACGAAGGAAAAATGAGATTCTTGCGTGGCAGTATGAGGAGTATTTCGATAGGCCCCCAACACTTTTTGTAGGTAATTAGGCCATTTACCTGTTTCTCCCTCTAAATTATTTTAGAGGCCTGTTGAAATGGGTCTATTTGCGACTTTTATCTGTCTATTAGCTTGAGGATAAAAATGTGAGAAAAAACAATGGTGGATTCCTCTTGATGTGCAGAGAGTTTTCATATCTTTATTTTCAAACTAAAGGCCATTATATGTAGTAATACGTCTTGGAATTTCGAATCTACATCAAATGTTGGAAATGATAAATTTAATTACCTCTTTAGAAGTTGTTCTGGAGAGGGTGCAACTTCTATCCAATTCGAAAAAATAATCAATCTCCAAGATGATAGTTCGACATCTTCCAGAAGCCATCGGAAGGGGTCCAACCAAATTAAGCCCCCATCTATCAAAGGGTACTGCTTCGGAAACTTACTCCATGGGAGCTGGTGGTGCATGTAGTGTATTTCCATATCTCTAATCGAGATCACATCTTCTAAACAACTCTTTAGAGTCTAGTACCATGACAGATGGCCAATAATACTCTGCTAATAAAACTTTTTTGATCAAAACCTTATAGCCACTATGGGTTGACCCTTCCCCATGATGTAATTCAGACAAAACTACTTGGGACACATCGGATATGAGGCATCGTAACAAAATCTTTCTAAAAGACCTTTTGTAGAGTATCGCTCTCAAAACCAAAAACCTGTGTGTTTTGAACTTTAACTTCTTAGTTAAGTTTTTATCTTCGGGTAGGATTCCCTTAGTATTGAACTCTTGGATACCATATCTCTAATCTTGACTGACTTTGGGTGATGCTTGGACATTTTCCTTAGTCGCAACTTCCACTTCAAGATTCGTTGTTATAGATTGGCATTCTTGTACTAAAATTCAAGGATATGCTTCCAAATATGCAATACTGGCCAAAGAGTCAGCCACCGAAGTTTCTGATCTTGGTAGATATTTCATCAGTTGTTGGTTTCTTGTTTCGGATTGTCCCTACATTTGGTGTAGAAGTAGATGTGAATCACTCAACACTCATATTCTTTTGGCACCACATATTTGAGCAAGCCTCAAACCCGTTATTGTGGCTTTGTTTGTGATTCATTATTTGATGCTTTGAAGACAAAGTGTATGGTTTGATACATAGAATCTCTGAAAAGAGACAGTATGAAAATTCATGCCTCACAACTCATCATGCTAGACCCACCGGTTGCTCAAACTACCCACTCTTTTTTAGGCTTATGAATCAAAAAATTCTTCATGGGGTCTCTTTGAATGGAAATCAACCAAGAAATTTGCTACAACTTGAGCTTTGATTGTCGTTCAACGATCAAAGTCAATATCATAGTCCTCAAATTCCACATACTACTTAGTCATTCGACCCGATATATTTGGTTTTTGTAATATGTTTTTAAGTAGAATTGTTTTTAGCATAATAGAATGTGTTTGAAAATAAGGTCTCACCTTGAAACAATGCAAACCCCCTCAGTGAGAAATGAAGTATGGACCTGGTCCTTTGGATCCATCTGTATTTGATTGTATATTGCAAAAGCATCCATAAAAGATAGAAATTCATTTCCGAAAGTGGAGTCCATCAACTGATCTATTCTAGAATCTAGGAAAGGATCTTTGGGATATGCCCTATTGAGATATGTGAAATCCATACCCATTTTTTATTTTCCATTCTTTTTTTTGCGAGCACCGGAATTGTTGCCCAAAGTGGGTACTTAGATTCCTAAATGTGTCCTATATTTTTCAAATTCTTGAACAATGGCTTCATATTTTTCTTTAGAAAAAACCCTTCTTATTTGGACCATTAGGCTTGCATCATATTGTTTAGATATAATTTGTGGCAAATAATATCAGTTGGTACACCAGTTACATCTTCATTGCACCAGGAAAACACCTGCAAATTTTAGGATAAGAAATATAATAATTTTTCCTTCAACTCTGATGGTAATCTAGCTCCACACATGACATTTTTTCCATCAACTAAACTTCTTACTTCAAATTCTTCAATTGGGATAACAACACTATAGTTTTCTTTGGATCATCTATTTTGCATGGATCCGAAAAAGACTCTTGTAATTTGTTTGGTCACGTTTTCCAGAGACTTTGGGGCAAGAGCAGTGACATAACATTCTCTGGCCACTTTTGAGCTACTCTGAACAACCCTTACTTGTCTTCCAAGTTTTTAATTTAAACATTGGTGAATCTTTGATAAAACCGCATGCATCATTGACAATCAAGATCTTCCAAAGATTGCACTATAGGGGGTCGGACAATCCACTATCACAAACAGAACTCTCACAATTTTCTTAAATTTTCATTTGCCCAAAAGTACCTCGCCTTCGAATTCCCCAATGACATTAACTGAGTTGCTTGTAAACCTTATTATGGTCATGTTTGATCGTTGGACAGCTTATGGGTTCTTCATTTGTTTATATGTAGATAGAAATATGATATTGGTCGAGCTACTCGTGTCGATTAAAATTCTTCGGATCTCTGTGCCATTAATAAATGGCCCTACAATATCCTCATGTGGGCATGTGACACCTCATAAGTTGTCTTCGTCAAACACTATGAATGGAGTGGGGTTTTGGTATATATGTGACGACATTTTCCTTCTAATTGTATAGTCAAACTAACCATATACCTTTTTCTGGAGCAACTCGAAGGTGCCGTCATTGTATATCCTTCTAAAATAGTTGAGGATTTAAAGAAATAACACAATTTGGAGACATTCTAGTATTTTTTTTTTCCACAAAATTTATTGGACACAATGCTCGGATCCTTCTAAAAGAGATCATATATTTCTTTGGATACCAAACCAAATCAGGAACATATTCACGATCAGTATTTACAAGTACATTCGTCAAACATCCTCGAAATTCAGTTGGGCTTCTTTATTACAGAACCAATTCAATATCCCCAAGCATTCATTTCTATCTTGGTTAGATATTCAAGGAAAGCTATCCAAAAGAGACTAGTTATTAGCTTGGGTTTACCAAACAAACCCCAAATTTTTTGTCACAACAATTCGGAATCCATAAATCATATCCTTCTCGATTGAGAGTACGCGAAGCTTCTCTAGGATTTCGTCTCCAGAAAATTCAATATGCCTACTTTGGTTACAAACTGGTCGACATGGCGCAGCATTGCCGCCACTTGGTCTCCTTCTCCAACGAGTGGTGTTCATCTTTGAAAGGATGCATTCTGTACCGCCATATACCACATATGGAAAGAAATAAATGCAAGTATTTTCAAAGAAACTCATTCACATTACTCAGTTGTTGGACTATATTCCTCACTTTGTACATTAGTATCCACATTACTATAAACTATGGATGTATTATATCTAATTTATGCTTATATTATACCCGAACATTATCAATAATCTTAATATCAATAGTTTGAGTATGTATATAATCAATTAATGCTACAAAAAATATAAACCCATCATCATTGCATAAAAACAGTTCTTGAAATCACTCCAAGAATATATAAATCTAAGACTTCCCCTAACTAATCAAACTCACTTAGTTAAAATTGATAATGACCAAATATTTTGAAGTGCGAGTAGAACCTAATTGTTCCAGAAATCTTTGGAGGAGATATATAAATCGGCTAATAGAACACCTCGTTAAAACTTTCATGTGTCATCAGGGTAGGAAAGAGTATGCCTCTGATACTTTACACCAAAACATATATTTCTTTTATATTCAATCCAAATATAATTTAAGATGTTCTATATTTCATGGGTGTTTCATACTTCTTCCTTCTTTATTTTTAAATTGATATGTTACGGGCTTCGATCTTTGTTATCTCATATGGGCCTTCCCAATTCGGACCTAACTTTCTGAGGTGCTTTTCCTTAGTATGAAGAAAAATATTTTTAACATTTGATCGCCCACTTTATATTCTTTTCATTTTATTTTGGAGGCATATATACTTCTCAACAATGTTTGATAATGTAGCAATTTTATTTGTGCCTGACTTCTTTTTTGTTCGATCAAGTCTTGCTCCACTGCGCTATTTATATTATTAGACTCTTCAGAATATGTTATGACACGATAGGACGCAAAAAATGCCTCAGATGGTACTACTGCATCCATTTCATATACCAATGCAAATAGAGATTCTGGCGTTACTATTCAAAGAGTTTTTTAATATGCCCAAAGACCTTTTTGCAGATAATCCGGCCATTTTCCTGCCATTCCTTCCAAATTTTTCTTTAGCCTATTAAGAATGGTTCGATTGTTGACTTCTACTTGCCTATTTTCTTGTGGGTGAAAAGGAGCTGAAAAGAATTGTTGTATCCCTCAAGAGTCACAATAATTCTTCAAATATTTATTGTCAAATTAAGGTCCATTATTCGTTGTGATTTTAATTGGAAGCCCAAAGCGACAACAAATATTCGAAGTAATAAATCTAATGACATCTTTAGCTTTTGTTCCTACTATTGGATCTGCCTCAACCTTTTTGGAAAAGAAATCTACTACCACAATTATTGTTTTTCGCCCTCCGAAAGTCATGGGTATAGGTCCTACAAGATCAATTCTACATTGGTCAAACGCCAGTGCTTCGGATATGATTCTGAGGGGAACTCCTAGTTTATGAATTATGTTTGCAAATCTCTGATAAGTATTACACATTTTAACCAACTCTTTCACATTGGAAGAGATCGTAGGCCAATAGTATCCTGCCAAAAATACTCTTCTTATTAGAGTTGTGTCCCCACAATGAGCAGACCCTTCTCAGTTATGCAATTTTGATAATATCATCTGCATTCATTTTTTCCCAAACATTAGAATAAAGGTCTAGTGAAAGATGTTTTATAAAAAATTCCTCAAATGACCATGTATACATGAGACTTAAAACGTATTTTTTAGAGAATAATTTGTTAACTAATAATTCTATCATTTTTTTAAAACTTAATAATATCTAGCCTCCAATCCTTCTTTTCACAAGCAGATACTTGAAGGTCTTCATCTATTACTCCAACTTCTTGCTCCGAATTATTAATGATTGATGGAATTTCTTGTGTAATAATCCATGGATATGCCTCCAAATATGAAGAAGTTTCTAAAGATTTTGCCACAGAGTTTTCTTCTCTTCGGACATGTTCGTAACTGACCTTTTTGAAAGCTACAACCAAATTTTTATTTTACTTAATGATGATTTCGAGCTTCAGATTATCTAGAAGAATGATTAGAGGAGCTATGAATCACTAACTAACTTAACATTTTTAGCCCACAGATCTGCTCAAGTCTTAAACCGCATAAAGCCACCTTATATTTTGCTTCATTATTTGTTCCTCTAAACCCAAAACGGATGGCTTGATACATAGATATTCCTTCATGAGAAATCAATTGTACCCCGTCTCCACTTCCTCATATACTCGAACATTTATCTGTCCGGATTACTCACTCTGCTTCAAAATTATTCTCATCAATTTCCATAGCCGACTACTCATAATGAAATTCTACTAAGAAGTCTGCTAAGTCTTGTGCTTTTATCACAAATCATGGGCTCAAACTCAATATCAAAATCTCCTAATTCAACCGACCACTTGGTCATTCTCCCCAAAATTTTAGGTCTTTGAAGCAATTTTTTTAACGTAAAAGACGTTCGTACCACAATAATGAGCGTGAAAATAGTCTTATATTTCGAGCAGCAATTACTAACGCAACACTTGTACTGATGTAGTACAATAAACTTGTACTGATGTAGTACACTAGTTTTGGAACATTTTCTTCTTCTCGGACTAACACAACAGTTGCAACATAATCTGAAACTACTATATAAACAAATAATCGTTCCCCGGAATAGGCTTTGTGAGGATTTCTAGTGATGAAAGGTATTCTTTAATCCGATGAAAGCCTCTGAACATTATTTTGTCCAGTTGAAACAATTTGCATTCCTTAATACTTGGAAAAAATGAGCTCATTTATCCGAAGATCGAGATATAAATCTATCCAGTGTTGTTAAACAACATGTTAATATTTGAACTTCTTTTATATTTCGAGGGGGAGTCATAGACGTTAAAGCTTTTAACTGTGTTGGGTCGGCTTCAATCCATTTTTCACTTACTATATATCCAAGAAACTTTCATGACCGAACCCCAAATGTACATTTATGTGGGTTTAATTTTAAGTTGACCCTTATATGTTAATAAACTTTTCCTCTAAATCATTAAAATGATCCTCATCCTTTAGAATTTTTACCAGCATATCATCGATATATACTTCAACATTTTGCCCAGTTTGCGTCTCGAAAGTTTTATTCACCAAATGCTGATAAGTTGCCCCTGTATTTTTAACCCAAAAGGCATTACTTCATAACAGTGCAAACCACTTCTAGTGATAAATAAAGTGTTCTCTTCATCCCTCAGATCCATCTTGATCTGATTATAACCTGCATAAGCATCTATAAAAGAAAGTAATCGATTTCTAGATGTGGAATCTAACAGTTGGTCTATTCGTGGGATATGGAAAGGATCTTTTGAACAAGCCCTATTTAAGTCTGTGAAATCTACGCACATTCACCATTTTCTATTTTTTTTTTTACCAATACTGAATTTTCCACCCACAAACGATATTGTGATTCTCGAATATGCCTCACTCTGGATAAACGTTCTACCTCCGCCATTATTGTCTCTAATTTTTCTTGAGAAAAAATATATTCTTTTTTGTATTATTGGCCTTACGTTATTCTTGATTAATAGCTTATGGCAAATTATTTCAGGGTCCACCCTAGTTACGTCCGCGGGATATCATGCAAACATATGTAACTTTGTAGATCAAAATTCAATTAATATTTCCCTTAAACTTGGAGATAACTTCGTACAAGTCTTCAAAACTTTACCATTTGGATACACATGATCTTCGTAACTTTCATCAGGAACCAAAAGACCGGGGGACTTCCTCGGATCATAAATAGGGGTTGGCTTTGAGGAAGTCCATGCTAGATGTTATGCTTTCTTGATTTATTACCCTGAACTTGCTTAGAAGACAAAGCAATACGACAACACTTTATAGCTATTTTTTTATTACTTTTAACTGTCCCAGTACTATTCCCCACAACATATTTTAAATATTGATGAAGATTAGAGATTACAACATGCATCTTGGATAGCCAAGACCTCCCAAAAATATCATTGTAAGATGTTGGCGCATCCACTACAATAAATAAAAATACACTTCTTTTCTAAACGGCCCTCGGCCCAGTTCAACCACACTTTCAAACTCTCCAACCACTTCAGTTGTCACCCCAGTAAATCACACAATAATTTGATCCGACCTTCGGATCACATGAGGGTCAATAATGTTCTTATAATTTCTCATGAATACGATGTTGGTGGAGTTGTTGTACTTGATCACCGGTTATCCCTGCTGCAATTACTAGTGCATCTTTATCTTTATGTGGTCCTGCCATATTTCTCATACCACCATCTTCAAAAAAAATTATTGGGGAAGGACTTCCATGGAGATATGTGGAGGCACCCACTCCAAGCTGAGTTGTCATGCTGACTATGTGTCTTTTCCGAGAGCTGTTCAAATTTCCTGCAACAATATCACCCCCAAAAATTGCCAAAGATTCAAAAAATGCACATTAATCACTAACCTTTTTACTTGGGATAATTTCTTCCACAATACTAATGTCGTTCCTTCCTTATTTTGGATCTTATTAATCTGTTGTAATATCAAAATATTCAATATCCTCAGAGATAACTAACACAGTCTCTTCTTTCGACGCTTCTTTAGTTGTCAGATTTTTCTGAGAATGTTTCTCTACAAAGTTGGTCAAATTCTCATTTTCAATTAATGTTTGTATTTTTTTTAATGTTATACATTCTTTTATGTCATGGCTAACGTCTACATGAAATTTTCAATATCTGTTGTATCTATTTTCCCTCGGAGTTTGTATAGGGAAAGGCTTGCGAAATTCTACTTGATTTCGAGTTTTATCAAATATTATGGTCACACACACAGTCAAATCTTCAAAATGATATGGACAAATCCATTTATTAGACATTTTCCTAGCTTAATGTTGTGTGTTATATGCTTGTTGGTTTACCATGGGCCTCGAAGGAAACTGATTTGTTACTTTAGGTTGCGCATTTATCCGAGGTGGCTGGGTAGTAACAAGAGATCTTTGGAACTGGTTCAGCTCCAACTGATCACTAGAACATATTTCTGAAGCCTGAGTTTCTTCCACCAATATCATTTTTTCAACTTGATCAAGCAGAGCCCCAAACATTTTTTTGACTTTCAGCCATAGTATCCTTCAATATTTCTAGGAGAAATCCCATTCGATAAGATGTCAAATCCACAGAGTCTTTACAATATTCCATATCAGTTTTTGCTTTAACAAAACGGTTGGTATAATTTTTCACTTTCTCCAACGTTTTGCCTACAGTATATTATGGTATCACCATTAGCTTGAAATTTTCTTACTTCCTACGAAATATTGTCGGAAAACGTTCCAACACATGTCAAAGTTTTTTATATAACCCTGTGAAAGTCGGTTATACCATTTTGAAGCAACACCCTTAAATGTTTGGGAGAAAGCCATGCAGAGTAACTTGTCATCGTCATTAAAATTAATCATAAAATATTTAAATTATTCAATATAGCTATCGGGATCTTGCGTTCCGTCGAACCATTCCAACTTAGAAATATCAAAATGCTTTGGGAGGTTGCTAGAGAGTATTTCGAGGAAAAATGAGAGGACCTCCAATTAAGGAATGCTCAATAAACATTGGTTCTATGATCCTCGTGGGCCATTGCATAGACACCCTCCTCGGAAGGAGTTGTGTACTGGTTACTTACTCGATATTCAAAATTTTGACTCCCCGATAGATTTTGAGTGTATACAATATTTTCTTTTTTAGCATGATCCTTAGAGCCTTGCATTTTTCCTCTGACATCCTTAATCCGATGATCCACTCAATATTCTTTCTTATGTTTCTTCGCATATTTCTTTTTTATACTTTTTTCCTACTATAACCCCTTTTTGGAGAAGAGTCACCTGAATCGTAGAGCGAATAATCACTTGACTTAGATGATTCATATCGATATCTTGGCTTTAGTTTCTTCCTCGGAGAATAGCGACTATGCCCCCGGTATTTATCTTTCCAAATACTGAGTCGAAGGTGGTCGTCCAGTTCATCTTTCTTAGTTTCATCTTCATTTCGAACCTCAGAGCAAATTTTCTTAAAATTCACCGAAGCATCTTTTCCAACAATTCTCTTCTTTGAGCAACCAAGATGGATTCTTCTAATATCTCATCATCATGTTGATTATCATGTTGTTGATCAATCTCCACGTTATTTCCGATGAGGTTCTCTTCAAATTCTTTTTCAATCATCATATCATTATTCATGTCTAATTCTCTTCAGATTTGTATCACTTTTCTTTCAAATTTTTAACAAGATTTTGGAAGACGATTCTAAGTACCAAACTGTTTCCCACAGACAGCGCCAATAATAGTTCCAGAAATATTTAGAGAAGATATATGAGAAAAAATATGTTTGGATGACTAAATTCGTGATATAAGCTACTAAATGAATATTTTAGGAGAGAAACTCCACATTTTAGAGAGAGAAACTCATATGTAATAATTGTGTAATCATTAATCAATCACCATTCCCTTAAAGGGGCGGGTGCTTTTATAGTATATTTTATCCTCAAGTTTGTTGTTTGTTACAAATAGGTCCTTTTGTATTATATTATTATAAATAACTCCTAAAAGACTTTCTTTATGTCAAATTATACCATTAATTTTATAATGTCTTCTGCTTGATTTATTCTTCCATCATTAGTACCCACAAATAGTTAGACAATAATTAATTTGTAATAAAAGAGTAATAATTAAAAGTTTTATTATATAGTGTAATGGGATTGGGTTATATAGGATTAGGTTACCTATATCAACACGTGGACCATGTAAGCTCATTAGACCCAAAACTCTATATATCCTTGTTTAGGCTGTTAGAAAAGTTAATGCATCATTTACTCTGAAATTAATTTTGTCAGAGCTTCTCTTTCTATTTTTAATAACCTGACAACTTAATACCTCTAAAAATATTTGATACAATTAGAGGAGACCATAATGAGAGCCTAGATAGGTATCTAAATAAAAATGTTCAAACTCTTAGGTATTTTAAGCTTGCCATCGACATATACCGAAGAATGGATTTTGAAATGCACATTGATCTTGCAAAAATGACTAAGAGAGTCGTGATCAGAGAAGGGTTTGGTCAATTGGCTTGGGAAGCTCAACTCCTGCACATGAATGACGAAAAAAAAATGATTACTCATAGAAGAACAGTGTGACCAATTATTGGAGAAAATCATGGCACTGAGATCCCAAAAAAATGCAATAATAATTATATAATGTAAGGTTCGCTCAGAAGTCCAACACTTTGGAGAACAAGACGACTTTATGGAGAAGCTTTAAACTTATATGTTCAACACAACCAAGAAAAATGCCAAAGAGGTTGATCAAATAAAAGCCATCATTCTTTAAAAAGGGAACGAATGACCAGATATCGATACAACTTTACAGAGTCTAATGAGCATTTTATATCTAAGTTGGAAGATATTTTATCTTCGTTGAATAAGGATCATCATCATAAAAAGAAATAAAACATTATGGTAAGCATTACTCAAAGAGATATACTTACCGGCATCAAAACTGAGACTGAGAGTAGAGGTCAAATAAATAATATACCTCCTCGGATTAGCAAGAAACTTAGAAGTGTCGAGATATAATAGAAACTGAGTGAAGGTTCAAATGTCAACAGTAAATCTGAGAAATTCTAGTTTTGATACAATGGGGTTTGAGGAACCAGCACGATAACTATCAAGAAAATAATCAACTTATGATTTAGTCCGAGGGTGGTATTTATGCAGCAGCTAATGAGGGTCACCAATATAGTCATGGATATAATTGGAGGCATACTTTCTTATCTGCAAAAATTATCTTCAGACATCTACCAAAGAAATCTGACATATCCAAGATGGAAAACTTTGATTATATCTAAATAACCATCTAGAGCATTTTAAGAACTTTATGATAAATTATGATGACGATAATAAATTGTTGTACCGGTATTTCTCCCAACATTCAAAGATAGCGTTTTAAAATAATGCAATTAGTTTCCACATTTATCTATCAAGGCTTTTTATATGTTCTGGATGACATTTCGAAGACAGTTTGTTGGAAGCAATAAGATAAGAGGGAACATAGCCACAATAATTCAATACTGCTACTTAATCGGGGAGAGTTTGAAAGATTACACCAAAAGATTTGTACTTGTTAAGAATAGCTTGGATAATTTCTATGAGCAACTAGCTATAGATTCTATCACGCAAGGGCTTCTCTCCAGAGAATTGGTAGATAAAGTAACCGGTAAAAAACCCTTAATATCCGAGGGTTTGTTAGCTCAAGTTGAAAAACAAATCAAAGTAGAGGAATCGAAAAGATTAAAGTTAAACCTTTGTAAAGACATGCTTTACAAATTTCATCATCAATCCATAAGTAGCAACTGGCCCAAAACTTCCAGCCTCAACATGGTACTAATTTTTGTCCAAAGGGTACAGATCAGACTCCACATTCACCTAGTGTAAATCAAAACCCAAAAGGTCAATGGTATAGATCTAACGAAAATCAATGTGTCCAACCTGATAGTTATGTTGAGCTAAATAAGTTTATTACTACTATTTTTTACAAGATGAGAAATATTCTTTAGTTTATAAAACCGCTTCTAATCTCAAGTTCGAGGGAAAATCGAAATAACTGGTTTTGCAAGTATCATAACGGTGTGGGTCATTATACAAGGGATTGCATCACTTTGAAACAAAAGATTCAAACTTTGTTTAAAAAATGGAAACTGACCACTTTTGTCAAAGTACAATCCAAGGTTCGACTGCAAGCTCCAGTTGTCAATCAAGACAGAATCCAAACGAAAGCAATAGAGGTTGTCCTCAAGCTGGAAAATGCAATGGTCATAATCGGACGCTACAATGAGATTGATGTGAAATTTGAGTATCTCAACCATGAACCTGAAAAAAGATTATTATAATGATTGATGAACCATATGAGGAACGAAAGGTTAAGAGTTTGTGTGTATTTTTTGAATGAGTGATTACTTTTGGTGGAGATAAAGTATCTGAGCCTTCTGGTTCTTTTTCGAAAGAGGAATGTTGTGAGTTTGGTGACTTAGTTAGAAGGAAAAATGTATATGTATCTTTACTAAGATCCAATGTCGTTTATTGTGTTTGATGGTGACAATTTGAGAGACATTGTTGGACCACATGAGGGTGTCGCGGTAATCGGAGCAATAGTTGAGGATACAGAATTTCTAAGAATTCTAATTAATACAGATAATTCAACAAACATATTGTTCATGTCCATATATAAGTTAATAAAAAATACCATATTGTCATACTTCAATCGAATGGAACGATAGTTGAATTCACTACGGTTACTGCAAAAATAGTTGGATAATTTGAGGGAGATATGTTGTTGGGAAAAAACCATTAAAAAAAGGTGAGAATACTTTCGATAGTGGAGGATGGTTAGAAATCATATAATGTTATTTTTGGCAGATCGTGGGTGTAAAAAATGCACGTTGTTGACTCAACTGTCTATCAGTGTTTGAAATATGTCATTGAGGGTCTGGTTGGAGTTGTCCGTAGTAGCCAGAGAGTGGCTAGAGAATGTTATGTTACTACTATGGCTCCTAAAAGAATTTAAGGTGCGAAAAAAAAAGAATAATAATTATTTGATTCGACGTTGGAGTCAAACGCTATAAATAATCTGAGGGAGACTCTTAGTTCGGCTGTACTTGATGAGGATATGGAGGTGTATACTTTTCTAGATTTGAGCTTGGTTACCACCGGTCATTAGGTAACTACTACCGTCTATTTAATCAAATAATTTGCACATCTTTTCCTGGTGTACCGAGGATATAACGGGCGTCCCTGCTAGTGTTATTTGTCATAAACTATAAAGAAACGAAGAGCTTTTTTGGTGAAAAGTCTCAAGTAATTGATGCAGAAGTAAATTGATTGAAAAAAGTGGGGTATATTCAAGAGTCTCCGTACCTATTATAGATAGCAAACCCTATATTTTTCAAGAAGGAAAATGAAAAAAGACGCATGTCTGCCGACTTTACAAATTTTAATAGGACTTTTTCGAAGGATCTTTTCGATGTCCCCTGTATTGATTAGCTAATAGCCTTCACTTAGGTTAATAGACTATTTTCATTTATGGATGTTTTTGTGGGAGTGTAACCAGATACAGATGGATCCAACGGACCAAGATAACACTATGTTCATAATGGGTAGGCGGCTCCAGTACTACAAGGTTATGTTGTTTTGTTTATGGAATGTTTGGGCCACTTATTAGTTCTTGTTAAATAAGGCATTTGCTAGCTAGATCAGAATAAATATTGAAGTTTATATTGATGATGTGTTGGTAAAAAATATGAGAGATGAGGATCAAATCTCCTATCTAGAGAAAATATTTTCTAATCTAAAAGCCATCAACTTAAAAATGAGCCCAGAAAAGTGTACATTTGGTGTTCAGTCCAAAAGTTTCTTGGGTTATATCATAAGTGAAAAGGGAATCTAAGTCGACCATATACAGTTGAACATGGATCCTCTAATTTCTATTAAACAAGTACAAATTATAAACGGAAGGTTAGCGACGTTAAACCAATTTATATTGAGATCCTCAGATAAGTGTACACCATTTTTCCATGTACCAAGAAATTTGAATATGTTCAATTAGACTCCAGAATGTGGAGAAGCCTTTATAGGAATAAAAGAACACCTAACCTCTTCGTAAATTTTAACCAAACCTGTTATATGGGAGAAGCTATTTGTCTACATAGTTGTGCCAGATTATATAGTAAGTACAGTGTTGGTCAGAGAAGTTGAAAATTATCCATGTCTAGTTTATTATGTAAGTAAAATCCTATTGGATGTTGAAAAAGATACTTAAAGCTGGAAGAAATAGGTTTGGCTTTGGTAGTAACAACGCGAAAGATGAGGCCATATTTTCTAGCCCCGTCGGTTATGATTCAAACTTCCTTCCCACTATGTATTAAGTTATAAAAGCCATGTGTATCTAATCGGATGACTAAATGGTCAGTAGAATTATGAGACTATGACATTAAATTTGAACCTCGAACTACAATCAAATCATATGCTTTACTAGACTTCTTAGTCTAGTTTTATTCTGAATGATCTGAGCCTGGACCAGATATTGATGAGTCTCGAAATGAGTAGATAGTTTCAACTGATGGGGGCTCAAGTATTTCGGGTTATGGAGTAGGGGTTCAACTGATATCCCATCTATAGACTCAATGTATCAAGCAATATGCTCTGGTCTCAATGCATCAAATAACGAGGCAGAGTCTGAAGCAACTTTGGCAGTATTAAGGCTTGCGCAAATTTGTGATGCTAAGAAATTTTATCTGATAATTGATTCGTAGATTCTTATTAATCATACCCATGGTCAATCCTAAGAAAAACAATATCACTTGATAAAATACCTAAAGGCATTACGATAGACCGAAGCTTTATTTGAACACGTCGAGTACAAACACGTTCGTCGGCTAAAAATTTGATGGTTGACTCATTAGCTACTATTGCATATATCAAAGGATATACATAAATACTTGTACAAGAGAACCCTTTGATAATGACAAGTTTCAAGTACAAGTGAGGCACCGAATATAAATTTCAAATTTTGACCCGTATAAAGAGAGAGATTGGACATATAAAATTAAAGAATTTATAACTAAAAAGACTCTACCAATTGATAACATTGGTTAAAAAACTAAGGTTCAAAGGCATGGTTTCACGGTCCTCATGGACATAATCTATTAAAACTTTTTAATTCAACCACTATTATGGTGCCTCTAAACTAATGAATCAAAAATAATGTTATCTAGAATTATATAATGGGAAGGGATCTGCCGATTATGGCTATAAAACACTAAAAAGAACTGTTTGTTGGTTGGGTATTATTGGCATTCTATTATGAAAAGTGTCAAAGAATTAGTCTGACGATGTGATTCCTACCAATGATTTGTGAATATTATAGATGTACTAGTTTTACCACTTGTGTCAATATGCAAGGGAGTAACCTTTCGATAAATGGGGGAAGAACTTGGTTGGACATTTACCAATGGCATTTAGAGGCCATCAGACCATTATTGTAGATGTTGATTATTTTTCTAAACGGATGGAAGAAGAACCTTTATCGGGAACTATATCAAAAATTGTTATTAATCATATCTAATATATGTTGTAGGTTCGGAATCCCAAAAATCATTACAATAGATAATGACCCTTAATTTGAAAATAAAGACATGAAAGCATTTTGTTCCTTCGGTTCAATTCAAATTTTTTTCCTCACCTTTTCATTATCAGGATAGCGGGAAAGTAGAAGCAACAAATAGAACTATCCTCGATAACTTGAGAAACAATCTAGAGGGGCATCCATAAAATGGCCAAATTATTTACGAGAAACATTACGGGCTTACCAAACCATACCCCAAATAGCAACTTAAGAATTCCTTTTTGCATTGATTTATGGAATATATGCGATAACACCAGTTAGGGGAAAAAAAACAATAGCGCATTTAAGACTCTTCATTATCAGGCCCTAATGAGAAACATGTATGCATCTCGTATCTAAATGAGAGAATTCAAAGTGGAGGGAAGAGTTTTGAAAAAGATCTTTCTACACACTAAAGATAAAATACTACGAAAGTTACCTCCAAATTAGGAAGGGCCTTATTCGATTATCTAAAGGGTTAAGCTTAGCACTTAAGACTCTATCTGGAATAACATTACAAAAAAAACCATGTGTATTTTTTAGTTTTATGATGTAATATCTAAAGAGACACTATTTCATACCCTGGTGTAGTAGGAAGGTTTGAATGAGGTGTCCAAATAACTTAACTTCTATAAATCATTTTTCTTTTGTATTCTTATCTTGATGTTGAATGATTCAAATATTTTTTATTCGCCAATTAAAAGGTTCCAACATTAGTTGGTTGAGTGTAAAGTTTTCAACATTAGTTGATCGAGTGTAAAGGTTCCAACATTAGTTGGTCACAATTAAAAGGTTCCAACATTACTTGATCAAGTGTAAAGGTTCAAACATTAGTTGATCAAGTGTAAACGTTCCAACATTAGTTGGTCACAACTGAAAAGTTCTAAAATTAGTTGGTCAAGTGTAAAGGCTCCAACATTAGTTGGTCCCAATTAAAATATTCCAACATTAGTTGGTCAAGATTGATCAGATTCAAAGGAATGAAGGTATGCTCTGAAGGTTGGTTCATTCCGCATTTGAGGGTTGACTGCTTCAACTAAGAAGACTTTGATTATGTTATTCAATGAGTAATGAATTTGTTTGAAGATGAGGAACATAAAAAAAATCATTCATAAATTCCAAATTCTATTACAAAATATATTGGCCTTACCAAAGACTTACGAAACAAAACAAATATGATTACAAAATGCCTTGTCCATACCAAGGACTTACAAAAATAATGACAATGTAAAAACTTGTAAAATGAATAAAATTCAACTGCCTCCGGACTCATTCTCGTTAGCTTAACAACTTTTTGTTTTGTCCATAGGACTCTCTACTTGTTGGTCCTCCTCGGAGCTCCCACATTCAGAGTCTTCATCTTCATTCTGTGAGGTTCTATTATCGCCTTCTGTATCCATAGTGTTGTTCACTTCATCTACGAATGACATATTAGCAGGCTTTTATCTCTTCAGGTACCAAGTCCCCAAAAATATCCAAGGTTAAGATCGGAGAACATTTTATGATAGTCCATAATCAGGTTAAATCTAATCGAAGCATATTGATTCTCTAAGGACTTTAAACAATTCTCGGCATACGCATCAATCGCGTCCTCTTGGTTCTTTGTAGCTTGTTTCTTTAATGTTACTAGATTTTCCTCGTCGTTCTTAGTAGCATCCTAATGGTCATCTAAAGACTTCCACATCAGGTCTAGTTGAACATTATAATCTTTCTTTTGTTTCTTATAACTTCGAGTTTCTTTTATTCAAGAGGCCTTTAACTCAACAATCTAGGCTTCGTGAGAAAAATAATTTCTTTGAAAGCTACTAGATGTTGCTGACGAGAGTTCATTTTAGCTACGAAAAGAATGAAATATAAGCAGAGTATTGAAGGGTAACTGCAACTGAAGTTGTAATTAAAAAAACAACGAAAAATTACATATTTTACCATGACCTTGGTATCTTGCTCGAACCGCTTTTCAGAATTATTTTTTACCATTTTCCCAACAACTGCTATTGAATACAGAATGCATCTTCCATACTTTATATGCCTCCAATAAGTCACTTACTACTTTATACTCTTTTCCCATAGTGATAAAGTAAAAGTGCATCTGAGGATTCCTGGATAGCTCGGTGATAGTTACAAACTGCTTCATCGTTATTTTAATCTTAGTCAGCCTAGACACCATGATATACGATATCAAAGTAAACTAGGTATTCGAGATTGCTTGATTTGGACACAAACTTACCAAATCAAAGTACTGAACTATCTCTGGATCCAGTGGAAATTGGATCCCTCAATTCAGCATATTCGGATAGACAACTAATTTTTTCTGAGCACAACTTAGTGGTGTGTCTCTAGGCTTTGGTAACCTTATGTCCACTTCCTTTAGGATTCCCCATTTAGTCCCTAGATTACGATCTTTTTTTCCGTATAATAATTATACGACATTTTGTGAAGAGAAATCAAGTATTTACTACTAGGGTTTTAGAAATTGGGCCCAATACATTCGGTCACTGAATGGGGTAGTTCAAAATATGCCTTTTTGCTTTTGCTATTTTTGGCCTTTGGAGTATTCCCTTTACCTTCTTTGGAGTTTTTTGCTTCCCTCTCAGCCTCACCAATATCAGTATTCTCTTATTCCTATCGATTTCCTTGAATTTCCTCTGAAGGTTAGCAGTCTACTTTGAGACCATTCTGTTTATGCCACTAGAGGGACATCAATCTTTTTCAACAACGTCGACACCGTCTCTAACCAAGGTCTCCAAGGTGGCATCAGTGGTTGTATAGTATTCTTATCTTGGCATTTCTTTACAGGAGAATCGGAAGCATGTTTTCTTTTTATAGGAGCGGTTGTGCTTTTCTTCACAGATGATCTGTCCTCGGTAACTGAATACCCTATTGCAATAAAGGTTGGTTGGTGCTTACTGCAATTTCCTCCTTTAGACTGAGTCGATCGGTTTTTACTGCTAGTTTTTCCATATGACTGAGTTGTCTTCATAGAATGATTTTTCAACACTGAAGACTCGACGGTAGAGGATAGGGGATCAGATGACATGTAAAGCCTGTTATAAGAATATTTTCCTTCATAGTCAAAGTTTTTTCACAATAAGTTGGGACCCTTCGATTATAAATGACCATTAGCTTTTCTAGTCTCTCTACTTCGACCTTATCTGAAATACACAATCAATTGGTTAGGGTGCTGGCGGCATGGAACATATAATTCCAAATAAATGGCTCAAACGGTCGTCGGAAACATATATTATTAAAATCGATAAAAACAAAATAATAACATAAACAATTAAAATAGGCATTTTGGCTCGATAGTATACCGATTTGAATATAAAACTAAATTTTACAAGAATTTGTCGGCTAAGAATCTTGGTTAGTCACCAGACTTTGTCATGTGTATCAAATATGCCATTGATGATTTTTTTTTATCAAAACGGTCATTTTTATTGGCTTTTTGTTACATCTGCGGTCACTCACGGCTGACCACGGATGCAAATTAAGACAAACAAAAGTGGCCACGTATGCAAAATGAAACCAAAAAAAATAACGGTTTGGGCCTGGAGCTCTAATACCATTTGTTGGTAATATGGGTACCACATATTCCATCTCCGTTTATAAGTGAGGACATGCTAATTTCCTTATTAGTATGATATTGTCTGCTTTGGGTCTGAAGGTTCGCATGACTTTGCTTTTGGTCCACATCCAAAAACAATCTAACTTAATTGATATAGATTTTTAAATATATACCATGATCATTTCCATAATTAACCAATATGAAATGATTATAAATTTTATAATCCTCTCAACGTACTAAAATGACAATTATTTTTAAAAATAAATTCACTTAACAAAATATTTATTTTAGACTTGAAAGAATATTTGGATTTGGATGAAAATTAAATATTTTTTTATAAAAAAAAATAAAAATTCTCTTATCAAATGCTAACTAAGTTTGTATGGATTTTATGTTTGACAAAAACATTCTTTTCTACACATTTTTAAAGCAATTTTTTTAATGAAATCGGTTTACTTCTTTTATCATCTCCATATATTGTTTAAATTATTATGGAAATCTAATTATAAACTAATTTATGAAATATAATATTTGAACCATAAGTTTCACTTTAGTAAGGTACTTTTTAGAAGTGTCGTAACCTGAGTTTAGGTGATGATTCTCCGATTTCTTCTGTCATAGGGATAACCACGTCACCAATGGATTGTCTTCTGAAGAATTTCCTGATCGTCGACTATCACTGCACAACAAAAAAGAGAGATCAATCACCAATCAACCTCAAATTTTATAAATCATACGCTGAAACAGTTAAGAAACCTGACTCTTTATGGAATTTCAAACCAACAGATACTATCGAGAAAAACAATCATATATCAATATAGTATGAACATAATGGAAAAGATCAACTTATTAAAGACTCTAAACATACTTTTATTGGTAAATTTTCTAAAGGTCTCCCTAAC
This sequence comes from Limnanthes douglasii subsp. nivea, assembly GCA_036936605.1. Lineage (NCBI taxonomy): Eukaryota > Viridiplantae > Streptophyta > Magnoliopsida > Brassicales > Limnanthaceae > Limnanthes > Limnanthes douglasii. Next base: position 230,365,043 of record JAUPFV010000005.1, on the reverse strand, counting down.
AGAAAGCTCCTTAATGATTTCTTAAACAACCTCAAATTCAAGGGAGATTTCAGTATCTCTATAGAAGATTCAAGGCATATCTTTATTGAATTTCACAATAAAAATATTTCAGCAAGTTATGGACAAGAACATACTGGACGATAGGTGATACTTCAATGAGGCTCCTAAAATGGGAGGCAAATTTAAATACAAAATTCTAAAGTCCTACTACACATGTCTGGGTTAGAATTTAACATATTCCTAAATATCTCTTCAACAAAAACATAATACAGGAGGTTGTTGAATCCATAGGAAATTCATTAAAGATCATCATACCTGGAAAAAAAACATAGCCCATTTTAATTCTTTTTTCTTGGATTGAAATGGATGTATCCAAGAAAATTCAATATGGTGTGGGGGTTGGTTTTGGAATAATCAAGGCTATTGGCTAACAATCAGTTACAAAAATCTCCCAAAATACTTCATGAATTGCTTCCATTTGGGTCACAACAAAGAAATGTGCAAGAAAGATTTTTGTAACTACCTACAAAACAAAGATCAAGCCTTTGATGAGCCAAATACAAACAAAGATCACAACCTTACCTACAACAATAATCTAAACAAACCTACAAGTCAGCACATTGCTGATCACCAAAAAATCAGATCCATAGTTATCATTTCTGATTAAAAGATGAAATAGATTTACTCAAACAAGCAACTCAAGGATATCATATCCAATGACAAGGCTACAAGAAGCAACATTTCTAGAGAAACCTCTCCTAGTTACCAGTCAAATCAACATAATAACTCTAAATCCCCAGAATCAGAAGACATCATTGAATCCATTCAAACTTTGGAATTAGGTTACAATTTGGCCTCTTCTCAAGACTACGAAAATCTTATATCTGGTAATGTTACTTCATGCTTACATGTTGAAATATCATATCAAAACTTAAACAAATTCTTCTTACTAACAATTTTTTATGCCAAATACCAGAGACACGATAGAATGGACTTATGGAATACTCTCAGAAGCCTTTCTACATCTACTGAGTGTTTGATTTTAGGATACTTTAATGTGATAACTTATGTTGATGAACAAGCTGGCTTTTCCACCTATTGTACCAACAGTTCTGATGATTTCAATGATTGTATAAGAGACTTCCACCTAGAAGATGCATGATATCAATGCTATAAGTTTACTTAGTCCAACAGTTCCAAATGGAAGAGACTGGACAGAGCTCTCATTAATCATGATTGGTCTAACTTTTTTAATGAAACCAGGGTTCTCCACATGGCCAGAACTTGTTCTAAACATGCCCTTATTTGTGTTTATATCTCTAAACATATCTTAAAATACAAGAAAAGTTTTAATTTCTTGACATGTGGATTGGAATTAGAGAATCAATAGCTATCTTTTTTATCTTCTAGCATAATCTTAGAAGATTGAAAGAAGGCCTTAAAATATGGAAAACTAACCATTTTGGCAATGTTTTTGACAAAGTAAAGGTTTCAGAAGCTGATGTTAAGGAATTGGAAATTAAAATAACTACTTCAAACTAACCATTTTGGCAATGTTTTTGACAAAGTACATGTTTCCGAAGCTGTTGTTAAGGAATTGGAAATTAAAATAACTACTTCAAACAATGTTGCTACTAGATCTGAGCTTGCTAAAGCTAATGAAATTAATCTTCGATGTATTAGAATGAATGAATAATTGAAAAAGGAAAAGTGTTACTGCAACTGGCGCAAAGACAGTGACAGAAACACTAAATTTTTCCATTCTTATGTTTCTAAAAGGAGAAAAATGAACAATATTGAAAGTATTTAAGTTGGTGAGGATTGGTTGTTGGACTCAGATTCTATTGGCCTTTCTACAGAAACCTATTTCAATAATGTTCTATCTAATATCTCTTTTAATAATTATGTTGAATAAACTAATAGAATGCAGGATCATATATTCAATAATATCACTAAGTTGATAACTACTGAGGACAACAACTTACTTCTGAAGCCTACATCTAAAATGGAAATCCTTAAGATCATCAACAACATGAATTCTGCCAATGGTGTTGGAGTAGATGGATTTAATGTATGTTTCTTCAGAACTTGTTTGAACATCATCAAAACAGATATTTGTCAAGCCATGTCTTGTTTTCATTTTTTGCCATAACATTCCTAAAGGAATCGTGGCCACAAGTTTGTGTCTTATTCCAAAAAATTCTAATCATATAACTTAGAAGAGTTATAGACCTATCAGGCTTTGTACTTCACTTAATAAAATAATGTCTAAGATCATCAATGATAGACTTATTAATACTTTGCTAAAAATCATCTTCAAAGCTCAAAGTGGCTATGTCACCAAGAGATCAATTTAATAGCCAAAGAAATGTTTCATGATCTTAATAGAAAATAAAAGGTTGGTAACATCATGATTCAGATGGATATGACTAAAGTTTTTGACAACATGGCTCACCTTTTTATAATTAAAATCTTCCTTTCTTTTGGCTTCTCTATCAGCTTTGTTAAGGTCATCAGTAGCCTCATTAAATCTATCAATATATTTATGTTAATCAATGGTAATGTTATAGATTATTTCAAAACTAAGAGAGGTTTGAGGCAGGGAGATCCTCTCTCTCCTAATCTCTTTATTATTGGTAAAGAAGTTCTTCTTCGAGACCTGCATAATCTCTTCTCCTCTAACAAATCTATGATTTACGGCTCTAGAACTAAATTTGGTATTCCCTTCCTAGATTTTGCAGACAATATATTGATCTTTACTAATAGTAACCAATATACAATTGACAAGTTGAGTATGTTTCTCCAAAACTATCAGAAAGTCTTTGACCAAATCATCAACAAAGACAAAAGCAAAGATTATTGTCTCCAACAGATTTCAGCAAACTAGGCTCTCTACTCTCATTGATCAAACAGGATTCAACACTGGCCACCTACCAACAGACTACTCAGGCATCACTTTGAGCATAAACAAAAATTCTATCAACTATACTTCTCTTCTCAACAAGATTAACAACAAAATTCAAAAGTAGGAAAACAAAAACTTATCTATGATAGCAGGTTAAATCTTATCAACTCATTGCTTATGTCTCTCCCTCTATATTTGATGCAAACCTGTTCTATAACTAAGTGTATCATCAATAGAATGGCAAATTATCTTAATAAGTTTATGTGGGGCTCTAAAACTAATTAGCATAATATACACTAGTCTAAGTAGTCTACTCTTTGTAAGCCTTTTTGTGGAAGGTGGACTGGATATTAGAAGTCTGTTTAATATCCAGGACACCTTTTCCTGTAAGATTTGGTTTCATGGAAAAAAGAGCTACTGGGCCAACCTAATCATAAAATCTACTGCAGAAATTCTCATCCTCTACAAGCTAACTACCACAAAGTTGGTTCCCAAACTTCGAAAAAACTTACTAACATTAAATCCACTACATAAACCTAATATCTTGTGGAGTCTGGGCAAAGGAGATATGGACTTTTGGTTAGAGAACTGGCATAATCAACACCCTTTTATCATCCTTGATGATACCCTCAACAATAGCTAGTTTCAGTCTACAAAGGTTAATTTTTTCTAAGTTGAACAACTTTTGGAACTTTAACATATTCGATGGTATTCTTTTTTCTGCTAGAATTCAACCTAATTAACACTACCGGAATTAATAACAACAAAGAATATACTATGGTTTGGAAGGTTTCTAAAGATGTTAAATTCAATAGAAATGACACTTAGAATTTCATCAGTCATCACCACAATCAATCTACCATGTTCAGCAAACTTTGGAACATTATCACCCCCATGAAGTGTTCTTTTCTTTTACAAAAAATCTTACTTCAACTTTATTCCTACTGACACTATCTTACAAAAAAAGAGAAAATTCAACATTGTTTCAAAGTGTCAATTTTCTAACTCTCTAGAAGACACTAATCATCTTTATTTTTTGTAGTTATGCTGGGAACATTTTGTGCTACTTTGTTAACTTATTCAAGGTGGAAATTTACAATTTTCTTATTATTGCTCGCATGAACAGAATTGGTTCCGTTCTACTAAGCAGAAAGTCCATGCCATGAGTATTATCCCTCCTATTATATTTTGGGTCATTTGAAAGAATAGAAATAATACTAAGTTCAAAGGAAATTTTACCTCTTATTTGTGTTCTATTAACTATATTAAATCTATTATCTATAGCCTTGATGCAGCTAATACTTTTAAGCTAAATCATTGGAGTAAGGACACTAATGATGTTACTGATATAGGATACTTATCCTTCATAAATTTAAAAAGAAGCCAACTTACCGCAAATGGTCCACTTCTAATCTGGGTAGACTCAAAATGAACACTGACTGCTCCTGTCTTAGCAATGGTGATTCTAGCGGTTCTATTTTAATAAGAAACAACTCGAGATATATTGTCCATTGTGCCAGCTTTCTTTATGGGAAGCTTTACCCTATTATGGCAGAGTCTAGAGCTCTTCTTGACGGCCTCATCATCTGTAAAAATAACGGATTGATCAATGTAGATATTGAAGTAGATTAATTAATTCTTTTCAATTTTATTGCTCACACTAACTTTATTTGGCCCTTATCCCCTATTCTCAACTGGTGTAGAAAGCTAATTTATTCTACAATGGTTGTTTCTCACATTTCCAGAGTCCAAAACATGGCTACTGATTGGCTTGCCAAATGGACTCTGAAATGCAAGATGAAGTTTTAGTTTACAAATTCGCAAGCTCCTAATCAATTACGTGCAATCACTCTGTTAGAGAGCTTGGGTTTTATTTATGTCAGCAATAATTCTTAACTCATGTTGATATTAACTAAGAGCCTCATTCAACTTCAAGCATAATATTTAAATTTCTTTGCATAATTTGAGCTTATCAAACCTCAATAGCTTGCAGATCTGAGTCTTATTTGTTCTGAATTTGCTTATTTCTTCCTTGTGATTTATTTAGATTGTCTTTGTTGTTCTGCTCCTCTGTAGATCCTCAGTGATAGTTTTGCTTCTGGATTTTGCTGCTCTCATTGCGTTCTTCCTTTTCGAAGATTAAACTCTAAGTGCCTCTTGTTAGAGTTCTGTTCATTGTTCAGCTTGACCTGATTGCTAGACTTCTCTATAGATATGCTCGATCCTATCCTTTGGCATCAGCTTCAGATTTCTAGCAGCTAATTTAGTCATGGAATTGAAAAGTTTTTGGAAGAAAGAGATTAATTATCAGAGATCGAGTTTTGGACTGCTTCAATTTTCACTTTCAATTTTACCCCTTTTATGCACCTTTACTTAATGTTTAGTGATTATTGTTTTTAGTCATTTTATTTATTTCATCAATATAAAGTCTTTTTTATTAAAACAATATAAGTGTCGTAGTCTGGGTTTGGATGGTTACGTCGTTTTTCTTGTATTTAAATTCTCTTATAAATTATACGAGTTTTCATCATGTTATATTTTAAAAAAACAATCTTTTTATTTAAAAAAGTAAATTTTGACATTCATATGCTACTTTTTTTTCATTTTAAAAAAATATAACTTTATTTTATTTATTTCTCAATAACACAAAACCAAAAAACTCATTTTTTTTTTTAAATTTATTCATGTATATTTTAATTGATTTATATAAGATTCAAATGGATAACTCATTTTTTTAAATTTAATTCATGCTTATTTTTAATTGATTTTTTCAAATATAATTAAAATAGATAGGATGTTTATTAGTTGAAATTATTTAAACATGATATTAAAGTCTATTTGTCACAATTGGTAATGATTTTAAGATTATAATGAATTTGATAACAATTTGGTAATCAATTATGTAAACGATTGGAGGTTTTCTATAGTTTTATTTTTTTGATTCAAATTTATTTTTAAGTATCAGACGATAAATTATGTACTGTTGGTGTTTTGTAATAGCATCATTAGTGTTGGTTCTTGAATTTTATTGTTTTTTTGCAACAGTGGTATGTCTACTGTACCGGTATTACTAATGGAATCGGTGGTACCGAAATAACTTTGGCAGGCTTTTACAGAGTATTAAAAATGTTAAGGCTGGTCCTTAAAAACATTTAATGAAAAACAAAATACGTGAAAATACATTCATCAATTCACTAAATAAGTAAAATTAAAAATATTTTATAACTAATTAAATAAATAAATTTATTAAAATGTTATAGACTATCAACTACGATTTATTATTAGGTTACAAATGATTCAATAAGTTATATATTTTTTTACAAGAATTAAAAAAATTATTGATGAAGATTAGTTACAATATTGTAACTATAGTCAAAATAATATTGGATGATTACACGATTAAGGATTTGATCTTCAAAACTGGAAAAAAGAAAAACTTAGTTGCTCAAAACTTGTTTTGTTGAGCGAGAAAGAATTCTTTGCATTTAGGTTGTTGAACTTTCTTTTTAGGCCAGATGATATATTATTCCTTGATATTTGTTTCCTTGAAGTATATTATAGTTCTTTGATCTTTTATTCTTTTGAGCTGGATGTACATTCTTTTGAGTTTGATCTGCTTTCTTGAAGTATATGTCTTTTGTTTTCCTGACCCTGCAAGATAAGTAATTATAAATATTTGGTCAATGAGAACCTTGTCAAGATGTTAGTTTAAATCAGTCTAGTAATCTTAAATATTCAGTGTCAATGATTCTATGAGAAGGATTGCACTGAGAGGAACAGGGGTTTGGTTGGCTGAAAAATAGCAGATTGATTTGTGTTTTATTGTGTGTTTAGTTATCCAATCAATATCATGGTTATTCTCTCTAAACACATGTTTGATAACCATACTAGATGATATCAGATTTATGCAGCATTCTATAATTAAATTTAAATATCATGGAGATATCTCATAACCAAGAATGTTAAACAGTATTATAGAATCAATATTTATATCAACATATTTATAACCATTTTCTTTGCAAAACAAAAGCTCATCCAGTAATGCTCTAGTTTCTGAAACTTGAAGAGAGTTTTTTTTCTAACAAAGTGACTCTAGCAAAAATCAATTCACCATTGTCATTTCTTAATATAAAACCACTACTTGATTCACCATTATATAAGGTTGAGCCATAACAACTTAATTTAAGTCAATTTGAAAATGTAGTATGCCACTTAATATACAAACATTGTTTTTTATTTTGTAAGTGATTAAAGCAGTGTAAATCTCTAGCAGCTTTTTGGTCTCTTTTCCAATGTTTTCTTTTGATAATGTTTGAGTTGTCAAGTTTGTTAATATATATATATATGTGAAATTATCTAAAATATTTTATAAATAAAGATTAATGTTATTGTGTTTTGATTTGTTCCTGACCATCGATATAGACCATATAATTATGGGAGGTAAGATTGTTCTAATGTGAATGGTTTTTGTAGTTTAAAGAAACAAGATGTTTATAATGTCATTAATTGTCATGTGGTTTACTATTATAATCCCAAATAGGTCTGCAAAGTGTTGTCAAACAACCCATGAATTTTGATAATAAACAAACAGATGATTTATTGTTTTGACAGTTTTGGCATTTTGATGATAAATGAAAACCTTTCTTTGGAGTATTGAGTCTGCTGAAATGAGATTGTTAATAACCCTTCAAATATTGAAAGAACACTTCTTTGGGGTTATGTTATTCCAATGTTTCCTAAGAATGTTTGATTTTTTATCATTTGCCCTGATTTTATTCCATGTTTCTTTTAATGAGAATTTTCCATCATAAGATACTTTCCACATGATAATTTCATTTTGATTCATGTTTAGTGAGATTTTTTAAATTCTGTTAATATAATATTTAAGAGCATCATCCTTAAGCTTTTCTATATTTCATTCATTGTTATACCAAAATTCAGAGACCTTAACTTGTTTATACCAAAAATTGTTATCATTTGGGGGAAGGGTGATCATAGGGTGAGTGTGGCTCCATTTATCTAGCCAAAAATAAATATTACCCTTACCAGGGGACCAGAATATATACCTCTGATCTATATCTCTTGACCTTATCATTTTCCATACTTTATAATCAGTTTGGTTTTTATAAGTTTGTAAAGGATGGATGTGAAGTATATTGATTTCATGAGGTTACCCAGAGATTTTGATAACCTCTAAAGGTAAGTCATAGTTTACAAGATAATGATGTTTGGGTATCTTTAAGGTTGCTGATGTTTAAACTATTTTCTTTAAATGGTTTGCAAGGGTTTTACCATTCTAACCATATCATTGTTTTGGTTTTTTCCTTGTATCCCCAAATAAATTTATTCATGAGTATATTGATTCTTGTTATAACATTATTTTGGAATTAGAATAGTTTGCATGTAGTAGTTTGGGATAGCAAGGAGGACTGATTTGATTAAAATCCGTCTTCCTCAAAAAGATAGTGTTTTAGTTTTCAAATCATAAATTTTGCATCTGATTTTATTAATAATATCATAAAAAACATGTATTTGTTTGGATGAATTTTTATGCCTAAATATCTGCAAGGTATGTAATTATGTTTGAATACTAAGGTGTTTTCAAGATAAGTTATCTTGGATCCGTTCATTTGGTTGGATGAAATGAAAGTTGTTTTATCTTTATTAACTAGTTGACCAGATACACTTTGATAAATGTCAAGAAAATCATACATTTGTATAACATTATTCAGAGATCCATTAGTGAATATTATTACGTCGTCTGAAAAAGCAAGACATGGTATATTAATTGAGTGTCTTCAGTTGTATTGCATGGTTGTATAGTGTTGTATTAATCTTATGATTCTCTTTATTAAAAATACTTCACTAATGATAAACATGTTGGGTGTCAAAGGGTCACCCTGCCTGATACCATTGTTGGAGTTAAAAGATCCTAAAGATTGACCATTTACAAGTATTAAGTAATGGACATTTTATATTACTCTTTTGATGAGATTAATGAATTGAGTGTTAAAGCCAAATGGAAGCAAGATATTGTATATAAAATTGAATTTAAGTCTATTAAAAGCTTTAGTCATATCTAGATTTATAATAATGTTGCCTCCCCTATTTTTTCATTTAAATCGCGAGTGAGAACATGAGTTATTAAGATGTTTTCTTGGATATTTTTATATTCTACATAAGCACCTTGTTTTTATGAAATGATTTTGGGGATGAGTTTGGCTATTCTGTTACCAATGAGCTTTGTTAGTATTTTATTGAATATAATGCAAAGGCTGATAGGCCTAAAATCTTGCCATGTTTTATATGAGCTTGATTTTGAAATTAAGCACACTGCAATAGCAAATATACCGTGAGGAGTTAAGATATTGTTGAAATAGGCTATAATTTCCTGAAATAGATCATGTTTAATAATTTCCAACATGTTTGATAGAATCTGGAGTTGAAACCATCACACTTCATAAACATTATTAGTGTTGAGACTCTTAATTGTGTTATGGATCTCCTCCATTAAGGAATTATTGATTAATAATTGGTTATCATGGTCTCATATGATCTTTGGAATAAGAACATTGATTGGGTTTAAATTTTATTGGCTATTTGATTGATTATGTTGGCTGTTTAATATGTTTCTAAAATGATTAACAACAAAGTCACCAATTATAGCCTGATATTCAATCCAGTTTCCATTTATTATATTTCTATTGATTTTGTTATTTCTCCTTCTCTTTTTAATATTATGAAAGCATTTAGTTCTTTTGTCTCCGTTTTTAAGCCAGAGGGAAGCACTTTTTTGCTTCCATTATATTTCTTCTCTTGCAAGAAAATTTAAGTGAACTTCCCTGGCTTTGAAGAGAGCACTTTTGTTTTCAGAATTATTTGATTCTTCAAATGTTCTTTTAGCTATTTTAAAATCTTCTCCACCATTGGCAATATTGTTAAATATAATGCCAAAGACTTCTTTATTCTAGATTTTGAGATAGTTTTTAAGTCTTCTTAATTTTGACCATAAATTTTGTAAATCTTAATTTGATTAATTATGTCTACATTATGCAAGCCATTCATAGAGCCAGTATCCCAACTGTTGTTCTTCTAAAAAGTATTGACCTTTGCCTCTATGAACCAATTATTACTACTAATACCGTTGTAATCCAGAATAGGTTGAAAATTGTGCTTATTCTCCATCCAGAAATCCATGTCTTCCCTCACTAGAATCCATCTTATGGTACATTCAGCATGATCTTTAATACCTACAAGGTGTTTCCAAACCAGAGAACCAGATTTCTTGAAGTTAGTTTGTAAAGGATGCATATTTTTATTGTAAATATTGTGCATTATGTTTGACCAAAGGCTGTCATTCTTCCTATAGTTAAACCAGACCTTTTGAGAGAATGTATTCTGAATATCAGAAAGCTTTCTAATATTCAATCCTCCTTCCTCAAAAGGAATATTCTTTTCATTGTATTTGGATCTCTATATAAATTTATTGAAAAAAATTCAAGTCCTTTAATGATGCAGTTAGGAATTAAACTATTATGCATCCAATAACAAGGTATTGACATAAGCACAGATGAGATAAGATAAATCCTCCCCTCGTATGATAAGAACTTGCTGTCCCATTCGTTAATTTTAGCATTGGTTTTGTCCACCATTGAACTGTAGTTTCTTGATTTGTTATTGCAGTTCAACGTAATCCTTAGATAGGTGGATGGCAGATTCTCAACAGTAAAGCCAGTTTGGTTCTCCAGGTAGCTTACTCTGCTTTGATGAGCTTTATTAGACGTTATAATCTTCGTCTTTTTCTTGTTTATAAATTGACCAGATACCACCTGATATCTATCTAGAAAACAACTCAATTTATTGATAGATGATTGTAAGCTATTTGTGAATATTAGAATGTTATCAGCAAAATTAATGCAATAAACTATAAGATCAGTTCTATAGGCATACTTCAATTTATTGTTAGAACACAATAAGTTGTTAAGACCTCTCAACAAGACATTCTCCCCAATAATGAAGAGGCTTGGGGAAAAGGGATCATCTTGCCTTAAGCCTCTTTTGGTATTAAAATAGCTAATAACATTTCCATTTATAAGCATAGATATGTTTATATTCTTATCAGGTTGTAAATAAAATTGACAAAACTAGTAGACAAGCCAAAAGAAGTAAGAACTTTGATAATGAAAGAGAAGGACATTCTGTCAAAGGCTTTTAACATGTCCAAGTGAATCATGATATTACCAAATTTTTGGCTTCTTGTTAAGGTCATAAATAAACTCTTTAGCAATCAGGATGTTCTCATTAATCGACCTATCTTTAAAAAATGTACCTTGGGTGTTAGAAACGATCTTAGAAAAAATTCTAGAAAGCCTAGTGTTAAAGAGTCTAGAGAGGATTCTATTTAGCAGAGAACATAGGCTAATTGGTTTGTAATTGTTTCAAAATACACGATTACGAGCCTTGAGAATTAAGCATAAGCCAGTAACAAAGATGCCTTTAGGTATACTATGGCTTTTAATATAATAATTGATAAAATACACAGATCAGACTTGATTATTCTCTAACAAAATTTATAGAAAAGGATATTGTAACCATCAATACCAACTGTGCTATCCAGACTCATAGTGTTGAGAGTATTCCAGATTTTCTCTTCAGTAGTAACCTTCATAAGAGATTCATTTTCCTCCTTATTTACTAGGTTGGGGATGTTGTTAAATATATCATTTTGTATCATATTCTGCTCATCATCTTTATTTTTATAAGGTTGACTAGAAAGGATAGTTTGGAAATAAGATTCAGCAGACCTGCCAATAACCTCGTTATCACAAATCCAGGTGTTGTCTTCCTTGATACTTTTAATAATGGTTTTCCTTCTTTTTTTGAAACATAAGCATGGTATGCCTTAGTGTTACAGTATTTGTCTCTAAGCTAGGCGTTGTAACATTTTTGCTTCCAGAAATCATCTACGTTTCTTAATACGTGGAGATGCAAACTGTTAGCATTGTTAAGAGCATCTTTGGAGGCAGCATTGTTATTCATAATATGAAGAGTCTCTATTTTTTTCACCATATCTTCAGTTTCTTTAGTTTTGCTGAAAATATTACCAAAGTGATTGGTATTCCAATCCTTTAAGCACTTATTTAGCCTTTTTAACTTGAACCAGAAGATTTCATTAGGAAGCCCTTTGATCTGAAGATTCAAATTCTACTCAACCACACTTAGAAAATTTTCATCGTGAGCCCACATATTCATGAATTTAAAGCTTTTATTTTTGTTACGGAAACTGTTAAAATTGTTATGATAAGCAGAGATTAAAAGAGGAGCATGGTTAGAATAAGTTCTGACTATGTGAAGAACCTGAGTTTCATTGAAAATATCAGCTCATGTGCTGTTAAACATAGTCATATCTAACCTTTTCCATTTCGTATTTCTATTCCACGTGAATTTTGGACCAGTGTACCCTGCGTCTTCCAGGTGACATTCTTTTATAATCTCTAAAAAATCATCAATGTTGTTCTGACATATAGCATTGCATCATATTTTCTCATCTGTTTAAGCAATGACATTATAATCCCCCACAGTAAGCCATCCTTTCTTAGTTGTTGCCACATTCCTGAACTGATCCCATAAGTTTAACCTTTGGATTCTTTGACACATAGCGTAAACCACATTCAGATAAAAGCTATTATCTAAACCATGGTAATCAACCTTCATGCTCAAGCATTGATCATGATTAATAAGAGTATTAATACATGAGTCATCATTCCAGAAGATTCAAATCTTATTGTTTATATTAGATATATAATTGGTAAAACCGAATTTGGAAGCAGTTTTATTAATCTTGTCTGAGTTAGCCATAGGTTTTTGAATGACAAGAATTTTTATTTTCTCCTTAAAGATCAAAGCTTTCAGTCTCCCCATTGTTGCTTTATTATTGATGCAGCGAACATTCCAATTAAGAATTTTTATCATTATCGGATAATGATTTATAAAGATTGTTGGTCCCTGAATATCTCAGAGATTTAATGACCAGTTTGTTTGGCTTTTTTACTTTCCTTGCAGCTTTGAGTTTCCTGTTCAAGATGATGTTGAAGTCTTGATCTAGAGATCGAGTTTTCATGATAGGCGTGATAGGAGTACTGCAAATATTATCTTGAGCATGAGAGTTTCTTCCAAAGAAAAGGTTTCGTTGTCCTGATTTAACATTTGGATGGCTTCGATGATTTCTACATCCTCAGGAGTGGTAGCCTCCTGAGTATTATTATTCAACATATTGTAATCACTGAGGACCTTGTTGTTTGCTTCCAGTTTTCCATTTTGATCATCCTCATCCGTTAACTCATTTTCTTTATTTTGACTGTTCTAAACAACTATGGAGTTGATTTTAGGAATATAAACTTTTATGAGGATTTAGAACTTTTGTAACAGGGTGCTCGATATCATATTCTTTTCATTTACTGGTTATAATTTGCATAGCATAATTGTTAATATCTTTATCTGTATTTCTTCAACTTTAAATCATAATAAAATTATCATTTAAAATTTTAAAATTTGTTGTTTATTGTATGCGGGTTATATAGAAACTGTATAGTATGCCCTCGCCTATTGACTATAACAATTATTACTATGAAAATTACATATACCTCCGATTCCAGAACCCCATGATTCAGCATGCGAAATTTTTATAAAAATATAATTTTTATTATTAAAAATTTGCTATTAATGAATTTGACTCTCATGTTTATTTTTATTTTGAAGTATTATATTCATCAATAATATTGTCGTTTTTTATTTTTAAATTATTTTAAAATTGGAATTTGAGTTATTTTGTTTTAAAAAGAGTTATATAAAAATAATAAAGAAAAATGTTAGTTAAATATTAATTTTGTTTTGGATGCTTTTGATATAAATTTTAGGTTTGTTCTCATTTTTATCCTGCCCATTCCATTCGTTAAGTTTAAAAAAATTAAAAAATATATTATTATTTAAAAATTATAGTGTATTAAACAAAACTTATAGAAAATATGAAAATTTGAAGCATAAGTTTTACTTTAGTAAAGTACTTTAAAACCATCGTAACGTGGGTTGGGAATGGGTGGTTATTTATTGCGATACAGTACCAACTTTCTGTGTTGTTTAAACAAGATTGTGCACTTGCTCAATCCATGTGAACAACTTATGCTAATAATTGAATATCACATGCTTCCTTACACATTCTTAATCATTGGGTTTGTGGATAAATTAAACAAATGTAGATACTCTATACATACTAAAATATTATTATTACGGTAATCTGGTTCTTAAACATAAATGAATTTGGGTAAAGCTGTCTAAATTCATAATATAAATACGATTTTACTATTCGTGATTTTAGATAAGCTATTATTCTATTTTTTTTTTTTGAAAAGTACCGTAAATATCTTCTCAAATATGTAATTATCCAGTGGTACCCGTTTTTTGATAGTGTCACTTGGTACTTCGAATTGAAATTTGGATAAAAATACCCCCGCCCAAATATACACGCTGGTAAAAAAACACGCTGGTACAATCTTCATGATAGGATGTGAATTGCTTGCAACTCTCAGGATTTCTGAACGATTCTCATGATAAGATGCGAATTGCTTGCAACTTTCAGGATTTCTGAACGATTCTCATGATAAGATGCGAATTGTTTGCAACTCTGGGTTTTCTAAACGATTCTCATGATAGGATGCGAATTGTTTGCAACTCTCAGGATTTCCTGAACAATTCTCATGATAAGATGCGAATTGTTTGCAACTCTGTGTTTCCTGAACAATTCTCATGATATGATGCGAATTGTTTGTAACTCTCGGGATTTTCTAAACAATTCTCATGATATGATGTGAATTGTTTGCAACTCTGGGTTTCCTGAACAATTCTCGTGATATGATGCGAATTGTTTGCAACTCTGGGGTTCCTGAACAATTCTCATGATATGATGCGAATTGTTTGCAACTCTCAGGATTTCCTGAACAATTCTCATGATATGATGCGAATTGTTACTGGTGAGATTTTATTTTAAAAAAAAATAAAAATATATCATCAATGGATCTAGTTTTGTTCATTTTTAAAAAACAAAAGTGATGGTACTTTCATTTATTTTTTTCGAGCTCCGGTTCGAAAGATACGGATCTTTTAAAAATAAAATAAAAAGAAAAAGTAGGAAAGAGAAATTTTAGTTACGTGGTTGTTCATGAATGGTGAGGGTAGTTAGGGTATTAAAATAAAGTTAAGTACTATGTGATAATTAGGTAGTTGAGTTGGGTATTAAGTGACAATTAATCAAACCTTGGATACTAGATGACAATAAAATAGTTGAGTAGGTACCTTAGGTGTAATTTCCCTTTTTTCTTTCTCATGCATATTAATCAATATTAAAATTATATATTTTTATAAGTAAAAAATTAAATTAAATTTGTTCTAATTTTTTATATAAATTTAATATATAATCTTAGATAGAAAAAAAAAGTTATTAATATAAATTATAGGTGAACTATCTACAAATATTTAACCAATTTTATTATTATTATATAATATTCAAAATCGGTAAACTACCACGATCTCTCCCGTATCTCTAAATAAGATAAATGAAAAACTATTACTATAATTTTTCAAAGAAAAACCAAATGCCGCATCTTTTGTATTTATAATCATGAACACCTACTCCGACATAGTTAACATACGAAAGCATCTGGTTCTTAGGAACAATCTCTCTACCCAAATCAATATTCGACATATGCTCATGTATCAGCAGGACCACTTTGGTCTCCAACTGCTTCAAATATTTAACTGTGTCATCGGGAATAATCTTTTCAATCTTATTTATGTGCACTTTATATCGAGATTTCAGTTCATTTACTTCAGTCTTACGGTCGTGTTTTTCCTCCTCCAACAAAGTGATTACGTTTTACATTCTCATCTTTCAAAGAGTATCATTTGAATCAGACAGTTAGCACTCCAACTATTTGACCTTCTCCAAAGACTCGAACAATTAAAGCTCAACACCCGTCAATCTTAAAACATCAATTCAGGTTACATCATTGGCTGATTTTCCAATAGATACTTAAGATTTATGAACGGTTTTAGTTTTTATTTTGTTCTCGAGTTGAAGAATGAATTGGCTCTCCAACTTTTTATAGGTTCGTTGTTGCAGCTTGATGTGATTTTCGAATTTGGATTCTACAAATTTGAAACGTCGAAAAGCATGCACCAAATGATAACAATGACACTTTGATTCTATAATATAATTAAAAAAAGATTAGAATACATAACTACCTCAATGCTTAACTCCACCTACTGAATTTGTAACAACACAATAAGATCTATTAGAAAAATAAGATAAACAAAAAACTCATATGGTTTTATTAATTAGAATTGTATTACGAAGATCTTAAGTTGTAATGTATATATTAATAATATAATACGTTAGTGATCTAAACTGCTAACGAGCTATAATACTAACACTCTTTTTCAAACTCATAATGCAAGAGTAATAAGTAATATTTATCATACAAAATAAAACCGAGATATCGACTGAGCTTTCGTGAATGTATCAACAACCTGGAATATTGATTAAACATATGAAAATGAGATGGTCTTGAGCTGAAAATGATGACGAGTGAACTGACAAACAATTTTCATGTGCTTTTTTCTCTCATGATAAACAAAAAAATTTGCAATTTACATGTACTTTTGTTATCGTAGTGTAAGGAAGCATGATGAGTAATGTTAACCTTCATATCTCCAAGAAGCCATAGTATCCAAATAATATCACGAGTAGTCAAGGTCATAACATGATACTTAGCTTCAATAGAAGATCTAGAAAAAATATCTTGCTTCATGATTTTATATGAAATTAATGAATCTATAAAGAAAACATGGAAATTAGTGGTGGATTTATGAGTATGCAGATCTGTATCCCTATTAAAGTCACTATATGCAAGCAATTCGAATGAGCATGTCAAAACAAATAAGAGGTTATGGAATTTTATGCCACAGAGATATCTCGAGATACAAAGAACAAATCCTTAGTGAACAAAATTAAAAGAAGTAACAAAATGACTTACCACATAAATAATATGAGGTATATTTGTTCAAGAAATATTAAGATGAAACAAGCTCCCCACAATAGTATCATAAAATGTCGGGTTTGATATAGGGACATCACTTCTAGAAGAATACCAAGCATAAGTTTCAAAATGGGTTTATGATGTCATGTTATCATACAGTCACACTTAGATCACATATAGATCACACCAAGCATGAGGAGCTTGTTTGAAACCATATAGAACTTTCCTAAGTCGATAAACTTCATCTAACCAGTAAACATCACCCGAGGACGAGTCATGTAAACATCCTCGAGAGGATCACCATTTATAGTAATATTTTTGATATACAGGTTGAAAGATATTCCATCGTTGAAAATTTTCAATTTTATCACTAGGGTAAAATTCTCCTTATAATCCATATCATACTTCTGTGAGTACCATTTTTCTATAAGACGTGTCCTATACATTTGAACGGGCCCATTATACTTTATTTTATTTAGAAACTTAGCAAGAACAATTTATATTCTTGTCAGAAAGCTCTGCAACCATAGTATTTAGGAGGAGGTTCGAGCACATCCTATGTATGAATCTAATAAGGAGCACTAAGCTCTGTAACCATATTATTTTCCAACAAGGATCGGAAACAACTTTATTTATATGATTAAAATCCATATATGAAATAAGAAAACAGAGTTGAGTATGAAGAATAAGAAAAATATGACCGTTTGGTAGCCTTACTTGTATGGGTAGATCTCATAAAAAAATTGAGAATCTTTAGTTTCACCAGAGAAAGAATATATATATATATATATCATTTTCAATGCCAAATATATTAATAGCCTGAGGTTTTTTCTTGGTTATGTCATTCAATTTTTTCAGAAAAAAGAAACAGAATATGCTCAAGTAATGTGACATGTTTAGATACGTATAGCTTCTAACATGTGATATCAAAACAACGATATATATTTATTTCAATACCATAACCCAAAAACACATATAGATATTTTATTATATAGTTTATTTTGTTCTACATGAGGATGGGGGATAAAATATATACATCCGAATAATTATAAATACTAATAATCCTGAGGTTATCAATGTAATTTATGAAACAAAGACATCCTGGAATCGTATGCAATAGGACTTTGATTCATCATATATACAACTGTCAGAAGTTATTTTCCTTAAAAATAACTAGGAACTTCAACAGATAAAAGCAATGAACAAACAGTCTCAGAAAAGGTGACGAAGTTTCCTTTCTATAACATTATTCTCTTGAGTGGTGTCAGCATAAGATGATTATTATATGGTACTATCAGATGCAAGTAAATAAGTGAAATTATTGGAGGTATATTCACCCTCTAAGTCACACATGAAACACATTATTATGGTAAAATTTTGATTCTTAACAAGTGCTATAGAGTTTCTATCCAAGAAAACTAGACATTCATTTCATAAGATAATTTCACGTATAAATAGTATAATCATTAATAAAATACACATAATACGCGGAACCACCCTTTGTGGAAATAGAAAATGGACTACATCTATCAAAATGGATAATATCAAGAAGAGCAACGGAATAATAAACACTCTAATTAGACGGTAAAGCAAAAAAATAACATTTTATAACCAATACAATCAAATATATTACAAGTGTTCAAATCGCCCAAAATATATGTAGATACTAAAAATTTCTTACATGACATAAATAAATGTCCTAAGCAGGAATTCAAAAGATGAAATTTAGACAACAAATAAACTAAACAAAACAAAGACAAATCAACACTAGAGACAACAACATTAGACACTTTGACTTAATCCAAAACATAAAGTTTCCCCAATTTACGACATATTGAAATAACCCTCTTAAATGCGTCGATCGTGTATAATATTATCAAAATTATAAAATAAAACCTAAGGAAAATATTTAAATAATTTACTGTCCAAAACAATATTCAAAGCACGGTTGAGAACATAGTAAACATCAATGAATGATATATGAGTAGTCATAATAGAGCCAACATCCTTTCCCGACATTGATACAACACTGGAAAGAAAAATAGATATAGGTGAAATAAGAGAAAATAAAACAAAATCCAAGTGAACCACATAACTTCACAAATGTAGCCAACTTGAGAGGCTTGGTCTCTATATCTACAACTTGGTCTTCACTTCGACAATAAACTAGTTTGATTGTTCCATTATTACTAAGATCTCATAAAAATAATGTTCCACATCAATATGTTTACTTCTTTAGTGTAGCACATGATTCTTGGAGAATTTGATTGTTGAGCTGTTATCACAAAAAACTATAGTAGCTTTCACTTGCTTGAACTTGAGTTCTTTAAGAATTTTTCTCAATCAGACAGCTTGACAAACACAAGTTTGAGCAGCAATAAATTAAGCTTATGTAGTTGATAATGTGACAATTATTTGCTTCTTAGAAGACCATGAAATAGCCATAGTGTCCAACATAAAAACATAGCATCAAGTGCTTCTTTTATCATCTTGATCTCCTGCATAATCACTGTCGGTAAACCCAAACAGTTCTAATTTTTTACCGTTCTTGTACAACAACCCGAAATATCTAGTTCCTTGGAAATAACGAAGGATTCTCTTGGCAGCTAACAAATACATTTATGTTGGATTCTTCATATATCTACTTATTAAACTTACATAATACATTATATTTGGTCTTGTTACAGTTAAATACATCAAACTACCAACAATTTACTTGTAAAGTGTGATGCCCAACTTCTTTCCTTCATGATCTTTGTTTAGCTTCAAGCCAAACTCAGTTAGAGTGCTTACAGGATTACAATCCTTCATTTGAAACCTATCTAAAATATCTAGCGCATACTTATTTTGAGATATGAAAATCTCATTAGCTGATTGTACTACTTCTATGTCAATGAAATAATGCATCATACCAAGATCATACATTTTAAATTCAATGATCGTGGATTTTTTGAATTCTTTAAACATTACATTATCATTTCCAGTAAATATGATTATATCTACATATAAGAAACAGTGAGTAGTTTCCCCTTATCTCCAATCTTAACAAAAAGTGTGTGCTCATATGGACATTTGTGAAAGCCTTTTTTTCAAAAAATAAGCCTCAATGCGACTATACCAAGCTTGTGGAGATTGTTTTAAGCCATAAATAGATTTCTTTAGTCTATAAAATTTATGCTCATTTCCAATCTTAATATGACCAATAGGTTTTTCTACAAATATATGCTCCTCCAAGTTTCTATGCAAAAATACCAATTTGACATCTAGCTGAAAAATAAGCCAAGACTTATGTGCCACTAATGCGATCACTAATCTGATTGTATCATGTCTTGAAACAGGAGTAAAAACTTATGTATAGTCAATTCCATATTCTTTATTATATATCTTAGCTACCAAATTCGCCTTATATTTTTCAACTTCACCATTCTCTTTTAGTTTTGTTTTGAACACTCTTTTTGGAAGATTAGTCAGCTCATAAGTATCATTTTTTCAATAGAATTAATTTCATCATTTATCGCATTCCTCCATTTTTCTTCTTTGACAACACTTTTAAATGATGTAGGATCATAATCTGAAATTAAAACAAAGTGAGTTATTGGATCATCAATTTTAGTTACCTTATAGTCTTCCATTCATGCATGCCATTTTCGAATACGAGGAAAAGATTGAGTTGCTACATCATTGTCTTACGCTGCTTCATTATTAGTTTCGACTACTGTTGATAAAATTCCAGTATTTGTTGGAGTTGATTTTGATGAATTTTCAGGCATAAAGGTTGCTGGAGTTGAATCGCCTTCAGAATCATTGTCAAAGAAAAGAACTTGAGTAGTTTCCTTCCATTTCCAATCCCAAGTGTTTTCTTCATAAAAAACAACGTCTCGGCTTGTCATAGTTTTATTAGTTAAAAGAGTAGACAATTTATAAGCTTTGGATGTTTCACTAACACAAAAAACACATTTTCCCCTTTGTCATCAAGTTTCTTCATTTTCTCATCTAGGATATGCGCATAAGCAATGCAGCCAAAAATTCTAAAATAATCTATAGCTGGTTTCCTTCCACTCCAAGCCTCGTTCAGCGTCATATTTTGAACAACATATGTAGGACTTTTGTTCAAGATATGAATACTCCAATTTAATACATCAGGTTAAAAATATTTTGGAATTTCCCTTTTGCAAACAAGCTTCTCACCATATTGAGGATGGTTCTATTTTTCCTTTCTGATACACCATTTTTTTGTGGTGTATAAGTAGTTGTTAACTCTCTTCGAATGTATTGAATGTTGCAAAAAACTTTAAATTCAGCTGAACAATATTCTTCACCACGATATGGTCGAAGGGTCTTAATAGTTTTTTATGTTTCATTTTTCGTCGGAGCCTTGAAGTTTTTAAATGCACAAAGAACTTCTAAGTTTTTTTATAAAAAATAAACCTAAATTTTTCGAGTATAATCATCATTAAAGGTAATTAAGTACCTTTGACCTCTGTTAGAAATGGGTGTTATCAGGCCACATATATCAAAATGAATTAGCTCTAAAAATCATTTTGCTCGCCAAGACTTCCCTTGGGTAAATTGAGAATGATGTTGTTTGCTAACAACACATTATTCACAAACTTGGGTTGGAATACTAATATGAGGAAGACCTTTCACCATATTTTTATGTTGGAGGATCTTCAATCCACCAAAACTCAAGTGGTCATAACGAAAATTCTACAACCAAGAAGGATATTTTACTTCAGCTACCAAACAAGTTTGCACACTTTCAATCTTTAATAAAAATAACTTGTTTGAACTTATTGGCACAATAGCGATAGCTCCTGTAATAGGATCATAGATCTCACAAACACTTTTTTGAATAGTGATTATATAACCCTTTTCTATAAATTGACCAGCACTTAACAAATTAATTTTAAAGTCGAGAACATAAAAAAACATTAGATATTATTTCCACAAAACAACTCTTGCTTCTTATCCCACTTCGCAGTGGAACAATCACCAAAACTTACTATAAATTTTCATTTAAACAAGAAAAAGAAGACTTACTTCCACACATGTGGATACTGCAGCATGTATCCACATACCAAACATCAGACTGAGATTCTTGATTAGCTTGAACAATCATCAATAGAGTTTCTACTTTCTTATTTTCGACAAAATTTGACTATTCTTCATTTTCTTTGTCATTAGGCAGCTTAGTATAACATTCAGATCAATAATGACCAAATTTATGACATCTTAAACACTCTACCTTGGATTTGTCAAAATGTTGACCTCGTCATTTGCCTCTGCCTAAAAAATTATCACTTTTGGTAGTAATATACCTGTTTTTAGTCTCTATCTGTTGAATCATCTTCATCTACCTCTACCTCTACCTCTTTCTCTAAAGTTTGAGAAATTAGTATGGGTAGAAGCTTTCAAAGCTTGCTCCTCTGAAGTTGAACGACGGTTCATCATTCTGTTCATGGACCGACAATGAGCTTTGTAGTTCATCAAGAGAGAATGCATCTATGTCTTTTAATTCTTCAATTGAACACACGACATAATCTAGTTTTGGTGCTAGGGAACACATTATTTTCTCCACAATGGTAACATCTTCCATCTTCTCACCATGAAATCGCATTTTGGTTGTTGATCTCCATAGTCATGGCACAATAGCTCGTAACAAATTCTCCATCCTTCATGTGTAGAGTCTCAAAATATCTTCTCAAAGCTTGAAATTGTGCAAGCTTCACTTTAGCGGATCCTTGATATGTTTTCTTCATGGAATCTCAAATATCTTTGGAAGTTTCTTTACTAAGAATTGTTTCCAAGATAGGCAGAGATTTGCTTGAAAAATATAATTGTTTGCCTTCAAATCTTTTAGCTTTCTCACTTCCGACTTTGTATTCTCAACATCCGTCAACACAACACCTTCTGTTGGTTCTGCTACTCGAGAAACAACAACTGTCAAATATTCTTTGGACCTCAAGAAATTCTCCACGAGCATGCTCCAATGATCATAGTGACCGTCAAATCGTGGAATGGATGGTTGTACAAAACTTTCAGTAAACATCAAGTTTATTTTTATTTTTCTTTTTTGAAATAAAAAATTGAAGTTTTCTTTTTCTTTTTTTTTAAATGCCTTTTTCTTTTTTTTAAATAGCTTTTTCTATTTTGAAAAAAATAAATTAGTTTTTTATTTTTGAAAAAAATGGCTCTGATACAGTAGTTAGCTAGAGAATAAAATTAAGAGAGAAAAAATTGTCTAGATTAATGAATGGATAAAAAAGATGACCTTCAAATATGTTTTACACTAAAGTACTTTCAACGAAAATTAATAATCCTAAAAACTTAATCTAACCCATTAAATAACTTTAACTAAAAATAAAAATAAAATAAAACATTTAAATTTTACCCACACTTTTTCCATTCATCGCTATAATATATTTAGTGCAATTAACCGTCTGCATTTTTAATATTATTATAGACACAAATTAAGTTAATTTATATAATAATAATAATAATAATAATAATAATAATAATAATAATAATAATAAATAAATAAATAAATGTTTAAGGTAAGTAAATTCATTTTTGTAACATTAAAGAAAACATGTACATCTCATATCGTTTTGCATATAAAACAATTTGAAGTTAACTGTATTCATTTATATCAAACATTGTTTACTAGATTGCCAAAAGTAGTTATGTGCATAAATATTTTTGTATACCACTATTCTCTACATATTTCAACCGTTTTATTTAAACGGATAGCAAATTATTGTTTAATACGATCTTCCCCTGTTGATCAGTATACAAAGTAACAAATGTTTTGTTTTTGAGGGGTAGTCGAATTGGTTGAGTATGGTATATTTGTGGCCAAAGATCATAAGGTCGAATCGAATCCCTCTATATACGTTTTTTCGGCTGAGCTTGTCACCTTCAGACCGAAGGTATTGGAGATAAATGAACTTATGAATACTTTTGAAATTTTTAGTACTTAAAAGAATTAAGACAAAAAGAACAGTTAATTAATTTGTAACTAGAAATAAATTTATAAATGGAAAAACCTAAAACAAAACCATGGTTGGAAAACCAAAGCTCTTTTGCTAAAAAAGGTTGTTTACATTGGATGAAGCCCACTTTTGTCAAAAGCGGCTTATTATCCGTTCACATGATATGTTCAGGACTGAGGAGGAGCACATGCTCATGGGAACCAAACACTTGCATTAATAAAAAGTAGATTATTTTAATTTTTTTAGTGTATTATTGATACAGATATGGTTCGAAAAAATCTTTTAAATACAATAGATGATGGAGTTATAAAATTAAAATATTTATAATCGAATCATTATATATAAATAAACTAAAGTAGGTGACAACATTAAGCTATCATATATTTATGATTTATAAGTATTAGGAAAGAAACGTACTTATCCTACTTTTAATATAGATTACCACTACATAATATTCAAATTAACGTATATGTAGAAGGATTTTATAATTTAAAAAAAAACCCTGGGCAGGTTAGTCCTCTCATCATTTACAAAATTATTATTATATTCTTTTTATATAAAAAAATGTTGTTTTATAAAAAAAAAATCGTCATTGTTTTGATCTATTAACTTTTCAAATGTGTAAAATTAAATGATTTAATTCTTTTATTTTTATGTTTTGAATAATTGATTAGAAGTGGATCTAAGTTATCGCAAGATAAATTATTATTTTGTATAGTTTTATAAGTGGTAGAGTTTGTATTTTAGTTTACAAGTTTGTGTACGATAGTGTTCGTAGTTATATGCTGTTTTGTGTTTATGAGATAATTTGAAATTAAATTTAGATGGTTAGAATGTTACCTCAAATAACATTTTTAGGATAAGGTCAATTTTATAGACACCATTAGACGTTGGGTCACCAACATGAGTTTTCTGAAGGTATTTATCAAACAAGAACACTATGAGACCAAAGGTATCCTATATTCTCTAGTGTTTAAAGATGATATATCGAGGACTCATTTATTTCCAATATACTTAGGATTAGTATTCGGATACAAGATGAAGATTTGATTTTACCAAACATAAGTAACAAGGTTGCTCATATATAGTGATTCGCATAAACCTTTTCGGATCTTAGTTATAAATACGTCATACTCTAACACAACGAGTGTTACTTATACAATATATGATTATCATTTGTATTTTTTTTCAATCTTCACGAACAAAACACCTAATATATTTTCTTTTAACAACCTTTTACTTGGAGTATATAAGACATTTGACCAAATATAATCGATGTGCAACCATATTGTCTCAAACATACGACTATCTTGGGAAAA
This sequence comes from Limnanthes douglasii subsp. nivea, assembly GCA_036936605.1. Taxonomy (NCBI): domain Eukaryota; kingdom Viridiplantae; phylum Streptophyta; class Magnoliopsida; order Brassicales; family Limnanthaceae; genus Limnanthes; species Limnanthes douglasii. Next base: position 230,339,737 of record JAUPFV010000005.1, on the reverse strand, counting down.
GTTTACTTCACAAGATCAAAAAAAATTACGGCTCTATTAAAATGTTATAAGCGCATATTTACAACCATTTTCATATATTAGTGGCTCCACTATACACTGATTATTCTATTATTTGTCATATTTTTATAGATATTCATATATTAAAGTCAATATAGACCAGTCTACTTGAATATCGTATGGGTATACGATCTAAATGTTTCGAGATACAATTGTAATTTTTTTTAATAAATTTGAAATTTTATTACTTTTTCGATTTTTATATTATAAATTAATAAATAGTTATATGTTTGACTTTGTTAGGTTAATTTTCAATCATAAGATTATTTTGGATCCGTATAAAATTTGAACGAATTTATTCGATTTATTCGATGTTGAATTCGTTAGAAAATATTACAATATATTATCATGAGCATGCCGTGCGACTATTTGGTCATATTAAGTAGTTAACATACTTAGTTAAAATAATGTTATAAAAATGCAATAGATGTGTCAGAGTAAAATTTCCTAACGATTGATACTTGTGGAGAAATTAGTTGTAACATCTTATATATGTTGAGCACTAATGTGTATTGTACGAGAAAAAGGCTTAACATAGTGAATTTTAGTTACTTTATTTGTTATGAAGGTAGGTTGTGGTACACAATAACCAACGAAGTTATGCTTAACCTATATGTCAGATAAAATCTTCATTTGACATACGATCAATATTACATAGGACTATCGTACACATAAATTATGTTATATAATATATAAAAATGTAGTACATTTGAATAACACTAAAAATGATTTGCATTCTGTTAAGATCATTTTTGTTATTTATTTGATGTGTTTCATCAAACATAAATCTTCGTTAAAACTCCACTTCATATTTTATACATACAAATTATTTTCATCAAGTATGATATTGTATATACATTAAATAAAAATAATATAGTTTAAAATTTCAACCCATATCTTGACACATGCCAGATAAATAATATGTAACTATGTTTCTAAATTGTATCATATTACGTGTCATATAAAGATAATGTAATATGTCATTCTAAATAATATCTCCACGCGTGTTAGGTAAAGATTATGTATTGAGATATACATGAAAGAACCATCATATCTCTTATCATCATTATAAAAGTATGATTTCGTATCAAATCTCGACATGTGTTGGATGATGATTATGTTTTAATATTATAAATATTGAGTTAGCATATTCAATTTCGTAGATTACATGAATATGGTTCTTCTTAATTACCTAATTACAAAAAAACTCCAATAATAACATATATGATGCATAATCAATTACAAATAGTACATAAAATACGATTCTTAAATATTTTATCAAATCAGTGACAAATTCTTTGACAATCGTGAAGGGTGGTCTAATCTAATTAAATTTGTTAAATCCTCTGTAGTAATGGGCCAGTCATACACTAGCTTTTTATACTTGGTAAAATTGTCAAACTCAATACAATTATATTGATGGTCCACCTGAAACATATAAACGTATAAAATAAAGTAAGAATTAGAAAATCCACATGTATGTTGAAGTATGTAAAAATAACATAATTGATAAAACAAGAATAAAATAATATTCAAAAACGAAAAATAGTTACAATCTTTTTTATGAGGCCTGGATATATCATGGAACTGAATAAGCATAAAAATATTAGACAAACGATTGGAAGAAATTGTATGTCATGCATTGATGCAGATGCACTGTCGTTAATCTAGTGTAAGGAAATACCATCCAAGCCCATTAATCTATATGAATTTTTGAAAAATAAAACTACATAGCTTTTTTCAAAATTGTTATTGAAGTGTATACTTTCAAGTATGTCTTTGATTTTAGTCATCAAGTTTAAACTCATGGTCACTTATTCTTCCTCAACACTGTTAAATTATTTAGATACAGTTTGATAACGACAATTTTTTTCTATACGATAACATGAAAAATATAATAACGTACAAACTTTAGAATATGACTCGTGTATAACAAAGCATTTTTTTACCTTACTACAGGTACATTTGGAAAAAAATTGTTTATAAGTATTAGGTTTTCTATGAGAAATTTAGAGAATACGCACAGACTTAGTTTTATTTGTATCGTCATATTATTGTATCAAATATAGTAATACTATTTACTTTTATAAAAACATGCTCAAAAAAAGATTTATCATATTTAATGATCAGTCAGGTTTGGATTTACTTTGACCCCTATTGTGAATTAGTTATTTAGGTTCTATTGCATGAATTATTTTGAGATTAAAGATTTTCACCACATTATTTATTACATGGGTATGAATATCTAGCATATAATAATAGATATAATTATCGCTTATTCTTATTTATTTGTAAGATCGTCTTCGGACATAGTTTCTGAATAATAATCTATATCTAAAATATATTGTATCATCTTAAGAAAATATGCATATTATTTTTATCCAACATTGATAATTCACATGCACAAGACAGTCGATGTGTTTTTTGAACAATGCATTCACATATTTCCCGATCAATGAATATTTTCTTAGAATTTTTATAATTGTCTAACAATATATATAGGTTCGTTTCTCATACTAAACCTCAAAAGTGAACTAATTAAAAATATTTGTAGTATGTTGAGAACTTTTTAACTTTTTTTACGAATTCCTAATATTTTTATTGTTAAAGATCAAGTGGTACGTGACATTTGAGCAAACAAATTCATATTTGAGTTGACTCAAAGAGATAACATTTTAGATTTGAGTGAGAGATTTTAGCTCTATACAATATTAATAAAATATTTAGGGTATAATATCATGTATTTTTTTTTTAACTTTTATATTAAAGATTAAAAATATATGACAAAATGGTTGGTGTGTTGCTCAAATATTTAATCTAGTTCATGAAGCGATTGCCAAAATTTACAGCATAAAAGTTTATCAATGAAGTCATAACATAATCAATGATGCTTGGGTAAGTACACAATAATTCTTTTATTGTTTCTAAGCTTCTGTTCAACTCATCTTCGATTTTTGATTGGACCATTTTGTTTAAAAATTATGAAGATTTTTAATATATTACATATTTCCCATCGATTTTTTTACATTGATATAAATATTTTTTCTTATATATCATTGAAAAAAATAATTTTGCTTATGTATTATTTGGATAATATGTAAAATCTGTTAGAAAATACATATTTGATAGCTCACATTAGATCTAATTTCCAATATGTCTAAATGACACTTGGTAAAGCACATGTATTATCCTTCATCACGACATGTAGACATATTAAAGCTCATCCATAGTTCTAAATTATAAAAGCAAAAGAAACTAAAAATACGAGGTTTGTTGAAGTAAACAAATAATTTTAAACAATGACATTTCATATCTCATTATCTTGTATGTATCATGTGTATGTATCATGTGTAACGAGTACTCGCGATGCACCTATATGATGCGTAAATTAGTTTCGATGATCACATATAATCCATCGATCATCTTATGGCATTATAAGTAATTGTTATGTTTTGTATTTGATAACAAGTGATCGGCCATCGTTTTCAACAAGGAGATGTTTTGCCAACAAAACAAACATAAAGCCCGCACAACTTGACTTTTGGTACACATTTGAAAAACCTCATACTAGTTGAGTTGTGTTTATATTTTATATATTATTAATCTTTTCTATATCCAAGCGATATGGGATATGAGATCAAGTTTACTCTTCAACAATTTCTCTTTAAACTTGATATGATAATATGTGACTGATTTTCCACATGTTTGAGACACAAAAGAAATGAAACACATCTGGACCCGACAGAATGAACATTCTAGGAATGAAGCACATCACCAAAACTTGACTCTAGTATCATGTTAAGAATATATAAGTATGAACTAACCTCACTCACTAATATTATATTGTCCGTTTTTTACCAGAAACCCCACACATATTTGTTTTTGGTATACTCTCAAAATACCTCATACTAATTGATATATTTTTATATTTTATAATCATTATTTTTTAGATATCTAAGTGATGTAAGATATGAGATCGAGTTGACTATTCAACACACATATATGATACACTTTAATTGAAATGGATAATTATATTCGTGAGTTCCAATTTTTTCTCCTTGCACATTTTTATACATCTTACATTTATAAAACACATTTATTTTTTTTGAATTATATTCATTATAAAAAAATGCTAACAAAAATAACGTATGCTAACTCCTGACCTATTTAGTGAACTCATATAACTCCATACAATATTCGTATAAGGAGATTGTTTTACCATCAAAATCTAATAAATATCTATTTACAAATAATTTTTAAATAATATAAAATATTATATATATATATATATATAATAAACAAATACATAAATAAATAAACACACTCAATTTTGCTGGCACATAAATAAACACATAAATATATATGTATTAGATATTCGGTTTAGATTCCATAGTATCAAGATTTGTCGGTCTATATAATTGTCCTTCATGTTATTTCTTACTCTATCTATTATTACTGCGGGTTTCCGTTTTTATCGTGTCTAGATGCCCACGATGTTTTCAATGAATTGTTTCGTTTTAGACTTTTTAGATGACGTTTTAGTACTTAATATTATGCATGTTTGCTTTTTAGTACCTTTCTCCGATTTTTTAAATAATTTTTTATCACCTCTCAGGATATGCTTTAAAATTTTGTATGAACAATTTTATTTAGTCTAAAGCTTTTTACATCTAAAAAATATATATATTACATTAAAAATTGTTTATCAACATTAATTAATAGTTTGTGTTTAGATTTTAAAATTTGAAATGATTTTGCACCAAAATATTTGATAATTCTTAACTTTTTTTGCATTTCATATAAAAATGCTTACTTTTTTAAAACTGCATTATTATTATTATTATTATTATTATTATTATTATTATTATTATTATTATTATTATTATTATTATTATTATTATTATTATTATTATTATTATAATAATAATAAGCGTTCGATGCCATCAATGGTCGAGCTCTTTATGAAGTTATTATCGACATCTTTATAAGTAGAATATAGTCTCTAGATTGAATAGAATTACATATTACAGTACATTCCTAGAGAGCAAGAGTCAGACATTTACTTCAAATATACTTCAAATAAACTAGGAATGCGTATTCACACCCACCTACTTATTACCTGCTTTTAACCTCTGTTTTCAATGTACCGGGTTTACGTATTTTCCGTTGCATTAATTTTGTTGGTTAAGTTTGATAAGCAAAATAAAAGAATTTCACTAGTATTAGTTATATAAAAATCTTAAAATGGATTAAAATCAATTCATTTAAACTTCCTCAAGTCTAGGTCTAAAACTGAAATCATACAAAATTACTAGACGTATAATATTATTCTACAAGGAAAACTTTCCATCCTGACACATCCTTCACATTAAATTATATCGTGGATCCAAAGTTATATGACATCATATTTTATTAAGTTAGGATTCTCTAAACCAATAAATATAAAAACTGATAAGTTTGAAACAATAGAATATGAAGCAAAAATAGGTAAAAGAAAAAACATCCTTTAGTGATATATTCATAATGGATACCGCTCTGAAGGGGGTAGCCGAGTTGGTTGAATATGACATGTTTGTGACTAAATGATAGAGAGTGAAACGTAGCAGAAGCCTAAAAGGGATAAACCCTAATTTTTTTATTAAACAAAAACAATTCCCCTAACAATGAATAGAAGATAGGTTTATATAGAGTTCAAGCAAAACCCTAAAACTAAAAATATGAAAATTACAAAAATAACTTAAAGTATTAAAAGTGCAAAAAAAGGATAGATGAGCCCGGATGCCCAAAAAAGCCCATAGCTCACGAGCGAGGCTCGTGACTTGCGTTCGTGACGTCGTTTCCTTCGAAATAAGGTGTTGTGGGTAAAAAACTGACACCGGAGCTCCAAACTACTAATTCACCGAACTGTCTGCATCACTAAAGGTCATGAGTTCGAGTTTATTTACATACGCTTTCTCGGCTGAGCCTGTCACCTTGTGTGGTTTACCTTCTGGCGTTGGTTTGCAGGCTATCGCGTCAGGCTGAGGGTTTACCCTGTGCGCACTCACTGCACTCTGAATAGCGGCTGCAGGTTCCTCTGAAAAAATGGATATAAACGAAAATTTAAAATTTAATTTTTTATTTCAACAATTTTTTTATAACGGCATTAACTTGTTAAAATGAAAAACAAATAGTAGTATATTTCAAACATTGTGTAACCATTTTTTACAAATATATTTATCTAATTTTTGTGTGTAAATAAAATATTAAATTAGAAAAAGGACATATTCATAGATATCGGTACGATACCGAGGAAAGTTATCCGGAGATTACAATTGGATCTAAGCAAGGTGGAGATGAAAAAATGGAAGAGCTACTTAGAAATGCGTTCGGAGAAAAAAAAACGATATTATAAATGATACACAAACTAAAAGCATACGAAAGACCAGTGAAAAGTAAAAGTTTTTGGACGTGCGGAATTCAAAACACCAAACCAAATGACTATTCCATTTACCACAGTGGAAAGAAAGATAAAGATTTATCTACATAGCATGATCGGATGACAATCCAAAGACGAGAACATCAACAAAATCTAATGAATCTGTAAGCAAAATTCTCGCTCCAAAATCAGGAAGGGTCTTGCAATCAAAATACTTTAAGACACAAAGTTAGATTTACCGAATTTTAAAGTTTTTTATTTATTTATGATTTTGAAAATGATTTTTGAATGTATTACTAAGTTAAAAAAACAATTACACCATGATTTATAATCTTTTAAGATCTATAAATAGAAACTTGGTTTGTTTAATTCGGACATTGAAAGTTTTTGAGTTTTTTTATTAATTTTTTAGAAACAATTTTTGGTAAATTCTAGTAAATAAAAAAATTATACCATGATTTATATTTTTTTTACATCTATATATAGAGAGTCTTTGTTTGTTTGATTTGAACACCGAAATGTTTTGAGTTTTTTTATTAAGTTTTTCGAAACAATTTTGGAACATTTTAGTTAGTAAAACAGAATTATACCATGAATTATAATTTTTTAGATCTATAAATAGAGACCTGGTTTGTTTGATTCGTACACTGAATATTTTTGAGTTTTTTCAATTAAGTTTTATTTAAACAATTTTTGGAATATTTGACTAAGTAAACAAAATTATACCATTATTTTTTACTTTTTGAGATCTATTAATAGAGTCTTGGTTTCCTGTATTTGGACACCAAAATATTTTGAGCTTTTTCCCCTTTTGTTTCACTACTTTATAGTTTTTCTTGTTATCTTCATGAACTTTTCAAGAAACTACAATTTCTATCTATCACAACATGGGTTAATTCAGCAATCCCAGAATTCAAATACCTGACCACCTTATCCAAGACTTCAACGTCCTGAAAATCCTTAACCTACTGAGTGGAATCCTAATGTTGGCATGCAATACGGCGTGCCTCCTAATTGTCTCATTAAAAATCCATACAACCAACCTTACATGCCATTTGGATACCCACATATGGCCAAAAATAGTTATGTTTCCCGGCCATATGAACTACCCAAACACTTATATCCCAGAAATCCCTGAATTTTCTACCCAGATATCTCTTGGAGAAAGTGAATGGGATACCCCTACTAGGTTTGTACTTCATACGAAAAAATCATTTACTAAAAATTAATACAAGGTGTAGAGTATATCAGATAATAAATCTTTATTACGTGGTTTTTTCCACCATAGTAATAATAGTGAAATTAGGACAAACCAATCAGGTGAAACTTTCGAGCAAAAAGTTGCAGACTTTTTATACGAGGAGACCGTAATTCCAATAACCCAAGGACAAGCCAAGATTCATTATCAAGTGATCAATAAACATATTGGTATTTTTGTTGGTCTTTACGGTGCTGCGTACAGAAATAGGTGTAGCGGTTGGTCTAAGGATGACTACATTTCTGAGGTTGTAAATATGTACCAGTAGTCGAATGGTAAGAAGTTTCAGTTATTTTAAGAGTGGAAGTTAGTTTGTGACTAATCTAAATATAAGATAGGAGCCCTTGAATCTGGTAGTAGTTGATCGAAGAGAAATAGTGATGGTGACTCATTTGATTCCTCATTTGTACGTCCCAAAGGTAGGGATAAAAAATGTTAAAAAGGTTGTAGTTGCGGACGAGTTAGAATAATTGTAAGTCATTCAGGAAGCAACATTGACTATAGTAAAAGAGGAAATTATAGCAATGCGACATCAAAGTGATTATATTAATGGATACAAACTACGATTGCAATGCCAAAATGAAGTTGGGAGTATGAGTTGTATATGGAGTTGCAGAATAAAGTCCGTAATTATACTAAATAGAAGTTCTTTTAGAAGTTATCAAAAATTTAAATTCAGAGTAACATGTTTGTTATGTGTGATATTTTCAGTTGTTGTTGTGTGATGTTTACAAATTGTTGTTATATGTGCTCATTTCAATTATTCCGTTTGCTGTTTCACTCATTTTCACTAGTTGAAGGACAATTTTGTTTGAATTTATCTATTCAACACAATTTCCAATAAAATTTCGAGAAGACCATGCTTGATCTGAATGATTACACAAATTTAAAGTGTGAACAACTCACCTACTTATTAAATTCTGGCATGACAAGACAATGCATTGGTCACAAGATATGATTTATTATTTATACTTTCACCATCCACTAGTTACAACATGCTAGTATTTAATCATTTTCTTTGGAATCTGGTTATAGACAAAATATGACCAAATTCATAGTTTGAACAACTCACCCACTTATTAAATTCTCGCATGATAAGATAATGCCTTGGTCACGAGATATGATTTATTATTTCTAATTTCACCATCCATTAGCTATAACACGCTAATATTAAATCAATTTCCTTGGAATCCGGTTATAGACAAAATATGACAAAATTCAAATTGTGAATTATTACATAACTCACCCAGTTATTAAATTAGCAATGACTTTGTGAGAATATATGAATTATTACTTATACAATCATCATACACCAGCTACAACTCAAGTAATATTTAATCATTTTCCTTGGAATCCGGTTATAGACAAAATATGATAAATTTAAATTCAAATAAATTTTCAATACAACAACACCATCTCCATCCCAGCTAGGGACTCTACCCTTTGGAACTCGCAAATGGCTTAACCCTTTGATCCTACCTCTACTAGTTAAATTATTGCATGATAATACAATGTTTTGTTTGAATTTTTAGGTAACTCATCCAATTATTTCTTGCATGATAAGACTAGTCACCAACTAGTTTCCGGCATGATAAGAAAAGTCACCCACTAGTTTCTGGCATAATAAGACAAATTATCCACTAGTTTATGACATGATAAGACAACTCACCGACCAACTCTGGCATGATAAGACCCTTCACTAGCTAGAAATTAAATTTAATTGGTAAATAACGCTAGTGAAAACTGGGGTTTATCCGGAATGCTTGGAAGTATCAATTGCATACACTGGGAATGGAAAAATTGTTCTAAGGCGTGGCATGAGAACTTTACTAACATACACAAGGGAAAATAAAAAATTATCCTAAAGGCAGTGGCTTCACAAGATTTATGGATATGACATGTTTGTTTTGGGATGCCATGTGTTTTGAACGACATAAATAGATAGATCATCGATGTTTGATGACATTGAGAATGGTGTCGCCCCGACAGTGAACTTCAATGTTAATGAAAAAATAATACGGTGTAGGTTACTATCTTACTGATGAAATATATCCTAAATGGCCCACCTTTTTCAAGTAAATTCAAATGCCCCAAGGTAATGAAGCTAAGTTGTTTTCCAAAATGAAATAGTCGTGTAGGAAGGATGTCGAACGTGCATTCGGAGTTTTGCAAGCATGATTTGCAATTATTCTCCATCCATCAATCTTATGGGAGATCAAAAATTTAGGTAAGATAATGAAGACATGCATTATTTTGCATAACATAATAGTTGATAATGAACAATATTCATATTCACGAAGTTGGAAATATATCGATTTCGAACCGGCGAGAAGTGCTAGACCTAGCTCATCATTCATTGTCCAAACTAAAATGCATCCTCAGTTCGTTTTGACTAGATTCAGATCAACCGTTAGTTGAATTACTCAACTTCACTAAGACAAACTAAGTAAACATTTAAAGACAAACTAAAGAACACCAAACGAATATAAAACAACATTAAACACGAACATAAAACAAATACAATAACTTAAATCACTAAAAGAAATATAAACAAACGTAGTATCGTAAAATGATCAAAATAAAATAAAGTGCCATTAAACATGAATATAAAGCAACAAAACATTTACTCAAAGTCATATCATTAGTTAAAAATGCAACTCCTCAGTGCTTATTCTTTTTTCAACGATTTTTTCCTCCACATAACGTAGCATATCTTTTGTCAAAAAATCATTTTGTTCCAAATGGAATGTGTTATACGCCTTATTTATAATTATCCATTGGTGGTCGAACACATGCTACATCGGTTCGCTTTTAAGATAAGTTTACCTTGTAGATACTTCTTCACGACTGCGTGAAGATGACATGGGTTTTCATCCCAAATCTCCGTATATGTACCATTTCATGTAGCACATAGTACATAAAACATCATTGATAATCCCATCAGTAGTCTAATCCGATCTTGTTATCTTCATACGCTTGACGACTTGGAGGAGATGCGAGTCTTCTCTGACAGTTCATTCTATTTCGAACAAAAGTATAAGTTTTTTGTGGGACTTATTATTGATGGGTAACATTATGGCGGGCTATATCATTGGTCGGTAACATTTGGCCTTTAACTAAATATTGACGGTAACATTTAGGCGAAAGTTATTAAGTGTCTATTTCATTGATCGTTGATCGTAACACTAAAATTTATCAATCTGTAATTGCACTAAATCAATCGGTAATCGTTACAATTGCATGTCCAATTTTATTTTTATATTTGAAATTCAAATAAATAATATATTACGTATTATTTTATTAAAATTTCTTATTTTAATTTTATAATATAATTTTATAAAAATAATATATTATGTGAATTTATAAAATTTAATTATTTTAATATTATAATTTTAATGTAAATATATATTAAATAATAAAAAAGATAAATAAAAATATATGGTAAAATATTATACGGTAAAATGATGTAGAATATAGAAAAATATGGTGATATATGATAAAAATGATTTTATATTTTTTGGTAGAATGCAATTTTTTGGAAAAATATTTAAAGATAATGCTGACATGTCATGATAAATAAAGTTTTAAGAGATGAAATATCATACTACTTTGGTAGGTGGTCTTATAATTTAGATTCTTCCTTTAACTCTACAATTTTGTAAAAAAAAGGTACCAACGAGAGCAGTATGATATTTCATCTCTTAAAACTTTAATTATCATGACACGTGATCATTGTCTCTATATATTTTTCCAAAAAAAAATAATTCTACCAAAAAATATAAATGGTTTATCATTATATTCCACCATATTTTTCTATATTCTACTTCATTTTACCATATAATATTTTACCATATAATATTTTACCATATAATATTTTACCATATATTTCTTGTGATCTAACCCCGTAGCTAGTTGGAAGCCAACACAATTGAAGAAAATTCTCTAGTAGAGCATAACTACCGATCTCCAAGAAAACGTTTCCTGGAGCACAAAAAATTGCTATGCTCGACTTGATTTTCATGGCTTCCTGCCATAGTTGGTGATATACAAGCAGCACAATAAAGCAACGATATAGACCAGTCCCTACTACTCAACAACTCGATGAATTCCCAGCCCTACCTCAGCATCCAAGCTCAAATGCACAAAGATCAACGCTAGTCACTCAACCACAATCTGCAAACATTAACAACCACAAATATTATTCAGCCATTGTTCAAAATCAACAACAGGAAGTCACCTACAAATCATCTTACACTCAACATAAAGATGACCATATCTCACTGAAATTTGACGAACAAATAGATATTTTTTTAATGCAAACAACAACTTACATGTTAGTTGATAAATTCACTAAAGGTCTGCCCAAGAAACAAGTTGTTGACAGATTCTTTGAATCAATGAAGTTTGAAGGGACTTCTCTTATACTAATTGGGACTCTAGGAACCTGTTTATAAAGTTTTCATTAAAAGAAGACATCAACAAGATATGGTCAAGGTTTGTGTGGCAAATTGATGAATACTCAATGCGTATCTTGAAATTTATTCCCTCTCTCAATGTTAAGAAGGAATATCCACTAATCCCAGTCTGGATAAGAATAGAAAACTTGCCAGAGCATCTGTCGAATCCAGACATTGTTACCTCTATAGCAGCCTCAATAGGCAACCCCATCAAAATACGGATCCTAATTAAAAACAAAGCTATGCATAACTCCTATTATGCCTAGGTAAAAATCGATATCACAAAGAAACTACAGCATCATATGTGGTTAGAATTTGGTGATAACAGAGGCTGTTAGATCCAGATAAGCTACAAACAAGTTCCAAAGTATTGTATGCATTGTTTTCATGTAGGTCATGAAAAATCTTCATGCAACAAACTTAACCAAAAATCTGAAGTACCAAACCTAAAGAATACACAACAAGATGATAAGAAAGATAAGACAATACCTAGAGCTCCACAACAACAACCACAGGACCCTGAGCAAGGAGCTACTCTTAAATCTATCATTGTGAAACATACTGAGAATAATAGTGAAACTGTGAAAGACATGCCAAAAATAATACAACAACAAAGAATACCAGCAAGCATATAGTTAATGCAACAAGTTCTAATACAGAGCCAAAAGAAAGTGGTGATAACCAAAAGGAACAACAATAAAACAACAACGAACAAGATATAATTGATGCAATCAAATCTTTTGATGATAGCTACGATTTGTTTCAGACACTGGAAATTGAATCCCCTTTATCTGGATCTCCTAACAAGAATAAATCAGGAAGCTTACCTCAAACTCCAAAACTGAAAAAGAAGACAGTAGATCTAAGCTTTCAGAAATTTTTAGATAAAAAACTAAAACAAGCAAAGAACAATAAAAGAAGGAAACCGGTAGTGATTAAATCTTTTCAATTTGATGAGATCAACAACAACACAAGCCTAATGACTAAGGTCCTAAGTTGGAATATAAGAGGTGTTGGAAACAATTCTTTACTTAGGAGATTGAAAATCAATAATAAAGAAAGAAAACATTAAGGTTGTCTTTATTTAAGAACCAATGATCAATAGATATCTTATTGGATCACTTGCTGAAAGAATCAATCTGCAAAAATTCTTTGTAAATTCATCTAATAAGATCTGGGTTATCTGGGATGCTGATATGGAGTTTAACGTTATTGTTTATAAATACCAGTATATACATACTACTGTAAAACATGTATTGCTTGATAAATCCATAAGCATAACTTGTGTTTATGCTAAATGCCAAAGAGGAGGAAGAATAGAACTTTGGGATGATCTGAAAATCTTATCCAATTCAGTTAAAGAATGGATCTTACTTGGTGACTTCAACTCAATTATATGTACATCAGAACAAGCTGGTTGCTCAAATTTATGCTCTTAAAGTTCTATTGATTTTACTAATATGATTAATGCCTGTCACTTGGAAGATGCTGCCTTTATAGATACTAAATTCACTTGGACAAATAAAGTTAAGTAGACACGCTTGGACATGATGTTATTCAACCATGAGTAGGCTGACTATATCAATGAGACAAAAGTCTTACATCTACCAGGAACGTGTTCCGACCATACTCCATTACTTATAACTATCATTAAAAGCAGAGAGAAACATAAGAAATATTTTAGATTTCTCAGTATATGGACTATGAACAAAGACTTTCTTAACTTTGTGGAATCAAGCTCGAATGTAGAAATGGATGGATATCCTATGTTTATATATTGGAACAAAATAAAAAGATTGAAAAAAGATCTCAAAGAATGGAATGCCAATCATTTTGGTAATCTTTTTGACAAGGTGAAGCAAGCTGAAGAGGAAGTAACTATAAGTGAAGAATGTTATAGAAACTCAGGAAATGATCAAGATAAATGTTTGCTATCCAAAGCCATTGCTGACCACTTATTAGCTCTCATTATGGAAGAAGATTTTTTAGAAACAAAAATGTCATGCAGATGTAAAAGATGGAGACAGGAATACAAGAATATACCACAATTATGCTATGAAGAAAATGAGAAAAGGAATAATAAGTGGAGTGAAAATCAACAACAAATGGTGCATTGAAGAAGGAGAGATTAACTCATCAACTGAATTATAATTTACAGATAAACTCTCATCCTAATCTTATAATAATTTAAATCAAGAACTAAGTTACATGGAAAGTATTATATCCAATATCATCCCTAGAGTAATTACTGAATCAGACAATGATAACCTCTTAGAAATGCCTTCAGAACTAGAAATTTGGACCATCATCCAGCAACTAAATCCATCTGGAGCTGCTGTCATGGATGGTTTCAATAGGTGTTTTTATATCACTTGTTGGAAAATTATAAAACTCACCTAATGAATGCACTATCATCTTTCATAAATGGTCAGGACATACCGAAGGGCATACTAGGAACAAGAATCTGTCTAATTCCCAAAGTTATAAATCCTACTTTTTGGAATCAGTATAGACCAATTAGTCTATGCACTCTAATGAGCAGAATAATATCCAAGATGTTAAATAACAAACTATCATTACTATTACCTAAAATGATCACTGAATCTCAGATTGCATACGTTAAAGGCAAAGTTATCAAAGATAACATCTTGGTGGCTAAAGAGCTTATACATGACTTGAATATAAAAACTAAGGCCAACAACATAGTTATTAAAGTAGATATGTCAAAAAAATTCGATAACATCTACAACAACTTTATTCTAAAAGTCTTAAAATGCTTTGGCTTTAATATAAGTTCATCAACCTAATTAGTAGCATTATCAAATCAGTGTTTATATCAATACTAATCAATGGTCTGGCTATACGTTTTTTTAAGTCTAGAAGAGGTATAAGACAAGGGGACCCTTTGTCCCATAGTCTGTTTATCTTAGCTGAAGAAATCTTGCTTAGAGGTTTGCAAAACATGTTTGATTCAGATAAAACTCTAAGATATTCTTGCAGAGGAAATCACTATACATATTCTAGCATTTGCAGATGATTTGTTAATTTTCAGTAATGGACTAACTTCTTCTTTGAAGAAAATTGGAAATTTCATGCCGGAATACCAATATGCCCCTGGTTAAGCAATAAATAAAGATAAAACAGAGATTATCATAGCAGATAAAATGCTTGATATTAGAAGAAAATATCTAACCATTCAAACAAACTTCAAGGCAGTTTATCTACCTACAACTTACCTGGGCATAACACTTAGCCCTCACAACAAATCAATAAACTTTATCCCTCTCATAGAAAAGATTAAAGAAAAGGTCACAAGCTGGAAAGAAAAGAAGCTTTTGTATGTAGAAAGACTTACATTGATCAATACTGTACTAATGCCTATCCTAATGTATTGGCTACAAAGCTGCTGGTTGCCCACATCTATCATCAACAAAATAGAGAAGTTAATAAACAAATTCTTATGGAGCTCAAGAAATAAAGAGAGTAAAATGCAATGGTCTTCATGGTCATCTATATGTAAGTCATTCAATGAGGGTGGTCTCAATGTGAATAGCCTTCATGATATCCAAAAAACTTTTTCATGTAAGCTATTGATAAGATCCAGGGAGAACATGTCACTCTGGTCAAAGTTGTCACATAACATCTATTGTAAATGGGGACATCCATTACAACTAGACTACTCCAAATAGGGTTCACAAACCTCGAAAAGACTAGCTAAGATCAAAGAATTTGCCGAAGAAAATGTCATGTGGAAAATAGGAACATCCAAGCCGCTGAAGGCCTAGAAGATCTGAAGTCCATCTCCATCTTCAAAGCATTACAAGCACATCAAGTTAAAGCCTACATCCCTGCTTTTCCTGGAAAACAGAGTCTCCAAGCAATTCGGAAACTGAAGTAGCAATTCTCTAATAGTTAATAGCTCAAGAAGGAAGAAAATAGCAACGCAATAGATATATTTTCGAGCTAATGATTATTAAAATTGAAGAGGGGAAAATTTTCAAAATATGGGGCCATGCTATTTTTCATTCTAACGAAATAAGACACATTACATTATACCCTTCTAAACTTCCGTTTCTTTTAATGAGGTCCTTATTGTAAACTTCAAATAAAATCTTTGAGTATTAATAAAATTGCTTTTTAGATTGAAAAAAACGGTTCGCACTATAAAATTCATAAGAGACCGGCAACGGTCCTCCGGAACCGAGAACCGAACCGATAAAAACCGGACCGAACTTTAACGGTCCGGTTTGCGGTTCTATTTTCAAAACCGAAACCGATAAGGAACCGAAACAGAAAAACCGGTAAGGAACTGAACCGACAAAACCGATAAACCGGTAGAACCGATTAGGAACCGAACCGGTAAAACCGGTAGACGGACAGAACAGATATGGAACCGAACCGATAAGATCAGTTAACCGATAGAATTGTTTCGGAACCGGACCAATAAAACTGTTAAAACCGACTATTTTACTATTATTTTTTATTTTTTAGATATTATATCACCAAAATTAGTAGTTAATTACTAATTTTTAATAAAAATAAAACATTAACTTCTAAGTTTTAATTTTTATCTTATTTATTTAAATAAAAAAATTAAAAATTAAATTATAATTTTTTTTTTAAAACAGACCAAACCGGACCGAAACCTAACCGATAACGAACCGAACCGGACCGAACCGAATTTGGACCGAACCGGAACCGAATCGGACCAAACCAAACCGAACCGAATCGAAAATTTAGCGGTCCTGTCCGGTTTCAAAAAATAAAACAGAAAACTTAGCGGTCCAATCCGGTCCGAACCGATAAACTTAGCGGTCCGGTCCGATTCCGTCAAAACCCGGACAGATAACACCTCTGGACAAAACCTTGACGTTTACAACCTTATACCAAAGTAGAAGTACCAAAATTCGGCAAAGCATATGGTTTAGATATTTAATTTATTAGTTTGATCTTAATTTTATAATCGAGTAATTTATTTATAATTTCGTAAAAAGAAGGTGATCCAAACCGTAGCTGGTTGACACGCCGTATAAAATCACAAGAGACTAGTGGTTCACGATTGACATGGGTTCGTCCGGCCCAACCAAGTCTATCAAACCCAATATGCAAATCAAGAGGGTAGCACATGTCACAGTTTAATAGGACAGACCACAGTAGAACCCAACGAGGGTAGTGCAGCTAATCACATCCTTAACCATTCCCTTTTTGTATAAATGCACAACTCCACTCCTCTACTCTACCCTACTCAAACCCTTCTCTTCTTAAATCCTCTCTCTTCTAATTATATATATAGAGAGAGAAAGTGGCCATGTCTAAGTTTGCAGCTTTCTTGCTTTTGGTTCTCATTTCCATCTCCATGTTTGACACCATGGTCAGCTTCCATTTTCCCTAACCATTTATGTTTCATGTTTCTCTTAGCCAAACATAAAATGAAGATTTCCCATTCATTCATAATGTGATTCTAACACATATATTGTCTCGATTTTGTGTAGGTTCTTGCTTCTCAGAAATGGGACCCGGTAATTTTTCTCTCTCTAGATTCAGACACAAAATAAAGGTTAATTAAATGTTAACTTTTTAACCTTGGTTTATTTTTTGTTTAATGGCAGAAACGTTATGGACCTGGAAGTCTCAAGCCTAACCGTGAGTAAATCTTTCGTATGATTTAATTTTATTTCGGGTAGAAGAAAATCTATTATATATTTTATATATATATAAAAAAGTTTGAAGCAGTGTTTGGATTGAATTTCAAATTTTTGTGAAATTACCAGAATGCCTACCACAATGCACGAGGAGATGTTCAAGGACACAGTACCACAAGCCTTGCATGTTCTTTTGTCAGAAATGTTGCAGATCGTGCCTTTGTGTTCCTCCGGGGTATTATGGGAATAAAAATGTTTGCGCCTGCTACAATAACTGGAAGACCAAAGAAGGAAGACCAAAATGCCCTTGAGCATTTATGTTTTCGTTTTTTAAAAGAAGTCCTTTATTTACCAAGATTTATGTACTGCCCTTCATTGTGTTTTGTTTATTTAAGTTATATCATCTATCTTTGTCGTTCCTTTGGGGTTTTCCCTAAGTGAGATCGGTTAATTAGTGATTTATTAATGAACTAATTTTTATTTTTAAATGTGATTAATTTAAGAATGGGATGAAATCTGATATATTTTTGTTTATCAAAAGGAAGTGGTAGATCTAAAATCTATATTAAAATTTTATTAGCTACTGTATTTTTTAATGCGGTGTTATCAAATTTGATGAGTTTGGACACTAGCTATTTCAGATTTGAAAATTGAGAACTAGGTTTGAATGGTTTATTTGCACAAAAACAAAATCTTCAATAAGCAATCAGCAAGTCAAAATCTTTATAAA
This sequence comes from Limnanthes douglasii subsp. nivea, assembly GCA_036936605.1. Classification (NCBI taxonomy): domain Eukaryota; kingdom Viridiplantae; phylum Streptophyta; class Magnoliopsida; order Brassicales; family Limnanthaceae; genus Limnanthes; species Limnanthes douglasii. Next base: position 230,321,175 of record JAUPFV010000005.1, on the reverse strand, counting down.
AAAAAAAAAAATGAAAGCATACCAATTTCTTTGTAATTACAGAAATCGGAAAGAGGAAGATTCTGAAAAGTACCTATAATGCTTGAATCTCCCCTCAAGCTATCGTGATAAGAAATAAAAGCAATCGAATTAATGAGCGCCACAGTTTCAATTTGATTTTAATTTTTGTTACCGGCCTTCCTTTTGGTTCGGCTAGCGTTGAGCCCAAACACACAAATGTGACTCTTAAACTTTTATATGCTGATGTTCAGGTTCATTACCAAATTCTCTTTTAAATAAATAAAATATATATGATAAGTTCTGAAATTTTGAATTTATTACAGCAAATTTGTTAATGAAATAGTCCTTCCAATTTATGAAGTGCTAATTTTTTTTTTTGAATTAAAGTTAATTTTTTATTAGAAAGGGGTTCAAATGAAATAAGGCTAAAGTATAGGTAGAATATTAATTTGATCAATTACAATTTCAAAGATATTTGAAATGACTCCAATTTTTCATCTAAAATTCTTCCCTCCAATTTATTCGACTAAGCATTTTTTGTCAATTCCAAATGAATAGAATGTGTTCAGATTTGATTTCAATGTGCACTATGAAATGAAGAAAAGCTGTCGAACTTGGTAAACAAAATTTGGGAAGAGAAAACTTGAATCTGATTCTCACAAATAGTAAGAAAGGTTAGCAATGGAGAAGGCTGCTGTCTGGAGCCGCTAAACTGCATCAGTTTAAGAGATTTCAGAGCAGTTAGTTTGAATAAGTTGTAGACCCTCAAAACCTGCAAAAATAGAACAAAGGTGGCTTGCGTCAAGCTTAGCTTGCTGCCGAGAGTTAGTATCAAGCATACAATGGTCAATCATCTATGTTCAGTTAACCCAGATTAATGCTTTCAAAAAACGTAATTACCTTTATAGGATTGAGAGCTTGACAATCATAGAATTGAACTTTCTGCTTACATTTCAAGGTCCACTTAGCGAACGAGTCAGTTTCCATATTATGAAACCTTGAAATCTTAGCAATGTTCATGTTAGACGAAATACGCTTTCTACAACAGTTAAGAGTTTGATTTAAGTAATAAGGATAATTGCCAATAACAAACATATTAGTAAGAACCTGAGAATCAGTTTCAATCTTGACATTATTCCAATAATTTTTTTTCCAAAGAAGTAACCCATCAAGGAGAGCCCTTGACTCAACCATTAACGGAGTTAGTTTACCATACAAATTAGTAGCACCTAGAACAATATTACCATGGTGGTTTCTGATGATAATACCACCTTCTGCTTCTCCATTTCTCAGACAAGATGCATCAGTGTTAAGTTTGAGGTAGCTTAATTTAGGAGGAGACCATTGATGATAGGTTATCTTGTGAGTTACAGAACTTTTACAGCCCATCTCTCTGGCTATGTTAAGGTCCTTACTCCATTGCTTTTTCCTGAGGCAATTAGAGTTATCCAAATTAATAATAATGTTATTTATGTACCTGATTGCCAACTCTGTGTTGTAGAACTTGTTGTTGATTTTGGCCTTGTTCATGTATTTTCATACACACCAAATAATGATAATAGGAGTAAAAGTTCTGATGTGTACCATTGCTTTTGTGGACCAAAAACAGACTTTCAACATATGGGCTATAATCATGAATTTTTAAATTTTAATGTTGAAATAGGTAGCATAGTGACTCCAAATGCTCCAAGCGAGATCACATTCAATAAACAAATGTTTAGGGCTTTCAATGCTATTATAAAACCGGCATTTGGATGAAATGCTAAAGTGTTTCTTTTTCAAGATCATATCAACATGAATGAAGTTTTTAAAAAGTTTCCAAGCTAGAAAAGAGTACTTTTTAGGAATAATTGAGTTCCACATTTTACCATAGATGTTAGAACTATTGTGGTTTGTTCTCAATTGGTTCCATGTGTACATGGTATTGAATTTTGTGTCTTTAGAAAGTCTCCAAATGATACTATCCTCCTGGTTGGGGTTGATAGCAAAAACTTTGATTTTTTCAATTGCATATTTCTTAAAAAACATGTTTAGCTTGTTATAGTCCCAGTCCATATCATTCCAATACTCATTGACAAATTGTTTTCCGTAACCTGTATTGTCACAGTTATTATTAAAAAAGATAAGAGGAGGATCCCCATACCAGTTTTCAAGCCAGAATTCTACGTTCCCTTTACCTAACTTCCAAGAGATGTTTTGTTTAGTAATGTTTTTGATTTTGGTGATCCTTCTCCAAGTGCAAGAATAAGACTTATGAATAAGATTGGACCAAAGAATTTTGTTGCTTCTGAAATTAAGCCACATTTTGCAGAAGTAGGAATCATGAAGGTCACTGTTTCTGCGCATATTTAAACCACCATCTTGATAAGTCTTGTAGGTTGCTTTCCAGGTATTCCAGTGGATTCTTTTTTCAGTTGAGGAGGAACCCTATAAAAATTTATTGTAGATGTTCTTAATTCTCTGGATGGCAATTTTTGGAATGGTTGAGCTTTGGATCCAGTAATTTGAGATATGCATCAAAGTATATTGTATCAAAGTGAGTCTTACAGCAAATGACATATTTTTTTCTTCCCAATCATTGATTCTTTTTGTTGATTTGTTTAATGAGATTGATATAGTTGTTACTTTTGTTTTTGTTGTTTATAGTGATCTCCAGATACTCTGTTGGCAAAGAGCTAGCGCTAAAGCCTGAAAGGTTAGAGATAGTTGCAAGCCTAATATTGTTCATTCTAGAAGGAAATATAATTTTTGTTTTGTCTTTGTTAATAGATTGACCCGATACATTTTTATAAATTTCAAGAAAGTTTCCTAGTTTTTTAGTTGAATTCACAAGGCTGTTTGTAAAAATCAAAATATCATCCGCAAAGACAAGACTTCAGATAAACATGTTACTTATAGAATACTATTGCATCTCTGTGCTTTCTATAAAAAAGTTATATAAACCTATTATGAAGAATTCTTCAGCAATTATAAAAAGGCTGGGGGAGAGAGGATCCCCCTGTCTTAACCCTCTATTAGTTTTAAAGAAATCATAAACATTTCCGTTGATAAGCATTGAGACAAACACAGAGCTGATCAAGCTCTTGATTAAGCTAGCACAACTCAGAGAATTCAAAACATTTTAGGAATTTAAGAATAAAAGAGTGAGATAGCTTGTCAAAGGCTTTCGACATATCTAATTGTATCAGAATATTATCAGATTTCTGATTTCTATTAAGGTCATATAAGATCTTTTTAGCTATAAGGATGTGATCCTGAATATCATTGTTAGGGATAAAGGCTCCTTGATTTCTAGAAATGACTTTAGGAAGAATAAAGAGTAACATGTTGTTGGTAATCTTGGACATAATCCTATTGAGAAGACTGCACAAGATTATTGGCCTGAATTCTTTCCATGTGGCAGGATTAAAAATCTTGGGGATTAGACAGACTCCAATAACAAGAACACCTTTTGGGATTTTCTGACCTTGAATAAAAGCAACCATTGCGAGGCAAAGATCCTTTTTAATAATATTCCAACAAGTTTTGTAGAAAAACCAGTTGATTCCATCCATACCTGCAACTTTACAAGGGTTAAGGTTGGTCATTGTATCATGTATTTCCTTTTCATTAGGATCATCCATCAGGCTAATATTATCAGCCTCACTTATAACTTTAGGAATACAGTTAAATATAGTGCTATTCATTTTATTTTCTTCATCTTCCTTGCAGAATTAGGGAGACAAAGCAATAAGTTGTTTGAAATACTTAGCAGTAGAGTTTCCAATGAGCTCTTTGTTTGTAAGCCATTCTCCCCCCATAATTGATGTTGTTGATTCTTTTTTTTTCTACTCTTGTTTACAAAGTTGTGAAATAACTTTGTATTTCTATCACCATCACTCAGTCAGTTGGTATAACATTTTTTATACCAGTAGCTCTCTTCTATTTTAAGAGCTTCTGTATTTTAAGTCAGGATTATTTTGAGTTTGATGCAAGATTTCCATCTCCTTAGTTTTGATTTCAACTTCCTACACTTTCACAAAAATGTTACCAAAATAACACTTGTTCCAGTCCTTAAGATCATGTTTGAACCTATTAAGTTTTTGCTAGAAGACAAACATAAGGTATCCCTCAATCTTTCCGTTCCAGCTGTTTTCCACAAATGGTAGAAAGTCAGGATCTTTGGTCCATATATCAAGAAACTTAAAGCTTTTATAGAAAGTATTGTTTTTATTTCTAATGGTGATGCATAAAGGGCTATGGTATGAGAAAGTTCTAACCATATGCAGCACTTTAGTTTCATTAAAAATGATGGACCAGTTAGAGTTAACAAGAACTCTATCAAGTCTTTTCCACTTAGAGTTCTTAATCCACGTAAATTTAGAGCCATAATACCCAACATCCTCAAGATAACACTCCCTTATCATGTCATTAAACTCCTCATCACTGTCAATAGAGTAAGTGATACACCCAATCTGCTCATCAAGAGATATAATTGCATTGAAATCTTCCATGATATACCAGGTCTTGTTTGTAGAATTTTCTGAATGTATTTGAGGCCTTTCCAAAGCTCCTTCCTGTTAGAAGATTGACACTTTGCATATACTATGGTTAGTAGAAAGTTTAAGTTTAGAATAGATTCAGAGACTTCTAAATGAATGTATTTGTCATGATTAAAAATGATTTTGACGGAAAATTCTTTTTTCCAAAAGTACCAAATCTTGTTTGACAAGTTTCCTATACAAAAATAAAATCCCATTTTATTTGTAGTAAAGATCATATTATCATTTTTAGACATAGGTTTTTGTATAACAAACATATTTTTTTCTTCTTTAGGGATTATAGAGTTTAGCCTTCTGACCGTAGCCTTGTTGTTTATTCCTATGAGGTTTGATTTTAAGATGTTAATCATCTTGATCTGGACTTAGTAACTTTGTTTGTTCCTGAGAATTTCAGAGATTTGATGGCCAAGATGTTCACCCTTTTAGTACCTCTGGTAATCTTAAGATTTTTATTCAGAATCATTTGAAAGTCAATGTCACATTCATTTTTGTTGCAGTTAGGAGTAACTTAAAGACTTTCAAATCTTTCATCTTCATGAGAGGAGTCATTGCTTCTGTTTTCACATTCCTTTTGATATCCACTTTCTAGGGACCTTATAACTTCAATGACTTTATTTTCTTTAGGCGTTTTCATCCCTTTATCTTGTATATTGGACCGTTAAATGTTATTTGCAGTGCTTTCAGTATTTTAGAATTAGTAACTTTGTTTTTGTCAACAATGATAGACTTAATCTTCATTGTTTTGGGTTTGTTATCCTTATTGGCATCTACTACATTAACGTCTTCGTCATTCTTTTTAGTTGTTTTACCTTTGGGCAAGTTAGTTTCATTAGTATTCTCATGATTTTTTTATCTTTCTTAAAATTTGTTATAGGACAGGTGGAAGCAATGGCAATTCCGTTGAATTGAATTGCATAAAAAAGTATAGGAACTGAAATTATGGCATTTCCATCCTTATCCTTTTTATTTTTTGTCGGGATTGACGGGACTCGAACCCGCAGCTTCCGCCTTGACAGGGTGGTGCTCTGACCAATTGAACTACAATCCCATGGAAATAAAATGTACAACATGCATATTCATGTCGAATATGATTGTAGTGATCACAGTATTTAGGGAGATCTTTATAGCTAGCAGTGATCCAGCATCCTTGGTTCTCCCCAAAGTCAATCCAAATATCTATTTGGATCTTTCTTCTCAAGTCTAGTTCAACCCATATTAACCAAGAATTATAATAGGCTTGATGCTTTTATGGGATCTTGATTTGTAAAGGATTGCCAATAATTTTTGCTATTGAGAAGATCATTCTTTCATTATACAAGACTTCTAGGATATTTTCAAGTCTGATCCATACAGTACACACTGGACACTCACGTTTAATGTTGAATTGAGGTGTCCATTTAAGCAAGTGCATGGTTGAGGTTTCTAGTTGCTAGACACTTTTCCTCCACACACTATTAAGTCTTCCTTACAGTTAAATTCGAGAAGTATGTCACGCGAGTCCTATACACTTAAATTACACTATAGTTTTAGCTTCATTTTTTGCAAGACGTCTTCAACTATCCCTCTTTTACGAATTCATTGACTGAACTTCCCAACCATAGTATACTTTCTATTATTTTCAAGATTGTTTTTGCCGTATTTTGGGAATTAAATTGAAATGTGGTTTATTTTGTTAAAAAATTCCATAGGTAGGCATTATAATTATTCATTTCGGTTTTGTATTGTCTCAACATAAGACTTCCTTTGTTGTTGTTGGAGATTTGCAGATTGTTTCCATCCTGATATTGATTTGAACCAGTTAAAGCCGGAAAGTCTTCCATCAAGATTTTCAGAGAAAATCAGGAAAAAAGGAAAGCAGAACAAGTTAGCAAGACATCCAGAGGTGGGATAAGGTAAGGATAAAATAGAGAAGAAGAGAAGATCAGGGATAATTCCTGATGATCATGGATATTTATAAATTTATTATAGATTTCATTATACAAAAATACAGTTAAAAAAATATTATCGCCCCTTCATATTTTACTATTTCACTTTAGTCATCCATATTTAGTTTTGTATAAAAGTATTCTTATGTTTTAATTATGTTATATTTTAATTCCTCGTGCTTATCCAATATCACCAAATAATTTTTAATGTTTTCTCAATCATCAAATAATTTTTCATGTTTCAATAAAATTATACTTATAGTTTTAGCTATTTACACATGGAGAACTAAAATGTAAAATTTTAAAACATAAAAAACTACTAAAAGACAAAAACGAACATGAAAAAGTAGTTTGAAACGAACACGAAATATGATGACTAAAAGTAACTTTTAGCCTATATATGTGAAAAACATAAAATACCCTCGTTAACCTAAAAGAACGCTAAAAATTCCTTCCTGCCATGTGAATGGACTCGTTTTACAATTTTCTTTTGAGTATACAAAAATTTCGCACTTTTTTATTTTCCAAAATCGGTGAAGATTGAACATCAGTGTAGTAGATTCATCCAATGATAATCCCTTTACCCAAAACACGTTAGGATAAATCTATTAAACCGATGTCTTGGGAAATGAAAAACCTACGGAGTGACCAATTTAGCTCGATCTCTCGAGCTAGAGTTGCCACAACATCGATGCAATTAGCCGAGCATTTAAATATAATTTTATGGATGTCGGATACATCTAACCTGACACCAACTTTCTTCATCGTTTCAAGATTATGTATGGAATCCCTCACAATATCATCCTACTTCTTATTTTTAGGGAGAACCCTGATTCGGCTAGAGAGAATGAGGTTTAAATGTTTTATGATATTTCTTTATTAAGGATTGTGGTTTCTATTGCAGCCCCAACTAGTATTAGTTTTTGAGTTAATAAATCTTCACCACAGTCAAGCCACTCTGAATGCTTGGAAAAGTCTAATGGTTATCATAATATCATATGATCAGACTGATATTCCTTTTCAAGTTGAAAAGTTAGTTTCAGTAGTGCAAATAAATTGTGTAACTCATATGATTTATATTAGTTGATCATCCCTGAAGAATGTAGAGTAGTGACTTTATTACCTAATTATAACAAAATTTGGCAGTGAAATTTTATTTTTTTTCCAACTGAGAGTGGGAGCACAATCGCTGGAAGGGTCGATGTCGTACCAAAAGTAATGACATGATATTCCTAGCCAATAACAATATCATTTATCATCCATTGTCTGGCTTTTAATTCTGTTAGGATTAATTTTATTTCACATGTTAGGTAGGTTATATTCCATTTGCATGTTTTTTATATGGCTTAACTAATATACGGTAGTTTCTCATCGTTAATATTGCCAATTTTTACAGTTGAGCATTAACAACAGAGATTTTACAAGTTTTTAATTATCGAGAAGTTAATTAGGACTAGTTTTGTCCCATGGAGAATGTTAGAGGCTCATATCAAGTTCCACTCGTCGTTGAGTAACAAAAAGCTCAAACAATGTCTATTATTCAACACTAAGTATCTGAAATGTAGAAAGCTACTAGAAGTACCTCTCCTATGAAGCGTTCCAAGATTCGAAAAAGTAAATGTAATAAAATTTCCAAAGAAGGGAAAAATTAGAATGAAATTATGTTGATCAAGGACGATGTCAACCATGAGAATATTATAGACACTTCAGACCCTACTAGTAAATAGAAAGTTCTAATCACAATAGATGATGCTCGGGACAACTTTTACTGAGCATGTGGTGGATACGTGGTCTACTCACAGGGATGAGAAAAGTTAGAAGGTGAAATTTATTGCCAATGTTGGGTATGTGAGGATCCATGACTTGGGTCACGCTGTTGTTTGCTACATGAAAAATGTAAAGAGGATTCCTATGGACCATATAAAAAATAATCTTGTTGATGTGTATAAGTTATATCACAATAGGTGTCGAGGTAAGCGTCATGGATTTTTAGTTTTTTATGGATAATTTAGAAATTATTCTGATGTTGGATACTCAATTTACACATGATGATGGATATATTTGGAGTAATCTGAACTATTGTTGAACAACACCATATGGTCTTTCTTGATTTTGCTACCATCATGAAGACACTCTTGAAAAAGCCTAATGATATGGATGACACTAATGCATAGCTTACCATGATAAGAACAAGCTATTGGCCGCTATAAAAAACCACCAGACATGAAAGTGTGAGTGACAAATGACATGGCCAATCTTAAGAAGACCTATGAATCGAAGGTTAAATTTTTGGAGGATGAGAGAAAATAACTGCATGAAAAAGTTAATGACTTAAAGTGTGAGCTGAAGCAATCATATGCATCAAAGTGCAAAACCATTAAAGAGGTTCAAGACTTTACCATGAGTTTGGCTCATGAGTATGTCGTAGACATTAGAAAATGGATGGTCCTTGAGTTTCATACTGGTTTTCCTTATTGGAATCTGTGGTTATTATGGAAATTGGTTCATGAAGATACTCGACAGAGAGGGTTGTGATATAGTCTAAATAAGATGAAAAGATGGAGGGAACGAAAGTTCAAGGTACAAGACGATAGTGACCTCCCAATGAATCCTCTAAATAATTTGGCGTTGGACCTTCATACCAAAACTATCATAGTCGAGTTTGAGGTCCTCGATTTTCTTATGAAGATGCCTTCAAGGGTGGATGGCCAAATCGTTGAAGATGAGGCCAAATCGACTGATAGTTAAGAAAGATCTCATAAAACCTTCCCGAGCTTATTATGATTTTATTTTGGTTATTTATTTTGAATAAAATTCTCTGAGATTCCAAGACATAATCTATGTTTGTTTAGATTTTGTTTCATCTAAACTAAAATCTTTGGGCGTCCAAGGAAAAATCTATATGTTTGATATTTTTTTGTGAAAATAAATTCCCTCACGAATGTAGTCATTATCGTTCTCATCATATGATATTATTTTGTGTGACGTTTTGATACTCTTTGAGAGATGGTCAAAAATATATTAGGAATATTGTTCCTCGTATATATACTTGGTTTATTTGAGCTTTACATCAAGTCTTAAGATATTATCATCTTGACTGAAGTTGTCCTTTTTTCGACTTCCTCATTGCTTGAATATAAATATATATTTTAGTACTTAAATACTTGAGAGTGACATAGTGCCAACCTCCGTAATGTTTAAGTGCCAAAGTATTTTTTTGGTATTTTAATATTTGGAAGTGACATTGCATGCCGATTTTTTTTAGTATTTTTATTGAATTTTATATCTTTTATCTTTGCCGGCAAAACATGTCTTATATGAACCTCCAACTTAGCATACATTTATTTTAACAGACATAAGTTTTTAGGTAAGTATTTCTTAAAATCCCGACAATGTACCTGTCTCGTTAAAATCTTCATGTCCCACCAGGGTAGGAAATAGTACACCACTAGAAAATTCGAATATTTACAGAATGCTATGTGTATATATAAGGAGGATATCATTCTCCTTGATAGAATTTTAAATTTTCTATGGGTTTGGACAAGGCTTGCCTTTTCTATCAACTAGCTTATATGTTAATGTTTTGAATTTGTCTACCATTATATAAGGACCTTCATAGTTAGGACCGAGCTTACCATCCCTAGAGTCTTTACTGTACTGAAAAACCTTCATCAATACTTTGTCACCCATCTGGAAGCTTCAGTTTCTCACTTTTGAGTCATACATGTTCCTTATTAGTGTTTCGTAGCGTTGAACCCAAATATATGCTTTCGTTATTTTCTCCTATATCAAGTCCAGATTTGCTCTTCTGCCTTCGGTATTATAGTACTCAATGTAATTGATCATCTTGTGAGAGTGCAGTACAATTTCAATTGGTACCAATAAATCCATCCCATATACCAACAAAAATGATGTTTCACTGGTGATGGTCCGAGACGTAGTCTTGTAAGCCAACGACACCTCAAGAAAAAGCTCGAGCCATTTGGTAACCGAACCTTCTAGAGTTTTATTTAGACCATCAATTATTCTACGATTTTTTTACCTCCACGTGCCAATTATCCTGGAAGGTAGAAAGAAGTCATTTTGAAATTTTGAAACTAGGTCACATTATCAATGGTGATTACCTTTCGGTATACCTAACCTACAAAAAATGTTATTTTAAGGAATTTAATCATACGTTTTAATTTGATCTTAGATAAAGGTTCCACCTCGATCAATTGGTAAACTAATCAATCCGCACTCACAAATATTATCGACCACCTGAAGCCTTTGGAAGTTGGTCGACGAGGTCGAGACCTCATAGTTCCAACGCGGCTTGTGCAATACATTTGAAAAATGTTGAAAGTTATCACATCTTTTCATTATCTATTTGGATTCAGTAGTGAAAGTTGGCAAAAAATATCCGTCAATAATGCTCTCATTTTCAGGGTTCGATACCTACAACGAGTTGAACCCTCACCGTTGTGAAGTTCATCCAATAAGTAGAGAGATTATTTAATCCCAAACATCATATAAGGGGTTTTACGAGGTCTTGGCAATACAATTCCGTCATATCACCACATACTTATTCTATTTTTATTTTGAGTTACGGGTCTCGACTTTGTCGTCTATGAGCTCTAATGTTGAAGGTAATTTTGGATTTGAAAATTCTAGTACCCACGGGCTTAAATTATATTGAGGAATCCTCTGCCCTTTTCCTAATAAAAGCTTCCGAATTTATTTTTCTAAAACAAATGTTGGTATTTATTTTATTGTAAATATTTAATTCATTAATGTTTTTCCAAAACTATGACCAAATTAATATTTACTAACGTACTAGTGTTAAATTAGTTTTGAAAAATATAAAAAATAAAGATGAAAGATATCTTTTGTATTAAATGTCACAAAGTACTTTTTCTTTTAAATGTTGATTGCTCAAAAAGACAAGTTTTAGTTTTGTTCGTATTCTTTTCCATTTTCTCTCTTTTTTAAGATTTTGAAAAACTTTTTCTACTGTGTTTTTTAGAAATGATACAGTGTGCTATTTTGTTTCTTCAAATGGCCTGTAATGTAGTGTCCGACTGTGAATTTGGCCTGCACATTTCGGACGCCAAAGTTGTGTTGCCCCTGGAAACAACTAATCCTACACATAAACTGCAAACAAAAGGTGAACTGCTGTCTGGAAATCTTATTTCTGTGGACTCTCCAAAAGAAATTCTAACCAACGTTCCTCTCCCAGCCAAAGGATATAGATTTCCAGTTAAGTTCAGGTTATATATTTGTCTTTGTGACTCTTTCTGGTTGATAGCTCTTATATACGTGATTATTGTTTCTAAGAGACTAAGACTATTTTCTTTTGCTATTGTAACTGCAACAGTGATGACAATATTAAAATGGCTTTTGGAAATAGTAAAAGACTTGCTTATGATTGCCGAGTCGAACCTTCATACATTGGGTATATATCTCGTCTTGTTTTCAACTATATGTGTTTGTAAATCCTTTTGCGTTGTTTATTTGAGACTATTTTTCTTTTAACTGAAGGTATATAGAGTCATGGGAAGACATCGTTAGTCATGAATCTTATTGCCTTTTCTACCCTTACCCACTTAAGCGTTTACTGAGCTCAGTACCGAAGTCGAAAGACATGAAACCCTACATCTCTGTCAATATCAGTGTTTCACTCAAAGATGTCAAACATGTTTCTGGATCAGCTTCTGCGCTTTTTGTTGGAGGGTTTTCTATAGTAGAGTTTGGCAAGGTAGTCAAGTTGCATTTGTCCGGGTTCCCTTTAAACAACCATACTAGTCTTTGATGCTTATAATTTGCTATTGCCTCTCAGGAAACTATGCACTTGAAATTGACTTCAGAGTTTAACAAGACCGTCATTACAGTCATGGGTAACACAGGTAAAGTCAGTCTTTTCCGTTAAGCTTTAGTAATTTCTGTTTGGAACGTTTAGCTTTGTTTAGACCGTCGTTACATTTATGCAGTCTTGTCCTCTGCTGTCTTTAGTGTGTAGAAACCATATTATGATTTTGTATCGGTCTTGATAACGATTATATATGCCTGCTGAAGTCAAAATAAACTACTAGTTTTTCGCCATGTTTCTGCCGAGTCTCATAAGCTAATTAAATAACACTTGGGATGTTTTTTTATTATTGCATTGTAGGTGTTGAAATCCACTCGCAAAATATAGATTCATTGTCAATCACCTCTATCTTTCGAGAAGACTGGGGAATCGGCGACAGAGCACGATATGAGGTGAGTACTTTTCCAGCTTTTCTCGGTTAAGTCTATCGAATGCTTTTGTAAGTTATGTTTACTGAATAGTCCATCCCCAGAAGAAGAGATTGGTGTAGTGTTAGAAGCCAGAATAAATTTATTTCCCCAAAAACTATTCATCCCACAGTATGTAGTTGCCTGACTTAATAAAATGCATATGGTGCAATCACGTCAACCCTGATGATAGTAAAAAACTGTAGGGTAAAAAATGTTCAAAACGCAATCCGAATCTTAGAATCATGCCATCGATTCCATATATTTGTATATATAAGTCGAATCTCTATCGTTGGTCTCGTTCAGGTCAAAGCGCTCAAAACGAAAAGATTTGAAGATAGAATCGTCATCACACTCCCAGCAAAAGGTAAGCCTCATAGTCATGAATTCTAGCAGATTTGTTACGAGTAATACTGTTAAATTGTTAATACATTCGCGTAACTGTTTTATAGGTCAGAGAATGGGGGTGGATGTAAATTATGACCCTGGAGAAAATGTAACATCAAAGAAAATTGAAACCTTTTGGACCAAAGTTATAGTATGTGTTATCTTTCTGATGGTATTGTGGGGCATGTGGATGATATTACTCAGTAACAGAAAACGAGCAGCTAACACGTCCAGGCAGACAATCCATAAAAGAACTCCAGTGTTTCTTTCGGACGATGGAACGCCTGAACGGAGAATCCCTGCTGTTTATAGTGAAGGATCAACTGATACGCCTGAACAAAGAATCCCTGCTGTTTACAGAGAAGGGTCAACTCGTACGCCTCAATCTTTCATAAAATATGTGAGGAGCATCTGGATGATATTACAAGGTAGAGGACCTACCGTTCACGGTGAAGGATCAGCTCGTATGTCTCGGTCTTTCATAGAATTTGTGAAGAGCATCTGGATGATAGTACTCGAGAACAGAAAAAGAGCACGTAATACTACTGAACAAACATTCTATACTATCATCCAGATGCTTTGTCCAGGTGTACCTTGGTCTGAAAGAAATTCAGGAGTTTTTGTATAGAATGTTTGTTCAGTAGTATTACGTGCTCTTTTTCTGTTCTCGAGTACTATCATCCAGATGCTCTTCACAAATTCTATGAAAGACCGAGACATACGAGCTGATCCTTCACCGTGAACGGTAGGTCCTCTACCTTGTAATATCATCCAGATGCTCCTCACATATTTTATGAAGGACTGAGGCGTACGAGTTGACCCTTCACTGTAAACAGCAAGGATTCTTTGTTCAGGCGTATCAGTTGATCCTTCACTATAAACAGCAGGGATTCTCCGTTCAGGCGTTCCATCGTCCGAAAGAAACACTGGAGTTCTTTTTTGGATTGTCTGTCCGGACGTGTTAGCTGCTCGTTTTCTGTTACTGAGTAATATCATCGACATGCCCCACGGTACCATCAGAAAGATAACACATACTATAACTTTGGTCCAAAAGGTTTCATCGACGATTTTGTTTGATGTTACATTTTCTCCAGGGTCATAATTTACATCCACCTCCATTCTCTGACCTATAAAGCAGTTAAACGAATGTATTAGCAATTTAACAGTATTATTCATAACAAATCTGCTAAAATCATGACTTTGAGGCTTACCATTTGCTGGGAGTGTGATGGCGATTTTATCTTCAAATCTCATTCTTTTGAGTGCTTTGACCTGAATGAGACCAACCATAGAGATTCAACTTATATATACAAATATATGGGATCGATGGCACATTCTAAGATTCGGCTTGCGTTTTGGACATTTTTTACCCTACAGTTTTTGACTATCATCAGGGTTGACGTGATTGCACCATATGCATTTTATTGAGTCCGACAGCTACATACTATAGTGGGAGGAATAGTTTTTGGGGAAATAAATTCATTCTGGCTTCTAACACTACACCAATCTCTTCTTCTGGAGATGGACTATTCAGTAAACATAACTTACAAAAGCATTCGATAGACTTAACCGAGAAAAACTGGAAAAGTACTCACCTCATATCGTGCTATGCCACCGATTCCCCAGTCTTCTCGAAAGATACAGGTGATTGACAATGAATCTATATTTTGCGAGTGGATTTCAACACCTACAATGCAAAAATAAAAATACATCCCAAGTGTTATTTAATTAGCTTATGAGACTCGGCAGAAACATGGCAAAAAACTAGTAGTTTATTTCGACTTCAACAAGCATATATAATCGTTATCAGGACCGAGACACAATCATAATATGGTTTCTACACACTAAAGACAGCAGAGGACAAGACTGCATAAATGTAACGACGGTCTAAACAAAGCTAAACGTTCCAAACAGAAATTACTAAAGCTTAATGGAAAAGACTGACTTTACCTGTGTTACCCATGACTGTAATGACGGTCTTGTTAAACTCTGAAGTCAATTTCAACTGCATAGTTTCCTGAAAGGCAGTAGCAAATTATAAGCATCAAAGATAGTATGGGTTTTTAAAGGGAATTCGGGCAAATGCAACTTGATTACCTTGCCAAGCTCTATTATAGAAAACCCTCCGGCAAAAAACGCAGAACATGATCCAGAAACATGTTTGGCATTTTTTAGTGAAGCACTGATATTAACAGAGATGTAGGGTTTCATGTCTTTCGACTTCGGTACTGAGCTCAGTAGACGCACAGGTGGGTAAGGGTAGAAAAGGCAATAAGATTCATGACTAACGATGTCTTCCCATGACTCTATATACCTTCAGTTAAAAGAAAAATAGTCTCAAATAAACAACGCAAAAGGATTTACAAACACATATAGTTGAAAACAAGACGAGACATATACCCAATGTATGAAGGTTCGACTCGGCAATCATAAGCAAGTCTTTTACTATTTCCAAAAGCCATTTTAATATTGTCATCACTGTTGCAGTTACAATAGCAAAAGAAAATAGTCTCTGAAACAATAATCACATATATAACAGCTATTAACATAATATATAACCAAAAGATAGATATATAACCTGAACTTCACTGGAAATCTATATCCTTTGGCTGGGAGAGGAACGTTGGTTAGGATTTCTTTTGGAGAGTCCACCGAAATAAGATTTCCAGACAGCAGTTCACCTTTTGTTTGCAGTTTATGTGTAGGATTCGTCGTTTCCAGGGGCAACACAACTTTGGCGTCCGAAATGTGCGGGCCAAATTCACAGTCGGACACTACATTACTGGCCATTAGAAGAAACAAAATAGCACACTGTATCATTTCTAAAAAACACAGTAGAAAAAGTTTTTCAAAATTTTAAAAAAGAGAGAAAATGGAAAAGAATACGAACAAAACTAAAACTTGTCTTTTTGAGCAATCAACATTTAAAAGAAAAAGAATTTTGTGACATTTAATACAAAAGATATCTTTCATCTTTTAATTTAAAACTAGTACGTTAGTAAATATTAATTTGGTCATAGTTTTGGAAAACATTAATGAATTAAATATTTACAATAAAGTAAATACCAACATTTGTTTTAGAAAAATAAATTCGAAAGCTTTTTTTAGTAAAAGAAATTTATTTGAGTTTTATTCTAAATTTTGATTTTTTTTTAAATATTTATTATAGAAATACAAAGTTGTAGGAAAGCGTTTTTTTGCTAAAAATCATAAGTGGTCTCTCATAAGTGGTCTCTCATAAGTGGTCTCTCTCATATTTCGCGTTTGTTTCAAACTAGTTTTATATTTATTTTAGTATATTAAGTGTCTTTTACATTTTAAAATTTTACATGTCTTAGTAGCTATCAAATGGGGGTTGAAACACTAAATTTTTTGTCACACATTTAGTCATAATATACTCTAGCTACCACCAATTCAGAGAATTTAACATTTATATATTATAACATTTATATATTACTATTTTAATTTACCGTCTAATTGATTGAGCAAACGTCCACCTTTAATTTTAAAATCAAGCTATACATACCCAAAATCAATCTAACTTTATCTAATTTTGAGTTCACTCATATTTGGTATAAGTGCACTGTTTTTTGGTATTTAAAAAGTTTTTTTTACTAAACCATATCCATTTTATTTTCTCTGACACTTCTCTCTAACCCTCTCTTCTCTCTATAAAAAAGTTGCTAGCACCATAGGTGCTAAGTGCACAACACCCATGGTGTTGTGCACCCATGGTGCATAAGCCTTATACTGATGGTGCGCAATGATGACGTAGCGGAAATTAAAGAAGAACCAACAATAGATGAAACCCTAATCTAAGGGTAACATGATGAAACCCTAATCTAAGGTAACAAAGACTGAAATTTTCAGAGATAAAAATCTATTATTCCAAAAACTTAAAATAACTTAAGGCATATGAGGCTTTATATAAGAGCTTCTCAAAACCCTAAATTATAATACAAAGAAATAAAATAAATATTTTAAAATAAAATAAAATAAAATAAAATAAAATCTTAATATAATTAGATTTGATTTAAATACATAAGATATTTGAATAAAATAAAATAAATAATGCTTTTATTTGGACTTTTTGGGCTACATCATCCTCTCCTGGTTCACAAGAATTCGTCCTCGAATTCACAGCACCACCCAAATTATTTATTTTATTTTATTCAATCGTTGGGAATTATTATATAATAGCTTCTCAAAACCCTAAATTATAATGCAAGGAAATAAAATAAATATTTTAAAATAAAATAAAATAAAATAAAATCAAATCTTAATATAATTAGATTTGATTTAAATACATAAGATATTTGAATAAAATAAAATAAAATTAATAAGGGTTTTGTTTACACTTTTTGGGCTACATCATCTGGTGCGCAAGACCCGCACCATAGGTGTTCTGCACTTAACATCTATGGTGCTAGTTTTTTTTAAAAAAAAATACAATTTTTTTTATAATAATTCGTTCCGGTTTTTTTTTAAAATTTTTTCAAAATATAAACCTAATCTATTTAGTTAGTAGTATTTTTTAATGTGTTGATGTTTTTTAAAAAGCTTATTTTTTATGTATTTTATTAAAAACATATTCTTGAAGATGTCAGAATGTTCAACAAGATTTTCAAAAACTTCAAAATTTTGTAAGAATATGAGGTTTAATCTACTAAATGAAAGTATTTTTTATGACCAAGATTAGTAAATTAGGTTATATTTGTTGTTTTTAAGGTTGTGAACATTTTGGAGAAAAAAACGGTTACATAGTCAAGAAAACTCCAATAATGGAGTTCTATCATATTCTTCTATCATTCTGATTTCTCATCTCGCTCGATGATGGCTGAGAGTTCTAATGCACATCAGCAACCTGCTGATTATCAGGTGAGCTTCCCAGCTTTAGTATCGTCCTCTGATCGCCAAAACATAAGAGAAAACCCTGTTTTCAAACCTGCAAACAACAACATTAAAGAGTCATTAGCGAAGAATTCGTTTGCTGATTTATTTAAGAACAAGAGTGAGAAGATTAATCACAATAATGTCACCAGGAACCTAGAAAATGGTGACCCTGTAATCAGTTTCGATCCTGATGATTTAACTCTTCTAAAGCAAAGGTCGAAGTTTACTTTGGTGGGAAAGTTCTCAACAGGGAAGCCAAGCTATGCAGTGGTTAAGGCTTTCTTGGATAAGTTCAGATTCAAAGGAGAATGCAATGTTACTAGTTGGGATCATAGACATATATTGATCGAATTATTTCTTAAAGAAGATCTCCTAAAGCTATGGAAGAGAAATGTTTGCCAAATAGGAGAGAAGGTGATGCGTATCCTGGATTGGGACCCATTCTTTAATCCTAGTATCAAAAATCTAGCAACACCAGTTTATATCGATTTACCTAATATTCTAGATTTTATGTACAATGAGGAAACATTAATGGAGATTGCTGGTAAGAATAAAAGTTGAGTAGAGAACACAAGTATCCACAGAGAGAATTTTAGGTAGTCAAAGTAATATTTTTCTTCTGATTATTTCATAGGTGTCAATAACCTCCTCAGCTTCTTTAAATAGGCCGAGTAAGTTAGTTAGAAAAACGGTTACATAGAGGAATATTTACAACTCAGCCCCTATATTTCTCATAAGGCCTAATTTTACTCTATATTAATAGAACTTATTAATTAAGTCCTTATTAATTACATTTAGGTCCTTAAAGGATATATTTCCTTATCAGTAGCCCCCCTAGTTCTTATATAGACAATTTATAAGAACTATTCGCTCTTCGGACTTTACTCTAAGTAAATACAACTTCATTCATTTCGCCTCTTTATTATGATTAAGCCCAATGACTTGCAACTTCTCTTCGAATCTAAAAATAAGTGCAAATAAATTCCTTAATCACTTCGAACCCGCTAACTTGAAATGCAACCTTGCCTTTACTTCAAATATTGTTACTAGAGACATAACTTTGTTTATGCTTCAAACTTTTTGATCCCTACTTGAAAGATTGATTAGACCCTTCTAGATAGGTCTATGACACTACACGTTTCCTTTACGTTTCACATTCCACCCAATGAGAGCAACTCACCAGTTTTACCTCTTCAAATTCTCAACGTCATTTCTTTTAGCTATAAATACTCAGCTTTACCTTCACTAAGAACTTTTTAGATAAATCACTTCAAAGTCATCTTCATCATGTTCTTCATCTTCATCCTATTCTTCATCAATCTTCAAGTCATCTTCATCCTGTTCTTCAAAAACTCCACCTTGTTCAGCCATTAAAACAACTTCTCAGATCGATACCTATTGTATGAGAAGATATCCCAAATACAAAAGATCTAAACCCAGAAAACCAAGAACAGCAAAGAAATCTCTCTTTCCTGGTTCTAGCAATCAAGTATTCGGTGCCTACGATTATCTTTGTATTGGAGAGAGAGCTGAAGAATACAGAGCAGCTGGGTTGATCTACAACAGTCCTCACTCCTCCCTTACCACCTTCAAGTACGGTAACTTCGATCCCAATCTTGCTACTTCATCTCTAGCTTCAAACCCAGAATCTAACCAACAACCTTTCCCTCCTTGAAATCCACCTACTTCTCCACCATTAAGACCTCATCGAAAATCTAAGGGTGTCACTTCTGACAAACCACCAGCTGATAAAAATCCACAACTCAAATTGCCTATCCCACAATTCGAAGCAACTAGAAAACTTCAACCCAAATCACTTACCATTCAATCCGAAGCTGTTAAAGTTAAACCACGCAAAAAATCAACCTTTCTAGAAATGGGTGATGACGTAGAGACCTCTTCTCCTTCCCCACAAGAAGTGGTTGACACTACACCAGAGAGTAGTCAACCAATCCTTGTGACTCAAACTGAAACTCAAATCCGAAGTCGTCCCGATGAAGCTACCAACGAGGGCAACAACAAAGAAAATGATTCTGAGGCTACTGAATCTGATGCCGAAGAGGAATCCGAGGCTGACGAGGTAATCCCTCCGAAGAAAAGTCGAGGAAAGAAACCTCTCATTACACTCCCTGAGGATGTTGCTGCTTTGGTTCAAGAAAATCTTCAATCACTTTCTCCTCGGTACATTCTTGCCCTAAAGAATGTATCGTATACTTACTACCTCAAATCAGAGAAAGAGGAACTCAGAAAACTATGGGGATTAACAGATAACATGGTTCTTCGACTACCAGTAGAAGGAGAAACACCTCTGAGCTGTCAGAAAGACGAACTGGTAGTCTACCCTGAGCTCTTCAACTGGGGACTTCGATTTCCCCTCGATCCAATGATTGTAAGGTACTTCGAAATTCTCAAGTTGTGCCCAACACAGGTTACCCCAAACCAACTATTCACTTTATTCTCCGCCATTATGGTGTCGAGGTTAGGAGGCATCCCCCTCGAAATTGAGGACTTCATCTCACTGACCAAGATCTCAAATGGGCCAGTCTTACCATTCTATTACCTAACACTGGAGGACGATCTGAAGATTATCGATGACCTCCTCGAAGCTGATAAATTTTGGAAACAAAGGTTTGTCTTTTTATCAGGAGCTTGGGAAAACGGCAAAGAGATTTCCGATGACAACCCCTCAAAGCTTACTCTCACCTGGAGAGATAGCAGTAAGTGAATTATTGTTATACTGTTAATATTTCCTTATCTTATTACGCTTAGTTGAATTAACGAAGTCGATTTTTCTGACTATTTACTCTTTTCACAGAAATTCCGAGGAGATTCAAAAGTCGTAGAAAAGCTGCAAAAGACATCTTCAAGAAAATGGCTGAATGGGCAGAAAAAGCTTGGGGAAATGGCTTTCACTCAGCCTTTCAACCAATCAACTTCGTCAACAGCCACCCGTGGCGCATCACCTTGGGAGCTGACTTTCCTGAAGATCCGATGTCCCCCCCAGATCCCATCATAGCAGTCCAAAGAATACTCGCACCAGATGGGAAAACCTACCTTCCTACCAGGAATCGAAGTGACAGTCACCTGCCACTGAAGAAGAAGGGAACGCTAACCCTCAAAAAAGCTAACACAAGCAAGGCTAACCCTTCCAAAACTTCGAATCGTGCAGGAAAACGAAAAATGCCTTCATCTCAACTTCCCCCAATATCCGAAGAAGATGAACCTGCACTTAAAAAGAAAAAGAAAGAAAGTAGCACTCCAAAGAAGAAAAAAGGCAAGTCCACTACTCCTCTGAAGAAGAACGAGGCTGACATGCTTGAAGAGGTACTGGCTTCCGAGGTGCATGTGAAAACTTTTATTGAAAAAAATCCTCAAGGGGGACTGGGACTAGGAGACAGCCAAGAAGACGATTACCTTAACCTTGAAAATCTCAATTTAAGCGGGGATTTTACGTTTACTGGTGAAGGCTCTCAGCCCACCAACATCATTCCATCGACTTCTACTGGGATTGCCTTGGCTTCAATATCTAACGCCATTGTTCCTGTCTGTCATCACCCATCAAACTTTCCCAATTCAGACAGATTCGATGAGGTAACTTCAATTCTCCAACCTTTTACAAATTTAAGTACTGCAGCCAAAAAATTATGTGAAGAGGTGAACAATTCACATACTCAACTGGAGCTCCTTGCACAAAAGTTAATCAAGAGCAAAAAGGAAACAGAATCTGAAAAGACTTCGAAAAATAAAGCACTTCAAGATTTCGAGGCTGAAAAAAGAAAGCTTCTTAAAGAGCATAAAGAAGAAATCGAAGCCCTGGAGGCTTCTCATCGATTGGCTTTGGAAAATCTAAAATCTCAACATTCTACTGCTATTTCTGAGGCAAAGAAAAAATCTACCGAAGCTGAAGATCTTGCTAAGAAAACTCAGAAAGACCTGGAAGATTTTCAAACTCAGCTAACAACGCTTCGAACAAGATTCGACGCGGAAAAGAAAGCTGCTGTTAAGAAAGCCGAAGCTGCTGTTGGTTCTGTGATGCTTGATGGTATTAAGAAAGCTCAAACTGATACAACTATTGACCTTCTTCGAGAAATCCATGCGGCCTATCCGCGGTTGAATTTAACAGAATTTTGGAAGCAAATCCCAGAAGGAAAGCGTCCAAAAGAAGCATTCGAGGCGCCACCAAGCTCCTCAGAAGAAGATGACGCTTCAGAAGAAGATGAATCATCGGAAGAAGAAGATGATAACTAAACATATGTCGCTTTTGTTTTTTGCGTGTTTTAATTAAGTAGTTTATCCTTTTTTGTAAGCTTCAAATTTTATCCAATGAGACAAGCAACTTTCTTAATATTTCAAATCTCTGGTGCACTTATAAAATATGATACTTCAAAGAATTGGATGCACTCATAAGACGTGGAACCTCGAAATTTAGATGCACTCATAAGACGTGGCACCTCGAAAATTAGGTGCACTCATAAGACGTGGCACCTCGAAAATTAGGTGCACTCATAAGACGTGGCACCTCGAAAATTAGATGCACTCATAAGACGTGGCACCTCGAAAATTTGGTTGTTTCTTCAAAGCTATTGCTTCGGAAAATTATTTTGAGTCAACTTTCAAAGATGATCAGTCTTTGCCCAGTTACCAAAATAATAAATCACCCATCATAATACTAAACAACCAATGGCCAAAAGAAATTTTATTAAAAACTTGAGAATAGTTAACGAGACACCTCGTTAAAACCTTTCTGGGCCAACAGATAAGGAAAGAGTATGTCTGTTTTACAAAAATTTGAAGTTCAATTTTACTCACAGTACAATTTCAAATGCTCTATATTCCAAGGGTGCTTGAGCATCCTCCCCTCGCGATCAGACAACCTGTAGGAACCTGGCTTGACCTTCATTTTGACTTCATAAGGACCCTCCCAATTCGGAGCCAATTTTCCGAGGTGCTTGTCCTTAGTATGAAGAAATACTTTATCGCCAATCTTGAACTCTCTCTTCTTCACTTTAGCATCGTACCTACTTCTCATTAAGGTCTGATAATGAACCACATTCAAATGTGCCTTAACCCTCTTTTCTTCTAACAAATCAAGTTCAACCCTTCTAGCTTCATCATTATCTGCTTCGGAATATTGCAATAACATGTAGGAAGGCAATGTAGATTCAGCAGGGCACATAGCATCCATCCCATAAACTAAAGAAAAAGGGGTCTCTTTTGTGGCTTCTCTAGGGGTTGTTCGATATGCCCACAACACTTCTTGAAGATAATTTGGCCATTTCCCTGCTGCTCCTGCCAAATTCTTCTTTAAACCCTCCAAAATAGATCTATTTGTAACTTCTACCTGTCCATTTGCTTGGGGGTGGAAAGGAGTAGAAAACCATTGATGTATTCCTTTCGAAGAGCAAAAAGAATCCATTTCCTTGTTATTAAATTGGGGACCGTTGTCCGTTGTTATTTTTTGAGGAACTCCAAAACGGTAGCAGATGTTACTTTGAATAAACTTGATTACATCCTTAGCTTTTGTCCCAGCTAAAGGTTCTGCTTCTGCCCACTTCGAAAAATAATCAACCGCAACAATAATCATCTGTCTTCCACCTGAAGCCATAGGTAATGGTCCTACTAAATCAATCCCCCACCTATCGAAAGGAACCGCCTCTGATATTGTCATTAGGGGTACTGCTGGTTTATGTATTAATTTTGCATACCTCTGACAAGTATCACAGCTTCGAACTAATATCTTGGCATCCTGCATTATGGTAGGCCAGTAATACCCTGCCAACAATACCCTACGCGTTAAAGCTTTGAATCCACAATGAGCTGACCCATCTCCATCATGTAATTCAGATAGAATATTTTGAGACTCTTGCTTACTCAAACACCGTAACAAAGGTTTCGACGCAGATCTCTTGTACAATACCCCGTCTAATACCACATAGCCAAGAGCTTTATACTTTATTTTCTTGAGCAAGTGTTTATCAAGAGGTAGTATTCCCTTCGAAATAAAATTTAACAAGTCAAACCTCCAACCACCTCGAACGCGCATCAGATCATTCACTACCTCTTCAACAAATTCACATTGGTCAGAACTCAATATAACCGAGGGCAATGGTTGTGTCACGATCCATGGATATTCTTCAGAGTAAGCCATTGTTGCTAAAGAATCAGCCATAGTGTTGCTACCTCTTTGAATATGCTCCACCTCGACATTTTCAAACTGTGCCATCATAGCTTGTAGTTCTTGCAAGTACAAAACCAAACGATCCTTTTTAGCTTCTGAAACCCCTTTAACATGGTTAACTACCAACTGCGAATCTGTTTCTAAGCGCACAAATGTTGCCCCACAAATCTTTGCTAACCGCAACCCTGCTAGCACAGCTTCATATTCAGCTTCATTGTTCGAAGCATGAAATCCAAATTTTATAGCTTGAAACATAAATTCTCCTGTTGGTGCCACCAATTCAACTCCTGCACTCGACCCTTTGTTACTAGATCCTCTATCTGTTCGTACTGTCCACGTCGGATTCGTGCTTTCTTTTTCACCTTTTTCCTCTTCGGGTCTACTCGAATGAAACTCAACCAAGAAGTCTGCTAAGGCTTGTGCTTTGATAGCTGTTCGAGGAGAGAATAACACGTCGAAATCTCCTAATTCTACAGACCACTTAGTCATCCTTCCTGAGATATCTGGCTTTTGCAATACATTTTTCAGTGGATAGGAAGTTCGAACCACAATCGTATGTGCCTGGAAATAAGGACGCATTTTTCTCGCTGCCACTACTATGCACAATGCCAATTTTTCGAGCTTCAAATAACGTTTTTCAGCATCAACCAAACTTTTACTGACATAGTAGACGGGCTTTCGAAATTCTTGAATCTTCGCTGATCAAAACTGCACTCACTGTATAATCCGATACAGCTATATACAAAAATAATTGCTCACCCTTTCGAGGCTTTGATAATATTTCAGGAGAGGACAAAAGATTTTTGATCTTCACAAAAGCTTCTTCACAATCCGAAGTCCACTCAAAATTATTTGGTCGACGCAACACCTGGAAAAAAGGCAAGCACTTATCTGAAAAACGAGAGATGAATCTGTTCAAAGCTGCTAACCTGCCTGTTAACATTTGCACTTCTTTGATATTCCGAGGTGAAGACATTGATATCAGAGCCTTCAACTGCTCTGGGTCCACTTCGATTCCTCTTTCACTAATCACGTACCCCAGAAACTTACCAGATCGGACCCCAAATGTACATTTTTCTGGGTTCAACTTCAATTGTATGGCTCTGAGATTCAAAAACGTCTCTTCTAAATCATCAATGTGTTCATCATCACTTTTGCTCTTGACAAGCATATCATCGATGTACACTTTGATATTCCTCCCTATTTGTGAAGCAAACGCCTTATTCATCAGCCTCTGATATGTAGACCCAGCATTTTTTAATCCAAACGGCATTACTCTATAACAGTGTAAACCTCGGTCGATGATAAAAGTTGTGCTTTCTTCATCCTCTGGATTCATTCGAATCTGATTATACCCTGAAAATGCATCCATGAATGTCAAGATTTTATTTCCAGAAGTAGAATCCACTAACTGGTCAATTCGAGGCACTGGAAAAGGATCTTTTGGGCAGGCTCTGTTTAAATCTGTGAAGTCTACACACATTCGCCATTTCCCGCTCTTCTTTTTCACCACCACAGGATTAGCCGTCCACCTCGGATAATTGGACTCCCTGATATGCCCCATTTTATACAATCGATCTACCTCAGCAACTATGGCCTCAGATGTTTCCAACGAAAAAGCCCTTCTTTTTTGAATTATCGGCTTGATCTTCGGATCCACCGCCAAGCTATGACATATGATATCACTTGGGACCCCCACTACGTCCTCGGACCTCCAAGCAAATACGTCCAAATTCTCAGACAAAAAATTCAACAATTTTTCTCGCATTGATAAAGACAGCAAAGTCCCAATTCGAAGTACCTGCCATTATTGAAAACATATTCTTCTATTTCCTCACTGACCACCACAGAACTCGGGGTTGACCTCAGATCATCAATTCCCTCGTCTGTACCACCAGAAGACAACCCCCCAAACTGCTAATTCTCCATCGGATCATCAGTACTTTTGCCACGTAGTCTAAACGCAGCAGCGTAACACTCTCTTGCCACTTTTTGATCACTTCGAACTACGCCGACTCGATCCTCGATCACATACTTCAAACATTGATGAACCGTAGAGACTATAGCATACATTTTAGCCAACCACGACCTTCCAAAAATAGCGTTGTAGCTCGATGGACAATCTACCACCATAAAAAGTACTTGTACTTTCTTTTTGAAAGGCCCCTTTCCCAAAGAAATCTCACCTTCGAACTCTCCTATCACATTTGCTGTTGCACCAGTAAACCCAATGATAGTTCTCTCTGACTTTTCTATTCGAGGCGGAGCGGTTAATCTATCATATGTTGACTTGAACAACACATTAGCAGAGCTCCCAGCATCAATTAACACTCGTCGAATCTCCACCCCACATACTTCTGCTCCTATGACCACTGCATCTTCATGTGGCCCAGTAATTCCTCTCAAGTCATCCCCATCGAAAATTATAAAGGGGACACCTCTCTTATTGCCTAGGTGCACCGATGCTCCTCCCTCAATTTGACGCGTTAAATTCACTATATGTCTCTTCCTCGAATTATTAGTGTTGTAAGTCATTGAATCTCCCCCAAATATTGTCAGTGACTCAAAGAAGGCACACAAATATCGAACACGTCCCTGACGCATCGACTCATCTACTGACATCAACAATAATCGACTAGGGTCTGGGTCGACATATTCCGAAGCCACATCAAACTCTTCACCTGCAGCGTCTAAAATCATCAGTGCAGTTTCCTGCTTGGAATTAGGATTACCAATTTTCTGAGTTGCAGCTTTAGCATTCTTTTTGACATACTCCAGCAACTTTCCATTTTCTATCAGAATCTGCATCTCTTTCTTCAAAGCAATACAATCATTTGTATCATGCCCAATATCTTCATGATACCTGCAGAACTTGTTATTGAGTTCCTCTCTTGGCCTATTAATCGCTGGTGGCTTTCTGAAATTTACTGTTCCCCTGGTTTTTTCATATATCGAAGCCACACTTTCAGTCAAATCTGCATAATATTCTGGTCTTACCCACACATTCGATCTGGATCTGAACTGTTGTTGATTAT
The DNA here is from genome assembly GCA_036936605.1 of Limnanthes douglasii subsp. nivea. Classification (NCBI taxonomy): domain Eukaryota; kingdom Viridiplantae; phylum Streptophyta; class Magnoliopsida; order Brassicales; family Limnanthaceae; genus Limnanthes; species Limnanthes douglasii. The sequence continues at coordinate 230,293,961 of JAUPFV010000005.1, read as the reverse complement.
TAGAATTGTGTTGATTATAACCCCCTTGGTACGAGCTCGAAGCTCCTCGGTTAGAAACGTTTTGATTACCCCTCGGACGCGATGAGTTATTGTTCGAAGTGTTCACTTGACTATTCCCTTTCTGAATAGTACTGCCTCCTCCTCGAACCCGCGTCGACTCTTCGACCTTGATCTGATCTTCAACATGAGCCATAAGAGCTCCAAATGTTAATGCCCTATGCCTTGTAGTCTCATATGCTAAATCTCCTGGCAACAGTCCTTGTCTAAACGATGCCATAGCCACCGCCTCTTCACAATCATCTAGTCCAGATTTTGTTGTCACAAATCTTTTGGTATAATACTTCAACTTTTCTCCCACAGCTTGCTTGCATTGTATTATTGTATCCCCATTAGCCCTCATTTCTTTGCTTCCCACAAACTGTCTTAGAAAAGCCGTGTAGAAGCCTCTAAAATTTGCAATTGACTCCTTAGGAATTTTGTTGTACCATTTTAGTGCAGTTCCCTTGAATGTCTGAGAGAATGCTCTACACACCAATTTATCGTCGTCTTTGAAATTAGTCATATAGTTTTGAATTGTTCTATATGGTCATCGGGATCTTGAGTCCCATCAAACTTGTCAATTTTGGAAATGTCAAACCGCCTCGGAAGCGGCACAGATCTAATCTCCCTGATCAATGGTGAGTCCCTCCAGTCGACCCCTTGAACATATTGGTCTTCGTTTCTCATCCCAACAGTAGCATATAAACTTGACTCACCTTCATATTTTCGAGGTGAATATTTCCGAAGCGAATATTTCTGAGGCGAATATACTCGCCTTTCCTTCCTTTGCTTCCCTTCCTTATACACTTTAGCTGACCGGAGCTCATGTCCTCCTCTTAACTGGCCTCGAGAATGTTCGTACCTCGGTGTTTCATCTGACTCCGAATTTTCGAAATCCTCTTCATCACTAGAGTCCGCGTACCGTTCCTTCTGCAATTTTCCCTTTCTTTTTATTCCACTATACTCTTTCTTCCGTTCAAAATGTACTTTACGGAGTTCATATTGAACGTCGCCGTCGTCATTTGACGGATCCGATTGATCATCTTGATCGCCTTTTTCTATTTTAGACCTAAGTCTAGCGCCATCATTATTTTCCTTCTTTTTTACCAATTCATCAAGCTCTGCCACCTTTCTTATCATCTCATTCATTTTACCTTCGAAATCAAATTGGTTTGATTGAGTTGGAATTGATTTACCTGCCTCTTGCAAATCAGATTTCAATGTTTCCATAGCCTTTTGAACAGATGGATTGTCACCTTCTTCTGAATTCATCTTCAGCGAAAAACTAGACAAAAAATTCCAGAAAACGAAAAAAAACTCGAACGAAAAGCTTCAGAAAACGAAAAAACTCGAGACTCGATTTTTTATCTGTCGATCAAGGTATCTTCGTCCCCTCCTTCTAGCGCCAATTTGGTAAGAATAAAAGTTGAGTAGAGAACACAAGTATCCACATAGAGAATTTTAGGTAGTGAAAGTAATATTTTGCTTCTAATTATTTCATAGGTGTCAATAACCTCCTCAGCTTCTTTAAATAGGCCGAGTAAGTTAGTTAGAAAAACGGTTACATAGAGGAATATTTACAACTCATCCCCTATATTTCTTATAAGGCCTAATTTTACTCTATATTAATAGAACTTATTAATTAAGTCCTTATTAATTACATTTAGGTCCTTAAAGGATATATTTCCTTATCAATTGCGAAATCTATTGGGAAACCATTAAGTGTATGGGTTCCATCTTTAAACAGAGCTAGGGCTAACTACTGTAGACTATGGGTTGTTATTGATGTTTCTAAAATGCTTCCTAAAAAGATCAAAATCAAATTTGGTACCTTACTTCTACTGGAAGAATCTAGTCTATCATAATCATCCTTCCTACTGTACTGAGTACTCTCACCTGGGTCATTCACCAAACCAATGCAAGAAGACCAAGCAAAGGGCTGCTGATGGAAAGATCTGCACCAATGATCAAGTAACTGATCAGTTGATTCCTCCATTCCAGATTGTGAGGAAAGAAAGCAAAATCAAATCAGTAGTTGTTAAAGAGAATGCTAATACTAATGATGACAAGTCGGGAAAGGAATTCCCTAGATCTCCTCCAAAAGGCGTGGACTCTGAAGAAATAATAGGAGCTCTTCAGCTTCTGGATTTTGTTCCATCTAGTTTGGTTGATTCATCTGAAGGTCAATCTGGTAATAGTTTGTTTGAAGGAGGTTCCCCTATAAAATATTCCACGGGTAGCCTTCCTTTGTCGTCTGCAAGGAAACAGACAGGAGATAAGAAGAATGAACTCAAAAAGAGCAAGAAAATAAGAATTCTGAATACCAAGGGGGTTATCTCCTCCAAAGCTTTGCAACATAAAATTTTCATAAAAAACTCTAAAATATCTAATTAATGATCTCGATTCTTAGTTGGAATGCTCGGGGCATTGGTAACAAGACAACCCAATCAAGAGATCCAAGAAAATATGTTTCCTTGCAATTCAAGAGCCTATGGTAAGTGTATCTAACCTTCCTTCTATTTCTACAAAGCTTGGTTTTCATGGTCATACAGGTAACTGCAGCAACAAAATTTGGGTTTTGTGGAGCAAGGATTTTGAGGTGGAAGTTCTGTCTAATGAAGATCAGTATGTTCACCTTAAGGTTAAGCATAGTATGTATCCTAAATATTTCTTGGTTACTTTAATCTACGCTAAATTCACTATAAGTTTAAGGAGTTTGCTCTGGGATGGTATCAGACAAATCGATGCTCAAGATAAGGGTCGGATTTTGTTAGGGGACTTTAATATTATTGCTAGACCTGAGGAGCAGATTCATTGTACCAAAAGTTCGAATGCAAGTATGGAAGATTTTAACAGCCTAATGATGGGTTGCAATCTAGTTGATATAGGATTTTCGGGTAATAAGTTCACGTGGACAAACGGTAGACAATGGCGTAGACTGGACAGGGTTTTGGCTAATGACATTTGGATAAATAGTGTGGAAAACACTACTGTTTTTCATCTACCTAAAACTTGTTCCGACCACTCCCCATTACTTATTAATATAGATTTATCCATACCAAAAAGAAAAACTAATTTCCAATTCCTTAATATGTGGTGCCTACATGAGGATTTCTACAAAATTGTTGAAGAAAGTTGGGTTGTGGATTACACTGGTTCTCATCTATTCAAGTTCTGGTTTAAACTAAAGCATCTAAAATCTTCTCTTAAAGTCTGGAACAAGAATGTTTTTGGTAACATTTTCGACTCGGTAAAAAGTCAAGAAGGTATTATTAATGATCTTGAGAACAAAGTCTTATCGTCTAATTCTAATGATGATAAAAAAACTTTGAGAAAAGCTAAAGATAAACATATTGAGCTTCTTTAAAGGGAGGAAGAATTCTGGATTCAGAAGTCTCATACTCGGTGGTCTAAGGATGGGGATAGAAATACGACATTCTTCCACAATTATGTAAAAAGAAGGCATAGAAAATCAAGTATTAATCGTATTTGGGTCAACAATAAATGGTTGGAGGATGATGAATCCATTGGTCAGTCTTTTGTTGACCATTTCAAAGGCCTGATTCAAGATTGTCCTAATACATGGTATCCCAATATGCTTAGAGACTACATTCCCAAGTTGGTGTCTAATGAGGACAATAATATGTTAATGGTTTTGCCTACGGAAAATGAGATCTATGAGGTAGTCAACAGGCTGGATCCTAATGCTGCGGCGGGGCCTGACGGGTTTAATGGTAAGTTCTACAAGTTTTGTTGGGCTATCATCAATGAGGATCTCTGCAATGCAATTAGGGAATTATATTCTGAGGGTATTTCATTCTCTATGGGAATCTATGCTGCAATTCTTTGCTTAATACCTAAAAATGATGCTCATAAAAGGTGGTCTAATTTCAGACCTATAAGCCTAACCACTCTCCTAAGCAGGATCATCTCGAAAACTATAAACAATAGACTGTCTTCTATCCTCCCTAAGCTTATTTCAGCTGAGCAAGGGGCATTTGTCAAGGATATGAGTATTCACGAAAACATAATGGCGGCCGAGGAATTAGCTGTGGATTTACCTAATAAAATCAGGGGAGGTAATATCATGATAAAATTAGATATGGATAAGGCCTTTGATCGAATTGATCATACCTTTATTCTATGTGTTCTTGCTAAGTTTGGTTTCAGAATGGATTTCTTAAACCTGATAGAAAGAAATATTGCTAATTGCAACTTCTCTATGGTGGTTAATGGCGTTTCAAGGGGCTATTTCAAGTCAAATAAAGGGATCAGACAAGGTGACCCACTGTCACCAAGTCTGTTCATTCTTAGTCAGGAATATCTAATAAGGGGCCTGAAGAAGTTATATTTTGATTACCATAATGCTAGCTATAAAGCAAGAGGGAATGTGCACTTATCTAGTCTTTGTTTCGTTGATGATATTCTCCTATTCTGCAATGGGTCTTCAAGTGTTGTAAAGAAAATAATGAGAGAGGTCAGTCATTACGAGGAGACCTCAGGTCAAGTTATTAATAAAAAGAAGTCTCTGATTATTACCTCAGTTAGAAGCTCTATAAATAATGTCAGAAATTTGGAGAGTCTTTTAGGCTTCAAGAACAGCAGTCTTCCATTCAAATATTTGGGAGCTATTATAGGAAAAAATAAGGTCAGAAACTTTGATGGCCTTATTGCAAAAAATCTAAATAAAATCAGTGATTGGGACCACAAAAATATGTCATTCGGAGGAAGGTTAATTCTTGTTCAATCAGTGTTATCTAGCTATCCTATTTTTGTAGCTCAAAACACTGAAATCCTTAAATCTATCACAAAGAAGCTGGAGGTCATCTATAATAAATTTTTGTGGGGCTCTAAAACTGAAAAGGCTGCAACTATTTGGTGTAAGTGGGCTGGTCTTTGTAAGAGCTACGAGAATGGTGGTTTGAACTTACAACGATTAAATGATATGGTTGAGGTTTATTCTTACAAGCTATGGTTTATTTTAAGAAAGAATGATTCTGTTTGGGCTACAATAATGCAATCTATATATTTTAATAATTGTCACCCTCTTACTGTCTCTCTAAATCCTAAATGCTCATCTATATGGAAGATGATTTGGAGAATTCGGGACAGTGCTGAAAAACATATTTTTTTTGGCAAATAGAGTCTGGAAATGTTGATCTTCTGGTGGATAAATGGTGTAACAAAGAAGCGTTTAAAGTGTTCAATGATCAGGATGATAGGAGTCTTCGTGAAGGTCAAATGGTTAAGGATTTTTGGGGCTCTGGTAGTTGGAACATCTCTATGCTTGAAAATGTTCAGGAACAGAATCAGATCCAACAGGTTCTTAATACCAAGGTTAATAATGATGGTAGAGACTTGATTATTTGGAATCTAAGTGAGAATTGTCAGTTTAACTACAAAAACACTTGAAAAGAAATTTATGCTAAGGGGACTAGCTCTTATCTGTATAGCAGGTTGTGGAACTGTATTATTCCTCGCAAGTGCTCCTTTCTTCTATGGCGATCTTTAAAGGGGTGGCTGCCAGTCGATTATGTGATGCAAAAAAGGAAAATACAGTTAGCATCTAAGTGTCAGCATTGCTATAACACTGAAAACATTAAACATATTTTAATCAGATGCCAAAAAGCTTGGGAGGTGTGGTCTTTTTTTGCTGCCTATTTTAATGTTCAAATTTTTCGAAACATCTCAGTCTCTCATATGGTAAGGAATTAGTTCTGGTCTACTGGGAAAAGGGTTCAAATTCGTACAATTATCCCTTCTGTGATTGTTTGGGTAATTTGGAATGCAAGGAATAAGAAAAAAATGGAGAATATTGACGTTTCATCTTCTAATGTCATCAGTAAGGTTCTCTATATTCTTTCTAGTTTGGACAATGCTAAGATGCTTAAAACTAAGCACTGGGACAAGGATAAAAGCACATGACTGGTTTTTGGCTGCTTTAATCAGTTGGAAAGGTCAATCACTCCTATTTCATTAAAATGGGTCTGCCCTAAGCTGGGTCGTTTCAAGCTTAACTCTGACGGGTCGTGTGATGGGTCTGGTGAAAGCTTTGGTGGTGGATTGGTCAGGGACTCGACGGGCACTGTAATTTTCAGCTATGGTTCTACATATAGGAAATGGATGCCTATTGTTGCTGAGACCAGAGCATTGCTAGATGGTCTGCTTCTTTGTTATGAAAAAGGAATTAACTCCCTGGATATAGAGACAGATTCCAATGTTCTAGTTCAAATGTTACACTCTAATTCGGCGCTTTGGTATCTAAAAGGTCTGGTCTCTTGATGCTATAAACTTATTTCTACTAACATGAAAGTAAGTCATGCTTACAGGGAGCAAAATGTTGCCGCAGATTACATGGTGAAGCATACAAGGGAATTGAATAGGGACATGTTTCTCACGGGAGGGGAAATCCCTAACAACCTAAGGGCTATAGTTTTCCTGGAAGGTCTCGGTATTGGGTATGTCAGGTTAACCCAAACCTAAATCGTTGTTTCTGGTTAGAAAGATTACCTGAAGTATGGTGGGTCGGCCTCTCTCGTCTATAGGTGATTAATGAATTTCAGAATGATTTGTTGATGAATCGCACTGGACTTACATGCAAGATTCGCCATTTGGACCGCTGATTTTAGTCACTTTTCTCCTGATTCAAAGCAAAAGGATTAAGAAAACTAAAGGGTATATCAAATTCTGGCAAATCGAAACCGAAAAATACCTTTTGATAGTTCAAGCGACTGTTAAAATTTGTGTCGAATCTTGAGAATGGATCCAGCAGTGTCCATGGCTGCATGCAAGGCTAGTTAGTAAAGAAATAAATTGTTTGGTTCGAAGATGATTTAAACAGTCTGAGAAAGAAGTTATTTCAGAGGCCTGTAAGCTTTTAGGAGGAAGTCTATCACTGAGCCTCACCAAAAGATTTGCTCCTAAAAGTCTAAGGTTCCAAATCGGACAGTGTATGTGTTTTTATCAGGGTAAGTCAATGAAGGGAGCTTCTTCTTAGCTGCATGGGATCAAATGAGATGAAGGGGTCGTCCAGATCTGGAAAGAGTGGCTAGGGTTTTTGTCGATTATGTTTTGATATTGTTTATAAGTGGCTATGGTGAGAGGTTATAAAATTATAGAGGCTTTTGGCCCATTAAGCTGCTATGGACAGCGTATAGACCTTCTGTTCAATTTTAATAAATGCCCAATTTGGAAAAAAAAAGGTTATATTTGTTTTTTGGGTGAACTTATGATACACTTAATGTTTTTGCTTCATTAATGGCAGTTCTGTAATAAAATGAAATTTTGGGGTTAATCTGATAAAAAAGAGGCAAACATGAATCCAAAGACATTCTTTGGGTAAACTTAGGATTGGTATTGGTTATATATACGCGAACCTTAATTTAATTATAAACCAACATCCAACCTTTTTTAATTGATCCAAGCCCAACCTATTTTAACTGATCAAATAAAATGATCACTTACGATTAATTTATTGTATTTTATTTTATACTAATTTCATTAAAATTTATTACTTAGTTAACAAATCTCTTTGAATTAAAATTTAATTTTTTTTTCTCATTCTTTACCCAAATACTACATCATTCTTTTCTTCTTCCTTGATTTCACCCTCCAAATTTCTGCACAATCAAGTAGAACACATGACAGAAACCGAACAACAGCTCCCAAGGGGGTAGCCGAGTTGGTTGACTAAGGAATGCTTCTGACCAAAGGTCATGAGTTCGAGTCCCTCTACATACGCTTTCTCAGCTGAGCCTGTCACCTTGTGTGGTTTACCTTATGGCGTCGGTTTGCAGGCTATTGTGTCAGACTGAGGGTTTACCCTGTGCGCACTCATTGCACTCTGAATAACGGATGTGGTTCCCTCCGAAAAAAAAGAAACCAAATAACACGACTCAATCCTCTCAACGAACCTCAATCTCAATCATTGGTTCCACAAAAACAAGGCCCAAATTTTCCTCATTCACACTATTCACAAAAAAGACATATACTCTTTAACTAGAAGATTTTGGCTTACCGGAAGCCGACCTTTGGTCATTATACAGAAACAAAAAAATGATAGCTTACCAAACATAAACACTTGATTCAACCCTGGCATACATTCATTTTTTTTCCAGATTTTTTGTTTTGCATTTTGCTTATAGAGTTCCGTAGTTGTGATTACTCAATAAGAAATTAGGGTTTATGAAAAAGAGAAAGTGATTTTTATTTTAAGTATTTCTTTTAATTTTTTTCTTCATCTTACATCTCACGAATTTAGGTAAAAATTCATTCTTTATTTAGTAAAAATCAGAAAAACAAATGGATTAGTTCAATACCTGAAGGACTAATTTGAGACAAACACGAAACATGGAGGACTAGTGGTGATTTTTATTTTATAACCACCGATAGCTCCTCAATAACAAAAGATTAAAATTAAATTGTGTCACGACTTTTAAAATATCAAACTTATTTATCACTTGTCACTCAATATCAAACTTATTTACCAATAACCATCCAAGACTTAATAAAGTAAAAATAACAATATGGTGATAAATGAGTATTTACATATAATCACCTATTAGTTCCAAACGCACCTACATATTTCTCTCTCCTATTTTTATAAATATCATATTTTTATAACCATAACTAAAATAATCTAAAAATACCAATGGTTTTTTAAGACAAACAAAACTATATAAATGAAATATATATATTAATTTTTTAATTACATAATTATGTGTAATTGGGTTGGAAAATAAGTTTCGATAAAAAAACTGATTTTCAATTGTGGAATTTGATGAGATAAAAGCTCAGTCAAATACCAAAAATATTTTTTTAAAGAGAGAATAAGGCTAAATAATTTAGAAATGAAAATATAGAGAATTGATGGTAAAATGGCATAAGAATACGAGTGTGTATTTCATGAATCCTCTCTTTTACACTCATGCCTCTCATATTTATATTAGTCACATATACTCATTATCTTTCCATATTAATTAATTTCAGATAATAAACGAGTGACAACGTTCCTATCGTTTCTTAGTAACTTATTACTCAATATAAATATGCTTTATAAAGATGAGATGTTGCAGATGAGGTGTTGAAGATGAGGTGCTGAGGAAGAAGTTTTGAGATATGGTACTGAAGATGAGATGCTGAAGAGGGTATTACTGCTGACCGAGCACCCTGAAGGTGAGGTGTTGAATGGGGTGTTGCTGCTGACTGAACCCCCTAAAGATGGGTGCCAAAAAGGGTGTGGCAGCTGACTGCCCCCCCCCCCCTAAAGATGAGGTGCTAAAGTGGGTGTTACTACAGACAAAGCCCTCTGAAGATGAGGTGCTGAATGATGCGTTATTGCTGACCGAGTTCCCTCAAGATGAGGTGCTGAAGGAGGTGTTGATGCTGACCAAACCCCGTAAAGATGAGATTCCCAATAGGGTGATGCTGCTGGCTGAGCCTATTAAATATGAGGTGGTGAAGGGGGTGATGCTGATGACCCCTCTAAAGATGAGATGCTGAAGGGGGTGATGCTGCTCATCAAGCCTCTTAAAGATGAGGTGCTGAAGGGGGTGTTGCTGCTAACCGAGCCCTCTAAAAATGAGGTGCTGAAGGGGGTGATGTTGCTGAACGAGCCCCTCAAAGATGAGGTGCTAAACGGGGTGATGTTCCTGACCTAGCCCTCCTGAAGATGAGGTGTTGAAGAGGGTGTTGTTGTTGACCGAGCCCCCTAAAGATGAGGTGCTGAAGGGGGTGATGTTGCTGACCGAGCCCCTTGAAGACGAGATGCTGAGAGGGGTATTGTTGATGACCGAGCCCCCTGAAGATAAGATGTTGGAAGGGGTGTTGCAGTTGATCGAGCCCCCTAAAGATGAGGGCTGAAGGATGTGATGCTGATCAAGGCTTCTGAAGATAAGGTGCTCAAGGGGGGTGTTGCTGCTGACCGAGCTCATTGAAGATAATGTGTTGAAAGGGATGCTCTATCTCTATTCGGGTATTATATTCTCATTAGAATCATGTGCAAATGTGTTGCGAAAAAAATAGTTTTGAAAATAAATTTTTGATTGCTAAATATATCCGATTGTGTAAACAAATAAAATACAACTTACTTTTTTTTATGAAAAATTGAGTACTATAAAACGACTAAGTTTTTTAGACGTGAAATTATATGCATTTTGTAGAAAAAAAAACTTTTACAAAAATTAAATTGTATTTTAGTTACGGATTTTTTTTAAAATAATCTATAAATTAAAATATTTAGTAATTATGCAACATAATTACACAATAAACGTACTAAAATGTATGTTTAAAATGTATGTTTATATTGCATTGTCAAAATTCAGTTATAAATATTTATATTTATGATTTTGTTTCGATAATTACTTAAATGTGGAATATAAATTGGTGTTTGATTCTTACAGATTTAGAATTATAAAAATTAGGATTTGGATATATTATATATTTTAACCAATTATAACGATTGTTTTTTGAATACTTAGTATATTAAGTTAGATTTAGTATTTTAATTATTTAAAAAATATAAATAAACTACCTACTTTTAAAATAATTATATTATTTATTATTTATATATGATAATTGATCCGGAGCTATTAAGATTTCATGAAAACTTATTATAATGTTTGTGTAAATAGTAAGAGTTTTATTTGAACTCAAATAAAATAGTGTTGATAAATGTTAACATGATGTGTTGTATTTTTTATTAAAGGAATTCAAAACCGCTACCCAACAAATGCGCACATGATAAACTCTCTATCTGACGCAATAGCCTGCAAACCAATGCTAGAATGTAAACCACACAAGGTGAGAGACTCAGCTAAAAAAAGTGTAGAAGGATTCGAACTCATGACCTTTAGTCACAAGAATATATTTTGAACTGAAATTTTAATTATACTAAAATCAATTATTTGGGATGGTACAATTTTTCAAAAATTTTATTTTTATTTATTTTAATTAGTTAATTTTATAAATAGAAAAATTGACCATTTAGACCAATTCCAAAATTGGACGATTATTTAAAGGTGGTTGAAAAATAAAAAAAACTTCAGTTTTACTATTTATTATGATCGTTTTTTATTTGGGTCACTATTTTATGTACATGCTACAATATTTATATAATCCAACTATACCATTTCTTTGTATAAAAATTATATATGTATTATTATAAACAAACATTGGATCTTCTTTCTAAATTATCAGGGTTCCAAAACCACATCCAACTTCAACTTTCCTAATATTTTTTGCTTCTGGTCCAGTAAATCCAGTTAAAATAATAATATGATGATATTAGGATATAGTTATTACAATGTTTGAAATGATTTGTTGTTTAATCTTAAAATATATTTAATGGAGTTTGGTGTTTGGTTGAATAAGAAAATGTTTTTTTAAGGAAGATGAAGTGTAGGTGTGAAAATGGTGTATTTTTTCTCCTAATTTTGATATGCTAAATATGGTTAAATGTGAAATATATATATATATATATATAAAATTAAATCTAAATAAAGGTAATTTTGATTTTTTCATAAGTGAAAATTGCTTAAATATGGATATGCGAAGTATGAAACAAGAATTTATGGAAATACGAAATAAGGATCAAGTTTAAATTGTTTTTGTCAAAGTACGAAATTTGAAATACAAAATGTGAAATGCCAAATAAAGTTCAATTTGGTTTTCTTTTTTAAGGGCCAAATACAAACTACTAATAAAAAGTGCGAAAAATGGTTAAACAAAATGCGAGATGTGAAACACAGTATAACTATTCTGCCAAAAACAAATTAATTAACGAAAAAAACATTCATCTACCTAATTTTATTTGTTTTAAAAAAACCAAAAATATTTTTAATGAACTTTTTCATAAGCTCATGTATCTTCTTAATTATTCTTCATCTTGCATCCATGAATTTAGGTAAGAATCCCCCATTTTCATCTAGTAAAAATCAGACAAACAAATGGATTAGTTCAAGACAGATTTAAAATTGAAGAGATTTGTTTAACTAACGATAAGTTTAATGAAATTAGTATAAAATAAAATAAAAAAAATTAAATAGTAAGATATGATTTTATTTCATTAGTTAAAATGGATATGTTTTGGATCAAAATTAAAACGATTGGATAAGTCATATATAGAATGGGTATTGGTTTATAGTTAAATTATGATCTGACCGCGTCCGGTCTATTTAATTAGAAGATAAATTTTAATGATAAAAAGTAAATGGTTAGATTATTTGGTAAATATAATTGCTTAGGTGACAACGGGTGTTGCACATAAAAGATATTATTCGAAAATTGTTTGGGGACCAAATGTAAAACAAGAATATATTGTTTCACCTACCATGCGGTAGTTTCCAAGCAATTGTACATGCAAAATTTTAAAACATAGAGGGCTATTGAGATTTTTAAGGAAACATGAAAAACTAGTGGTGATTTTTATTTTATAACCACCCAATAACCAAAGATTAAAATTAATTTATCATGATTTTAAAATATCAAATTTATTTATCACTTTCCACTCAATATCAAACTTATTTACCAATAATCACCCAAGACTCGAAAAAGTAAAAATAAAAATATGGTGATAAATGAGTAATTATAGATAACCACATGTTAGTTTGAAATACACTTACACATTTCCTCTCTCTAATTTTTTTTAAATGTCATGTCTTTATAAACATAACTAAAAAAAAAATCTAAAAATACCATTGGTTTGTTTTTTTAAGATACACAAAACTAGATCAAGAAATATTTTTTTATATTATTTGAGCTACATAATTATGTATAATTGGGTTGCAAACTAAGTCTCGAAAAAATAACCGTTTTCAGTTGTGGAATTATGTGCAAATGTCTTGCGAAAAAAAATAGTTGTAAAAATAGGATGTTAGTTGCTAAATCAATCCGATTATGTGAAAAAATAAAATACAACTTGTTTTTTTGTGTGAAAATAAATGCTAATTTGATGTGAAACGACTAACGTTTTTAGAATTGTGAAATATATGTATTTTTGTGTAGAAAAAACTTTAATTTTTTTTAAGGGAGATAACACCATAAATACTTACTCACAAACTATATTGTCATCTAATACCCAAACTATTATTTATGCTTACTTAAGACCCATCTCACTAAAAGAATCTCGTCTCACTAAAATAACTCTCACTCAATACCCAATAGTTTTTAATACCCTAACTATCCTTTACCAACTATATAAGTTATTTTAGTTTTTATGATGGACTGATTTTTTCACCAAATTATATATTTTAAACATTTGAATTTGTAAGTATCTGTCTCTCTCTTGATACACTAACAAAATACTCAATTTTCAAAAAGATCCCATATAAAAATAAATAAATTCCGATGATCATAGGGGTCAACATCCAGTATACCTAGTATGATAGAGGTCAGTTCATCACTGATTCCAGGCCACCATGAACCGCCTACTAGCAAACGAAAAGAAATGAAAGAGGCGAGGCTCAACATAAGAAGAGAGGATGAAATCAGATAAAGAAGAGAGGTGACACAATGTTGAAGTTTGTAGATAAACTATACAAATGTAGATTACTTGATCTGTACGAAATGAATAGCTACTCATAACTTGTATTAACAATTGTAAAGCTTCTCTAAATCATCAATAAAAATTCAATTTCTTGGGGAAAAAAAAACTTGTTTAATCCTTCATCCAAGTTGTTTCATCGACAAACATCGATATCTAGGTGGGTTTTTAGTCGTGTGAGGGTGCAGGTGAGGTTTCTTAGTACACAACATTTTTTTTTCTTTCTAAATAGAATTCGTAACAACATGATTTCATGTTTTTATGTTGATTTCTAAGTTATAAACAAGTTGTATTGTGTATTTAATTCACTTATTATAGTTGTTTTTGGTGTTGTTGACCGTGTAAAAATCTGCATCTAGTTTTTAGTATTTCACGGCGAGGATGTGATTGATGGGGTAGATGTTGCGTTTTAGATCTTTTAAGCATAAGTAATTAGTTTAAGAGGATGTGAGTTAAGTGTTAATTTGAAAATAGGAACATACGATTTTACGTATTGTTTGTCGTTGTGATTCTCTACCTACTAGAAATGCGATTTCCATACGTTTCTACCTATGTGATTCTTTGCTTAAACATTGCTAAATAAGTTTATCAATGATGATGCGATTTGCACATATACGTTGCTTCTAGTTGTTTTGTGTCTCCCAAAAAAACTTACTGTTTCAAACTTGTATAATGCAAGTTAATATACGTCTAAACCTAAATTTGTTTTTCAGATATGGTCAACAAACTGCAATTATTCCATTCTCTGAGTTTGAAAACTTTCAAAGTCTTCAAGATTACACAGAAAGCAGATGGGAGATGCTGTTCAGAGGTAACTACACTGTTACTTATTCCTGCGGTGATCACAAAAATTGTTTGTTTAATAACGAGAATGATTTTATGGGTTTAGTATATATGGTTTAGTATATATCTTGATGTGTAGCGTCTAAAAAGTGTTAGTTTTGTTATAGAACGACAACTAGTTGATAAAGGGTCGGCAAAAAAACGTAAACAGCCTAGCCTAAGTTTGTGAGAAGCCTCTCATAATTAACTAACTAGTAGGAACAGTAGTAATGGTTTATTTAATTCTGAACACAAAAAAAATATCTTGCTACTACTGGTTGAGTTGATGCTACCACAAGTGTTGGTCAAACGTTTGATGAAGGTGTTGCAGGTATTAGGTTATCCTTATGCCAATATGCCTTAAAGCATGGTTTTTCTTTCAAGTATATGCATAATACAATAAGTAAGATCATTGCATGTTGTGAAAATAAAGAGTAAGCAAATGTAAATGGAGACTTTATGCATCAATTGATTCCAACACCGACTTCATGACGATAAAACAATTTGTTGAATGTCATATATGCAACCCCGTTTTCTCCAAATGACATAGTAGTCAGTTGACATCAGATTTGATGGTGGATGAAATCTATGATTCGATTAGGACATCTCATTCTGGTAACGACAACAAGTATACAATTGTCTGTGAAACAAAACCACATTTTAGACATCTCTTATTTGTCGGTCTGTTTTTTCGAGCACGAGGACTAAAAAATTATTTTTCCATTAACCTTGAGTAATTTTCAACACCAAGAGTGAACCGACAAATGATGGCTCCAACTTTATTCAGAGGCATCTTTTTTATCTCGTGTTTTGGTCCGAATATGGCCTTCACATCTGTTGTAGTTAGCTTCACCAGTTTAGCGCATATTTTGAAAGCCTTGTCCTTGACCGAGTAAGTACTCACAATTTCATTGATCAGTTTATAAAAAATTTTCATCCTCAACTCTTCGTTACGAAGGTCGAACGATGATTTTAAGAAGGTATAGAAAGGAGTATCTCTAGCCGCTTCTATGTGTTAGGTTGTAACTATATTTCGTCTAAATAGGTTTCTGATGCTGACTAACCTTGGCATATAGAAGACACCTTTAGCCGTCATATTGGATGTAGAAAACACCCATGCGATTTATGTTACACTTCTACAGAGAAAACAAAACATAAGTCGCATTTTTTATTCCAGTTTGTAAGACATACCACGTTCCGTCTTACACACAAAAAGTAGTCACAAATGCGATGATTTGAAAAATACTAGAAATTATTACACCCAACCCCTACTGCGATTGGTGATGCTATATACATACAAACCCACCCCAACTCTAACCGTGCGTGTTATAACTAGTTAATATGTGCAGAATGCGATACACATTAAATACCATACAAAGATGATGCAATTTATTACCAAAATGCACATGCACGTCCACTAAAATTGAATTTCATCGATCAATTCCCAAATTGGAGTAACAAAGCATCAACCTAAAACCTATACTAAGCACAAGATAATCATAACGAACAAAAAATGATCCACAATCATACCTAGAAAACAACCACGCAACATAAAATCAAACGAAAAACAAATATGATACATGACGTTGGATATACCTACTAACCTATACATTTACTAACCAACCAAACATTGTAATAAACAATAACAACACTTTAGACGAGGAACCACATAATCAACTAGAATATAAAACAGGTCGATTACGTTAACTTTTGTTTGAAAATTCAAGAAACAACTCGATTACGTTAACTTTTAGCTAATGAAATTCACCAAATCATGCAGGTTTCTATTAAGGAGCATAATGAAGACACTATCATATAGATGCTATCAAAAGATAAGCTTTCAACACTAAGAGAACATGGAATCACATTAGAGAGAAACATAACAAATTCAACCTATTTTCAAAGATATGGAATTGCATAACTCCTAAAAAATGCTCTTCTTGACATTGGAGAATTATTCATAGCGGTTACCTACTGATTCTATTGTTCAAAAGAGGCATAAATAGTTCTGCGAAAATGTTGAATCCCATAATCATCTATATGTGACATGCAACTAGTCTTCGGTTATCTGGTCTTATTTTGCTCATATTTTCAAGATCAACATTGGAAGATATATGACTATAGCTCACATTACAAAGAGTTGGTTCTGGTCCTCTAATCATGATGCGCATATGTGTTCTATCCTACCCCAAATCGTATGTTGGGCTATATGGAAGGGCATATATAAAACTAAATTCAAAGGCATGATTAATTCGTCTTATTCTAATGTAAACTATGGTGTGGGTAATTTTTTGATCAAAAGGTATATTAGGAAATAGTTTTATCTTTTTAGGAATTTAATGTGGAGTGAAATATAGAGAGATGAAAGAGGTGTGTATTAGCAGTGAAGTTTTTCTTACCCTCATAAATGAAGGTGGTTGGGGTATTTATACTTGTTTTGTGACCCGTGGGCCTTCCGGGTCGAATTATAGACTTGAGTCGGGTCTAAAGAACCATAAGCCCAAGACGGGAAATGACCAGCAGCCTGCTGAGTTACAATTTACACCTTTGGATATATGCAGTAAATCAGTGTCAAATAAATCCGACCTCATCAGTAGCCCCTTTATGTCTTGCAAAGATACTTTGGAAAAGCTAATTCGAAAAAAAATATAAACTTGGTACATATCCGAGGTGAAGTCTGATTTACTTTTGTATTTGAACTGAATCCTGATCGGATTCGAAGAGATTAATTTACAGTTAGGAATTCCAAAAGTTAGTTTTTTTAAGTATGACACGTGTCGCGTTTTGGTTTGACATTTCAACCGTTTTCTCTCCTAGGTTCCTGTACCTACTGGCTAAAAAGTAACTTTAGGTGTAACCTCCATAATTCCTAGCCCCTAATCACTATTCTTGATCAATTTATCTCCCCTAGGTGAAACTCGCATACCTATCACCTCTATATAAACGAGTTTTACTGTTTTATCGCACTGAAACTAGAAACATTTCTAGAGAGAGAAAGCTTGATAACTTCAAAATTGTATATGGGAAATTTATATGTTTATAACCTAAAACGCTTTGGTGAAAGGAGGTTGGTTAAACTTATCCGATTTGGAAAGAGCAAGAAGAGAGGCTAGAATCATAGATGGACTCTTTACATATCCTGGTGGAGAGATTAGTCAAATAAGGCCAAATACAGACAAGAGCTCATCATCGTCAAGAAAATCAGTAGTTTAAAAATCATCTTTTATCCCTACCCTATCTCCTTTAGAGTAAGAGTCTTCAGTTCAAGAGTCTCAAAAGCCTTTGCCTAAGGAAAAGGAAATTTACAGTGTTAGAAAACCTTCACCTTTTCTAGCTATGGGATCAGATGCTGAAAATAGCACCCCTCAAAGGGTCACACGCCTTTCAAAAGCCAAAAGCACTCCTCCCTCTTTAAAATATGCTAGTTCAGAGACAATAAAGCCTCAATTAGATCCTAAACTGTCCGAACAACAGTCAAACATAATTGAGGAGATTTTGAAGGATAGTAGGGAAGATACCCCCTTTGAGACATTCGGATAAACAGAAGATACCGCACCAGAACAGACAAACGAAGGGGAAGTGGGGCTGCCCAACACTGAGTCACTTCTGGAGTGCTTGGAAGGGAAAGTGGGGCCAAACTTCCGCAAGGTTAATGTGAAGTATCTAATAACTATTCACAAAGTTTCTTATGTATATACCCATACTGCTGAACTGGGTCGGATCCGAACAAAATGGGCCTTTCCGGAGTCCGTTAAGGTGAAAATCCCAGTCACTCTACAAACCCCCACGGACTACAAGGCCCATGAGTTGGTGGTGTATACCGAAGTGCTCAATTGGAGCCTTCGGTTTTATTTGGACCCATAAATAGTCAGGTGTTTCCATCTGATAAGATTATGCCCAAGTCAGCTGAGTCTGAACGCATGGTATACTTTCCTGGCTAGAATTATGGCGTCTAGACTATAAAAAATTCCCCTACTTGTGGAGCAATTTGCTGTCGTGGCGAGTCTATGCAAAAACCACCATATCTCTTTTTATCATTACAATATGGGAAACAACTACAAGATGGTGAATGATTTGTTGGAGTCTGAGAAACAATGAAGGACCCAATTTCTCTTAATCAGTGGAGCATGGGAGAATGTAAGAAAGATAAAATTTACTGATAATCCAAGTCAGCTGAGTATCCCCTGAAAGAGTTTAGGTAATTTCCGTTCAGATTTTCCTTAGTCTTCACATTCCATGTTAATATTTTGAACTGATTGGTGTGTCTTCTTGTAGTTTTTTTCAAAAATATTTTCAGAGCACTTGGAAGCAGGAAAAGCTACTTTCACTAGGTTGAATGAATGGGAATCGGAGAACTGAGGACTAGCTTTCCACAACTGTTTCACCTATGGAAACATGTTGAGGGCTCACTTATGGAATAATATGAGGAGTAGAGACCATTCTTGGGAGCAACTGACCACTCCTCCTCCATCGGATGTTATTCTAAAGAGGGTTGAGGCTAAAGATGGCAAACTTCACTTGCCTTCCCGGAAAACAAAACCCCTAGTCACTTGGATGAAATCAGGAGCAAAAAGAAGAAGAAAACTGAAGTCGACTCATCTTATCAAATTTCAAAAGATGTTGGTTTGGAGAATCCAAGAGGAATCAATGTCGTCTTGTTAGAGGCAGTTGAAGCTACATTAAAGGAAAGTGGTGGGTCAGATCATCCGCCCCAAATTAAGAAAAAAAATCACAAGAGGAGCTATAAAGAAGAAGAAAAGTAGCTTGAGGACAAAGATTATACCTCGTCCTTCAAAAATACCTTCTCCCATTCCTATTGACCTTCCATCACAGGAAGAAATTCCACCTAACCCTCATTCTCTAACATTCCCACCAGTTAAACAGCTAGCTACCGAAGCCAATGTTAATCTGGATGAATTTCGTAACATGTATTTTAGTGATCTTGATAAAGATGATTTCGAACGAACCTTTCCTCAAACCACCATAACCCATGCTATAACCTATAATGGTGAGTCATACGAGGTATCAAGTGAGCAGGATACTTTGAGTCATGCCCTCTTGAGTTATATCTGTCCGGTAGTTGATCTAGAGAGGCAAGTTAGGGAACAAGTAAATGACATATCTTCCCTATTAACAGATGATCAGTTGTTGAAGAATTTTATTTCTTCTACACATCAGAAAGTGGAAAATTCACTTAAAGATAAAGAGGAATTGAACTCTGAGCTTACCTATGCTAAGGCTTCCCATGAGGATATCAAGACCAAGTATTCCAGACTGGAAACTTCCATCTCTACCGAGATCAAATCTTTGAAGGACCAACAAATTACCAATGCTAACACTATCAGTACCTTATCCAAGAAAAGGCTAGGTTATAGAAGCTATTTAAAGAAAAGGAGGATGAAAATGTTTTTTTAATAAGGAAACAAGCCCAAAAGATAGTTGCAGGAATAGAGCAGTATGCTGCCAGAGTGGTGGATTCTATGGAGAAAAGGGATGAATGAGTCAAGTCTAATATGGTTTTTCTATTTTATGAGACCTTTCTAAAGAAAAACCTTGGGCTTCAATGAAAATACGTACCATACGAGGAGATACCTTTTGATACCGTACCAGACAGAATCAAACATGGGTATTCCTCACCAAGTGATATCGAATCTGATGAAAGAATTGATGAAAGTTCTAGTACTGACACCAAAAGTCCTACCAGAGATGTTGGTAAGGAAAAAACCGAAGGGAATGAGCCCTAAGGTTGTTGTGTTTTTTTTTTTTTTTTAAGACGAAAGTCCTTGGATGGCGAAGAAATTTGGTATCATTTTAAAACTAAAGTCCTTGGATGGCCAATGCATTTTGTTTAATGGTCGATTAAATGTTTTCGATTAGTGTTTAATATAAGATTCCCTTCGTATGTATCCATTCTTCTTATGCTTTACTATTTAACCAATATTTAATACTTCCGATATGATTATTAATTGTTTAATTCATCGGATTACTTGAAAAAACAATAGCAGTGTTTAATAAATCTGATCACTTCAAAGATAATTCATTTGAATGATGAATGATGTTGAATAAATCCGATTACTTCAAAGATATTTCATTTGAATGATGAATGGTATTAAATAAATTCTATCACTTCAAAGATATTTTATTTGAATGATGGAAGATGTTGAATAAATTTGATCACTTCAAAGATATTTCACTTGAATGATGGAAGGTGTTGAATAAATCCGATCACTCCATGCTCAACAAAATTCTTTAAACAAAGCATAAAATATTTAATGATTTAAAACCAAACACCTCATTAAAACCTCCCCGCGCCACCAGGGTAGGAAAGAGTATGCCCCCAAATATTTACATTGATATATTACAAAGTAAATATTTACAAGATAATTTTGTTCTAAGTAAAACCTGAGATGTTCGATGTTCCAAGGATGCTTCAACAGATTTCCCTCTTTATCCAAAAGCATATACGTCCCTTGTTTAATTTTCTTGCTTATGATGTATGACCCTTCCCAGCTTGGAGCCAACTTACCGAACTGTTTTTCTTTAGTATGTAAGAAAACGTTTCTTAATACTTTATCTCCTATTTAAAAATCCCTTCTTTTTTACTTTAGATGCATACATGCTTCTCATAAATCCCTGATAATGCACAACCCTCAAATATGCTTTTATTCTTTTTTTTTTCACTCAAATCCAACTGATTTCTTATCGCTATTTCATTAGCTTGTTCAGTATAATTTTGTATTAAGAAAGATGGTAGTGTCGCTTCTATATGCGTAATCACATCCATCCCATAAACAAGGGAAAATCGAGAGTCTTGAGTGGCCATTTGTGGAGTAGTTCGCTAAGCCCACAAAATTTCTTGCAAATAGCTTGGCCATTTTCCTGCAGCTCCTTCCAAATTATTTTTTAACCCTGTTAGAATGGTTCAAGGCTAAAAATCATGGTTAGTCACTGGAGTTGGTCACTTGTTTCAAAAGTGACACTTATTTAATTTTTGTATCAAAACAGTCACTTTGTTTCACCGATTGTCACTAATGTTGGTCATTTATTTTCATTTTTAGTCACCGCTAGTGACCATAAATGTAAAATAATGTAACTTAAGTGGAAATTGTGAAATAAATATAACTTGAGTGACAATTTTGAAACAAGTGACTAACTCCAGTGACTAATGAATTTTCTCAGCCAATGGTTTAATTAGCAACTTTAACCCGTCCATTAGCCCGAGGATGGAAAGGAGAAGAGAAACAATGTCGAATTCCTCTAGAGGTCCAAAATGTCTCCATATCTTTATTGTCAAACTGTGGCCCGTTATCCGTAGTAATCTGTTGAGGAATTCCAAATCAATAACAAATATTGGATAAGATAAATTTTATGACTACCTTTGATGTGCTTCCTAATAAGGAAGTAGAAGTTCAGGGGCTAAAGTGTAAATAATAGAAGTTTAATGGAACAATTCTGATTATGTATTTCTATTGAGGACTAAGAGTAATTTATCCCTTTATGTAACCGTTTTCAGTTTTTAGCTAAGTCCCAACGCCTCTGTATAAAGGCCAGGGATGAACTAATATAGGGGTTGAACACTTTTTGATCTAACTCAATTGTGCTATGACTTTCTCTCTGTAAAACTCTCTCCCTCTCTCTCTCTCACTAAAACACACGTATTACTCTTTCCTAATACAACTTTTACAATCAAACTCACCAAATTGACGACTCCACTCGGGACCAACTAAGAATTAGTGTCTTACTTGTTCGAATTATATTTTATTTTCTTATTTTCTTGTTTGAATTCTTACAATGAATCCTGAAAACAATCCATCGGTTTGATCAGCGATGGAAATACTAAGAAACGATTTACAAAGAAATGAAAACAGACCATATGGATCTGTTCCAATCCAAACGTAATCGGATATTGAAATGCGCACGAACCAATTCCTGGATAAAATAAGTACACTGAACAAAAAGTACGAACAAAGAGAACAAGAAATTCACTTGGTGAAGCTTAAATCCGAAATGAGGCAAGTAAACGAGCAAACTGAGATGAGAAATCAGTCTGATCGATCTTGTACTGATTAGCACGTTAGAAGTGAGCAGAAGAAAGCGTGTTTCGATGCTCCAAAAGAGCGTTATTCTTCTCGAAAATGGAAAAAAGACCAACAAAAATATGTAGCCTCTAGTGACGAAGAGGTTGAAAGTTCTGCTTAAGGATTTAAGAGGTATAAGAGTTCTTCAAAGGAGGAACCAGAAAGGGAACACCAAATGAAGTATAAGATGGAATATAAATCTAAAAGGGACAAAATTCCTCGTTGTTTGAGAGAATCTACTTGGTGTGAGGGGAACACATCAAATCAATATGCTGAGAGTGATCGAAGTTTGTATATAGTCATGGGGACTGATGATCAGTATGTGCAAGATGCTGATTGGAGAAACTCTTCGCTGACAAGTGAAATTCGATCTATAACGCTTCCAAAGCATTTTGATATTGCTAAGGTTGAAAAGTTTGATGGGATGCAAGATCCAGATGACCACATCGAACAGTTCAAGAATTAGATAATGAATTTTGAAGATGATGACTGGCTGATGTGTCGTGCTTTTGTAAAAAATTTCAAAGGAACAACATGAAAATGGTAAAACCGGATTCCGAGGGGATCCATTTCAAATTTTATGGATTTCTACACTCCTTTTCGAAGGTATTTTGTTGGAATTAAGGAGATGCGAGCGAACAGAGATACGATTATTCAATGTAAACAAGCGGTTGGCAAAAAAATTAAAGGATTAGACAAAGAGGTTTGTTCTGACTAAGGCAAGTTTGTATAATTGCGAAGAAAATGTGGCAATGACAGATTTTCGCCAGGGTTTACTGCTAGGGGATCTGGCTAATGAAACGAAGAAGAGGAAAGCTTTAACCTTTGGAGCATTAATGGCTTAGGTAGAAGACCAGATCAAGGTGGAAGAATCAACCAGGGTACGAGGATGACCAATTAATATTCGAAAGAATTCGAGTCAGATGGCCAATAACCAAGGGGAACCCTCGAATGACAATCAACAGTCACGTTCAAAGAATAATAATTTACCACCTTGAACTAGTCGATATTCAAATCATGCTCCATCCTACAATTACAATAGACCGAGTCCAAATCAGGGGATTAGGCCAGAGTACTGTACGGACTTGACATAAAGTGTGGTTGGAATTTTTGACAAGAACAAGATGTTTGTGAATTTTAAGAAGCCAACTCCAATAAATAGGCCAATGGAGGAGCCATCGACATTTACCTCCACTGGATTCGCTAGAAGAATGACAGGCGCCATCGACATTGACCTTCAACCTACCAGGAGGTGGAGCAATCCATTTCAGGTACGTGATGCCTTTCTTTCTTCCGTTAATTGATTTACAATCCATCGCAGCGCCTGCGTTACAAACATAAGACCAATGCTTAGAATTAAGTTTGTCCCCTGAATCTATAGCCAAAATAATTCTGCAGATTCTATCAACAACACTCTTGAAATCATCATGAGTGTTGTTGAATTTAGAACAATTTCTGTTGTACCAGATGGTCCAACAGATAATCTGAGGAACTAAATGAGTTATATGGAATTTACAGTTCATAAAACTAAACAAGGTCATAAGAAGATGATTCAGAGTCATATATCTATAGATAGGGACCTTAAACAGCCACCCAAAATAATTCCAGATGGCCCAAGCATAGTTGCAGTTGATGAAGAGATGATTTTTCTCTTCACAACTGCAACATAATTGACACTTAGAAACTATTACCAAATGTATTTTGGAAAGGATATTGTCTATAGGGACAGAATTTTTAATGATTTTCCAGCATAAAAAAGAAATATTTTTTGGAATAAAATGGCTCCAAATCTTTATGAGAAAACTTGATTTATTGAAATTGTTTCTGATAACGTTCCAAGTATCCATAGTGTTAAAATTTCTTTCTTTTGATAACTTCCAAATAATCTGGTCATCCTGATCAGGATTAAGCTTTAAGTTATTAATATGGTTAACTTGATCCTGATTTAAGAATGCCAAAAGAGTTTGGATGTCCCAACAATTCCCTTTCCAAAAAGACTTGACAGTGGCTGGTAAATACCAGTTGTTACTCTGGCTAGAATGAAAAGGAGGCATATCATGCCAAACATCTAGCCAGAAATCAACACTACCCTTTCCAAGAGCCCAACCAATATACTGCTCAACCATATTTTTAACAGCATAAAGCCTCTTCCAAACAACAGAGTCAGTGACCTTACAACTAGATTTTATAGGGTGAGTATAAGGACTATATGTTTTACGCATTAAGTCAGACCAGATAGAATTGTTTTTTCGAAAAAGAAACCAAAGCTTATAGTCAAAAGTGAGCTGAATATCAACAAGTCTTTTGATATTCAGTCCACCCTTATCATAGGGCTTACACAGCATATTCCAAGAGGTCCAATGTATAGACTTCTCATTATACTTGGACCTCCAAAGGAAACGGTTAAAACAAAGGTCAATTTTATTAAGAATAGAACTAGGTATAACACTATTCTGCATCCAAAAGTAACAATTGGATTTTGTCAAAACTTCGAAGTGGAAAAAATCTCTTTTGTACATTACGGTATCGGATTTTGCACTAAGTGCGGTGCAGATAAATGAAGGTTCAGGTATACTAAAGTCAATGTACTATATCAGCAAAAGTCTAGTGGCAACAGAGAAAATGTATTTGAAGCTGGAGAAATTAGCATTAGCATTGGTGATCGCTGCTAGGAAAATACACCCCTATTTCCAAGATCATACTATCGATGTCCAAACTTCATTCTCTATAAAAAAATGTTTTGTAACGACCTGATATTTCGGGGAGGATGACCAAGTGGTCAGTGAAGTTAGGAGATTATGATATTTTATTCACACCTCAAACTGCAATTAAAGCTCTAGCATTGGTAGACGTTTTTGTTGAGTTTCATTTGAAATCAGATATTGAAGAAAGTAATGATGTTGCACCAGTGAATTCGAGGTGGATAGTTCGAACAGACGGAGGGTCTTGTATTTTAGGATGTAGTGATGGGGTTCAATTAATTGCTCCAACTGGAGAAATTATACTTCAATCCATCAAATTTGATTTTCACACTTTGAATAATGAAGCTGGATACAAAGCTGATTAATGGGTTTGAGGTTGGAAAAAATACGTGGAGTAAATTCAGTGCGCTTAGAAACGGATTCTCAATTAGTAGAAAATCAAGTATCTAGATTTTCCAAGGCAAAAAAGGATCTCTTAATTTTATATCTTCGGGAGCTTCAGAACTTAATGTTACTATTCGATTAGGTTAGTGTTGAATATATTAGTCAAGGAAGTAACATGGTGGTTGACTCTTTAGCAAATATTGCTTACAAGGAGGAATATCCTTGGATTTTGTTACAAGAAAATCCCTCGAAGTTGACTCGGTCAAATCAGTGTGAATGCATAGAGGAACTCTTCATCACCTCAGATGCAGTTCGAGGATATTGGCGAACAAATATTCTTAATTTTTTTTACTCAAGGAACATTGCCAAATGATTCGAAGTTGGCCAAAAAATTGAGAGATAAAGCCTTCAGATACATAGTTTTAAATGGAATTTTGTATAAGAAGGCATTAAATAGACCATTACTACGATGTCTAGACAGGCAATAGTCACAGGAGGTATTATCGGAGTTCCATACTGGAGAGCGGTCAGCTCATTGCGGGTTTAAAGCTTTATATCACCGAGCTTTGCTTGCAGGATTTTATTGGCCTACAATCATGAACGATGCTAAAAATTTGGTTCAAAACTGTGATACTTGTCAAAGGTTTTCTAATTTACACAGGCCGACAGTTCCACTTATGTCTATAAATGAGGCCATACCATTCGATAGATACATGATTGATTTGGTGGGCCTTTGCCGATGACATCTGGGGGACGACAATAAGAATTGTATCAGTGGATTATTTTACGAAATGGGCTGAGGCAAAACCACTATCTGGAACAAAAGCAAAAGATGTAAGCAAATTCATTGTGAACAGTATTTGTTTTCGCTTCAGAGTACCTCAGAGAATTACTATAGATAATGGACCTTAGTTTAAGAATAAAGAAATGACCTCATTTTGTGCATCGAAGGGAATTCAACAATGTTTTTTGATGCCTTTTTATCCTCAAGCCAATAGATAAGTCGAGGTAACAAATAGAACTATTTTAGATGGTTTGAAGAAAAATTTGACAATGGTAGCAGGGAAATGACCGAACTATTTACAAGAGGTACTTTGGGATTATCAGAAAACTCCTAGGGAAGCTACTAAAGAAACTAATGTTTCCCTAGCATATGGAATGGATGCTATTAGCCCTGTGGAATCTATGATGTCATCTTTTAGAATAACTCAATATTCTAAAAGATTTAATGATGAAGCTAAAATGGCAAATTTAGATTTCATTGAGGAGAAAAGAGTTCGAGCTCATTTAAACGTAATTCATTACCAGAATTTTATGAGGAACATATACGATTCGAAGGTAAAAAGGCGAGAGTTTAAGATGGTTAACTTTGACTAATTAACATTGATGATAGACATGAAACATAAACAAACACATTTTTCAATTAGATTAATTCGATGAAGTAAAGTGGACATAACACTAGTCTGACAAATACAAAAAGAATAACATGAAATTAAAGAATAGTAAATATCATTCAGATGACTCTTTCTCGGATGATTCTTCAAAGGCTTCACTAGGGCGCCGTTTGATAGGGATATCATTCCAAAACCTGGAAAGGTTTATATTTGGATAAGTTGCGTGAATCTCTCGAATGAGGGTGACAACAACTTGTTTTTCCTTTTCAAAATTAGCCTTCAACGTGGCTATCTCATTAGTCAACTTTTTCTTTTCTGCTTCGAGGCTAGTAAGAGAAGTTTTAAGACTTTTAGATTAAAAAATTTTAGCAGCCAAGTCTTCAGCATGTTTAGTTTTAAGCTTGTTTATCTCCTCTTGATGGCAAGGGGATAAAGTTTATTTATCAGCATGATGTTGCTCTCGTAAATGGCCTTTGACGAAAAGCAGTCCTCGAATAAGCTCAGATCTTGCCACTTCGAAGGTGTGGAACTAATTGATTACGTGATTCTGAATTTTTTCCATCAGCTATTTCTCAGTATTGGCAATTCCCTTATAACGAACCATATCTTTGGAAAATCGTTTCAAGTGACTGTAGGAAGCTTCGAGTTGTTGAGAAAGTGACTTTGGTGCAACATCGGGATCGATAAATGGTTGGAGTGCAGCAAGTACAGCTGAGTTCGATGGAATAGGAGGAAAAACCATTGAGCTAGGACGAGGAATCATGTCTAAATATGTAGTTGGAATAAAAGGACATATAATTTATGGAGATGCTTCGACGGGAGGCCTTCTCCTAAAATTGTGTGTACGAGTCTGAATCTTTTGGGTAACACGATCTTCTTCTCCAGTAAGCTCATGTGTCTCGTTCAAATTAATGAAACTATCAGAATCGAATTGGTCGTCGTCTTGATTGCCATCATCTTCATTGTCGTCGATAATGATTGTAGCATCATCATAGGTTGCTTCCTTTTCGTGAGGAGGAATTTGTTGATTCCCAACAGCTAAGACCTCATCGTCATCGAACAATGTGTATTCGATGGTCTTTGATTTTTTATATTTCTTCCCATGAGAACTACTTGAACGTTTGTTATTCGAAGGCGTAGAAGTTTTCTTATTTTTTGAAGAAAGTTCTTCTTCTTCCCTTTCTTCGATGGTCGAAAGAATATTCTATGTTGCTTTTCTTTTAAGACGTTTGGGCTTCGGTTGTGTTGAAGGGCTAACACGAGATGTACTAGCTGTCTTTTTATCTTTTTTTCGAAATTTTTGCCTTTTTCTTTTGAGACAAGTGACTGTCTGACCTGTTATGGATGGAGAGGAATACCTTACAACCAGGTTGAACTAATATTTTACAAACGTGATGGGAATTGGGGTAGACCACCAGTTCTTCATCTTTACAGTCTAAGGGTGTTTCCCCCTTCTTAGGTAGTCGAATGGTGATGTTGTCTCCGATTCTCCATTGTCTCTTCATATCTGATGCTTGATTTTCTTGATAGTATATATATGGAACTTTCTTCAGCTCAATAAGAATCGACATCGAGATCTCTCACGTTTCTATCGATTTCTGCTCTTTCCTCGTCAGAAATAGTAATCAGTGCCTTCTTTTTTTGAGTCTTATGAACTAGCTTTCTCTGTAGCATTTCTTAGGTTTTCGAATGGTGATGTTGTCTCTGATTCCCCATTGTCTCTTCATATCCGATGCTTGATTTCTTGATAGTATATAAATGGAACTTTATTCAGCTCAACAAGAATTAACATCGAGATCTCTCACGTTTCTGCCGATTTCTGCTCTTTCCTCGTCGGAAATAGTAATCAGTGCCTTCTTTTTTTGAGTCTTATGAACTAGATTTTCTATAGCATTCTCCAAGTCGAACGGTGATATTGTCTCCGATTCCCCATTGTCTATTCATATCCGATGCTTGATTTTCTTGATAGTATATATATGGAACGGTGATGTTGTCTTAGGTAGTCGAACGGTGATGGTGTCTCTGATTCCCCATTGTCTCTTCATATCTGATGCTTGATTTCTTGATAGTATATATATGGAACTTTCTTCAGCTCAACGAGAATCAACATCGAGATCTCTCACGTTTCTGCCGATTTCTGCTCTTTCCTCGTCGGAAATAGTAATAAGTGCCTTCTTTTTTTGAGTCTTATGAACTAGCTTCTCTATAGCATTCTCCAAGTCGAATGGTGATATTGTCTCCGATTCCCCATTGTCTCTTCATATCCGATGCTTGATTTTCTTGATCGTATATATATGGAACAGTGATGTTGTCTTATGTAGTCGAACAATAATGGTGTCTCCAATTCCCCATTGTCTCTTCATATCCGATGCTTTATTTTCTTGATAGTATATATATGGAACTTTCCTCAGCTCAACAAGAATTAACATCGAGATCTCTCACGTCTCTGCCGATTTCTTCTCTTTCCTCGTCGGAAATAATAATCAGTGCCTTCTTTTTTTGAGTCTTATGAACTAGCTTCTCTATAGCATTCTCCAAGTCGAAAGGTGATATTGTCTACGATTCCCCATTGTCTCTTCATATCCGATGCTTGATTTTCTTGACAGTATATATATGGAACGGTGATGTTGTCTTAGGTAGTCGAACGGTGATGGTGTCTCCAATTCCCCATTGTCTCTTCATATCTGATGCTTTATTTTCTTGATAGTATATATATGGAACTTTCTTCAGCTCAACAAGAATCAACATCGAGATCTCTCACGTTTCTGCCAATTTCTTCTCTTTCCTCGTCGGAAATAGTAATCAGTACCTTCTTTTTTTGAGTCTTATGAACTAGCTTCTATGTAGCATTTCTTAGGTTGTCGAACGGTGATGTTGTCTCCAATTCCTTATTGTCTCTTCATATCCGATGCTTGATTTTCTTGATAGTATATATATGGAACTTTCTTCAGCTCAACAAGAATTAACATCGAGATCTCTCACGTTTCTGCCAATTTCTGCTCTTTCCTCGTCGGAAATAGTAATCAATGCCTTCTTTTTTTGAGTCTTATGAACTAGCTTCTCTGTAGCATTCTCCAAGTCTCCTTCATCAGAGTCAGCTTCATTGTCAGATCGGGTAGCTTCAAAATCAATTTCATCGGCTTATGATGTCTCATCCCTTGGTTGGGGAAGATCCTTTGAGGGATTTGATTGAGGTAATTAGGATTCCTCAACAATATCCCTCCGATGAGGAGACTTATTAGGTGGATTTGATGAAGGGGAATTTGGAGTCGCATTAGAATCATCTCCCATGGCTATAAAAGTTTTTCTTCTACGAGTTTGTGGAGGAGAAGTTGAAGAAGGAGTTTCTTTAGATTGTTTCGAAGTAGATGTACTTGATTCCCCACTAATCTGAGGTGATGCTTTGATCCGAGAAGAAGAATTTCGAGGGGTTTTGGGTATTTGAACTGAAGAGGAACGATCCTCTTCAGTAATAGGAGGAGATGAAAAAGGAGGAATTTTATATGGATCGAAGTTACCGTAATAGATGGTTTTGGTTGATGTTCTGAGGGGAGCGTTGGTGATTAATCCAGCAACTCTATATTCACCTGCTCTTTCAGTTATGGAAAAATAATCGTACGCTCCAAAGACTAGGCTATCGTCAGGTTTTGGAGATTTGGGTTTTTTGGGTAGCCTAGCTTTAAATCTTCTGGATCTGGGATTTTTTCAGATAAACAGGATGAAGATTGATCGGAAAGTATGAGTTTTATGGCGAAGATAACTGGGAAGTTTGAGGAAAGCGTTGAAGGTAGCCAAGGGTTTGTTGTTTCTCTCTAAAGAGTTTTGAGTTGTGGATCAGAGAATGGAATTACTAATGAATTTATAGGAAGAGGAGGTGTGTAGAAGTGGAAAAGCCTTTGACATGATTGGACCGAATACAAAACGGTAATAGTGTTATGAATTTGACATCTGTTAAACTAGTTGTAAGCCTAATAGCTAGGTATTCCTGATGAATCTAAACAGTTAGATTTTACAGATCCATTTCGAATCAACTTCACAAATTGGTTATTTTCTTGAGAGTTTTGACGTGTAGTCACGTTTGGTAAAATTCGATGATTCCTATGTTAAATTTTAGAGGATCAAACTTGGGTCTGAAAAGATTCGAGGAGAAAGAAAGATGTTATTGACTTTAAACTGTGAGTTTTTTGTATGGCTTCTGGCAGGATTTGAAGACATTTAGTTCTCATTCATTACTAGACATGAGAACTAGGAGGGGGGGGGGGTACTGATAAGGAAGTAGAAGTTTAAGGACTAGAGTGTAAATAATATAAGTTTAATGGAAAAATTCTGATTATGTATTTCTATTGAGGACTAACAGTAATTTATCCCTTCATTGAGGACTAAGAGTAATTTATTCCAGGAACCCACGAGCCTTATACTTAATCTTTTTAGCTAGGGCTTTATCCGGAGGCAATACTCTATTAGAAATAAATTGAAAGATATCATATCTCCAGTCTTTGGGTTGAAGGACAAATATGCTCATATTTTCTTCATCATCTTTACCCTGTTCTTGGCCTGAATCTATCGAGGGGCATTCTTGCATTAGAATTCATGGGTAGGCTTCGGAATAGGTTATGGTTTCTAAAGAGTCAGCCATAATATTCTCCGATCTAGGGATATGTTCGTATTGGATACCTTCAAAGTATGCAATAACTTCCCTTCGTATCAGTAAATATTTTATCAATTGTTATTTTTTAGCTTCAGACTGTCCCAGAGCATGATGAATAAGTAGTTGGGAGTCCCTCATCAATGAGACTCTGTTTGCTCCATATATCAGGGCTAATCTTAGACCTGCTATGGCTGCTTCATATTCTGACTCATTGTTGGAGGCCCTGAAACCAAAACATATAGTTTGATACATAGTATCACCATAAGGGGAAGTTAAAAAAATTCCGACCCCATATCCCATGGTACTAGACCCGCCGTCTGTTCGGACTACCCATTCTTTCTTAGACTGGTTTTCTTTCCTTTGTTCACAAGGTCTTTCAGTATGAAACTCTACAAAGAAATCAGCCAGAGTTTGAGCCTTGACTGCAATTCGAGGCACAAAATCGATATTGTAATCACCCAGATCAACTGACCATTTGGTCATTCTGCTTGATATATTAGTCTTTTGTGGAACATTCTTCAAAGGAAAAGATGTTCGGACAATAATTAAATTTGCTTCGAAGTAGGGCCTTATTTTCTTGGTTGCTATAACCAAAGCCAAGGCTAATTTTTCTAACTTTAAATATCTTTTTTCTGCTTCTAATAAACTCTTGCTTATGTAATACACCGGACGAGGGTAACTATCCACTTATCTTACTAACACAATACTTACTGCATACTCCGATACAACTAAGTACATATAAAATTTATCCCCCTGAACATGTTTGAATAACGTTTTAGGTGAAGAGAAATGTTCTTGATTTCAAGGAAGGCTTGATCACATTGAGAAGACCAATTAAAGTCTTTGGCACGCCATAATACTTGGAAAAATTGAGCACACTTGTCTAATGACCTTGAAATGAACCTATTTAATGCAACCAACCGTCCAATCAGTCTTTGAACTTCTTTAGTGTTTCGAGGAGGATCCATATCCAACAGAGTGTTGAGCTGATCCATATCAGGCATAATTCATTTTTCACTTATAACATATTATAAAAGGTTTCCGGATCGGATCCCAAAAAACACATTTTTACGGGTTTAATTTCAAATTGACGGCTTCTAAGTTAGAAAAGTTTTCTTGAAGATCAGATATATGCTCATCTTCCTCAAGGATTTTCACCATCATTTCATCTATATATACTTCCATATTCTTTCCAATCTGACTAGCAAAGGCTTGATTTACTAACCTTTGATAAGTAGCCCCAACACTTTTCAAACCAAACGACATCACTTTATAACAATGAATCCCTCTGTCAGTGATGAATGTATTATGATCCTGATCGTTCAAATCCATTTGTATCTGATTATATCCTGAAAAAGCATCCATAAATGACATAAATTTGTTTCCCGATGTAGAATCCACCAACTGATCTATCAGGGGCACTGGAAACGGATCTTTAGGTCATGCTCTGTTAAGATCGGTGAAATCAATGCACATACTTCATTTTCCATTTTTTTCTTGAGCAAAAGAGGATTTGCCATCCATAATGGATTTTGGGGTTCTTTGATATTACCTATCTTGGTTAACCTATCGACTTCTTGTACTATCACATCAGCTTTTTATTTAGAAAAAGTCCTTCTTCTCTGAACCACTAGCCTAACATCAGGTCAAACCGATAACTTGTGACATATCACTTGGACTGGTACTCCAGTCACACCATCATTATTCCATGCAAACACATGTAAATTGTTAGATAAAAAGATAATAGCATGCCTTTCAAATTCGATAGAAACTTAGTTCCGATCCTGACACTCCTGCCTTAAAAAAATAAATAGATTTCAACTTCCTCAATAGATATTATAGCACTAGGATCCTCCCTTGGATCATCTATCTCATTCTGATGCGTGGAAGGATCCGGTAGGTGCTATTCCTTGTTAACTTTAGTTGCCTCTAATGTTTTGGAAGTAAGGGCAGTAACATAACATTCTCTGGCCACCTTCTCGCTACTTCGAACAACACCCACCCCCTTCTCGCTACTTCGAACAACACCCGGTAGCGTACTTTAGACATTGATGGAATGTGCATTCTACAACATGCATCCTAGAGAGTCAATATCTTTCAAATATGGCGTTATACGATGTGGGACAATCAACTACCACAAATAACACTCTTACCAACTTCTTAAAATGCCCTTTACCCAATAGCACTTCCTCTTCAAATTCTCCAATAACCTCAGCCAAACTACCTGTAAAGCCTACAATAGTTTTGTTTGATCGATGAATGACCGAGAGATTCGTCATCTGTTTATAAACAGTTAAAAATAGTACATTTACCGAACTATCAGTATCAATGAGGATCCTTCAGACATCATTACCCTTAATTGATGCTCATATTACTACAGTATCTTCATGTGGGCCATCTATATCTCTTAAATCATCCTCATCAAATATTATGAAAGGAGTAGGGGTCTGGTACAAGTGTGTAGACATCTTTCCTTCCAATTGGGTAGTTAAACTGTTAACATGCCTTTTTCTTGAACAACTCGAAGGTGATGCTACAGTGTCTCCTCCAAATATGGTCAAAGATTCAAAAAATTGTACAAGATCGAAAAAATTAGTTGATTTGTCCACTATAATCCCCACTTGATTCTGGTCTGCATCAGGATCAAGATATTCATTATCAACGTCAAATCTCTCAACAATCATCATAGTGTCTTCCTATCTCGAAGTTACTGGAGCAGCTGATGAAGGTGTTCGAGGTGCACTGGTACTTGGTCTATTGCCTCCTTACCTTTTAAAGAAGGCACCCAATTTTCCCCTTTCAATAAGATTTTATACTTCCTGTTTTAGCGCTATACAATCATTTATGTCATGACCCAAATCATTATGGTATCTATAGTAGCGAGTACTTCGGGTCTCCCTAGGAGACTATAATGAGGTTCGGGCTCTAAAATGAACCTCGTTTTTTGTCTTATCATAAATTGTTGCTACACACTGTGCTAGCTCAACAAACCATTCAGGTTGAACCCAATGACCTTTTTTAATTCTGCCTTGCTGGTTTTGGTTAGACTGATTTTTTTTGGTGCGGTCACATCCCTGTGCAGAGTCTTTTGGTTTATACCCGGACTGGGCTGTTGGTTGTGTTGCTGGTAGGGAAGCAACCGATCTGTTCTGACAAGGGACTCTAGTCTTTTTAGTCTCTTCAACTGTGATTTGTTTTCCAACTTGGTTTAATAGCCCCCCAAAAGTCATAGTTTTTTTCCTAGTCACCGAATCGGTTAAGTCACCCGAATTCAGGCCTTATTTCAAAGAGGCAATGACCACTTGTTCAAAGAAGTCAGCCAACCCATTCTTTGTATTTAAAACCTACTTATGTATTCTTTTGAAGACTCGTTCGGTTCTTGAGAACAATGAATAATGGTATCCTCATTCCTTTTAATCTTTTTTCTTCCTATGAACTATCTTTGAAAAACAACCCGTACCATATCAAAGTTCTTTATAGATGCCTGGGGAAGCTATTGTACCTTTTGAGGGCGTTTCCTTTAAAGGTTTGTAAAAAACCTCGACAAAGCAGCTTATCATCATCAACAAAGTTCATCATAAATTTTTTAAACTTCTCAAAATGGTTGTCCGGGTCTCTACTCCTATCATATTTTTCCATCTTAGAGTTATCAAACCTTTTAGAAAGATGTCCGGACATATTTTTTGAAGATAGAGGCGACTGCCTCCAATTATGGCTACAACTAAACACTGAATCTTCATTAGGGGTGTCGAAAATACCTGGTTTGGATTGACATGTAAATGGGTCAATCAACATATGGTCAATGTGCTAATTAGCTGAAACTTTTATTTTCTCTTGATACTTTTTAATTCTACCTCTTCTATCCCTTTTTCTAGAATGTTTTTTAGTCAATATCAACTTATTCTTTTCATGTCTTTCACTACTTCTAGATGAAAGTGATTCTTCGAGATTCAGATTATTGGGAGAACTATCTGTGGACTCCAAAGTGGTACTTACAGGTTGTTTAGAACGATGTGTTTTTCTAGAGCTAAACGAGTCTTATTAGGCTGTTCATTTTCAATAGGCTCATAGGTAGGATGGGGTCCGGACGCATCAAACTTTTCTTTTATTCCCTTTTCAGCCTGTTTCTGAGCCCTTAAAGCCTCAATTTCAGCCTTCAACTGATCACATTCCTCTTGCATGAACTGTCTCTCGTCTGTGTTGTGGTTCACAAGAGACACAATAGTGTGCTCATTAACTTCTCTCGCTCCCCCCCTCCAAATTCTGGAGGAAATTCTTTTGCATTGGGATCCATTTGCTTTGATGACATCCGAACAGTTGCTTCTTTTGTTGGTTTTGAATATGGAATTCAGACACCGTCACCTCCGACTGTGGTCGCTAATTTGTTGTGGGTAATTTCTAATCAAAGGGTCTATTAGGAAAGAAATCTATCTTAGGAATTTAATGTTGGAGTGAAATGTAGAGAGATGAAAGAGGTGTGTACTAGTAGTAAAGTTTTTCTTACCCTCATAAATGAAGGTGGTTGGGGTATTTATACTTTTTTGTGACCCGTGGGCCTTCCGGGTCGGATTATGGACTTGAGTCGGGTTTAAAAAAGCATAAGCCCAAGACAAGAAATGACCAGCAACCTACTGAGTCACAATTCACTTGATCGTACTGGTTCAGTGTGGTATGGTATCGAATATGTCCGAACTACCCTTCGAATATATGCAGTAAATCAGTGTCAAAGAAATCTGACGTCATCAAACTACATAAAAACATCCTAACTAACATTAATCAAAGTAATCTTATCAAGAAAATGCATTAGACTAAAGTGGAATCTGGTGCCACTGAATTATGATATTACAACCATATAAAATACAAGCAAAATCTTACCCATCTCAAATAGTCACCTCCAATAGGCTCAAGTTTAATACTGACGGGTCTTGTCTTTCCAACGGAAAATCTAATGGTGGTGGAATCATCAGCGACTATGAGAGAGATATTGTTTATGGTTGTGGCAACCTATACGGTAAGCTCACTACAATTATGGCTCAGGAAAGAGCACTTCTCAACGGTCTCAAAATCTATAAGAATAAATGTATGGTTAACATTGATATTGAATTAGATTCCCAAATCCTAGTAAACTTTCTTTCAATTGGAAACTATCCATGGCCTCTTGACCTTATTTAAAATGTTACAGACGCCTTATAAACAGTTCCATGAAAATTGCTCATATATAGAGAGTCCAAAACAACGCTACCGACTGGCTAGCGAAATAGATGTCCAAATGTAAGGAGAAGATAAAATTCAACAATACTCAAATCCCTTTTAGTTAAGTGCAATCACTTTCCTTGAAATTATTGGATTAGATTACATAAGAAATGATTCTTATCATTATTCATAATCTACATTTATTAGATTGAATATAATTAAAATAGAATGACACTAACCATTTTAATGTGCTAGCAGACCTCCTGACAAGTTTTTGCAGGTTCTTGTTTAGTAATTGAATTTCAGAAAAGCAGAGCATAACACTTAATAGCTAAGGAATCGTACGCATGAAGCTGCTATTCATCCTAGATGTTATTCAAAGCATCTCCAAAGCTGGATGTCGATAAGTCTTCTCACTACTGCACTGTCATTTTCTCGAGCAAGTGGCTCGTCCTTCTATAAAATTGACAATTTACAACTTTTAATTGTCAATACTTCTTTGCTCTTCAAAATAATTTCCTTAAAAGTGATATTCTCATAGTTATCCACTGATAATCTTCTGAATTGAGAGGCTCTTGAATCAACTAAATTCAAGTTTGTTGAGTTCATTATCTTTGAATCATCTATTAGCTTCCACAGAGGCTCTAATTCACTATAAAAATCCTTAGAAAATATTTTCTTCCCTTATTCGATGTATTTGTTTCCTTGAACGATATGCTCTGATGCTTCTTCAGTTTTCATTGAAATTATAAATCTCTCATGGTTTTCTTTTGAAATTTCTTTAATTGTTTAATTTGGTGTACTTCATTTTAGCGCTCTAAATTTAAATGATGACCAAATACAATTTGAAGTAAATTTAGATACTTTGATAGATTTATCTTTCTTTCACAGGAAGGTTTCATACGTTGGGGCCCGGGGGCGTAGGCCCCCCCTTACCTAAAATATACATTTTATATTTTTTTAAGGTAATAATATAATATTAAAATAAAAGTTATACGTCCCCTTACCTAAATTATACGCCCTCCTACCTAAAATATTTATTTTATATAAATAATATTAAAGTAAAAATTTAAGAAAATAATTGTTTTTTAGGAATGTTATAAATTTAAAGTAAAATTTTAATTTAAAAATTATTATGTTGACTATTTTTAATAAATTTTTTAGATTAAAAGTCTCAGGCGTTAAAAAATTTAATTTAAAAAATCTTGGATTATGGCTATTTTTAAGGAAAAATTTAAGTAAAAAATCTTGAATTTTAAAAGAATTTTTTTTGGTATTTATAAATGGTTGGATGTAGTCTCGGGCATCTCAATCTCTAGAATATTAGAACTTTTGATTGATTTTGTAAGTATTCTCATTCTTTTTTGCGATAATATGTTTTGATTTGATATTCGTTCAATCTTTCTATTTCTAATTAATTATGTTTTATCTCCTACTTTTTCTATTTCTAATTAATTATGTTTTATCTCTTACTTTGATTTAGAAAAAGATAATGAATTGCTGCTTATGAACGAGAGAGACGATATTTAAATCAAAGAAAAGGGGAAAAAGGAAGAACACGATCTGAAGGAAGAACACGACACGTCTCAATTTATTTTTTCAAGGTATGTATGTTTTTTTGTTTCCTTTTGAAATTTTATTATTATTTTGATCTTAAAACACTTGATAATCAATATTTTTTTCTGATCTGATTTGTGGTCTTTTAGGAAAGTAAAAATAGATTTACATAGTTTTAGATAGCAAAGTTTTATTTACTGAAATTATTTTTTATAAAGTAATTGATTTTAATTTTTAATCTGTTTAAAGACAATATATATGGAAATATTTGTTATTTTTTAAAATAAAATTATATATTTATATTATAAATATCTTTTATATAACCAAATTTTATTTATTTTCATCTATTTTTCAAAAATATATTTTTTTATAACAAATTTTATTTACTTTTATGTAAATTTTAAAATATCTTTTTAAAATATTAAATTTGGTTTTGTTATATTTTATTTTATTTTATATATCTTTTAAAAATAATATATATTAAGATACATTAAGATTTATTGATGTAATAATAACATATTCTAATAAGATATTTTTATTTGTAGACTTATAATGGAGCGTTATTTTGAAAAAAACCAAGGAATATTAATATGATTCATCCTAATCGGATTGCCTCTATATCAAAACCTAATGATGATAGTCCAGAATTTCATTTGAATGAAGATATAGTGAGTGATCCGGGACTACGCCAACTTATCTAAAATAACCGGAGTTTTCAAGTTACATGGTTCGAAATATATCAATGGTTGGAATACAGTGTGCATAAGGATGCGGCATTTTGTTTAGCCCCCTACTTCAATTCCTAGATCCGCCACTATATATATATATTACTTTATTATTAGATATGTAAGTTAATCACAATGACTCTCTCTTATTCATCTTGTTCATATATATATATATATATATATATATATATATATATATATATATATATATATATATATATATATATATATATATATATATATATTATTTTAACATTCTTAAAAAAAATATAACCAAATACTCTTTCCGGTGGGATTATATTTGTTATAATATTTTTTTGAAGATGTTTTTTTAACTATCATTTTTATTATTTATTTAACTAATGATTTTTATTTGATGATAAATTTGTTCATACCTATCAATGATAAATACAATAGCTTATTAAAAAATATATTTTATTCTTATTATATTTTTTTATAACTTATCAAATACTTATCATAATTTATATTTAGCCTTTTCAAATGCTACGAAAACTTTCAAATAGTTTTACCGTCATTTTATATTCAAAACTTTATAAATATACAAAAAGCGTATTTATTTTTAAATATCTTTTAAAAATATTTAAAGCTCTCACTTTGAATATTATTAAATATGTTAAAAAATATGAAATCTTAACGTGTCTTTTTACACTTTTCCGCTAGACTTGGTTTATAGCTTTATTCATTTTGATTGAATGCGTAACTTCTTATGCTTTTTAGTTGGACTTATCGTACCACCATCTTCGCTTTTTAGTTGGACTTATCGTACCACCATCTTCATTTACTACTTTCAATTATACTATAACTTGCTACCTGATACCACTTGCTAATTATTTAAACTTTTGAAGCTAAAATTACATGTTAACAAATATTTTTAGCACATAACTATATGTCATATAATTTATTTACATAAATTAATAACTCTAAGATGAATATTTAGAAACCAATATTCATATAATATTCCACTTAAAATGACTCATTCTTAAATTCATTCTTAAATTACTAATACATGATGTCATTACAATGTATTATCAAAAGATGATTTTACTACTAACAAACCCATAGACCAATCTTTAAAATTTCAAAAATCTTAAACTTAACATCATCCAAGTAATGGTTATGGTGTAATATTTTATGACATGGAATTCCATCAAGGATGAAAACTATATGCAATCTGCAACTATTTAGATTTGTAAATCATCTGACGGTAAAACTTCATCATTTAAGAGTTACAGTTACCACGCTTCATATGACCAAAACTTGTATCCTTCTTATACACTTTTACTCACTTATATTTCACATTCTTTATTTTTTTTCCAGGAACTTACTCAATCAATTAAATAATTTATTCTAAACTTTTTTTAGACACATATTTTTAATTCCAACTTTATTCTATTGAATCAACACTTAAAGATTTATAATATTTTTCCATGGGTACGCCTCCTGAAAATACTCGTCAACACTATGATACTACATTTTATGCAGCCAAAGATAAAAAAAATATCAGTCTCTAACCGTTCCTTGATTTCTTCTGATTACTCTAATTCTTCCATTGATCACATACTTGATACACTAATGATAAGACGATGTCACTGCCTTTATAATGAGTAACCAAGATCACCCTAAGATAGCGTTGTAAAAACATAGAGCATTAATAATCATAAATAACGTACTTACAGCCTTTTCAATATCCTCTTTCCCGGCGGACACATACAAATTCACTTCTCCAACACAATTAGTTGACCAATTAGTGAAATTAATTAAACCACTATTAGTCCTTTGAATGGTTAAATTTCTATCATCGGATCCTAACTAGTTTTCTAAAATACATTAGTTGAACTTTTAGAATATATTATTTCCCTTCTTACTATCACTCAAGCTATTACGAGGGTCACTAACAACGCATTTTGATGAGGCGTTATTAAATCCTTTAAATCATCATTGGTAAAGGCCAAAGATAAATGAATCATAAATTAAATGAACCTCCAAATCCTTTCTATGTTTTTTTCTTGATAGTGCACCCCTTCAAAAAATATTACATAATTCTTGTTGTTTCTCTTTCTTTTGTCTTTTTATATTATATTTTTTTCCTCTCTTTCTATTTTCTCTCATTCTTTTTCTTTAATGAATTCTATCAATTCCTCATTATCTCTCAACCTTTAAATTTTATACTTCAACTGATAACAATCCCCAATAGAATG
Organism: Limnanthes douglasii subsp. nivea; assembly: GCA_036936605.1. NCBI lineage: Eukaryota > Viridiplantae > Streptophyta > Magnoliopsida > Brassicales > Limnanthaceae > Limnanthes > Limnanthes douglasii. Next base: position 230,252,660 of record JAUPFV010000005.1, on the reverse strand, counting down.
CCAATGATCATTATGATATGCATAATAGTACTGACGATTTATTTTATTAATTGGTTTTAACATGACTCTAAGAATTCTGTAGTTTAATTTATTTATCTTCTTGTCATACACAACTTCTATAGGTTTAATTAATTGTGTAAACTGTCGGTTTGGATTATCATAATAAGGGAAGTGTGATCTATCCATTGGATCCATTGTGACTTTTAAAATCTTCTTCTTTTCCAAAACATTCCCCATTTTTTCCGTCACTTTAATTTTCATTTTTCCTTATTTCATTTTATCTTTCATCTTAATATACATATCCGTTCTTGCTAACAGATCCCACATACATCCTCCGGGAAACATGACCAGATCTTCCAAACTGTTATCACAAGGAAAACCCCTTTTAAACGTTGCTAAAGCTACATTTTTATTACAACCTTTCAATGCACACATTTCTCTCATAAATGTATGGACATAATCCCATAGAGATTCTTCAGTTTTTTGAAACAAAGTCATGATATGATCGCATTCTCTAAAAAATTTAATTGGCCCTGACAAAAAACTATTAAACCATGCCAACATCATTATTTTCAAAGTCATTGAAAAGTCCCGACATATTAACATATCATATGGATTAAAAGCTAGCATAATATATTGAAATTTCTCAAGGTGAGGCTCTAGATCGGTTATCCCGTCGTATTTTCCATCAAGTAAAGATCAAAACTCTTTTGTAACTTTTATTTCAAAATCCATCTCGTTAGTAGAGATTCACCTCAAGTGCACACAACTGATGTTAGTCTCATATTATTTTTTAGATTTTCTTCTAACATCTTTTCCTTTCCTTTATCTTTAATATTTTTTGAAGACGTTTCCTTACCTGATTCAACAATTTTATTTTCGTCTTCTTATTCTTTGAAATCAACTTTATTTTAATGAACTAACTCATCCTTACCCAAATTTTCAGTTGAATTCATATTATCTCCCAAAGTAACTTTTTCAATAATAAGTTGTTGAGTTTTAGTCATTAACTTAAATCGATTTTGATTTTATTCATCTAGTTTATTTTGAAATACATTTGACTTATGTTTTAATTCTTAATTCGTTAAATTAGAACTCTAAAGCGCATAATAAAGAATTTTGATCTATTATCCTCAACTTATGCCGCTACATGTTGAACATTCCTAGTATTCGTCGTCATACCTGATCGCAATACTGTCATTACTGTTGGATTTAATATTTTTTTTCTTGATCTTTCATGGATAATTTTTTCTTCCTTGTGATCCTTTGCACAGTGTTGTTTTCACAAGTTAGCGAAATAATATTCGCAATACTCCAAGAATTCATTACTGAAGATCTCTGAATATTTCCCTTAGTGATTCTTTATCCATTTGTAATCTAGTTGTCACTATTGAAAAAAAACTATTTCTTTGAAGAAAATACTCCCACAGATGGTATTAAAAATGATGAGAGAATGCTTTTCTTTTATAGAAAGCCAAAAAGATAAGACTAAAAATGATCAATACTAATTTTAATAATTAATCGATCCATCCTTGTTACAATGATTGAATATCCTGTTTATAGTAATTTTACCCCTAAATTATAAGGATGGATGAAACATTTATCTTATGACATGTGTCGATCATATATTACAACAAATTATTAAATATTATTATATTATTCATTAAATACCATGGGGAAATTAAGTAATATACAACATCTTCCACAAATATCCTAATATTTGTAAGTTATTTACATCTTTAGTTGAGTTTCATTTAACGTGGTCATTCATTAATATAAGCCTTGCTGATGCTCTCATTAGAGTTCAATGTTTTTCATTTTGTCGATGCACTTCCTTTAACGATGTTTTCGTTTATTAATCAATCACTTTAATGTCTAACGCATTTCGTCTTCTATGGTGAATAAAACTGATCATACTTCTCCTCCGTCAAGGAAAACTTTTTCATTTTATTTCTTGAATTTTTTTAGTTTCTTGAATGTTTATTAATTAATATATTAGATGTTTATCTTGTGATTCGTTGTGGAATTTATGGGTTAGATTACGATTTATGCATTTAAGTTCATTTTAGGTTGAATTTGGGACTTTGGGGTTACAAATGGGTGCACGAACAATGTTTTTGAATGTTTTCCAAATTTTCAGAGCAGAAGTCTCTTTTAAATTTTCCAAATTCGCCTACCTATTAAACTTGCTTTTTGTTCTTATAAGTTTTTAGTATTTGTTTGTTGTAGAATTTAGTTACTAAAACTTGTTTTTCTTTCAGTTTTTAATCTAACTTTTATTATTTGTCGACTCAGGTCGTCCAATACATCGAAAGATCTTTGCGCGACATTCATCAAAATAAAGTTTTTTTATTTTTTTTAACAATAATGTATTGATTTTTGGATAATTTATGTATTTAAAATTTATTTTATACAATTTATTTTCTTAAAATTTAAACCTTGACTAATAAAATATCATAAATTTCAACAACTACATACAATGAATGTATCGGATTTTGAGTTTTTTGAAAATAAAAATTTGAATTAAATCAATCATTGATCTATATTATTCAAAGAATATCGAAGATTCTTTGAAATAATTTGCATATGTAGCATCTTCGTCCTGCAAATTTATAAGTTCATAAAGTTTTTTAACTAAATAAATAAAACGTAACTCGTTAACATAAAACACAATTACAGAAAAAAACTGCATTCTAACCGGCTGCACTAAAAGTATAATTAGATGGTTCCATAGGTTAGGACTAGTGGTGCTTAGACCCTGCACCATAGGTTAGAGGGGCTGAACTATGATGCATGCCCTCACCGATGGTGCTAAAAACCTGCCCCAATGGTGTATGCGGATATAATCGGGCTTGGTGCACCTACACACCACTAATTCAACCCACTGAACTGGTGGTGTGTATGTGCACCAAGTCAGAAAAAAAAATTGTTTACCTTTTTCAACGAGATTTATATTTTTGGTTGTGTGTTTTAGATTAAAATTTTGTTGAGAGATAGTAATTTCTAGTGAGTTTTATTTTTTTAAAAAAATGTTGAAATATTTTGATGTTCAATGAGATTATAATATATTTAATTTTTTTTATTTATAACGATTTCATAAATAAATCAAACTTGAGTTTGATAATGAAAAAATTAAAAGTAAATTAATTTTTTTTGAATGAAATTTATGCTAATGTTGCTTGAGCATTACATTGGTATAATATACCCAAAATTATATTCCGTATAATGTTTTTAAAACTATAGTTCACTAGGAAATATGAAAAATAGAGTAATAGGTAGGGTATAAAAACAAAATTTCGACCAACTCATTTGTCAATATTGTGAAGGACAAGTGACGCTTGAAGATTCAAGCTAGTTATTGGTTGCTTGAAGTTTCAAGGTCAGGCTGCCATGACAGTGTTTTTAGGTCTCCCAATTCCGTGAATGAAGAACTGATGAAGTGAGACTGGTGCTAGGGTTTCAGACATCAACCCTCACTTCATCAGTAAACGACTTCGTATTGACACTCATGGGTATATACCGGGTCAAGTTGACAGACCAAGCCCACGAGACAAATCCACCAGTCCAATAGGCTACATCACACGTTATTAAGTTGTCTAGAACTAGTCACACACATTTGGAATATTTGAATTTAAATAATGTAACAAGAAGTGTAACAAATTTAGTATATGTGGCAAGACGGCCTAACAAACTAGATTCTCTAAACTGCCTATAAAGGTTTTACTAGCTGTTACACTGAAGCTTTAACAAATTGTGAAATATAAAAATAAATACTAAAACTCTCTATTTTTATCTTGGCATCAGAACCCCTCCACGCCTTCAATGGCGAATCCTGGTTCACCTACTCAAAGCAGTGAGTCTTTTGGCTCAATTCTTCCTGGAAACTTCTTTGGTGCTACCAAAGGTGTGCATCTGTAAACAATTAACAACAGCAGTAACAATTAGATTAGGCTTGACATGAATAATTATTTGCTATGGAGAACTATGGTGCTACCCATAGTCAAAGGCAATAAACTAGGAGGCTATGTTACAGGGGACAAGCATGTACTCCTAAATTCATAAGTGACTTAGAGGGCAATATTGCTGAGAATCCAGATCATGAAGATTAGATTGTAAATGATCAACTCTTCCTTGGTTGGTTGTACTCTATAATGAGTACCTCAAAGGAATTATGGGATGCAGCTATCAGGCTGTCTGGCTCACATACAAGAGACAGAATCACCTACTACAAGTCTGAATTCTAGAGGACACGCAAATGTACCTCTAATATGTCTGATTACTTAAGCAAAAGGAAAAATATAGCGGATAATCTAATATTGGCTTGAAGTGGGGGTGTCTATGAATGATTTGGTGACTCAGGTCCTTGCTGGTTTGGACTCTGTGTACACCCCGATAGTGGTTAGTCTAGCTGACAAAGAGTCCATGGGATGATTGGATCTTAAGACTAGTCTTCCCACCTTTGAGAGCAGACTAGATCAACTGTTGAATTTACAAAATAGTGTTTCTAATCTCAGCTTAGCTTCTGCTAATTTTACTCAAAAGACTGACTACAAGTCACAGAGTAACAACATTGGCCAGAAACAACAGAGGAAGAAACAATTTTCCTAACAATACAAGAAGAAGGAACAACTTCTATAAATAGAGAGGTGGATGCTTATGTCAAAATAAACCTACCTGTCAGATATGTAATATGTATGGACACAATGCTCCTGTTTGCTATTACAGAGATTGTTTATGGGATCAACATGTTCAGAAAAACCTAAAAGTGAGGGAGAACATTCAGCCTACTTAGCAACCCAAGACTCAACAGGGGACAATGCCTAGTTTGTTGAAAGTGGTGCTAGTCACTATATCACGGGAAATTCTAATATGCTGACTCAAAAGACTGAATATGCAGGTAATAAAGGTATTGTTGTTGGTAGTGGTCAAAGTTTACCAATTCAAAATATTGGGAACTCTAGGATGTATTCATTCACTAACACACCCATTTCTCTTCGAAAATTTTTACATGTACCTATGATCAATAATAATCTATTGTCTATCTCACAGCTCACTAATCTTAACAGTGTCTTTGTTGAATTTTATAAGTGGTTTTGTCTTGTGAAGGACAAAGAGTCAGGGACTGTGCTTCTCAAAAGACTACTGAGAATGAGCTGTATAGCTTGGAGAGCTATCCTAAGTCACAAGCAAAAGAACTTCATCCTATCACTACCAAAACTGGTTCTTCAGTCAAGAGTTTAGTCATTCCCAATGTTCTTTCTGTTGGTATTTCTAGTTCCCAAAAATATGGATGACATAGGAAGCTTGGCCATCCATATCAAGTTGTTCTAAACACAGTTCTAAAGACATGTAATCTAAATTATATTCTAAAGAATGATTGTAGTTTTTGTGAAGCCTGTCAACTTGGGAAATCTCAAAGTTTATCTTATTATCTCTCAACTTCATATTCTAACATTGTTTTAGAACTCATACATACATATGTATGAGGTCATTCTCCTGTTCTTTCAACTCAAGGTTACAGATACGTTGAACATTCTTTTTAGATGACCACGCCAAATTTACATGGTTATATCCTATTAAATCTAAAAGTCAGGTTCTAAACATTTTCAAAATGTTCAAATGTCTTGTTTAAATTTTTTTTGATAAGTCCATCAAAGTTGTAAAGTGTGATGAGGGAGGTGAGTATAGGCCTCTATTGACTATGGCTCAAGAACAAGGGTTCATTTTGAGAATGTCTTGTCCTCATACCTCAACCTAGAATGGTAGGACTGAGAGAAAACACAAAAACCTTATAGAAACAGTTCTGACTCTCTTAGCGCAAGCCAGCCTGCCCTACAAGTTTTGGGTACAGGGATTTGAAACTGTTGTTTATCTTATAAATAGGTAACCTACCCCAGTTCTATCAAATAAATCACCATATGAACTCTTATTTCACAAAGTTCCAAACTATCTAGTTCTAAAAACTTTTGGCTGTGCTAGTTTCCCATGTCTAAGGTCCTATCAAGGTCATAAGTTTCAGTTTCACTCCAGATAGTGTATGTTCTTAGGGTATATTTAGTTTCATAAGGGGTATGTGTGTCTCAGTTCTACTGGTAAACTCTATGTCTCTCGAAATGCTGTTTTCAATGAAAGTGTGTTTCCCTTTCAAAGAGGTTTCCTATAGAGTTCACAGTCTGAGTCCATTCAAACCTTACATCTATAGTTGTGGCTTCCTAGTCTACCTACAAGGCTTGTGACTAGTGGATACTCATCAACTTCTCCTACTCATTTTGGTGGTTCTCCGAAAGCTAAATCTCAACAGGCTATGTCTTCACAAGGTAATACTCAGACCTTTTATAATCATGCTGATGATAATTGTACTGATTCCACCATCCTTCATAGCTCTCTTCTACCACAAAATCAGAAAGACCCTGCTACTTGTCTCACTACACCTTACACCACTCCCTCCTCTAGTCATAAAACTATCATAGACACTTCCCTAAACCCTAGTCCTTCTCATAACCCCAAAATCTCTATATGTCTTCTATTTTTCTCACTCTGCTCACTTGCCTAAACTAACTCCTAGCTCTCACACTCATCCTATACAGACTAGAACTTAAGATGGAACTCATACACCTAAAGTTCCTTATATTGGCTCTTTGACTACTAATGATTTCTCTACCATTGAGCCTACTATATATTCTAAAGCAGCTCTAAGCTCTCAATGGATCACTGCTACGAAAACTGAGTTTAAAGCTCTTATTTCTAATGATACCTAAACACTTGTTCCTTGGGCTCCCAGTCAGAATATTGTGGGATGCAAATGGGTGTACAAAATTAAGCATCACATGGATGGCTCAATTCAGAGATATAAGGCAAGGCTTGTGGCCAAGGATTTTCATCAAACCCCTGACATTGACTTCTCATAAACGTTCAGTCCAGTCATTAAACCATATACAGTAAGACTAATTCTGACTTTGATTGTATCTAAAGATTGGGAGGTGAGGCAACTCGGCATCAACAACGCGTTTTTAATGGTTATCTCACTGAGGATGTGTATATGGCTAAACCAGAAGGTTTTCAGGACCCTGAGAAGCCTACACATGTGTGTAAGCTTCACAAAGCCCTGTATGGACTCAAACAAGCCCCAAGGGCATGATATTCTAGACTGAGGGGTACAATAATTCAGTGGGGGTTTCAGAACTTTCGGGCTGATTCTTCATTGTTCTATCTCATTTCTAAGACCACTGTTATTCTAATTTTGGTTTATATGGATGATATTCTCGTTACAGGAACACAAACAACATGTTTAAAACAATTTATTCACAGACTTAATGGAAATACTTCACTTAAGGATATGGGGCCACTCCATCTCTTCTTTAGGATAGAGGTTCATCGTGACCCCACAAGAATGTACCTCACTCAACACCAATATATAAAAAACTTACTGGTTTTCCAAGGACTCACCTTGTTCAAGCCTTGTCCAACTCCAATTATTGCTGGTGTCCACCTCTCGAGCATGTCTGGCACTCCCCTTGCAAATCCTACACCATATCGAAGTCTGTTAAAAGTATTGCAATACCTAACTCACACCCGTCCTGATATTTCCTTTGTTGTGAACAAACTAAGTCAATACCAGCACGCGCCTACCATTGTACACTGGAAAAGTTTAAAAAGATTACTTTGCTACTTATCTGGGTCTAGCTGGGTTGGTTTTCATATCAAACCAAGCTGGAATCTTCAACTCCATGGTTTTTCTGATGCTGACTGAGCATCGTCTCCTGATGATTGAAAAAGCGGTGGGGCTTATTGTGTGTATCTTGGGGATTCTATTATCTCATGGTCTTGAAGGAAAAAAATGTAGTGGCTTGATCTTTCACTAAGTCAAAATATCGGGCTTTGGCAAACTTGCCAGCTGAGCTCATCTGGTTACGCTCCATCTTTACTGAAATTCGATTCTCTATCTCACCTCCATCAGTAATTTGGTACGATAATCTTGGGACGAGATCCTTAGCTTCTAATCCAGTGTTCCATGCAAGGACGAAGCATATCGAACTCGATATTCACTTCATCCGCGGACAAGTCCTCCAGGGATCTCTCCAGATTTGTTTCGTACATTCTCAGGATCAACTGGCTGATTTTCTCACGAAACCTCTCACTCATCATCGATTCTCCTTTTTCAGAGACAAACTTGGCCTCACCGATTCGCCCCTTCGTTTGCAAGAGGGATGTGAAGAACAAGTGACGCTTAAAGATTCAAGATAGTTATTAGTTGCTTGAAGCTTTAAGGTCAGGCTGCCATGGTTGTGTTTTTGGGTATCGCAATTTGTGTAAATGAAGAACTCGTGAAGTGAGACTGGTGCTATGGTTTCAGACAACAACTCTCACTTCATCAGTAAACTACTTCGTATTGACACTCATGCGTATGTAATCGGGTCAAGTTGGGAGACCAAGCCCACGAGACAAATCCAACAGTCCAATAGGCTACATCACACGTTATTAAGTTTTCCTGACCTAGTCACACACATTTGGAATATTTGAATTTAAACAATGTAACAAGAAGTGTAACAAATTTAGTATAGGTGGCAAAACTGCCTAACAAACTAGATTCTCTAAACTGCTTATACAGGTTGTACTAGCTGTTACACTGAAGCTTTAACAAATTGTGAAATAGAAAAATAAATACTAAAACTCTCTATTTCTATCTTGGTATCAGAGCCCCTCACAGCCTTTAATGGCGAATCCTGGTTCACCTACTCAACGCAGTGAGTCTTTTGGCTCAGTTCTTCCTGGAAAGTTCTCTGGTACTACCAAAGGTGTGCATCTGCAAACAATCAATAACAACAGTAACAATCAGATTAGGCTTGACAGGAACAACTATCTCGAAACTTCTCTGGTGCTACCAAAGTTGTGCATCTGTAAACAATCAACAACAACAGTAACAATCAGATTAGGCTTGACAGGAACAACTATCTGCTATGGAGAACTATGATGCTACCCATAGTCAAAGGAAACAAACTACGAGGCTATGTTACAGGGGACAAACCCTGTACTCCCAAGTTCATAAGTGACTCAGAGGGAAATATTGTTGAGAATCCAGATCATGAAGATTTGATTGTAAATGATCAACTCCTCCTTGGTTGGTTGTACTCTATAATAAGTGCTGAGGTGGCTGCTCAGTGGATGAAAGAAGGTACCTCAAAGGAATTATGGGATGCAGCTAGCAAGTTGTCTAGCTCACATACAAGAGCCGGAATCACTTACTACAAGTCTGAATTCCAGAGGACACGCACAGGTACCTCTAGTATGTCTCATTACTTAAGAAAAATGAAAAATATAGCTGATAATCTAATGTTGGTTGGAAGTGGGGTGTCTATGGATGATTTGGTGACTCAGTTCCTTGCTGGTTTGGACTCTAAGTACACCCGGATAGTGGTTAGTCTAGCTGACAAAGAGTCCATGGGATGATTGGATCTTAAGACTAGTCTTCTCACCTTTGAGAGCAGACTAGAACAACTGTTGAATTTACAAAATAGTGTTTCTAAACTCAGCTTAGCTTCTGCTAATTTTACTCAAAAGACTGACTACAAGTCACAGAGTAACAAAAATGGCCAGAAAGTTTCCTATGGACAGTATAGAGGTACCTACATAAACAACAGAGGAAGAAACAATTTTCCTAACAGTATAAGAGGGAGGAGCAGCTTCTATAGATGGAGAGGTGGACGTTTCTCTCAAAATAAACCTACCTAAGAGATATGTAACAGGTATGGTCTGTTTGCTATTATAGAGATGACCCATCTTTTATGGGTTCAACCTCTTCAGACCAATCTAAAGATGAGGGAGAACATGCAGCCTACTTAGCAACCCAAGACTCAACATGGGACAGTGACTGGTTTGATAAATTTGTCAAGATTCACCGAAATTATTATAATATACCATCAATTTAAATACGGTATATTTGATTTTATTTATCTATTAGTTTAGTTTTGTTTTGCAATAATCGGATCAGACCAACAAAAGTTTTAATAAATTTAATTTAACAGAAAAATAATTTAAAAACTATGGTTAAAAAATAATGATTTTAAATTTAAAATATTTAAAAAATGTTAAATACGAAAAAATAGAAGATGAATGCCACCTAAAATATAAATATTTAGTGAGCACAGCTTTTTCTGTCACTTCTCAATGATAACAAACTGTCAAACTTCTCAAAGAAAATTGTTTAGAAAAATTATTTTATCATTTCATATCTTTTGTGTTTAGTGTTTACATTCCTTTTAGCCTCAAGACACTAGCCTTAGCTCCAGGCCGTTGCTGGTTTCTTTCACAAATCAAAAGCCAGAAGTCGGGGCAATTTTTGTAGTTTGTTATCACAGAAACAATGTTGAACAGCTATATTTCACACACACAATGGACTGTATTGAGAACTCAAAAGCTTGTCTCTCTTTTCTTGTTAATCAACTAAAATAGAAAGTACAATATATAAGACTGTAACGTTCTGAAAATGCCTACAAAGTAGGGACCAACTACACCTAAACAAACTCCACTACCCCATGACTTAATCAACTCCTAAAAACTCTCTGAAAACCCACGACCAGAACAACCGAACAACTACAGCAAATACTTTATTAAAAACACGAAACAAATCAAAACAAATAATAAAAGAAATAATTTAAGATTAATCCCAACATTCTCTCCCTTAATCTTAAATTATATCGTCAATTCCTTAACCCCCAGAAGCTGTCTCATACGCTCAAACTTGACTGTTGTTAGAGCTTTGGTTAGGATGTCTGCTCGCTGGTAATCACTCGACACATGCTTCACCACGACTTCGCCACGTTCAATGCACTCTCTAATAAAGTGAAAGCGTACATCAATATGCTTACTACGACCATGGAAAACAGGGTTCTTTGCAAGATCAATAGCTGACTTATTATCAATATACAAGATCACTGGACCAATGCTTTCCCTAGTCACTTGCTGCATCACATTGCGTAACCAAATACTTTGACAAGCAGCTGCAGTAGCAGCCATAAACTCAGCTTCACATGAAGATAACGATACACACCTTTGTTTCTGAGACACCCATGTCACCAAGCTTTCATTTAAATAAAACGCCATCCCACCTGTGCTCCTTCTGTCATCAATATCACCACCCATGTCACTGTCTGAGAAGCCTGTCAAGACATTATTTCCACTCATCCTCGAGTACACAAGCCCAAGCGTCCCCTTTACATACCTCAGAATTCTCTTCACTGCATTTAAATGTAAAACAGTTGGGTGCTCCATATATCTGCTCACCATGCCTACTGAGAAAGCAATATGAGGTCTAGTATGGACCAAATATCGCAAACCTCCCACCAAACTTAGATATTTAGTACTGTCAACCTCTTTTCCACCTATATCCCTGGTCAGCTGCTCACTTGGATCCATGGGGTACTTGGTTGCATTGCAATATGACAATCCTGCCTGCTCAAGCAACTTCTTTGCATACCCACTTTGCTTCAGTTCAATAACTCCATTTCTTTGCTTAACCTCTATTCCCAAATAATAAGCCAAATGCCCCAAGTCACTCATTTCAAAAACTTGACTCCTCTGCTTCTTAAACAGCTCTATACTCGACATCTTTGTACCTGTTACCAGAATATCGTCGACATAAACTGCAATTATCAATACCTCGTCTGCGCTACTTCGAGTGTACACGGCTTGTTCAGATGGACAACGTTTGAACCCCAATTTCTCCTTTCTACGACTCCGTTTTGCTGAGGAGTGTACGGAGCCGTGGAGTGCCTTTCGATTCCATTGTCCTCACAGTAAGTCTTAAAATCATTTAAGATGAACTCACCTCCACGATCAGTTCTGAAAACTTTGATCTTCTTTTCTGCACCATCTTCTACCTGAGCTCGGAATTTCTTGAACACACTAAAAGCTTCATTCTTACTTTTGAGCATATACACCCACATAACTCGACTGAAATCATCCACCAACAAGAAAAAATATTTGTTTCCTCCAAGTATAGGTGGCTCAATTGGACCGCATAAATCACCATGTACCAGCTGTAGGACCTTTGTTGATCTATATGTCGCTCTGTGAGGAAATGTCTTTCTTACTTGTTTTGAGACCAAACAGCCTTTGCATACATCTCTCGTCTGACTTGTGTTAGGTAGGCCAGACCCCATATTGTTTTTGTACATCAAGGACATCGACAAGTAATTTACGTGCCCTAAACGAATGTGCCAGAGATTTGACACTTCTTCCAATTTTGACATCAAACAGCTTGGACTCACAGTTTCAGCCAACAATTTATACAGCCTATTCTCAGAACTCTTTACTTTCATGAGTACATTTCCCTTCTCTTCATACACCTAGAGATAATTACCTTTCAAGAAAACTTTATTTCCTTCCTCAGAGAGTTGACCCAAACTTATAATATTACTACACAGGGAAGGAATGTAGAATACCTCATTTAACGTACGTTCTTCCCCATTTTTGCACTTGAAAGTAATCGTCCCCTTCCCTTGAATTTTCACGGTTGAACCATCACCAAATTTTACTGATCCTGTGATTCCTTCATTCAACTCCACGAATTTTCTTCTATCGCCCGTCATGTGATTGCTAGCCCCATTATCTAGGTACCACACATTTGAGGTTGATTTGTTTTCTCTGTCTTCAGTCATCACCTTTGGTGTCACTCTTTCTTCGTTTAGCATCACTTCTTCGCATTCTTTGTTATGCTTTGCTAATAATAGGGCTGGTTCGTCTTCCTCTATCTGTGCCATTAAGGCCTCCTGCCTCACCTCCCTTTCACACCTTGGTTTCTTACACTCGACTGCGATGTGACCATAGGTGTGACAATTGTAACACCTCACTTTACTCTTATCCCATCTATTACGGCCTCCCACATTTGAGCTACCTTCAGTGTTTCCTCTATTCCTCCTTCTCTGCCATTCTTCCCTAGAAAATAACAACTTGCTTTCACCACTTTCTTTCTTACGCCATTCTTCTTCTGTTAGCAGTACCTGTCCTCCCGTGTCTTCTGTGTTTCTTTTCAATCTCTCCTCATGTGCCTTTAGCGAACTAATCGCCTCCTCCACCGTCATGTTCTCCAAATCACCAAATTTCTCTATGGTTGATGTTATCTGCATGAACTTCGGTGGTACTGCACGCAGCAGTTTCTTAACCACATAGGCTTCCGCCACTTCCTCACCAAGGACTCGAATATTTGTCGCCAATCCAACAAGCTTCAGACTGAAATCATCAATAACTTCTGAATCCTTCATGGTCATAGCTTCGAACTCCGCCTTTAGAGTTTGGATTTTCGCAGCTTTAGCTCTAACTGCGCCTTGACACATAGTCTGTATCGCCTCCTATGCCTCTCTTGCCTTCTTCTTTCCAGAGAGAGTCAACAGTATCTCCTCGGGGATACTCTGGTAGATCATCGCCATAGCCACCTTGTCCGCCTTCTCTTTCGCAACTGTTTCTGGGTCTGTTGGTTCCACAGCATCCCAAACTCCGTTAGCCTGCATTAAAACCTGCATTTTCATTGACCAAACTGTATAATTCGTCTTGGTTAACATTGGATAGCTTAAGCCCATCGATCCACCTTTGCTTTTCCCATTATCCATTGCTTTCGACGTGAATCTCTTGCTGATAATACCGAACCTTGCTGCTCTGATACCAAATGTAGTTTGTTATCACAGAAACAATGTTGAACAGCTATATTTCACACACACAGTGGACTGTATTGAGAACTCAAAAGCTTGTCTCTCTTTTCTTGTTAATCAACTAAAGTAGAAAGTAGAATATATAAGACTGTAACGTTCTGAAAATGCCTACAAAGTAGGGACCAACTACACCTAAACAAACTCCACTACCCCATGACTTAATCAACTCCTACAAACTCTCTGAAAACCCACGACCAGAACAACCGAACAACTACAGCAAATACTTTATTAAAAACACGAAACAAATCAAAACAAATAATAAAAGAAATAATTTAAGATTAATCCCAACAATTTTTATCCCTCCTAAACAAGTTGTTGCCTCCCCGCTACAAATATATCAGTCAGGTCACTAACTCTGCTCTTAAACACTCGTTTTCATAGTTCTCCGCATTCTTCTTCTCCGCTAACTCAAACTTTTTTCTTGAGCTACAGTTATCAGCGTTCAACACCAAAAATAATTCTCTCCAAAGCATATAGGATATATGTTTCCTTCCCATAACTCTCTCTCACCAAATCAAGTATTCAAACTCTTATTTAATGCTCGTAAAACCAAGTACTCTCACCATAACAAATTCGAGGAAATATCTCTAAAAATCCTTTTATATTTCTGTAACTCGAGTCAATATTGGTGTTTCAGCTTGGTTCCAAGCCAACATTGCAGGTTTTGTCCGGGAATCCTCCTGGAAACCGAACCCCTTTTGCGCGGCAAATGGAAAGATAAACTATTTTCGGGGATCTTGTGGTGCATGTTTCATAGTTTAAATCTTTGAATTGGTTGAGGATGGATAAACAAAGTAGGTTCCAGGCGACTGAATCTCATTTGAAGTCTATGGATCTGAAGAGAGTGGTTGTCTCTTACACTGATACAAATGTTTGAAATCACTGCATGGAGATGGGTTTTTTTAAGAAACGATTCTTTGATAGATAGTAACCCTATGACTGCTGGTTCAAGGATTTTTCCAGAGGCAATAAGTGTTAGTACTGAATTGTATAAAAGAAAGAAATAGATGATTACTTGAGTAAACTTCAACTGGGATTTTTTTCATTAAACGGAATGAAAATACAATATATAAATAGAAACTGATAACAACTGCTATCCCTACAAACTAGCAGCACGACCTGGGAGTTTCCTACTAACTTGCAACTACTCCTAATCACCACAACGTACATGTTGAATTATACAAAATGCAATATAACAAAACATGTTTAGATAAATCCCAACATGCTCCCCCTTAATCTAAACATGTTCCAGATTCTTGACTCCAAGCAGGCTTCTCATCTTTTCAAACTTGACTGTTGACAAAGCTTTAGTTAGAATGTCTGCACGCTGTTCACTAGTATTGACATGCTTAATCACGATTAACCCCTATTCAACGCAATCTCGAATGAAGTGGTATCGCAAGTCAATATGTTTACTTCTTCCATGAAAGACGGGATTCTTTGCTAAATCGATTGCTGACTTGTTATCAATATACAGGACAACTGGACCTGGTTTGATTTCCATGATCTGACTAAGAACTCTTTGAAGCCATATGCCCTGACAAGCTACCGTCGTGGCCGCCATAAATTCGGCCTCACAGGATGAAACAGCAACGCATCGCTGCTTCTGTGAAACCCAAGAAATCAAACTCTCATCAAGATAGAATGCCATTCCAGTAGTACTCTTCCTGTCCTCAACACTACCAGCTAGATCACTGTCCGAGAAACCTGATAGTATATAATTTCCTCGTCCCTTAGTGTAGATCAGACCATCATGCAACGTACCTTTCACATATCTACAAATTCTCTTTACAGCATTTAAGTGCAACACTGTAGGTTTCTCCATAAAACGACTCACAATCCCTACTGCATATGATATGTCTGGCCGAGTATACACTAAGTAGCGTAAACCTCCAACTAAACTTTTGTAGTAGGTCGAGTTAACTGGTTCCCCATTTGTGTCTGCGTTAATCTGCAATTTAAACTCCATGGGATATTTCACAGCATTACATTCACTCATACCTGCGTTTTGAAGCACTTTTCTAGCATACGTTGTTTGTTTGATCTCGATAAAACCATTTCCTTGATCCACCTCCAAACCCAAGTAATATGACAGTCTGCCAAGATCGGTCATGTCAAATTCTCTATTCATCTCCCCCTTGAATTTGACAATGTATGAAAGACTGGTGCCTGTGATAATTAGGTCGTCAACATAGACGCCAACAATGAGTGATTCCTTGCCTGATCGTCGTGTGTATACGGCATGTTCATAAGGACATTTCTCAAAACCAAAGTGAAGCAGATACTTGTTTAAACGAGCATACCAGGCCCTGGGTGCTTGGCATAGTCCGTATAAGGCCTTTAATAATTTTTAGATTTTGTGCTCTTTTCCTTTCTGAACATATCCTTTTGGCTGGCGCACGTAGACTTCTTCGAGGAGAAAACCATTTAGAAAAGAAGATTTAACATCGAGGTGGTGAACCTCCCACTCGTTCTTGGCTGTGAGAGCGAGGAGTAAGCGAACTGTTTCCAATCGTGTCACACGGGCGAAAACCTCGTCGTAATCAATCTTTTGTTTCTGCACATATCCCTTGGCAACCAGGCGGGCTTTATGTTTGATCACAGCACCATTTGTGTCCCGTTTCAGCTTAAACACCCATTTGAGGTCAATGGCCTTGTGACCCTGTGGTAAATCAGTTAGCGTTCACGTACCATTTCTCTCAATAGTGTCAATTTCTGTGTTCATTGCAACTCGCCATGCTTCGTCTGTGACAGCTTGCTCATACGTAACTGGTTCATCAATGCCAGACAGGAGTAACTCATCCTCTAGTTCCACAATTTCAGTGTTTGCATAAATGTCTGAGAGGCGTCGGAAGCGTTGAAGCTCACTCTCCGTGATAGTCATACTGGTACTGGATCCTTCGATTGTTGCAGATGAAGTGGATGAACATACAGGAGATATAGTCGATGGTGACACATGAGATGTATGTGATGATAACACAGGAGTGTGAGGCGAAACAGGAGTGAAAAGACTGTTGAGCTCAGAGCTGTCTTGTGTATCTTCCTCAGAACTTTCGAGTGTGAACCAACCCACTACAGGAGCATCTCGTTCGCTGACTGCATTCCAAGTCCAACCCTTTGATTCATTGAAAGTAACGTCTCTGCTGACATATATGCGCCCTGTGTCTGGGTCGTACAATCGCCAGGCTTTGGTTCATGGTTCCCTTCCAAAATGGACAAGCAGCTTACTACGGCTATCTAGTTTGTGTGTGTGAGCTGATGGTATCTTCATATAAGAGATGCACCCAATTTTTTTTAAAGAATCAACAGATGGCTTACGTTCAAACTAGGCTTGGTACGGTGTGATGGATGAGAGTGCTCGAGTGGGTAGCTTGTTGAGAATATAGACCGCGTGCCTGACAGCTTCGCCCCAGAACTTTGCAGGTACCTCCATTTCTTTCAACAGGCTTCGAGCCATGGCAACCACAGTCCTATTACGACGTTCTACAACACCGTTTTGTTGAGGTGTGTAGGGCGTCGTATAGTGTCTCATTATGCCTGTCTCCTCACAGAATGCCTCGAAAGCTTTTGAACAAAATTCTCCACCACGGTCAGTGCGAAAAACTTGAATGTTCTGTTTTTTCCTTGTATTCTCGACTAGCAGTTTAAATTTCTTAAAATACGTTAGTGCCTCATCCTTAGTTTTAAGCATGTATACCCACATCATACGAGTAAAATCATCAACAAGTAGTAGAAAATAATTGTTAACAGCTGGAGTGGAAGGCGAAATAGGCCCACAAAGATCACCATGTATTAGTTCTAGTGCATGCTTAGCAGTAAAATTTGAGTGAGTAGGAAAAGGCTTACGAGATTGTTTGGACATAAGACAACCACCACAAATTTCTTTTGGCTGAGTGATCGAGGGCAGTCCGTACACCATCTGTTTCTTAGACATTAGCTGCATTGCTTTGTAGTTGACATGTCCAAGGCGTAAATGCCACAATCGTGCCCTTTCTTCCTCCTTTGTGAGTAAACAAACGGCTTGAGTTCCTTCGATGTGGATTTTGTAGAGGCGGTTTGCAGAGCGTCTCACATGCATAAGAAGTCTCCCACAGCTGTCATAGATCCACAAACTCTCCCCATTAAGCATGACTCGATGTCCTTCCTCTGAAAGTTGGCCCAAACTTATGATATTGCTTTTTAATGTGGGGATGTAGTACACTCCATCCATCATTCTAGTTTCACCATTTCGACAAGAGATTCTTATTGATCCTTTACCCTCGATTTTTACCAAGGACCCATCACCAAACTTAACTCGTCCCTTAACTGATTTATCCAGTTTTTCAAACTTTTCGTAACACCCCGTCATGTGATTACTAGCCCCATTATCCAAATACCAAATATTTTCCTCCATTCCTGTTGCTTTCGAATCTGCACCTTCAGTCAACAGTATTACACCATCTGCACTTTATGCATACATCGCCATCAAGAGTGCAGGTTCATCATCATTCATTGTTTGCGTCAGGTTGGCCTCTCCTCGTTGCAGTCTATCCTTCCTTGGTTTTCGACATTCGGCTGCAAAATGTCCATAGGCACCACAATTGAAGCACCTTATTTTGCCTCTGTCAATTCTGCCACGACCAGTTTGATTATCTCTTTCTCGATAATCATGTCCAACCTGTTGTCCTCCTCGATTTGATCGTTTCAGCCATTCTTCGCGTGTAAGCAAGAGTTTTCCACTGCTGTTTTCTCGTTTTGACCATTCCTCCTCAGTCAACAAGAGTTGTTGTTGTCCTCCTTTGCTCTCCTCTTTTCCAGATAATCGTTCCTCATGAGCTTTCAGAGAGCCGATTACCTCTTCAACAGACATAGTTTCCAGATTCCCAAATTGTTCGATAGCTGAAGCTATTTGCAAGAATTTAGGTGGAACCGCCCTGAGCAATTTTTTCACAACATACTCTTCTCCAATTGTTTCTCCAAGTGCCCTGATGTTTGCCACCAAGCCATTTAACTTCAAGCAGAAATCATCCAATTGTTCCGAATCCTTCATGTTTAAAGACTCAAACTCAGCCTTGAGAGTCTGTGCCTTTGCTTTCTTGACTTTTTCAGCACCTAACGAGACAGTTTTAATAGCCTCCCACGCATCTCTAGAGGTTTTCCGTTCTGCAAGTGTCAACAGGAGCTCCTCTGGGATGCTTTGATAAATCATGGCCATAGCACGTTTGTCTATCTTCTCCTCCACATTGGTCTTTGGATCCTTGGATTCAACCGCTTCCCATACGCCGTGAGCCTGCATAAATATTTTCATTTTCATAGCCCAAGCAGTGTAGTTCGTCCTTGATAACATTGGAAACACCAGACCTATTCTCCCTTCTTTGTTGCTGCTTGACTCTGCCATGTTGCTTGCCTTCGAGATACTAGCGTTGAACAAGAAAAATATAAAGCTCTGATACCAGATGTTAGTACTGAATTGTATAAAAGAAAGAAATAGATGATTACTTGAGTAAACTTCAACTGGGATTTTTTTCATTAAACGGAATGAAAATACAATATATAAATAGAAACTGATAACAACTCCTATCCCTACAAACTAGCAGCACGACCTGGGAGTTTCCTACTAACTTGCAACTACTCCCTCCTATCCCTACAAACTAGCAGCACGACCTGGGAGTTTCCTACTAACTTGCAACTACTCCTAATCACCACAACGTACATGTTGAATTATACAAAATGCAATATAACAAAACATGTTTAGATAAATCCCAACAATAAGCTTATTTTTACGTCGGTGGAGATGCATTTGAAGGCGCGAAAAGACTTATGGAGGAAAGCGAAAGAGCTTTCGCTTCCATTCCACTGTGCTGGTCTCGCGTCGTCATCCGTCTCTTTTCTCCGATGAGCTCCCGGCGCTGATCCTGGTTCTGCATCACGTCTTTGGGGTAACTTAACTAGATTTATACTCTCTCGTAGGTGGAGTCACTCTAAAAGATGGCAACTCTAGCGGTCTGAAACATTATTCGTTGGTTGTTTTAGTCCATTTTGGTTTTAATATGTGGATGACTAAGGTCTTATTGAGATATAGGGCTGAAGTCAATATTTTAAAATTAAATAAATAAACTTTTAGAGTTGTAAACCCAGTTGTTTTTTTGAATTGGGTTGGGCTCTTTAAGCCCATTTACCAACTATACTTTTTTTATTACGATTTAGTTGCATTTTTATCAAAATATTCTTAATTAAAATTCTTTATAAAATTTAGTTCTTTTGATATTTTAAATAATATTATTGGTAAAAGTTTAAAAATTTTAACCGTTGTTTTAGTTTTTTATATTTTTAAATTTAATGAATCTAAATCCAATTTGAAGATACAATGTCGAAAACAGCGATGAGGGGGTTCTCCACCGTTCAGAAGCTACCTAAAGTTTACAAACATTCAAAATATAACTCACAAGGCTTATCCTATATTGACCAGTGTAAGGTTTTAAACGTTTATTTATTTTTGGAATGTATGTGGATTAAACGACTCAATACGATAAGAATATTTCATTCACTTTATCATCATTAATAGTATCTCTAGAATGATCCTAATAGAAACTACTATTCGCCTACTTAAAGTGGATCATATGATTAAATCTATGGCTCTTCTTTGGTATTATGTAACTAGACATTCCATGCCTCTCATCCTTTGAGTTAGATCTGGATTATTTGGAATCCAAGTGTTATATATATCTCTATAATTTCTTCCTCCCAATATCTCAATTGTAAAGCTAGAAATCTTAACTTCTTTTTTTTTTTCTTTTGCCTTACCACCATTTCTGCTTCTAACGAAGCTCTTGATGGTATTCCTTTTGGTCAGATTTAAAGGAAATTACGGTGCAATATTAAGGTTTCTCTTTGGTCCCTTTTGGGAATTTCAACGTTATACATAAGCTGTAGGAATGTATCGGCTCAGTGTATCACTATAATAGGACAATAAAAGAGTTTAACTCTTATTACTATCAATGTGAGCTCATCGAATTTCGTTCTTCGGGATTTCGATTCCCAGGGACTAACAAACAACTTTTAAACCATATATCGTCTAAAATAGACCGTGTCTTAGTTAACAATGATTGAGACGAGTCTTTTCCAATGTCATTTGCCTATTTTGGTTTGCGTCGTACTTTGGACCATACCAGCGTCACCCTAACTCTAGGCATCCCTCGCCCGCATATTAAAAAATCATTCAAACTCTTCAATATATGGAAATTTCACCCAAAATTTAAAGTAATTGTCACTAATACCCAAAACCTTCCAATCTTTGCTGAGGGTATGAGCCTTGTTTCGTAAAAACCCACCCGTTTTTAATTCATTTTATGCGGTCTCAATCATAAATAATATAATTATATTAGCTCTCGGGTATCCAATACCCAAATTGATTCTTCCCAGCTTAGTCTCACCTTGCTCAAGATCCTTCAAAACTTATCCCCATCTTGAAAGAAATCAAGGTTTCCTCCTCATTTATCTTCCTTAGTAGAGCCGAAGAATCAATTATCCAAAACAAATCAAAAGAGACCCTGCTTAAACTAAGAGATAAAAACACAAAAATCTTCAACAATAATAGCAAAAATTGTATTTTACGTAATAAAATATGTTCAATTTGTGAACTAATCTCTGTGACACCAGCCATCCTATTGGTTATACAGGACTCTAGAGGGTCTCTACTCTCATGTTCAAAAATGCAACTCTCTAGATAAAAAAATCATGATTCGTATTATATCGCGTGAGGAGATAAAAAAAAACCTTATTCATTATTGATAGTAATAAATCCTTGTGTTCTGATTGCTATGACACAAATTTTTTCAAGAAACCGTGGAAAATTGTGGGTAATGATATCTGCAATGAGGTTGTCGAATTCTTCAATTCTAAAAGTATGGAACTTTCTTGGACTTTAACTTCCATCACCCTCATTCCAAACAAAACTCTTCTTTTTATGATGCTGATTTCAGACCAATGGATTGTTTTAATGTAGTGTAAAGATTTTCTCCAAGATTATGGCTAACAAAATCAAGAACTCCTTCTCTTCTATGATTGATAAATCTCAATGAACTTTCATCTCAGGGTAAAACATCTCTGACAACATATTTCTCTCTCAAAAAATCTTTAGGGGTTATCAAACTAACAACAAAGATTGGATCGTCGCACTAAAATCCACCTTATGAATTTTTTTGATAATGTTCGTTGGTATTTTATTCTGGACATCATCGTCACCGTGAACAAATTGGAGTTGATGAGTTATTGACTAATTCACTATCTTGTATAATGTTAACATAAATGATGATTATAATGATAACTTTCATGGTAGGAATGAGACCAGGTTGGGTAACCCTCAATACTCTTTCCATTTTTTCCTAGTAATGCATGTCTTATCCAGTATCCTTAAAGAGAAAAATAATGACAAGACTTTCAAATTTCAATAGAATATTAAAACTCAAAATAGTAAATCTGTATTTTGTTGGTGATCTAATGATTTTGTCATGATGATATTAACTCATTCAATCTCATCAAAGAAGTTGTAGATATATTATTTTCTCTCTCGAGTCTCCAAGTCAGCCCCCTCTAAAAGTAAAATTTTATTATCAGGGGATCACCTTTGGACATGATCTGATTAACATCATAATGTACATTTATAAACCGCGAGAATCATTATAAATTATACGTGCAGTTTATAAAATTGTTGAACTTATTCAATATAGCAATCACAATTGAACCTATCACGAACTAACCAACCTGATCCACTATAACTTTCATAATGATCTAAAAGAAATTTCATACCATACACTTAGACTAGTTCTTCGTAGTCCAAATACATACTTTGAGAAAATATGGACTCCCCAAGTGGTGCTAGATAGTTCTGAACAAGAACCTCTCTTTCAGACCTATTTTCAATAGACTCAGATTTAGATAATTATATATCTTGGAACGAAGCATGTTTTTTGACCTTGTTCTTCTTCTCGATGACGATGAATCATCTGCACCTCTTCGGACGTTCTTTAATTTTCATGAAGCCATTGAACATATGAGAGAATTCTCTGTGAGAGATTTAAGATGAATATTTTTGCTACTGTTTGTTTGAAGGTGTGAGGAAATTATGAAATAAACGTGGGTACTTATAGATTTTTTCCCTATGGAATCAAATATTCGATTCCCAAACGACTAGTTTATTCAAACTAATTGTTTAAATCACATATCTGATTCGTAGCTAATCAGACGTCCGATTAGGTACAACTATATTTTTAAATATATTCATTGGAATCGGACATCCGATTTGTGGAATCGGGCGTCTAATTCCATAAACCGGACGTCTGTTTTGTAATAGAATATGTTTTTTTTGCTTTTCTCCTCCATAAGTAGAGAAGAAACACACTCAACTCTTACTCACCTCTTAAATATTCTTTCAAACTCTATAGTTCTACTAGAATCTCTTAATATACAAAGTTCTTAGTTTTACATAATTTATATAGAATATCTCTTCTACTTCTTTCTTATTTTATTGTTCGATCATAATTTGTAATCGATAAAATCAATCAAATTTGGTTGAGGTAAGATTAAACCTGATGATTCAAGGTCTTTGTATAATATTTCCATTTATTTGGTTGCGATTTTAGTTTTGATATTAGTTTTTCTTAATTTATTAAAAAAAACAAAATACTTTTTTATTTTTGATTTTTTAATTAATTTTAATTTTCCTTTTATTAATTTGAGATATAGATTTATATTAGTTTTTGTTGCTATTAGTTTCATTAGTATTTGTTTCATTTTTTTAAAAATTAAAATATGTTAACCAATTGTTTTAAAAACTATATAAGTTTTTAAATGGCTCCAAAACATGGCAATGGACATATTGTTAAAATTCACCCTCCCTATAGGCCCGACCTAAACTCTTATGATGGTTTTCCCATAGAATTTCCACACTTTGAAACACATTCTTCTTATAGAAGGGGTGATTGTAATACTAATGGTAGGTCGGAAGTTTAGAAAGAAAACATCATGTCATGGGATCACTTTAGTGAGAATTATGATAATACATCATCTAAATGTAAACATTTTATCAAAGTGGATGATTTTATCAATCCTATAAAAGTAGGCATCTACTATGCTCGACCTCGGTTTCTAGAAAACTTATTTTAAAGATATTGTCAGGGCTCGTGGAATAACATCTAAAATTGTGGAATAACATATAAAAAGTTATTTTAGATGTTGAAACTAGATGCAACTCTACATGTCATCTTCTTGCACGTGCTTATATATTTAAAGGAAATATTACTACGATTTATAACATATATTCTCGTAATAGAGTTTTTTAAAATCAAAATTAGGTTTATTATGCTACAATGTTAAGATTTTTAAGGGTTTTTAAAGGATGTAGCTAAAGTTTTTTCTACGCAATATACTTCTACCATTCACTTGGCCCTATTAGAAATTACTAATCTTACCATACTTATGCATGGATTTAGGGATATGAATGTCTCCATACAAATGGTTCCCAATATGGGAGAAAAATGTATAAAATATTTCATCCAATCCTGATGGCTTATGTTGTTGGATGTATTTTCTTTTATCCTTTTAGACAAGGAACTCAATTTAAATTTTTACTTAATTGTTTTTATCAACCTTACAATTTCTTGATCATGTAATCATTGACCTTGAATCTTATATTAAAAAAGTTGACGATTTTATTTATACAATGTATAATAGGTGTGCTAAAAGATACGTATAAAGTAGAAATGTTACAACTAAAAATCTAAAGGGTAACAATAAAGGTAGAGGTAGAAATCGTCATAACCATATAGAAATGGAAATGCTAGATAGCGGGTGTTGAGTATAAATCGTAATTCCTGAGAAAAGCGGTAAAAAAAGGGAACTCAAATGTTGAGAGAGAAAATAAAAGAGAAAAGTTGAAATAGTCTCATGAAAATGTCGCATCTTTATTAACAACGTCATGCTTTATTTAACTGATTTGGTTACACAAATGGGTTAATTGTGTTACAACCCCCATATTTACAAATAGTCTAAAAACCATTTGACAAGTATGCAATTTATTATATATGACCTTAGTTCTATTACATTTAGGCCCTCAATATTTATATCATTATCAGTAACCCCTAGTTCTTATGAAGAATAGTGAATAAGAACTAGTAATCATCGAAAATAATGGTAGGTAAAAACTATTATTTGCCAAAACTCAATCTGCTTCAAATTCAATCTTTCCTCTCTTTGTCAAAATGATTTCTGACAACATATTTTGTCTTCGAATAAATATATATCCATATTTTTCCTCGAATGTGTATCTCATGTTAATCAATTCAAAACTGCTAGATTCCATACTTGTAATCCTCGAATAAACTATACTTTGATTATCCTCGAAATTTGACTCAACCACTTCACGTATAACCTTTTTCTTTTCGCTTCAAATATTCATAAACAAAGTCTTTTGTTAGCTTTTTCATAACGGTAAAAAATGTTTGGAATGGTCTAATACACATGTGATGACCCACTAAGCCTGGCATTAGGTCTAACAGCTAACAGGTATCACATTATTTCTTGACAAGCAACCGTTTTATATTCCATCTTTATACCCAATAATCATCACCACCTCTTCCACTTCTCTGACCACTCTCTCTTTTTCATTTCCTTTATAAATACTTCTCTCACCCAGTATATGTGTTCCACAAATACCTTCTAGTGAGAGAACACAACTTTTTCCTAAGAGAATCCCTAGCTATTTTCACATGAGAACTCAATTTTTTGCTACCTTCGCCGGAAAACTCATATTTCCTAACCAACCTTTAAATTTCTTGAACTAATTTGAAATATTTTCTTTATTTTAGTTTATCTAAAATCCCCAACCACCAATTTTTTTTTTGGCATCTACGATTAGTTATGTATCAGTGAGAGGGCTGTTGAATACAAAAAGAAGGATGTAATAGACAAATCTTCTCAGTTCTCAACTTAAACCATTGTTTACGGTAATTTCAATCCTAATCAGATTTACCATGGGCTTCAAAGTTCATCCAACCTAGAAAACAATCACTTATCAGAATCTCCTCGACAATCATCATCACCACCTCAATTACCACCTCGAAATCCCTCTCCAGCACATTATGGTTCCAAAACTACATCTTCTCGAAAGAATCGCAAACTAACTCAAAGCATACTACTATAAGAAGACCAGAACAAACTTCATAATCCATCAGCTTTGATCCACCTCGAACATTACACAAAGAGACTCAACGGATCTATCCAAATCCTCATCTCTTCTAAAGTTTTCATGTTAAAAATAAATTGTTCATAGCTATGGAAGATCTCGAGGAAGAAAATACTTCATAAAATATTGCAAAGAACCCTATACCACCATCTTTTCCTCTAAGGGAGATTTCTAATACCATCACAAGTCTCAGCAAACTCCCTCGTATACTTAAGAAGAAAACCCAGTCATAACCTCAAATCCTCCTCAGCTAATAAACGAGGTTCTGAAGAAGAAATTGATTCAGAATCGAATCATTCAAATTTCATGGCTGAGGAAAATGGTGTTGCATCTGATACTGAAGATGATACTTCGAAACAAGGAGCACCAAAGAGAAGAGGAAAGAAAAAGAAAGCTGTGGTTTTGATTCCCGAGGATGTTGCTGCCTCCGTGAGTGTAATCTTGAAACCACTCCTCCCTTAATACATCATGGCGCTAAAAACATGCCATACATTTATTATAATGATGATCAAGCTAATCGCTTAAAAAACTAATAGGGAATGACAGATAACATTACACTTCGACTACCAAAAGAGGGGGAGACTCCACTTGATTGTGGAGTAGATGAATTGGTGGTCTATCCTGAGATCATCAATTGGGGTCTTCGATTCCCATTGGATCCGATGATAATGGAGTACTTAGAACTCTTGGACCTCTGCCCTACACAAGAAACACCAAATATATGGTTCACACTTTTATCAGTAATTATGGCTTCCAGACTAATCCAAATTCTTCACTCCATTAATGACTTCATTTCCATGACTAAGATTTCAAAGGGACCGATATTTCTCTTCTACTATTTGACACTTATGGATGATATCAAAATAATTAACGATCTGCTCGAAGCTAACAAATTCTCGAAGCAAAGATTTGTCTTCATACTGGAGCTTGGGAGAATATGACGGAGATATCCGAGGAGAACCTTCAAAACTCAACCTCGTCTGGAGAAGAAACAGTAAGATCTTTTATCTTTTAATCTTTTCGTTTACAATGTATAACTTATATTTAATCTTCACGTGTATTGATACTATACTCAGAAATTTTAAAAAGGTACAATGGTTGCAAGAAGGATGCAAAATATATTTTTTCCAAGTTGGCTACTTGGATAGATAATGAATTGAGAAATGGGTTCCACTCAAATTTTCTGCCATAAACTTTATCAATAGTCATTTGTGGAAGATCACATTGGGTGATGACCTACCAAAAAATTTAATGGAGCCATCAAACACAAATATGGTTGTGAAGAGATTGGTAGCACTTGATAGTAAGGTCACTTTACTTGTTCGAAACAGATCTAAAAGCCATCTGCCTATAAAAAAGAAAAGAAAAAAGAAAAAATAAAGTAGTACATCTGATGCTAGCCCTTCAGACAATCCGTGGTTGCAGAAGAAAACAAAAAGAAAGGAAACTGAAACTAGCCTTCCTACAACTGAAGAAGGAGTCGAGGCTGAACCTTATTAGAAAAGAAAGAAAATTGCTGACTCGGAGAAGAAAAAAGATATTTTAAAAACTTCACCGTTTAAGAGAGTAGAAATGAACTCCGAAGAAACTATCTTAGAAGTGCCTCCTGTCGAAGCTGAAGAAACTACAGTGGAAGATCAACAAGGAGAAACTGTAGTGGAAGATCATCAAGAAGAAATTATAGTGGAAGATCACCGAGGAGATGACCTCATCTTTCCTGATGACCCCATTGATGCAGAAGAGCTTAAAGCTCTCTACAAAGATATGGATCCGATGGTTCAATGGAATCAATAACAACTTCAAAAAATTGGCCATCAAGTTACTACTCCTCTTTTACATGATATTCAGAATTCAAATATTCCCTTGGCTTCCTCATCTTCTCTTATGCCTTACAATAATCAAAGGTTCATCCCTATCCAAGAGCCATCCGAAGAAGTTTTACTCTCTCCGCAACCTTTTTCGAATCTTTAAGCAGCAACAAAAGCATTATGCACAAAAATAAATTCTTCTTGAAGCCATTTGGAAACCATGGCTAAAGATATGGTTTGATATAAAAAAGATGTTGTTGCAGAGTAAAGGATGGTGAGGTTCATTTTGAGCTGATGGTAATTCTGTAAAGTATTTTGGGTGTTAAATGTTTGGTGTTAAGTAGTGAGAGATTTGAGTAGTCTGGTTGTATTAAATGTTTATTACCCTCATTAATGAAAGTGGTTGGGGTATTTGTATCCTTAATTAAGGACCCATGGGCTTTCGGGTCAAGTTATGAAACCGGGTCGAGTTTAACAACCCATTTACTTATTAAGCTGATTAGCACGTAGCTTAGTCAAAAGGTGTTTAGGTATTTTTTTTACTTTTGTCTTGTGCGGATAGTTTAGTGGTACGTTTATGTCCGAATTACCCCTGTCCGGATATCTCAGTAGGCTGTGGCTGAATAATCCGAACTCACGAGTAGCCCCTTTTCTAGGCCTTGTCAAAACATCTTTGGCATGACTAAAAAAATTTATTAGCCAGTGACGATTGTGTCCGAACTTCCTATGTATCCAGTTCAAAATCTGTCCGAATTGGCTCGTTCCCATAATTCTAAGTGTCTTCTTTTGGATCGTGGAACACGTGTCACAATCTGAATCGACCTAGCAGCCGTCTTTTACCCAGATTGGCGCTCCCACTAAATCTAGAAAGTAACCTATGGATTTATTTTTCCCCACGTCTGCGCCGTCTCTCATCATTGCAAAACCTCTTCAACTCCTCCTAGGTATTAGTTACCTTTTTCCATTAATATATAAATCATTTTTTCACTGTTTCATTACCTTCATCATTCGAACACCTTCTACAGAGCTTTCCACTCTCACTTTCAAACTTGTTCTTGGATAGTTTTATGTTCACAGCTAGAAACGCTCTTGTAAAAGGCGTCTGGTTGAACTTGTCCGAGTTAGAGAAAGCAAGGAAAGTCGAAAGAGATAAACGTATCGCTACTAGTCTCCCAGTGTCCCCAAGCGAAAAGTTTAGTGAACAGCCCCAGGAAACTGACCAAGGGTTTTCCTCCACCAGAAACCCAAAACCTAAACAACTGTTCAGAGCAAGCCTCTTACCAATTCCATCAGGTTCTTCTGTTCAGCAGTCTCAACCCTCTACAGCCAAAGTAAAAGCAGTATCAAGTGTTAGGAAACCCTCCCTCTTCCTAGCCATGGGCTCAGATATTGAAAAGTCTTCAGAAAAATCAAACACACACCGGACAACTCGCTTGGTGAAAGGCCAAGCAACTACCTCACTGCCAAAACCCTTCAAATCGGAGGCTTCTAAAGCAACATCCAAAGATAAGCCCTCCGGATCGGAGGCGTCTAAAAGAGCCCCAGAGGATAAGCCCTCTGAAGTTCAACCTCAACCGGACCCCAGGCCTTCGGAAACAACAGGCGCTCATTCATCCGGAGAGCCTTTGGTGTTAGGACCTGCTCCCCTCCCATCCACAACCACCAAAAGACCTCCCACAATGATGGAAGAAGTGATGGAGGACAGCACTGAAGAGGCCCCCTTTGAAACTGAAGCCTCGGGACAAACTGGGGATGCCACCTCTGATAGGAAGGGCAAATGCAAGGTTAATGTTGGTGTGGCTCATCCGGATCTCCCGGAGTTCTTGGAGGGAAAGGTAGGGCCTTGCTTTAAAAAAATTTAATGTTAAGTATCTGCTAGCGTTGCAGAATATTAACTACGTCTACACTCATACCGCTGAATTGGGCCGTATCCGGACAAAGTGGGGGATCTCAAAATCAGTAAATGTGAGGATACTAGTCACATTGGAGACTCCGATGAACTATAAGCTCAACGAGGTGGTCATTTTTACAGAGGTGGTGAACTGGGGACTTCGGTTCCCATTAGACCCAGAAATTGCCAGGTACTTCCCCTGGTGAAAGTCTATCCAAGCCAACTGAGCCCCAACGCTTGGTACTCCATCCTTGCACGCATAATGAAATCGAGGCTATCTAAAATCTCTCTCTCTATGGAGGAATTTACCGTTGTGGCAAGTCTATGCAGAAATCACCACATCCCATTATATCATCACAACATTGGGAATAACTTTAAAGTGGTGGATGATTTATTGGAGTCTGAAAAGAACTGGAGTACACAGTTCTTATTCATCAGTGGGTCGTGGGAGAACGGAAAGAAGATCAGAGCCGATACCAACCCAAGAATGTTGACCAACAGGTGGAAGAGTATGGGTAAGTCTTTATTCTTGTATCTCATGGGTTTTTTTTAAGTACTTCTCTTATGATTTTGTTGTTACTTCTTTTTTTAGTGCTGCCGAAGGAGTTCTCCGGACACCTAGAGGAGGGGCAAACAACTTGTGCCAAGTTGAATGCATGGGCTGCAGAGCGTTGGGGAAATGCCTTCCACAACTTCTTCACTTCTGGCAACCTGGTAAGGTCCCATCTGTGGAATAACACAGGTCGGAGGGATCTTTCATGGGAAGAACTAATAACACCCCCTCCGCCTGGTGTGATTCTAAAGTGGACAGAAGAAAAGGATGGTAAACTTGGCTTGCCCTCTAGAGCCAATGCTCCCAACAAGATGAAGGGGAAGAAAAAAAGAGTGGCAACAGAGGCAGTTCGAACTGTTACAGAAGGAAGCGGTCCGAGGAACGAAGGGGGGATCGATGCTGCCTTGCTTAAGGTGGTAGAAGCTGAGACTGCTGGGGTCGCAATAGAATCACGAAACCCACCAAGGGCTCCTAAAAAGGACCGGAAAAGAGGAGCAAGCAGTGACGAAAAAGCTGCAAAAAAGAAAAAGGTCACTCTAGGGGAATAAGTAATTATTTTCCCTTCAGAGCTTCTTCCCCCACTAGCCCCTGTTGACCCCACCTCGGCAGAGAGAATTCCAGCAGATATACAATCCAGAGAGGATACCGAAGGAAGGATTGACGGAGTGGACATTAGAGCTCTTTAGGAAATCGATCTTTACTTCATTGACCCTGAGAAGGATGACTTTGCTGAACCCTTCCGTCCTTTAGGCTCTTCCAACATGGTCACTTATAACGGTAAGTCTTTCTTTGTCTCCGAAGATCAAGATATTGTGGCCCATTCTCTTCTAGGTTATCCAACCAGTGCTCAATCTAAAGAGACAAGTAAAGAGTCAGACTGCACTTATCAACACCCTCACCTTTGAAAAAGAGTCCATGTTAACCAATCTCTTTAATGCTAACCGGAGCATAGAAGAACTACAAAAAGAGATTGATGAACTGAGAAAGAAAAAAGAGAGCCTGTCAACCGAGCTTGTTACTTCAGAGACGGTCAATACTGAGCTCCAAACAAAGTGCTCTGGTTGGGAGAAAGATTTCTCAACTTTGAGAGAGAACCCGAAGACCAAAGATGGGGTCATTCAGACCTTGTCTGGTGAGAAGACTTCCCTTGAAGACGCTGTGTCTAAGGTGACCAAGGAGAAGGAAGATTTGGAGAAGCAGCAGGAACAAAAGATTCAGGCCAGCATTGATGCATATACCAACGAAGTGATTGAGTCCCTGGAGAAAAGATATGCTGAAGTTAAGTCTCACATGGTGCTGCTCTTCCACGAGACTTTCCCGAAGAAGACCCTTGGTCCCCTATGGAAATATGTGGAATATGAAGATCTTTCTCACCAAACCATGACAATCGGCGATAATTACAACTTTTCCAGTGGAATCGATTCCACTACTGACGAGGAAGAGGGAACCGGTGAGAGTTCGAGTGCCGAACTCAAAAGCCCCAAGAAAGGAGATGATGTGGGAACATCCGAAGGGAATAAGCCGTAAGGTTTTTTTGTATTTTTTGCTTTCTTAATTCATGAACTATCAAAGTCCTTGGATGGCCAAGGCATTTTTGTAATAGTACCCGGTTTGAGTCCGGATAAGTTTTTCAAAACAGTTAAAGTCCTTGGATGGCGAAGGCATATATTGTATTTTGGTAATGCTATCCGGTTTTAGTCCGAATAGGTTTTGTTTAACAAATCTTCTTTTGTTTAATAATTTCTCTTCTTTTAATTGTAATAGCTAATGTTTAAGCAACTCCAATTATTTCAGAAGTATTAAAGTGAGAGTGTTTAATATCTCCGATGACATGTATTTAATGGTCATCATTCCACCAAGTTTATTCGATCTCTCAAAGATCCAAAATGTTAAATCACAACCATGTTCTTGAATAAAGTTGTATTTAAACCATACCGGATTTTTCAAGAAGGCATCGTATTTCATTAATTGAAAAAACTTGACACCGCATTAAAACCTCCCCGCGCCACCAGGGTAGGAAAGAGTATGCCCCCTAATATTTACATAAATTTTATTCTAGGTATAACCTAACATGCTTAATATTCCATAGGTGCTTCAAAAAAATTCCATCTTTATCTTGTAGCCTATATGTCCCAGGCTTAAGCTTTTTGGAGACCTCATAAGGGCCTTCCTAGTTCGGAGCCGGCTTGCCGAACTGTTTTTCCTTAGTATGTAAGAAGAATTTTCTCAAAACTTTATCTCCTAATTGAAAATCTCTCCTCTTGATCGTGGAAGCAAACCTGCTCCTCATCAAGCCTTGGTAGTGGGTTGTTCTAAGATGAGATTTAACCCTTCTTTCTTCTATTACGTCCAACTGATTCCTAACTGCCATCTCATTGGCCTGTTCGCAACAGTTATGGACCCTGTATGATGGTAGGGTTGCTTATATGGGAGTAATAGTATCCATCTCATACACCAAGGCAAAAGAATATTCATGTGTAGCAGCCCTGGGAGTAGTTCGGTATGCCCACAGTACTTTTTGCAAATAACTTGGCCACTTCCCTGCAGCCCCTTCCAAATTCTTTTTTAATTCGGACAAAATAGTCCTATTTGCCACTTCAACTTGGCCATTAGCTTGTGGATGGAAAGGATATGAGAAAAAATGCTGAATGCCCCTAGAGGCACATAAATTTTCCAAATCCTTGTTGTCAAACCGTGGTCCGTTATCTGTGGTAATCTTCTGAGGAATGCCAAATCTGCAACATATATTAGACAATATAAACTTTATGATGACTTTCGAAGTGGTTCATGCTAGAGGAGCTGCCTCTATCCACTTTGAGAAGTAATCAATAGCCATAATAATGGTCTTGCACCTTCCGGACGCCATCGGTAGAGGCCCAAGAAAACTCCAATCCCCAACGGGCAAAAGGCACTGGCTCAGAAATAGATTCCATAGGCACAACTAGCACATGAATTTCTTTGCCATACTTTTGACATGGATCACAC
The DNA here is from genome assembly GCA_036936605.1 of Limnanthes douglasii subsp. nivea. Lineage (NCBI taxonomy): Eukaryota > Viridiplantae > Streptophyta > Magnoliopsida > Brassicales > Limnanthaceae > Limnanthes > Limnanthes douglasii. The sequence goes on along the minus strand of JAUPFV010000005.1, from coordinate 230,219,500 downwards.
TTTTTTACTATGTCTTTCGCACCTGCCATTATGGATGACCAATAGTATCCGACCAACAATACCCTCTAGGTTAATGCCCTGTAGCCATAATGCACTGACCCTTCTCCGTCGTGTAGTTCGGATAAAATAGTTTGGGATTATTCAACCCCCAAACATCGCAGAAGAGGTCTGCTGAAGGATTTTTTATACAAAACTTATCTTATAATAAAAAAACCACGAGCTTTGTGCTTAATTTTTCTTGCCATATCTTTATCCGAAGGCAAAACCCCATCAGAGATGTATTGAAGGAGGAGAAATCTCCAATTTTTTGACTGGCTTACTTGCACACTCATGCTCTCCTCCTCTTCCTTGTTCTGATTGGATTGTATGGATGGGAACTCTTGTACATGAATCCAAGGGTAAGACTCAGAGTATGCTATGGTTGCCAAAGAATCTGCCAGCGTATTTTATGATCTAGGAATATGCTCATAGTAAACATTCTTGAAATTGGCTGCCACCTCTTTGAGGATGAATAAGTATTTGATCAGTTGTTCCTTCTTGGACTCAGACTGACCTTGAACATGGTGGATAAGAAGCTGAGAATCACTCATTAGCTTAACTCTTTTGGCCCCACAACGATAAGCTAACTTAAGTCCAGATATAGCTGCTTCGTACTCAGACTTATTATTAGAGGCCCTGAACGAAAAATATATAGCCTGATATAGTTTATCACCGTACGGAGAGGTTAAACAAATTCTAGCCCCACAACCCATTTTGCTTGATCCACCATCAGTCCGAACTACCCATCCTTTTTTAGTTTTCTCCTATGAATTTTGTTTAGAACTTCTAACCGAATGGAATTCCACTAAGAAGTCAACAACAGATTGAGTCTTGATTGCAGTTCGTGGGGAAAAATCAATGTCATAATCACCCAAATCTACGGACCACTTGGTCCTTATGCTTGATATGTTTGCTTTCTGAAGTATGTTCTTTAATGGGAAAGATGTTCGGACAACAATAGCATGAGACTGAAAATACGGCCTCATTTTCCTTGCAGCAATCACTAAAGTTAATGCCAGTTTTTCAAGTTTCAGGTACCTCTTCTCAGCATCTATCAGGCTCTTGCTGATGTAGTACACCGGACGAGGATAATTTTCCACCTCTCTTACCAACACTTCACTTATAGCATAGTCTGACATAGCCAAGTATTCATAAAGTGTTTCTCCTTCTACAGGTTTGAAAAAGGGTTTTTGGGGAAGAAAAGTGGTTCTTTATTTCATTAAAATCTTGGTTGCATTGTGGAGACTAATTAAAGTCTTTAGCACCCTTCAAGGTCGGAAAAAACGAAGCACACTTATCCGAAGACCTTGAAATAAAACAATTTAAGGCAGTCAATCTCCCTATTAGCCTCTGGACTTCTTTAATATTTTGAGGAGGGTCCATCTTTAACAGAGCATCAAGCTGATCTGGATCGGGCTGTATCCCTTTCTCACTTATTACATACCCCAAATATTTTCCGAACTGCACCCCAAAGACACACTTTTCTGGATTCAGCTTTAGGTTTACCTTAGTTAAGTTGGCAAAAGTTTCTTGAAGATCTCTTATGTGCAAATCCTCTTCTAAAATTTTAACTACATATAATCAATGTGTATTTCCATATTCCGACCAATCTGATCAGCAAATGGTTTGTTCACCAACCTCTAATAAGTATCCCCGACTTCTTTAACCCAAAGGGAATCATCTTGTAGCAATGGAGACCCCTGTCCGTAACAAACGTAGTGTGGTCTTGGTCATTTGGATCCACTTGAATCTTGTTGTACTAGAGATGGCATCCATGAAAGACAATAACTTGTTACCAGACGTTGAGTCCACCAACTGGTCTATCCAGGGAACCGGGTAGAGATCTTTTGGGCAAGCTCTGTTGAGGTCAGTAAAATCAATGCACATGCGCCATTTCCCATTCTTGTTATTAACCAACACCGGATTGGCTGTCCACAAAGGGTATTGGGACTCCTTTATGTGCCCCATCTTTGTCAGCCGATCAACTTCTTGTACAATTACATCAGCCTTTTTTCCTTCGAAAAAGGCCTCATCTTTTGCACAACAGGTGCAAGGTTACTCCAGATGGACAACTTGTGTGATATAACACTTGCAGGCACTCCGGTCACATCAGCATTGCACCAAGCGAACACATGCTAGTGATCTGCCAAAAAATATAACAATCTTACTTTCAATTCTGACACTATCTTGGAGCCAATCTTAACACTTCTTCCTTCTGCCAAAGAGTGGGTTTCAACTTCCTCAACCGGTATTAAAACACCAGGGGCTTCTCTGGGGTCATCAATTTCACCTTCCTCCCCAGAATCCACAATAACTGCTAATCTTTATCAACCCAGACTGCTCCCAAAGTTTTAGGAGCAAGTGCAGTTGCATAACACTCCCTTTCTATCTTTTGGCTACTCCAGAAAACTCCCACTTGCCCTTGAACAGCATACTTTATACATTGATGGACTGTTGAAGCCACAACATGCATCCTAGAGAGCCAGGACCTCCCAAAGATTGCATTATAGCATGTGGGGCAGTCCACCACAATGAATAAAACCCTGGCCAGCTTTTTAAAAGGGCCCTTGCCCAACAACACCTCCTCCTCAAAATCTCCGATCATATCCTCAGATTCCCTGTGAAGCCCACAATGGTTTTGTTCGAACGCTGAATTACGACCAGATTTTTCATCTGCTTGTAAGAACTTAAAAAGAGAATGTTGGCTGAGCTACCAGTGTCAATCAAGATTCATCTGATATCATTGCCCCAATGATTACTCCTATCACCACAGCATCCTCATGAGGCCCAGCAAAGTTTCTTAAATCATCCTCGTCAAAGACTATAAATGGAAAAAGAGTTTGGGAATGGTAAAAAGATATGCCTCCCTCTAACTGAGTGGCCAGAGTGTGAACATGCCTCTTCCTTGAAAAAGGAGTCGGTGCAGTCATGGTATCCCCTCCAAATATAGTCAGTGACTCAAAAAAGGTTATGAGTTCGGACACCATCTTAGCTTGTTCTGTTATGACCCCTAATTTATTCCAGGTTGGGTCAGGATCCAAGTATTTTGAATCAACATCAAATCTTTCAAGGATCACAATTTGCCCCTCTAGAGCAATTGTTCCTGCATTGTTTGTACGACCAGTCCGGGGAGGAATATCCGGCCTGTTTCCACTTCTTCTTTTGACATAAGCTCCCAGCTTGCCTCTTTCAATAAGATTCGGTACCCCCTCTAGAGCAGATTTTCCCGCATTATTTGTACGACCAGTCCGGGGAGCAATATCAGGCCTGTTTCCACTTCTTCTTTTGATATAAGCTCCCAGCTTGCCTCTTTCAATAAGATTCTGCACCTCTTGCTTTAAAGCGATGCACTCTTCGGTGTTATGGCCAATATCATGATGATACTGGAAAAAACAAGTATTACGACTTTCTCTAGGAGATTGGAGTCCTGCTGGTTTCCGGAAATGAACCTCATCTTTAGTCTTGTCAAAGATGGTTGCCACATTTTATTTTAACTCCGCAAACCACTCTGGTTGAACCCAAAGACCTCTTTTATTCCTGGACTGTTGGCTCTAGGCTGAATTTGGGTGGGATTGAGTCTATTTGGCCCTGTTGGACCCCTGTCCAGTTTCTTTAGCCTTGTATCCGGACTGGTTTTGGTTTGGAGTTGGTGGGGAAAACCTCACATGTCGGTGTATCATGGTCTTTTTAGTTTCATCCACGTTGATTTTCTTGCCCACCCGATTCAACAAACCTTCCCAGGTCATAGCCTTCTTCCTTGTCACTGAATTAGCTAGATTCGCAGGGTTCAAACCTTGTCTTCGGGAAGCAATTGCCATCTGCTCGAAGCAATCTGCTAACCCATTTTTAGTATTCAAGAATCAACTAATATAGTCTTTCAAGGACTCATTTGGCTCTTGGGAACAATGGATAATAGTATCTCCATTTCCCTTTACCTTCTTACTCCCCACAAACTTTCTTCGGAAAGCAACCCAGAATGTATCAAAGTTTCTGACACAACCCTGGGGTAAACTGTTGTACCACTTAAGAGCACTCCCCGTAAAAGATGGGAGAAGGCTCTACACAGAAGTTTGTCATTATCATCAAAGTTCATCATGAAATTTTTAAACTGCTCTAAATGGTTTTCCGGATCTTTACTCCCAGCATACTTCTTCATTTTAGTACTATCAAACCTTTTGGGAAGGTTTCCAGACAGTATCTTGGCAGACAATGGCGATTGTCTCCAATTTCTACTATGACTCAAGACTGTGTCTTCATTAGGCGTTGCAAAAATACATGGTTCATCATGGAAAATAAAATACTCGATCAACAGCTGATCCACACGCCTATGACTGTGGCTGTGAGATGACCCTTTGCCTAAATACCTTTTAAGTCTCTGATGCCTATCTCTCTTCCTTGAATACTTTTGAACTAGCTTTTGCTTCTTCCTGGACCTTCCCTCATCACTGCTTGATGATAAAGACTCCTCAAGTTGAGCTTCATTTGAAGAGCTACTAGAGGTTTCAGAATCTGAGCTCTCCACCGGGTTAGACCAGTGAGACTTCTTAGAACTAACAAAGTTATTTTTGGTACTTAACTGAGTCTTTGCTGACAGATCATTGTCCCTCAGATTGTGAGTATGATGAATGGCTGACGCCTTTGACTTTTCCTTCAAACCTATTTCTGCCTTTTTAATGGCCCTCAATGCTTCTATTTCCGTCCTCAACTTGTCACGTTCCTCGGTGGTATATTCATTGTTTTCCCCAACAGTCTCCACCAGGGGTGGTGGAATCGCTTGCTCATTCGGATCTATCCGAACAGGTTTTTTCTACTGGTTTTGAATGCAAGATTCAGGAACCGTCTCCTCCAACTGTGGTCGCCAATTTGGTGAGGTTTATTTTGAGCTGAGGGTAATTCTGTAGAGTGTTTTGGGTGTTAAATGTTTTGGTGTTAACTAGTGAGAGATTTGAGCAGCCTGGTTGTATTGAATGTTTATTACCCTCATTAATGAAAGTGGTTGGGGTATTTATACCCTTAATTAAGGACCCATGGGCTTTCGGGTAAAGTTATGAAACTGGGTCGAGTTTAAGTACTCATTTACTTATTAAGCTAATTAGCATGTAGATTAGTCAAAAGGTGTTTAGGTATTTCTTTACTTTTGTCATGTCCGGATAGTTTAGTGGTACATTTATGTCTGAATTACCCTGTCCGAATATCTCAGTAGGCTGTGATTGAATAATCCGAACTCATCAAAGGATGCGAGAAATATTTGGCAGACAAGTCGATGAGAAATTTTGTATTTTCCAAACTGACATGTCGAAATATATTAGAGGAGCCATCTAACTCAAACGTCATCTACGCTCTGTGCATGTTGAACAAACAAAAGAGCTCAAGGCTTCCCATCAGGCTGAGATAGATGATCTTAAGACTAAGTATGCCATGGAATTATCCGAGGAGCATAAAAGATACTGTAATCTTCAAGAATATTTAAATAAGAGTGAAGAAGAAAATAACAAGCTGACAATGATATGGCTGCTCTCAAGACGACACTCGAAGAAAAAAAAGAAGTTGTTGTGAAAAATTCTAAGGCTCAGTGTGGAGTAGACACACTAGCTGCAATAAAAAATGCCGAGGAGCAACAAACAATTACTTTGCTCTGCGAATTCCATGCAGCGTTCCCAAATGCAAATTTATCAAGCTTTTGGGAATTAATCCACATGGATAATTATCCCAGTGAAGCCTTCGATCCTATCCCCACTTATTCTTCCGAAGAGATAGATTCAAAAGAAAATGCCACTGAACAAGGAGATTCATCTGAAGAGAACTATGAAGAAAATAATTAATTGTTGTTTCTTTTTTTGTCCAAGTTATAAAGTTACCGGATATTGTGGGTGACTTTTTTGTGGTATTCAAAACATATTTTGTAAGATAAGATTCTAAGTTCAATAAACAAGTACCCTTCATCTTTCTACATTTGTTTGCTTTATTATGAATACTTTTAATCTTATTAACAAGTCATTATCACTTTGAATTTCAACATATGTCATTGATAAATTTGTAATTTATCAAATAAAAATAGTGCCCTTAGAACATGTTAGCACCTTAATATAATTAGTGAATTTAAAACCTCGAATAAAATGAATGCGTTTAGAGAACGTAGCACCTCGAATAAAATGAGTGCGTTTAGAGAATGTAGCACTTCGAATAATCATGAGTACTTTTAAAATATATAGCACCTCATATATGGTTGTTTTTTCGAATAGTTCTTTTGATAAACATATAACACTTCGAATCAAAATAGTTACTCTTGGTGAACCACTTCAAAGATGATAAGTCTTTTGACTAGTTACCAAGATAATATAAATACTTGTATTTACAACAACCATTGGCCAACTTTTTTTATTAATAACATCGAATATGTACATTACACCTTACTAAAACCTCCCTGGGCCAACAAGGTAGGAAAGAGTGTGTCGATTATTAAAAGAGTCTTAAAAAGAAAAACTCATTCCCAATATAGTTTTAAATGTTCTATACACCAAGGATGTTGAAGTATCCTTTCCTGCTTATTACAGAGGTGATACGTACCCGACTTTATTTTCTCCATCACCATATAAGGAACCTCCCAATTCGAGGAAATATTTCCAATTCGTTTGTCCTTTGTATGAAGAAATAATTTCCTTAATACTTTGTCACCTACTTTAAAATCATCATTCTCACCTTTGAATTATATTGAATCCTCATCAAATTTTGATAATGAGTCATATTCAAATGAGCTTTAACTTTTTTCTCTCTGATCAAGTCTAGTTCTGTTCTTTTTGCCTCTTCATTCACCTCTTCGGAATATTAAATTACTCTATAAGAAGGTAAATTAGACTCTGCAGGATTAACAACATCCATCCCATACACCAAGGCAAACAGTGTTTCTTGAGTAGCCTCTCTAGGAGTTGTACAGTAAGCCCACAAAACCTCTTGCAAATAGTTAGGACGTTTCCTTACAACACCTGTTAAATTTTTCTTCAAACCCTCCAAAATAGATATACTAGTCCCTTCCACTTGAATATTTTTTTGGGTGAATAAAAGCATTAAATAAATTGAAATAAGGTTCATACAAGAATCTGGGGCATACCTTGAGAAATACATCAACAATCGACTAAGGAACGTCGATTGCAAAACAAAACAGTAAAACAATCAAATCATAGTAGAGACATAAGATTCATCCAATACAAGTAATCTAAAATATGGAGCAAACACATGGACATCAGAGACAGTATCCGCAATCCTCCAAGCGAGACTTCAGAGACAGCATCCGCAATCCTCGAATCGATCAAAGAAGTGACGGATCACGAACTGCTCTCACCAAGGGTTTCCTGCACATCAAGAAAGAGGAGTAATAAATATTAATTTAGAATGGCCAGCCAGTCTTGGTGCCTTGGAATCTAAACCGAAGATCTGAAAAGATTCGGTAAGAAACCAGAGAGACGATGGTGGGAGGGGATCCAAAAGTTCTTAGGTTCCTCTCCTTCCAGACATGGTAAATTACCGCGACGAATCAAGAATGCCAAATAGAACGGTTTCATGATTGAGACCAATTTGACGCTTCAAAAACCCAATACTGCCAACAGGAGGCGGTAAAGGGGAATCCGAGTTTAGTACTAGCATGGGTCCAAATACTCTGAGTGAAGATACAATAAAAAAGGAGATGAGAGATAGTCTCATTGTCAAAGTTTCACAAAGCACAATCAAGTGGGATGTTATAATCCTAACTGAGGAGCTTGTCTTTGGTGGCAAGCTTACCCAATATAGCAAGCCATAAGATAAAGGAATGACGAGGAACATTGGATTTATTCCAAACTAACCCGAGCCACCCTACTTTATGGTTGGGCAACCGAATGGCTTGGTACGTGTCCTTGATGGAGAAGGAGGTGCATCCTTCGTTCGCCTTCCAGAAGGGAATATCGTTGGAGAAGATGTTAGGAGGAGAAAGGGAGAGAATAAGATTGTGGATCTCCAACGGGTTAGCGCGAGTTTGAGCATTCGCTGATCTAATATTGGAAGGCCAGTTCCAGTTCCCGTTGAGAATGATATCCAAGACCTTGAGGTTTTTTCCAAGTTTAGAGTCCTTGATGGTAGCAAGCAAAGAAGAGAGGAGCCATGGATCGTACCAGAAAGAGGTGCTCGAACCATTTCCAATTTCCACCCTGCACATTTTACAAGCCAAAGGACGGAGACGAAGAATTTTCATCCAGATCCAAGAGGGCGAGGATCCCATCGGGAGGCTCCAAAAGTTATTATTTTTAATTTTTTCCATCTTAATCTAGTCACTCCAAATGGAGTGACTGTTATTACTGATGATAGACCATAGATGCCTGAAGGCAGCCGCCTGATTCCAGATTTTTAGGTCAAGAATCCCAAGGCCGCCCTCTATAGTGGGCGAGGTGACCGACCATAGAAAAAAACAGAGATATTGAGACAATTATTTGACAATCCTTGAGGGAAGGATAAAAATGAATGACCAATAGACCTGACCAGTGAATAAGACAGACTTCATAAGCTGAAGTCTACCTGCATAAGAAAGATGCTTAGAGGTCCAAGAGTCAATTCAAAATATAATTTTGTGAAGAAGAGGGCGACAGTCCGAGTGGGTGAGACGGCTAGTTAGAAGGGGCACACCCAGATATTGAACTGGTAGAGATCCTTCTGGATAACGCAAGATGGTGCTAAGATCCAACCGGAGGGACTCATCAATACCTGAAAAGACTATATGACTTTTTAAGGGGTTGACTTTTAGCCCTGAAAGAGTATAGAACTGATCTAGAGCCTCTTTGATAAGAAGTAGGGAATTAGCGTCTCCATAACAAAAGATCATTAGATCGTCTGCAAAGTATAGATTAATGATTTTGAGTTTTTTACATTTCCAATGAAATCAAAACTTCTTATCCTGACTCTTCTCCTTAAGAATACTGGAAAGAACCTGCATAACAAGGACAAAGAGGAATGGGGAGAGCGGATCTCCTTGCCTCAGACCTTTCCGTCCTTTGAAGTTGCCATGAGGATCTCCATTAATATTGATGGAGTACGAAGGAGAAAAAATGCATTTGATTATCCAAATGATCAGTTTATCAGGGAAATGCATCGCAACAAGGATATCAAGGATGAGGTGCCATCTGACATTATCAAAGGCTTTCATTAAATCAATTTTGAGAGCAACCTTTTTGTCTCTACGATTAGGGTGGTACCCCCGCAAAAGTTCTTGAGATAAAAAGATATTATCAGAGATATTCATTCCTTTTGCGAACGCCGACTGGGAATTATCAATACGATAAGGAAATGCATATTTAATTCTATTAGCTAAGATCTTGGATATGATCTTGTAACTAACATTACAGCGATAAATGGGTCTAAAGTCGGCACCCCTAGAAGGAGAGTCCATTTTAGGGATGAGAGCTATAGAGATGAAGCTCCAAGAGGCCTCCAAAGATTCAGAATGAAAGAATTCAAGGACACCATTACAGATGTCTTGGCCAACAATGCTCCAATTACTTTTGAAGAAATAAGAGTTGAAACCATCAGGACTAGAAGCTTTGTTACTGTCAATACTGAACAGAGCGGATTTTATCTCATCGCAAGAAATCTCACGGATCATGGATTCCTTATCAGTATTGGTAACTTTAGAGGTTAGAAGAGATGAGACAGTTTCCAGGCCTGGATAACTGGCAGAATGTCTGGAAGCGAGAGAGCTTTCAAAGTATTTCACAAAAACCTTTGAAACACTAGCAGGAGTAGAGGCAGTCACTCCGCTCTCATTAGTGATGGAAATAATCTTTTTACGGAAAAGTTGAGCCTTAATACTATTATAGAAAAATTTAGTGTTTTTGTCACCAAGCTTGATCCAGTTTTCTCTAGATTTTTGTTAAGAAAGGATTCCTCGGCTCTACTTAGAAATATAGAAGATAATGACGCTTCGCATTCTTCAGAAACAAGCGTAGGATTGAGCGCATCACAAGCGAGGTTGGATTGAGCTTGAAATAGTCTTTTTGGGCACTTACAACTCTAAAGCTAATACCACTAAACTCTTTACGGTTGAGTCCCGCAAGCACAGACTGCATCCTAAGAAGTTTTTCTGTGACCAAACTTATCCCAGAAGAAGCAATGGGGCTATTCCAACTCTTATTAACTATGTCTTAGAAAAACGGGTGAGATTGTCACATGTTGAAGAATTTTAAAGGCTTTTTGCGCTTAAGACAAGGGAACCCGTGGTTAAGTGTAACATTTGTATGGTCAGAAGATTGAAGAAAATTAAAGTGAGCATAAGACATTGGGAAAAGATCATCCCAAACAAGGTTGACAAGGACTCTATCAATCTTGAATAGAATCGGATGATCAGGCCGTTTATTAATCCATGTGAAATGAAAGCCAGTAGATAGGAGATCACTGAGCTCACTATGGAAGCAGCAATTATTAAAGTCATCTATAGCAGAAGTCCAATTATCGGAGGAACCAATACGCTCATTAGGGTGACGAATGGCGTTGAAATCCCCAAGCAACACCCAAGGAATGTGCTTGTCTACCATTTACATGGTAGACAAGTCATTCCAAAGGGGAAATTTATCCATAACTTCATTGAAAGCATAAATTTCAGTTAATCTAAAAGAAGCATTAAAATTGTGACACTGAGCTAAACAATGAATATACTGAGGGGGTTAGGACTCTTTAGTTATAGTGATGACATTAGGGTTCTAGATAATCCAAATTCTACCTAGAGGGTGGGAGAAATGATTAGTAATAACATGCCAAAAGGGAACCATATATCTGATAATAGAGTCGACTTTATAACTTTGGACCTTAGTTTCCACTAGAATCATTAGAGATATACTATTACTAATTATAAAATCAGTAACGTCTTTCTGTCTAACTGGATCGTTTAGACCACGCACATTCAAGAAGCAATTAACATAAGAGATAAATTACTTATAGGGAGTCAGACGATGGTCTTGTCGGGGGACAACTCCAAATTACCATATATAACGATAGTAGAAAGAAGTACAACTAATGGGACCAAACTCATTAAAAAAGAAAAATGTGTTATACAAATATATAAAGAAAAAATCAAAAATAAATTGTAAAAAACATTAATTAATATGAGACACAAAGAGATGGATCTCTTATGATTAAATAAAGTACTAAGATGTAGGAGTATTTTTGAAACTAGAATTTCAAAATCTATATTTATGAAATAAGATAGAAAAAATGCATTTGATTTTAATGAGCCCAAATCCATTAGAAAAGAAAAGTATTCTTTACTATTAACTAAAGAAAAACCATTATAAGAGATGATAAGTGATATGAGATAGAAAAGAATTAATATTTTGGGATTAAATAAGATTATGGGTCAAAGAGAAAGCTTAAAACCAGAATAATAGGACCCATATTAATTAAAGGCTTAAATCGTTGCTTCGTCCCTCGACTATCACGTTTTGTGTCATTTAGTCCTTTGACAAAAAAATCACGGGTGAGGGTCCTTCGACTATCAAAAATCTATAATTTCAGTCCCCGCGCGTGGTTTTTGCTATAATGCTGCCACGTGTCGCTATAGTTAAATGGTTTTTGTTTCATAAATAGTCCTTCGACTTTTAATTCAACTTTTACCCTTGAATTTAATATTTTTTATTTTTTTTTAGTTTTTAATTTTTCTCAAAATAGAGTATATCAAAATTTGCTATACTGTGTTTTTCTTTTTTTTTTCCTCTCACAACCCCACACGCCACCGTCGGTGGGCAATTTCCAATCTCGCAGAAATCCAGATCCGGCAACGCTGCTGCAGTCAATCGGAGAATCTCGCTGCCAGCGGTGAACATCATTCCCCACCGTCTGTGGGCAATTTCCTTTATGCTTTACCAACTAGAAACCGTTGGTGAAGTTAGTCGTGCCGAACTGCGTTTCGGTTTGTTTAGGACGGTGGTAAAGAGTAAATTCGTTAAGGTCGCGTTTCGTTGGTGAATATATGGAGGTAAAGAGTAAATTCTTTAAGGTCGCGTCATCTCCATTGTAATAAATCAGATCGATTACTTCCTTATCTGATGAGACACCTAGGGAAAAAAACAATATCCACAGAGGGATTGATGTTCCCAAAAAGTATACAGTCAGTACTTTCTCATTAATCTTTGAGTCTTTCTCCTTCTCTATTTGAACACCACATCTGTTTCTTCTCACTTCTGACTTATATTCAGCCTTCTAAGTCGGGACACTACTAACCCAAAGTCTCTTCAAACAAATTTGTTCTTGTGCAATGAATACCTATAGATGACAGGATTAGCTTACCATCTACGTTCAGATATCATATCATACTATTTATTTTCCACTGACTACAGATTATGATATCTGCATGTAGCTGAGTGTCTCAATGAATCAAAGGCTTGAAAGATCTTCAAATATAATTCAGTTAACTATCTGTGGAGACTAAGTGGAGACTAAGAGAAAATAAAGCAATAATATGCAGGATGCTAAATCTTTGAGTTCACCTTTTATGTGCCTTTAATCAAGAATTAGCCCCCTTATCAAACTCGCAATCACCTTTTTCAGCTTCCTTCATCCAGCACATCCAGCACAGGTCAGAATTGACCATTACAGGAATCCTACCAAAGACAACGTCCCTCGTATCTTCTCTTACTATCTCTTTCCGGACGAATTTGTCTTTTCCAGTCTTAAACTTATCACTATGAACAGATTTTGGTTTGTTTAGAATGGTGCCGAACTGCAAACCGAAACGCAGTTCGGCACGGCTAACTTCACTAACGATTTCCGGTCGGTAAAGCATAGAGGAAATTGTCCACATACTGTGGGGAATGATGTACACCGGTGACACCGAGATTTTTCGATTGACTGTAGCGGCGGTGTCGGATCTAGATCTCTGCGAGATTGGAAATTGCCCACACAGTGGCGTGTGGAGTTTTGAGAGAAAAAAAAAACAGAGTATAGTAAATTTTGATATGGGTTTGGCTAAATTAGGGCCGGCGATGATAACCAACCCCAAAATTTTAGCGCCGTCTTTTATCCCGCCGGTTGAGACCCTCTCCACCGGCGGGGAAGCTTATCCCGGCGAGTGAAAGAGCTTTTCCGCTGGGTGGGAGGGTCTCAACCGGCGGTTGAGAAAGGTTCAACCGCCGGGGTAAGGGTAAAATTGTAAAACTTCAAAAACGCTTATTTTTTGGGGTTGATTAACATATTTTGGGCCCGAATTTAGCCGAACCCTTTTGATATACTCTGTTTTGAGAAAAACTATAAAAAATATTAAAAAATATTAAATTCAAATGGTAAAAATAGAATTAAAAATCGAAGCACTATCTATAAAACAAAAACCATTTAACTATAGCGACACGTGGCAGCATTATAGCAAAAACCACGCGCGGGGACTGAAATTATATATTTTTGATAGTCGAAGGACCCTCACCCGTGATTTTTTTGTCGAGGGACTAAATGACACAAAGCGTGATAGTCGAGGGACGAAGCAACGATTTAAGCCTTAATTAAAAGATAGAAGTTTAAAAATGCACCTGGTTTTACTAGATTGGAGCGCCAGATAAGAAAAGTGTAAACTGATAAATCAACAACTCCACATACAGCGCCGTCACGCCTGTACCAGTACCCTCCATATTTTTAATATGCATTGTACTTGGCGACACCTCCATACCGAAAAAGGCGTCCTTAAATCCGAAAGTAGTTGGATTTACAAGAACTTCAACAAAACCACCGAAAACAAACTGTCGAATTAATCGGAAGAACGGATAACTAAGAACCCACACCCATAAACATGCGATCTCTGACCACCACCAATAATAGAATGAAGAGCATGATCCGGTGGCTAGAGAAGAGAGCTCTAATGATACTTTATGACAACGAGAGATCCCAATGCGCTGTGCCGGCACGTCCGGACCAGAGCTCCTTAAGGTCTTAAATGGCACCCATATAACCTTCGAAAATGTCTTAACAACATTTAGAGATTTTTTTATCTCATAACTAAAAAAAAAGAACCTCTGTTAGTTAACAGAGGAGATAAACGGAGAGACGGACGGCTACGACACCACAAACCGGCGGACTCAGATCTCTTACAAGTATCGTACAGTGAGCGGATTTCGGAATCTAAAGAAACAATATTTGCACAACAAGGCACTGAGGGATTCCGGAAACAATCGTGAGAAAAGATCTGCAGGCCATACGCCCTACCGATCCAAGTAAAACCAGCAAAATCGAACTTGAAAGTATGAACTAAAGAAAAAGTTTAACTAATATTCCTTAAATCTATTATTTAGCTTTTTGATTTTCCTAACTACATTTACAGCTAAACGTATATCATTTTAACCGTCAAATGTTTACAAAAAATCATACAACTCACTTGACCATTTTCTTGGGATTAAAAGGTGTAGAAAAATATTGTACTATTCCTCTCGAAGTGCAAAAAGAAGTCATTTATCTGTTGTTGAATTGAGAATCATTCACTGTGGTGATTTTTTGCGGCACACCAAAGCAACGACATATATTATTCACAATGAACTTAATAAAAATTTTGAAATTTGTACTAGATAATGGTTCAGCTTCAGTCCACTTTGAAAAGTAATCTACCGCTACTATAATCATCTAACGTCCTCCATAAGCCATAGGAAATGGTCCTACCAAATATATTCCTCATTTATCAAAAGGAATAACTTCAGATATGGAAATAAGTAGTAATGTCGGTTTGTGAATAGAATTGGAAAAACGTTGACAAGTAGCACAGCCTCGAATTAAGATCTTAACAAAACCTGACTTGAAACCATAGTGAGCGGAAACTTCACCATCATGCAGCTCAAATAAAATCTATTAAGATTCTTGTCTTCCCAAACAACGCAACAAAGGTCTACTTAAATATTTTTTGTATAATATTCCATCCAATACAACATAACCATGGGCCTTATATCTTAAATTTTTAGCCAGTTGTGCATCTTGAGGTAACATACCTCTTAGTAAAAAATTAAGGATATCAGACCTCCAATCATTTCGAGTTATATCTGCCGTAACAAATGTTTCCTTAGTATATTTACATTGTTTTGATTGTGTCAAAATCAAAGGACTCTCCTGTAACAGTATCCATGGATATTCTTCTATATATAAGAAATTATTCTTAAAGAATCAACAATTGTATTATCTCCTCGATTAATATGCTCTACAATCACTTTGTCAAACAAAAAATTCAAATTTCGAAGCTCACAAAGATATATAATTATATAATTTTTCTTAGCCTCAGATACATCTGCCATGTGATTCGCTACTAGTTGCGAATCTATTTCCAAACAAACTGCTGTTGCTCCACAGATAATTGTAAGCCTTAAACTAGCCAACACATCCTCATTATTCGATTCGTGAAAATCAAATAGAATAATTTGATACTTTGTCTCCCCAGAAGGGGAAACTAATTGAACCCTTAAACTACACCCCAATATGCTAGACCCACCATCTGTTCGAACCACTCAGATCGAAATTTCTGGTAAGGTTTCTTTATCTGACTCCTTATATGATCGGCTTGAATGAATTTTAACCAGAAAATCAGTTCAATCTTGAGCTTTAATTGTTATTCAATGAGAAAAAATGATGTCATAATCTCCCAATTTTACTGACCTTATAATTATTCTACTAGAAACATCTGGTCGTTGTAACAACTTCTTTAGTGGGAAAGAAGTTCGAACCACAATGGTGTGAGCTTGAAAATAAGGGCGCATTTTCCCAGCAGCCACCGCCAAAGCCAAAACCAAGATTTTGGTCTCAAATACCTTTCCTCCGATGACAACAAACTTTTACTAAAATATTAGACTGGCTTTGAGACCCCCTTGTCTTCGCATATCAATACAATACTTACATAGAAATCAAAGACTGCTATATATAAGAACAGTTGCTCTCAAATTCAAGGCTTAGCCGAAATATCTAGTGATAACAAAAGTTATTTAATCTTTGAAAAAACTTCTTTACAATCTAGCATCCACTCAAACTCTTTCTGTCTTCGTAATACTTAGAAAAAAGAAAAACGTTTGTCAGAAAACCTTGAAATAAATCGGTTAAGGACAACTAACCTTCCCGTCAATACTTGCACCTCCTTTATAGTTTGAGGCGATGTCATCCAAACTAAAGCCTTCAATTGTTTAGGATCTTCTTCCATCAATTTTTCACTAATAATATATCCCAAAACTTTCCCTGATCGGACACCAAAATTACACTTCTCAGGATTCAACTTCAAGAAAATAGCCCTCAAATTTACAAATATCTCCTCTAAATCTTCGAGGTGTTCACCATCTATGGAGCTTTGATATGTTGCTCCAACATTCTTCACCCCAAATGGCATGACCGTATAACAATGTAGTCATCGATCAATGATGAATGTAGTACTTTCCGGATCTTTTGGATCCACTTGGATATGATTATAACATGCAAAGGTATCCATATAAGAAAGAATTTTATTCCCTGAAGTAGAATCAACCACCTAATCTATTCGGGGGACAGGGAATGGATCTTTAAGGCATGCTTTATTTAAATCTGTGAACTTAATACACATTCGCCATTTTCCGCTCTTTTTTTTCACTAACACCGGATTTTCAGTCCATAAAAGATATTGTGCCTCCCTAATATGTCCTACCCTGGAGAGACGATCCACCTCTTGAATAATAGCCTCTGAATTTTCCACAAAAAAGCTCGTCTCTTTTGAATAATAGATTTTATCCTCGAATCATATAGCTAAGATGTGACATATTATTTCAAATGGAACTCCTATCACATCCTCTATTTTCCAAGGAAAAATATCCAAGTTATCAAATAAAAATTGTAATAAATGTTCACGCAAAGTAGAAGACAACAATGTTCATATCCGTAAAGTCTTCCCATTAGAAACAATATGCTCTTATAATCCTCACTCACTATTAAAGAAGCTAACGTTTCCCTCAGATCATCAACTCTCTCTTCATCCGAAGTCAACCCCATTGGTTGCTATTCAGCCATCTGATCCTCAGAACTAGAACCTCGAACTCGGAATGCTGTTGCATAACATTCTCTGACCATTTTTGGTCACTTTGAACCACATCAGCATGATCTCCAATGATATACTTCAAACAGTGATGAACAGTAGACACGACAACATACATTCTTGAAAGCCAAGATCCCCTAAAAATAACATTGTAACTGGTTGGATATTCTACCACCATAAATAAGACTTGACATTTCTTTTAAATGGGCCTTTCCTAAATACACTTCACCTTCGAATTCCCAAATTACCTGAGCTGTTACCCCTGTTGACCCAATTATAGTACGAACAGGCCGACAAATTTGAGGTAGATTACGCATCCGATCATACGTATCATGCTTGCCATATAAATGAGTAGACATTTTTCCTTCTACTTGAGTTTTTAAACTGACAAATTGTCTTTACCTGGAACTATTAGTGTTACCAGTCATGGAATCTCCCCCAAATATTTCTAAGGATTCAAAATACTCATATAATCATCGAAGTTGTTTTTGCTCTATCAGTTCATCCACAACCATCAAGATTAATTGATCTGGATCTGTGTCCAAATATTATGAGGATGCATCAAACTCATCGCATTTAAAATCTAAATTAATTAGTGCACTTTGTTTCTTTAAATTTGGATATATATATTATGGTGTCGATGTGCTCAGAGCTTTTGATCCACTGCTATACCCTTTAATAAAAACAGCTAACTTTCAGTTTTCAATTAAAACCCATGTCTCCTTCTTTAAAGCTATACTATCTGTAAATATCATTATGATACTTGCAAAATATATTGTTGCACTATTTTCTTTGTTTGTTTATTGGAGATGGATTTTTTAAAGCTTACAAAACCTTTGAAATTTTCGTAAATAGCATCAATATTCTCAGTTAGATCAGCAAAATAATCTGGCCGAATCCACTGGTTTGGCCTTGGTCTTTAAAACCGATAGCATGTAGATTGATTTGGAAAAACCCTATAATTCGAGGACACAAATTGTTATTATTCCTTGAACGAGGTGGCTGATTATTTGAAGTGTGTCCTTGATTGTTTAAAACGTGCCCTGAACTCTTTTGACTAGGTTTAGCCCATCCTCGGACTGTAGTTGACTCTTCCACTATAATTGGTCCTAGACTTGAGCCATAAGTGCCCAAAAAGTTAACGCTCTCCTTTGTGTTGTTTCATTTTCTAAATCACCTAGCAATAAACCTTGTCTAGAAGTTGCCATAGAAACTAACTCTTCACAATCATCCAACCCTGCTTTTATTAGAACAACTTTTTTTGAATACTCTATCAACTTTTCACCCACAACCTTCTTACACTGTATAATAATGTCTCTATTTTCTCGCATTTCTTTACTTCCCACAAACTGTCGTTGAAAAGCTGTGTAGACTACCTAAAATTAGCAATAGATCCCCTCAGAATTATGTTATACCATTTCAATGTAGTGCCCTTAAAGGGCTGAGCAAATGTTCTACATACCAACCTATCGTCATCTTCAAAATTGATTATATAGTTCTTAAATTATTCGATGTGACCATCAGGATCCTCTATCCCATCGAATATTTTGACCCTAGATATGTCAAATCGCTTCGGGAGAGTAATGGACCTAATCTCAGCTATTAAAGGATAATTTCTTCAATCTACTTCTTGTACGTATTGATCGTCTGTACTTGTCTCTTTTTGGTTTATACTCTTTACGCGAATTTGGATGTCGCCTTCTTTTTCTTTTCGAAGATCCCCGGTATTCTATCTGCCTAAACAAACCTTCATCAGATTCTGAGTTGTCAAACTCTATATCACTAGATGTGATATGCCTATGCTTTTTTTCTTTTCTTTTCAAGAAGTTCCATGTTTTTTGTCAGGTTCAAAATGTGTCTTCTTTCGATCGCTTCGAATCTGATGATATTTATATGATCGATCATATTGATTTTCTATCTCATATTTTTCCTCAACTTATTGTACTTCAAATTTTAGCCTACCTGACTGAATAAGTTGTTCTCTTTAAACATATTTAGAATTCAATGATGTTCTTTTGTCCAGCAATTGCTTCATTCGAGCCTCGATATCTGAAAGACCTTGTTGTATCGGAGCTTGATCATCTTCTCCACTTTCTTCCCTACACATATCAGATCTCAAAGTTTCAATCGCTTTTCGAACTGTTGGATCAACATCATTTCCTGGTTCCATATCTATCTAGAGTGATATAATTGAGCAAGAATTCTAAAATTTCTGGTTTTTAACATGAACTCAGGGTACCATTTGAATAGAAATCCCAGTGTGGTCGCCAATTTGTTAAGTATAAATCGTAATTCGTGAGAACGATGGTAAATAAAGGGAACTGAATTGTAAATAGATAAAGTAAATGGGTTAATTGCATTACATCCCCCATATTTATAAATAATTTAAAAGTAATCTCACAAGTATACAATTTATTATATATGACTTTAGTTATATTACATTTAGACCGTCAATATTTTATATCCTCATGAGCGGGAATATAAGAGAAACCCCTAAAGTTGTTAATGAGATGGCTATATATTTGAACACTGTGTTTGAATTAGCAAATTATGATTGTAAAATCTCACAAGATATCTTAAGATGGTGAAGTACCAAAATAGACGAGTTTTTTATTCTTTGCAAGTTAGCGAAAAAGATATTTGCAATATATATGTCTAAAGTTGCAAGTGAATGTGTTTTTAGTCAAGCTTGGTTGAAATAAACGACTAAACAAACGAGATTGATGAACAAATTATTTGGAGTACTTGTTACAATCAAAGACTAGATTACGGTGGATTATAGGATACAAGACCAAAAGTATCAAGAAGAAGTAAATAAAGACGACATCTTCGATGAATTTTTAGAAACTTATGAAGATGAACAATAAACTATAGAGGAAGATGAAGATGGAAGAATATGAAGAAAGTGACTATGAGGATCTTGAATCAGAAGAAAATCACGATGAATGACATTTGTAATAGATTTTTAAGTATATGTAGTTTATTTTGCGACCATATGTACTAGTCCTGGCCCGTAAAAGTATAAACTATGAACTGTTTAATTCAATGAAAATTATTTTTTAACGTTCAATCTCATAACAACACTTGTACTAGTAAATAATATAAAAATATAACAAAACAAGTAGTATTTATAATCAAACCATAATAATAGTCAAAGTCTAATAATACAAATATAATAACCTTATTTTATTTTTAAATTATAATATATAGTTCATATAACAATTTGAATAGCAAATAATAACAGCACTTCTACTAGTAAATATTATCAAAACATTACGACACTTGTATTTATAATCAAATCATAACAATAATCAAAGTATAATAATAATATTATAATAACCTTATTTTATTTTTAAATTATAACATATAATTTATATAAAAAATTATTTATCAAACAATAACAACACTTGTACTAGTAAATAATATCAAAATATAACAATACTTGTAGTATTTATAATTAAACCATAATAAGAATCAAAGTCTAATAATAAAAATATAATAACCTTGTTCAATTTTTAAATTA
Source organism: Limnanthes douglasii subsp. nivea (assembly GCA_036936605.1). Taxonomy (NCBI): domain Eukaryota; kingdom Viridiplantae; phylum Streptophyta; class Magnoliopsida; order Brassicales; family Limnanthaceae; genus Limnanthes; species Limnanthes douglasii. The sequence continues at coordinate 230,198,915 of JAUPFV010000005.1, read as the reverse complement.
TAATATATAATTTATATAACAATTTGATTGTCAAATAATAACAACACTTCTACTAGCAAATAATATCAAAATATAATAAAACTTTGACAACACTTGTAGTATTTATAATCAAACCATAATAATAATCAAAGTTTAGTCATAAAATTATAATAATCTTATTCTATTGTTCGGTTATAATATATAAGTTATATAACAATCTGTTTATGAAACAAAAACAACACGTGTACTAGTAAATAATATCAAAATATAACAACACTTGTAGTATTTATAATCAAACCACAATAATATAAGTATAATAATAAAAATATAATAAGATTATTTAATATTTTTAAATTATAATATATAGTTTATATAATAATTTGATTATAAAACAATGATGTTTACTATTAAATATAATACAAAACTAATTGGCGTGACTGACGTGTCACTAATCTTAGCATGATAGACATGTGTGTGACTTAAACGTATACGTGTCTCGTGTATGTGTGTCGTTAGTGTGTTTTCGCGTGATATTTTTGCATGATCTTATTTAAATTCTGGCATGATCCCACATATTTTTGCTGTGTCACATCAGATTTTCCACATCTTTGATGATACCATAATTCAGTGCAAACACAATATAGGAGAAAAATTAGAAGGATTACACGAAGCGCTTCGTGATTACTAAAACTAGTCTAGAAGATTGTGATGAGGAAGTTGTGTGTGTTTCATACCGACAAGGTTTCCTCCCCAGAGATTTAGTTAATAATATAACGAAGATGGGGTCTCTTGATTTTGGAGCTTTAATGGCTCATGTTGAAGAGTAGATCAAGGTTAATGAGTCAACAAGGGTGTGGATCAGGCCAATTTCAACATTAAGGCAATTACAGCATGTAAGTAACTCGAATAACCATGGATCTCAATCATAAGCATATTTTAAACCCAGGTTCCAATAAAGTTTCCTCCTCGGTCATGGTCATCCCAAGTAATCGCTTCGGTTTATCAACAACACAAGCCTAGGTCAAATCAATGGGTTTATGATGAGTTGACTAATAATGTAGCAACAATTTTTTAAAGTACCTTGAACTTAATCTGGATCAGATGGTTCTGTTAGTGGTAAATTAACAAAAGCTACAAAGCAAGGTTAGAATTCTAAGTGAAAATCTTGAGTCATTGGCCATTTTTAGAGGTGATATTATGGCCGGAAATACCGATATATCTTCAAAGAGTCATATCATGAGTCTAACCACACGGATGGTCGGCGGGATTTCAACTCATCTTTATGAAAAAAGTCCTTTAACTTTTATTATTTTTTATGATGATTACTTGAGGGGTGTTGCTAGACCCCATAAAAATGTAGTTGTGGTCGGAGCTGAGATACTAGGAAACGAGATCTGAATAATATATATTAATACTGGAAGTTCTGCCAATATGTTGTTCTTGTCAGCATATGATAAAATATAGGACCCCGAGTAATTCTTCGATAAAAAAGAAAGATAATTGGGTTCACTCGTGTGATTGCCAATGTTATTGGAGAATTCGATAAGGAAGTTTTATTGGGAAAATGGCCATTTAAAAAGAAGGTGAGGGTGTTATGTTTTGTTGTAGATAGTCTGACTATATATAATTCAATCTTTGGCAGATCTTGGTTGTAAAAAATGTATGTTATAGCTTTTATGGTCCACCGGTTTTTGAAATATATTGTTGGATATCGTGTAAAGATGGTTCAAAGTAGTTAACAAGTAACTCGATAATATTATGCAACAACCTGGCACACCAAGCAGACTGGTGGTGTCAATAGAATGAAAGAATGACAGTTATAGGGGTTTGCCTCAGATTTGGAGAGGATAGATAATTCGAGGAATGCCCTGGATCATTAGTAATAGTTGAAAAGATAAAAGCGTACATGTCCCCTCGTGGGAAAATTTTGAGGATATAAACTCTATTGTCACCACCAATAAGGAAGCATTTGATTCGTTTACGTGTAAAAAAACTTAAATGTTTTTTCTTGGAGTACTAAGGATGTGGTGAGGGTCACATCTAATATAATTTTTCATAGTCTCGTTGTTAATCCAAACATAAGACCAATAATCCAAAAATGAAAAGTTTTTTCTCTTGAAAAATCAAAGGCAATGTAGCAAAAGTGGATCGACTCTCAAAAGTAGGACATATAAGAGACACTCAGTATCCAATGTGGACAACTAATCATGTGCTGGTAAAAAACAATGGTGAATGGAGAATGTGTGTTGATTTCACAGATTTAAATCAAACTTATCTAAAGGACTTGATTCTTGTTCCAAGAAAAAACCAACTTGTAGATCCAATGTTAGGTTATAAACTCTCTCACTTATAGATGTTTTTGTTTGGTATAACCATATCCAAATGAATCTGAGAGATCAAGAAAGCACCATGTTTATCGATGATGGAGGGTCACATTGTTCTAGGTAATGCATTTCGGTCCAAAACATATTGGAGCTACTTATCAAAGGTTAGTTAATAAATATTTTGTTACCTAAATTGGACAAAATATGGAGCAGTTCATAGATGATATGATGGTTAAATGCCAACGATGAAGATGATTTTCAAGATTTCAAAGAAACATTTTTTTAATCTAAGAGTCATTCGTTTGAAGTTAAATCAGGAGAAGTCTACTCTCGTAGTCCGTTCGGGAAATGTTTCGGGATACATAGTGAGTGAGAAAGGGATCAAAGATGATCTAGAGCAGCGATAGAATTTAATAGCTATGGAACCTCCTGAGACAATTAAGAAATTACAAATTTTGATGGGAATATTAATAACTTTAAACATATTTATCTCCAGATAAGTACGCTCCATTTTTTTCAAGTTGTAAGGCAACCCAAATATTTTTCTTGGACACCAGAATGTGATGAGGCATTTGCCAAAATCAAATAACATTTATCTTGTCCAATTTGTTTGACTAATGCTGTTTTAGGTGAAACGTTGTTTCTTTATATTGCAATCGCGGATTTTACAATAAGTGAAGGTTTGGTAAGGGCGGTTGATGGTTATCCACGCCTTGTATATTATGTAAGAAAATGTTTACTAAATTCTGAGAAAAGGTCTCTAAATCTGGAGAAAATAGTTGTGCCTATGGTCGTAGCTTCACGTAAGATGTGTTTCTATTTTTAAGCTCATTCAATCATGGTTTAAAATTCCTTACCATTAAAGAATATTTTTAAACAAGTCATATGTTTCTGGAAGGATGACAAAGTAGTCCGTAGAATTGAAATACTATGATATTGATTTTACACTTAGGACGACGATATCAAACTTGGGCTGATTTCCTTGTTGAATTTCATTTTGAAATGACATATTTTGGGGGCGTTAACGCAGACATGAATGATTTTATGGATGAATGGTTAGTTTAAATTGATGATGGATCGAGCATTTTAGGTTCAGGAGCAGGAATTCAGCTTGTGGCTCCGATAGAGAAAGCTATGTACCAGGCTATATGATTGAGATTTAAAAGATCAAACAATGAGGCGGAATATGAAGCATCTATGTTGGATTAAGACTTGCAAGAATTTGTGGGGCCACAAAAGTTCATTTGGAGAGTGATTCACAGTTGTTGGTGAACCATATGTCATGATTTTCTGAAGCAAGAAAATACCAACTTGTAAAATACATGAGAGAGTTAAGGGGGTTTGTTGTAATGTTTGAAAATGTTACATTGGAACATATTCCTCAATGTCATAATTCTATTACTGAATCTTTAGTAACGATTGCATTTTTTCAAAGAATATCCTTGGATTTTCACAAGAGAGCATATCTATTACTAACTAAGCCCGACCAATTTTAATATTCTGAAAAGGTATTCTTGGTTGTAGAAGACGAAGAGTGAGATTTGCGGTTTAACTTGGAAGAATTTTTGGCGAAAGGAACATTACTAGTTAACAAAAATTTAGTGCAAAGGTTAAGGTTTAATGCATATTGATATACAGTTCTTGAGAACATTTTACATACAAAAATATTTAAGTCAACCATCATTACGCTGTTTAGGAAAGAATGAGTCCTAAATAATTTTGTATGAGTTACACGATGGGGAAGGTTCTGCTTATTTTGGAATTAAAAATTTGACTAGGAGAGTACTTTTGGCAGGATATTATTCGCCCATAATAATCTTCGATGCTAAAACGTTGGTCCAAAATTGTGATACTTGTCAAATATTTGCCAACACAATACATGTGTCAACGGTACCGTTGTATTCTATTTCTGAGGCATGTCTATTTAATAGATAGGAGATATATTTGGTAGAAACCCTTCCAATGGTCGGGGGACGTTAGACTCTTATTGCTTTCATTTATTATTTTTCAAAGTGGGTAGAACGTGAGCCTCTATCTGGAACAAGAGCTAAGGATGTAATCGTGTTCATTTTGTCTAATATTTATTGTAGGTTCAGAGTTCCTCGGATGATTACTACTGATAACATACCAACGTTTAATATGAAATTTATTAATGTTTTTTGCTCTTCGAGAGGCATCAAACAATGTTTTTCAACACCCTTTCATCCTAAAAAAATAGATAAGTGGAGGTTACTAATAGAACTATCTTGGATGATTTAAATAAATATTTAGAGGGAGCACCTGGAAAATGGCCTAATATCTTCAAGAAGTATTATGGGCTTATCAAACAACTCCTCGAACAATAACTTATGAATCATCTTTTGTTCTTGTATATGGAATGGATGAAATGAGTCCATTGAAGTCTATTCTTCCATCTTATAGGCTATTGAATTACTCTGAAGAAGGTAATAACATAGAAAGAAGGGTAGAGCTTGACCTGAATGAGAAAAATCGAACTAAAGTGCATATGAATTTACTCCACTATCACACCTTGATGAGAAACAGATATGCAACTAAACTCAAACGAAGAGAATTCAAGGTAGGTGATAGGGTCCTCAAGAAAGTTTTCTTGCATACAAAAGAAAAAAAGACATGGTAAATTAGGTCCGAACTGGGAAGGCCTGTATTTAGTAGTTGAAAAAATAAACAATTGGACATATCGTTTATAAGATAGTGAAGGAAGACTATTAAAAAATATGTGGAACATAGAGCATTTGCGTCTGTATTGTGAATAATGTTGTGAGTGCTTTTTTGAAAACTGCTTGCTTATCAATGTACAAACTTGTGGCATACTCTTTGAAAATGGTGAATAAAATTATTTATTGTCGTATATCAATTGTGTGGAAAATTGTAAGGCAAGTTCAGTGATAATGTGCAATCAGTGAACAAACGTTTTATACTTAGAATGTTTTTTTTCTAATAATTTACACACAAAGCAAAAAACTTTAGAAATCAAATAAGGATTGATCATCTTTATTCTGGTAAATCCGAGACTGGAAAATTTAAACTTCAAAATTAGAGTAATGTTTCATAGTATTTTACGGGGCAACTATTTTTTAAAGTTATATTTTATGATGTGACGATTATCGAAGATGATTGTTTTTCGAACGGATACTTCATTAAGTAACTATGTTGCTAGCTGAATATTTTTCGAAGTGTCGGTGTTTGAAATTAGTATTCCATAGAGTATTATTTTTTAAAGTGATAAATTTTAAGGTGATATTTCAAGAGGCGAAATGGTATAAGTGAAATGAAAGACATTGTGATTAAATGTCAGATTCCAAATATGGCATGTTATGGCCAATACGCAAAACATTAGGTAAAAAAGAAACTAAAAATGCATAGAATAAAACATGGTGAATAAGGTCTTTTGTTCTCAATTCTTATCTTCATTATTCGAAGAGCTTCTTGACTTACTGTTTGAAGAGTTTGTATTTTTTGAATCCTTATTTTTTGAGACTTCAAGCTATCATTTTCATATTCATGAGATTCAATCGATGAGGTATTGTTCATATTTCTAGGTCAAGCTTCGGAAATCCATTATGCATATTAAGGATTAAATATATGTTTGCCTCTTTTTCATGATTCTTCAATATCTTGAGACAATCATTGGTGGAATTCGTTAACTGCAGCGGTGATAGTAGAGGCCTTATCCTTCTCAACATGGATTTAAAAAAAAATCAAGTCTTTGAGGGTTTTATTTTTCCTTTCTCGCTTTCTTGATATAAAGTGTTGACGAATTCTTATTTCGTGGGTTCCTCTTGCAATTTTTGTGTGTGTGTTTCAGACAATTTTTTCCTTACCTGCATATGACATTGTGAAATTTAAGCTTGTTTTCTTAAAAGGCATGGAACTGATCGAACATATTTTTTTGCGCATTTTCGACCCATGATTTGTTAGCAAAGACTTCTTTTCAAAATTGGATAACTTCTTTAACTAGTGGTTCTTATTGTTGCCGCACAACAATAGCTTCATCGATAATTTAGTTGGTATTTCTTTCAAGAGTTTCCACAGGCCAAACCATGTTATAAATTTTAAGGGATAAATTGTCGAAAGAGTACAGAAGGAAAGACAATCATTTGGATTGGGTTGGATCAGGGTTGTTCACCATATAGACTGGTGAGATGTCTTCTTGGACATGTTCTTGGTCTTCATTGACATTTTCAGGTGGGGATTCTTGTCGATCAAATTCATGCGAAGTATAAAAAAATTGATGGTCTTCATTTTCATCTTCATCTCCAACCAAGTCCGGTGTATAAATGGGGGAAAATACATAAACAATTTTATCAAAAACATGTTCTCTGGGCTTTTCGCAGTGCAATTTTTATTTTTTCCGAAGCTATTGAATTCTTTGTCTTTGAACTTTCAAGGGTGGTAGTTTCGGTGTCCAGATTTATAACCTCATCGGATTTTCTCTTGCTTTTCTTTTTTGGCTTAGGCTTCAAATTCTTTTCGTTATTTTTCGTTGGTTCTCGACCAGCTTTCTTCTTCACTTTGTGGCTAGGAGTTCTATTCCTAACAGAAAAATAACTAAAGCAACTAAAGCATGTAGCATTTTAACAGCGTCTAGGAGGCTCCATCAATTTTCAGGAACAATAACTGCTTATAAAAAGATTCTCCAGAGATAACTCCGAACAAGGTTCAACGAATCAAAGCAATGATGAAATCCATTCGAGCATTTACTCATTACCCATTCTCTAAATTTTAATTTATTTTATTCGACTAAACTGAAATATGTAACTAATTTTTAATAAACATATTAAAAAAACAAAAGGAAAACTATTAAACGTGATGCGATTAGAAAACAATTAAGGGATGTATCCGTCACAGCCTACGACAATCAAAACACGAGTTTGGGTGGACGTGAATTTGTCAACGTAGTATACGTGGTTAAATGGAACATGAGACGTTAGACATCTCTAATTCTCTCTTTCGATGCCTACCAAGTGTGGAAGGAATCTGATCTTATGTGCTGTCGTCTCATGTCATGCCTACCAAATACTCCACTACAGTATCTTGTGGAAGGGAGCCGATCTTATCTCTTGGTGGTTGGTGCACTATTTTCTAATTTTATTCGAAAAATGCAGAAGAAAACAAAAAATGATAATTCAAAGACAGCTTCCAGATGACAGGATTAGCACTATTCTACGCACTAAACCTAACGAAGGATTCGCACTATTCTACGCACTAAACCTAACGAAGTCACCGACAATTAATCATACCATATTACTATTCTACGCCAGAATCCAGATCTTTCCATGTGCCGTCTATTAAAATTATTAATCATACCATATTACTATTCTACAACAAAATTATTGGCGCGCTCTCTCTCATACATAGTTCCCATTATACTGGAGTATGAACAACCCAAAAATTATATTCACTACAACTCGTTTAAATTCGACCAGCTCAGATTTGTTAATGCTACATCGATTTATTATATTCGGTTTCAGAGTAGGGTGAGATTTTCTTTGATTTTAGAATTTTAAAAATAAATAGTCCAAACAGTAACAAGTGTTTTTTTAAAAAAAAAACTTATCCGGCCAATCCACCTAATTTGTCTTATAAATTTGTCAGATTCTTAAAATATATAAAAATAATTGTTTTAAATTTATAAAAAGAATAAATTTTATTTTATTTATTATTTTAGTTTAAAAATAATTTATATGAGATTGGATATTATTATATCGGATATAATAGGATTAAACCAATATTTTGTGAAAATATAAATAATTTGAGATATATATTGAGAATAGGATAAAGAAAGGTATTTGGGAAGAGAAAATTGTTCATTTTTTGAACTTTAAGATAATCAAACAAAAGGTTCTTTTTTTTAAGAACTACTTCCTCGAGCTACTTGAGGTGTCTCGAAGTCTTCAGAAAAGAGCTTTTAGTCACATTTTTTTTTAATTGAACAACAAGTTTATCAAGGCATTTTCTTCCCTCAAAGAAAATATTTTGAAGAAATCGTTTTAGGGCTTAGAGCAGTTATCATCATTCCAAATCTGAGATAAGGGTTAGCACACCTGAAGAAGGTTTCAGAGGTTAAATATTAGAAGTCGCAGGTCCATGCTCAGATTTAATTCAAGGTCTTTTCAGTATCGAAGACAATCAATGATTAAAAATTTGGCGATTATTAACCTAATCGGCAGAATAGATTAATCCCCAGTCGAAAGAGGAAGAAGTTTCACAATGTAGGCAGATTCACAAAACCCCCAATCTTTTACCAAAACCCCTCAAAGAATACAATACAACGATCGGGTCCAGTAATTAGACATGATTAAGAAATGGAGAAGCTTTATCACCACAAAAGTATGTAGATCAGTTTCCTCCACTTCACACCAATTCTACGATCCCTCAAAATTAGCAACAATAAGGTTTTGTTCTACAAAGAAATAGTCCAGCCTTCAAACAGCCTCAAGAACATCATACATGAGGAGACAACCATCATCAACAAAGGAGACTTCAAGGCAGTGAGTCTCTGCAAAAGATAAGTCCCTATTTCTTAATGCTTCAAATTTTTCATTGGTTGTGAAATTTGCATTAGGTAGACCTGAATTAATGAATTTTAAAAACTTTCTTGATATACTAAAGCTTAAAGATGAAATCAACCTAATTATATACTTGATAAATGGCACGTCTTTATTGAATGATTAAGTTTAGATGACCTAAAAATTATCTCAAAATAGAATGTTTGGTATTTTGACCAACATTTTATGAGGTTAATAAAGTAAGAACCAAACTTTAGTAATAAATAAAAATCATCAATTAGCATTGTATGGGTAACTTTTCAAAAAAATACAAATTTATCTCTACAACAGATATACAATTCACCAAATATCAAAAGCATTAAGTACTCCATTGGATATATGGTACCTAATAAAAAAATTGACAGGCACAAGTATTGCCAGGTTTGGATAGGAATGGATGTATCCAAGCCTGTCAGTAAAAAGAACCTACTTTGATAAGTTCCTTGAAATTATTCCTAATAAAAACATCAATGATCATATCATTTTGCTCAGGAGATTATTCATGATATCAATAAAAAAAATTAGAGGCAACAATATTTCCTTTAAAATTGAAATGACCAAAGCGTTTGACAGGATCTCACACATTTTGCTCAGGAGATTATTCATTTTCCATTTGAACATCTTTTCCCTTTAAGAGTGTTCTTCAGAAAGATGATGTATCAAGCAGAATGACCAAGTGGTCAGTTGAGCAGGGTGATTATGATATTGATTTTGTGCCCTGAACGGAGATTAAAGCCCATTCAGTGGCCGATTTCTCGGTAGAATTCCATGTTGATATGTCCCCCGGACAGATGCAAGAAAACTAGTTTAAGAAATAATGGGTAGTCTGAACCGATGGCGGATCTAGTACTATGGGATGTGGGGCTGGAATTTGTTTAACTTCTCCCTATCATGATACTATGTACCAGGCTATGTGTTTTGGTTTCAAGGCCTCTAATAATGAATCTTAATACGAAGCAGCTATAGTTGATCTTAAGCTAGCCCTTATATATGTGTCCAAAAGAGTTTGATTAATGAGTGACTCCCAACTACTTATTCACCATGCTTAAGGGAAATCTGAAGCAAATAAAGAACAATTAATAAAATACTTGCTTATTTCGAGGGAAGTTGTTGCATGCTTCAATAGTATCAACTATGAACACATCCCTCGATATGAATTGCATGACGGGGAAGGTTTTGCAAACTGTGGCTACAAAGCCCTAACCAGAAGAGTCTTATTAGCAGGGTACTATTGGCCAACCATAATGGCAGATGCCAGAGATATGTTAAAAAAGTGTGATCACTGCCAGCAATATAAAAATGAAATTCATGTGCCAACAATTCATATGGAGTCCATATCTGAACCGATACCTTTTGATAGATGGGGGTTGGATCTGGTTGGGCCTCTTTCCATGGAATCCGGTGGATATCTAGCGACCATAGTTTTTATTGACTATTTCTTTAAGTGGATAGAGGCAGCTCCCCTAGCTGGAACCACTTCTATGGCAGTTATTAAATTCATTTTATCTAACATATGTTGCAGATTTGGGGTTCCCCGGAAGATCACCACAGATAATGGGTCACAATTTGATAATAAAGATATGGAAATATCTCTACCCCTTTCCACCCTCAATCCAATGGGCAAGTTGAAGTTGCTACTCAGAGAATCTTGTCTGGGCTAAAGAAAAATCTAGAGGGAGCTGTTGGAAAGTGGCCAAGTTATCTGCAAGAGGTACCGTGGGCTTACCGAACTACTCATCAGGTTGTTACACAAGAATCTATTTTTGCCCTCGTTTATGGGATGGATGCAATCACACCCATAGAGGCTAGTTTACAATCTTACAGAATCCAAAGCTATTCTAAAGAGGAAAATGATATGGCAGTTAGGAATCAGTTGGATTTGATTAAAGAAAGAAGAGTTAAAGAACATTTAAGAACATCACACTACTAGGGTTTGATGTGGAGAAAACTTGCCTCCAAAGTTAAAAGAAGAGATTTTTCAACTGAGGGACAAAGTCTTAAGAAAAGTATTTTTGCATACTAAGGAGAAACAGTTCGACAAGCTGGCTCCGAACTGGGAAGGTCTTTATATGCTATGTGAGAAAGTCAAACGAGGAACATAGAGACTTTGAGGCAAAGAAGGTGGAACACTAAAGCACCCATGAAATGTTGAACATCTCAGGTTATACTTAGAATAAAACTCTCTTGTAAATATTTACTTTTTGAATGTCAATGTAAATATTATGAGAGCATACTCTTTCCTACCCTAGTGGCGCGGTGAGATTTTAACGAGGTGTCCGAGTTTTTCAATAATATCTTATGCCTTTTTCAAAAATCTGGTGCAAAATTCTTCTTGACTTAACCATAGTATGAGGTGGTATGATATTAAATTCTCATTAAACACCCCGACTCTCAACCATCTTTGAGTTGATCGGATATGTTAAACATTTGATCACATTCATTAAATATTTGTGATTGGAATTATTTAATGATTATTTAGCACTTATTTAATAGATTACAAATACTCGAGGCTATTTAAACATTGGCTGCGAAGAGATAAACGAGATTCGCACAAAGAAAAATTTGATATTAAAGCCCGATCGGAATAGACCCGATCCATGGTTCACAAAATGCCTTGACACTTCAAGAACTTTGGTTCATAAGATAGAAATTCAAATAAAAGAAACAAATGCCTTGGTCGTCCAAGGATTTTAGTTTTAAAACAAAAAATAAAAATAAATCTTAAGGATTTTCCCTTCGATATCTTCATTACCCTTATCTGTCTTAGGAATTTTGAGCTCAGCACTCGAACTCTCACCCATTCCTTCATTATCTTCGGAGTCTTCTCCACTTGCATAACAATGTTTGTCAATATCTGCCATTGTATGAAAATAAAGGTCTTCGTATTCCACAAATTTCTACAAAGGACCAAGGGTCCTCTTCGGAAAAGTCCCGTGAAAAACCAAGACCATTTCAGACTTAATGCCATCATCTATTTTCTCCAAGGAGTCCACCACTTTAGAAGCATACTTCTCTATTCTTGCAGCTATATTTTTGGCTTGATTGTTTGCTAGAGATGTATTATCATCTGTCTTCTTATTAAGAAGATTCTCCAAGTTGACTTTTTCTTCGGATAAAGTCTTGACAGTATTATCTCTAGCTTCTAGTTTCTCCTTCAAAGTTTTGATCTCGTTGGAGGAAGAAGTTTCCAGTTTGGAATACTTGGTCTGGAGAGTTTTTTGTGCATCTTCAGGCTTGCGCAATTTGGTAGCTAAATCTTTTTTTCCTTCTTTAAGGATTCTATGCTTTGTTAAGCGGTAGAAAGACTATTCGTCAATCCCTGGTTTTCTGTAGTCAAGGAGGTTATGGTAGTTGTTTATTCTCTCACTTGCCTTTCCAGGTCAACTACCAGACCAATGTAACCTAAGAGGGCATGACTCAGAGTGTCTTGTTCGCTTGATATCACATATGTCTCACCGTTATGAGTTACAACGTTGGCCGAATTGGCATGAGGATAAGGCCCCGCAAAATCATCTTTGTCAAAATCACTAAAATACATATTGTTGTTCTGAAATGCATCTAGATTGACCTCTCCTTCAGCAGTTGCCTGTTCGGAATGAAGGTTAGATGTAATTTCTTCATACAAAGTAGGATCAACATGAATAGGAGGAGGGTGTTCAGAAGGACGCAAAATTATCTCTACTCTCAAGGTAACTTTCTTTTTCTTTGCAGATTTTTCATCACTATTTTCCTTGCGTCTCTTATCATTCCTTGTGATCTGAGATGGGTTATCCGAACTACCAGCCTCTCTGACTGTAACTTCAACTGTCTCCAACAAAGCAGCGTTGATTCCTCCTTGATTTTTCGAACTGACCCTTTGGGGACTTGCTGAGATGGGTCTGCTGCGGTTTTCTTCTTAATCTTGTATAGGTGGCTATGGGATTTGACCCTGTAACAAAATTAAACTTTGGCATATTTTGACTTATTTCTTTTCAAGATGACATTTGCAGGGGGAGAAGTGGTCAGCTGGTCCCAAGTGAGGTCTTTATTCCATGAATTGTTCCATAAATGAGACCTTACGAAGTTCCTGAAGTAAAGAAATTGTGGAAACCATTCCCTCATTTCTCCGATACCCATGCATTTAGCTTAGCATAGGTGCTTTGGAATGTCTCTAAATTCTCTAAAAAATTCTTCGGAAAATTAAAAAAAAACACAAGTCAGTTCGGAATAACAACACAGTGTTTAAAAACTAAAGAAAACATGAATAAAGGTTACCTATACTCTTCCAACGACTGGTCGGTTGACATGGATTAGTGTTTGCTTTTATATTTTTCCTGTTCTCTCATGCTCCACTGAAAAACAGGGATCGGGTCCTCCATGGTTTTTCGGACTCCAGCAAGTCATTTACCACCATATAATTGTTCCCCATATTTTAGTGGTAAAAAGGGATGTAGTGGTTCTTGCATAGACTCGCCACAACAACAAATTTCTCCATGGGTAGTGGGATTTTTGACAACCTTGATATCATTATACCAGCCAGCAAAGTGTACCATGCGTTCAGACTCAACTGGCTCAAGTATAATTTTATCAAGTGAAAGTACTTTGGATCCAAAGGGAACCAGAGTCCCCAATTTAGCATTGCAGTGTATACTACTAGCTCATATGACTTGCAGTCCATAGGAGTCTCCGGAGTGATTGAGATTCTCACCTTAACAAAATCAGGGAAGCCCCACTTCGTTTAGATACGACCCAACTCAGCAGTATAGGTGTACACATAAGCAATCTTTTGGAGGGCTATCAAGTACTTCACGTTGACTTTATGAAAATTTGGCCCTGCTTTCCCTTCCAGACACTCTGAAAGTGACTAAGTGTTAGGCAGACCCACTTTAACTTTTCCCTTCCGATCTGCTGCAGTGTCATCTATCTGTCCGGACGTCTCAAAAGGAGTATCTTCTATAATTCCCTTCATGGTCTCTTCCATTACGCTTGACTGCTGCTCGGATGGCTTAGTTTCTGCCAAGGGATTTATCGTCTCTGAACTAGCAGGTCTTAAAAAAGTAGGATTAGTTTTGGCTTTATACTGGCGAGTTATTCTGCGAGGGGTGATTTTCTCATTAGATTTCTCAGCGTTCGAACCCATTTCCAGGAAAGGTGAATGTTTCCTAACGCTCAAGACTGCTTTTTCTTTTGATTGAGGGTTTTAGGACTCTTGAACTAAAGATCATGACTAGAGAGGATATAAGGTTTAGACAAAAGGAAATTTTCTGACCTTTGATGTCTTTGATAATGATGAGCCTTGGTATGTGTTTATTTTTGGTCGAACGATTTCTTCGCCAAGAGAGGTAGGGAGACCAGCTGCAATTCTTGCGTCTCTTGCAACTTTTCTTTATTTCTCCAAATCAGATAAATTCAAACAACCTCATTTTACCAATGCGTTTCAGGCTGTAAACATAAATATACCCAAACACAGTTTAAGAAGGTTATTAAGCTTTCTCTCTCTAGAAATATTTGTGTTCTTAGAAACAATAGAACAGTAAAACCAATTTATATAATCATGAAAATGTGGGAGTTTACTTACGGGAAGACAAACCGATCAAAGTAATAATTAGAGGTTATTGGGTATAGGGGTTACACCCTAAGTAAATATTTAGCCAAGTAAGTACAGGAATCTAGGAGAAAAAACGGCTGAGAGGTCGAACCACAACTTGGCACGTGTCCCACCTCGAAAAATGGCTTTTGGAATTCTTAATGGTCAAGTTAGTCTCTCGAGATCCGATCAATGACTCTTGGACTTCTTAACAGTAAGGTTCATTTGTTCAGTTCGAATACAAAGACAGACCGGAGGATCACTTCGACTATACATTAAGTTTTTTTTTTTCAAGTTAGCTCTTCCAAAGATTGTTTTAAAGATCTAAAGGGGCTACTAAAAAGGTCGGATAATTTTGACACTACTACTTACACCTATCCGAAGGGCAGTTCGTACCTAACCGATACCATGAGCAACCAAATAGGATAAAATTAGTGGAACATGACTCAGCTAGGTCCTGGTCATTTCATATTTTGGGCTAATAGGTTTTTAAACTTAACACAAGCCCACAATCCGACCCGAAAGGCCCATGGATCATTAATTAAGTATAAATACCCCAACTACTTTCATAATTCAATACTAGAACACACCTTAATTATCTCTCTACATTTCACCTTAAACATTAAATTCCTAAAATACTTTACAAAATTTCCCTCGATCAGAAATAACCCACACTATAAATAACCTTATCTAGACTAGCTCTCTTAATTTACAATCCACCAAACATTATAAACATATAACTTGAAGTTGATTTCTTAGTATTAAGGCAGCTTGCATAATCATAGTCTACATACCCTTTCAATATATTATCAAATCCATATTTATAACTATAACACACTTCAAAATTTAATATACTATCTAATTATCTCATGACCCATTTAAGAGAATTCCAGTAAAGCCTTCCTGGATCAGCCATAAATATGCTCAAAACACTAACCGAGTATGCAAGATTTGGTCTAGTGAAATTTATAACATACATGATATTTCCATTAACATTGGAGTAATGTATCTTTTACATAAACTTCCTCTATTTTTCTTTGGTTAGTTATTTATTCATATTGAAGTTTTAATTGAGAGTGTAAATAGACCTAACTTCGGATATTATAAATTTCCGAAGTACCTTATATATGTGTTCTCTTTTAGATTATAAAATATAGTATTTCGTTGTATTTATTTTAATGTCTATTCCCAATATACTTTTTGTTCCTTCCATATCTTGCATTCTAAATCTTTGTTCAAATCAATCTTCACAATTTCAATCTTCATTATGTGTTTCTCAATTGTAAGTATGTCATCAATATACAAAAACGACAGAATCTAACTTTTCATGAGTATTTCCCCATTATAATATACACGGTTGTCATAACAACTTATTTAATAATTTATTGATTTTATAAAAAAAATTATTCCAATATCTCGACGACTCTTTCATTCCATTTAAAAGTCTTTTCAACTAAAAAATTTATCTCAAAAACATCTTTCCTAATCTGGTTAATTTCTGTAACAATATCTCACCAAATTAAGAAAATCCATTTTCAGGGATCTTGTGGTGGAGTTTCTTACAATGAATATTCTATAATTAGTTCAGGATGGGGAAGCAAAGATTAAAAAGGAAGGCATGTTTAGTGTAAGAGAATGATTATCTCTTACCCTAATACAAAGTTTTTAAACCAAAGTGTAGAGTTGGATTTTATTAAAGCGATGATATTTTGAATAATAATATCATTATAACTATTAGTTCAAGGCTTTTTATAGGGGTAATATGTCTCTTTTCAGCTGTTGGAGACTCACTTCCGAATATTGAGAGACTTAGAGCGAAAGATCTTTCACTCCAAGTTGATCTCGATTCATCATCCATATTTATTCTCTTATGAGCTCCCGATGTCGATCACGATTCTGCATCGCGTCACGGGGGTAACTTGAGTGGATTTATATTTTTCACCTGCATGTGGAATTACTATAGAAGGTGGACACCGTAGTGGTCTGAAGCATTATCCATTGGTTATATTAGTATATTTTGGATATTATATGTTGATGACTACGGTTTTATTGATATATGAGCCTCGAGTCCATGTATTAATATTTAAAAAAAATTAAAGTTATAAAACGAGTTGTTTTTTGAATTGTTTGAGGTTTTAAGCCCATTTAAAAATTACTTTATTCTTTGTTATGATTTAGTTGCACTCTTATAAAAAAGTTACGAATTAAAACTCTTTTTAAACCTTAGTTGTTTTGGTAAATTAAGCAATATTGTTGGTAAGAATATAGTATTTTTAACCGTTGTTTTTGTTTTTTTATTTTGTTAAATTTATGGGGTCTTATCCTAGTTTAGACATTAAATGTGTTAGGGTGGCGACCAAAGTCCCACATCTCACATCGGTTAAACATGGGAACGATCAGTGGTATATAAGTAAGAACATACCTCAACTAGTATGAGGCCTTTTGGTAGTGGACCAAATGCAAAGCCGTGAGGGCCTTCGGGTGCCAAAGCGGACAATATCATACTAGTGTTGAGATCTTTTGTGTTCTTACTTATATGCGGAGGCGGAATATGCGGACCGGACCCCATATTCCCAACACGTGGTATCAGAGCGTCAGGCCCAGACTTAACGCGATGGTGGTGAAATTCTCGGAGGTCGAACATGAAGAAGTTAGACGGCACGCTCAATGTGATCTGCTCTAGAGATCCTAGTTCGGAGTGCCCGTGGCTCATCAAGCAGTATGGCTTGATTGGAGTGGCGCTAAGGAACAAGACAGTGTGGTCTAAGAGGAGCTGAGCAGTAACATCTGTAGTGCCTCTATGGTCAGGTAGTCTCCAACCTGATTAGAGTGGGCGGATGAAAGTCAATTGAGAGGAGGCTAAGGTGGTACTTTGTTCGAGAGGAGGATTTGTTAGGGTGGCGACCAAAGTCCCACATCCCACATCGGTTAAACATGGGAACGATCAGTGGTATATAAGTAAGAACATACCTCAACTAGTATGAGGCCTTTTGGTAGTGGACCAAATGCAAAGCCGTGAGGGCCTTCGGGTGCCAAAGCGGACAATATCATACTAGTGTTGAGATCTTTTGTGTTCTTACTTATATACGGAGGCGGAATATGCGGACCGGACCCCATATTCCCAACAAAATGCATCTAAAGTGACAAGGAGGTGGACTCCCCACCATCCAGAGACGACCCTAAAGGTGAGAAATCGACCAATAAAAATATAGTTGATAATGTTTGTGTCCTAACAAGCGTATCGATTGGTCGCATTCTATATTTTTAATTGTGTATGGATTTTTGGAATGTTCGTGGCTTAAACAACCCAATATGTTAAAAGTATATCACTCATTTTATCATCAGCAATAGTATCCATATAGTGATCCTAATATAAACTAATGCTCACCTACTTAAAGTGGATCCCGTAATCAAATCTTTGGCTCATTTGTGGCATTATACAACTAACTATGCCTCTCACCATTTAGGTAAGATCAGAATTATTTAGAATCAAGTGTTATATTTATCTTTATCATTTATTCCTCTACATAATGTATCTATTGTAAATCTAGAAGATTTAAATTGATATTTTTATTTCTTCCTACCATCATATATGTTTTTAATGACTAGTGATCATATCCCATTTTGGTCGGATTTAGAGTCCGATATGGTGCAAGATTGGGGATCCAATTAGGTCGCCCTTGGGGATTTCGGTCTTGTGTATAAGTTAGAGGAACGCATCAATTCCACAGAGCATTGGAATGCATAAATAGAAGAATTCAACTATCGTTGTTATCAAAGTGAGATCAATTATTTTTGTTCTCCATGATTCTAATTCCCCTAGAGTAACAAACAAGCTCTTAACCATATATCGTATAGCATAGACCGTATCTTAGTAAAATATGATTGAGACGAGTCTTTTTTAATGTATTTTTCCCATTTTGGATTTTCTCGTACTTTAGATAACACCACCGCCACCCTAAGTCTAGGTACCTCATGCTCATATATCCAAAAACCATTCAAAATCTTACGTTGTTTTGATGTTAATAAGTGTGTTATATATAAATTCTTTGAAGGTGTGGTGACTTCATTTTATGACATGTAAATTGATGATTCGTTTTGAAATTATTTGACTATTTTACATATGAATTCTTTTAGCGTGTATCCGTTTTTTGAAATTATTAAAATAAAAGAGTTTGAAGAAGATCAAAACTCGTCATGTGATGAAAATGTAAATAAGTTTATAAACGATGATGATGGCGAAGATGAGCATATTTTCGATGATGAAGAATTAAATTGATTTTGTGTGTTTTGGTTATCACTAGTTTTGTTGATGAAGTTGTTGTTTTGTGAGTGTATTTGGTTATTTGTTAGATTTATTATAGTTATTTATTAGTATTATTATTGTGGAATATATGGTTGAGATGTTTGAATTATGTAAAAGAGTCATTTCTTTTTTGTTATGATTGTTGGGGTTGTACTTTCTGTAACTTAATTTTTATTTCCAGATTGTCACCTTTAGTAACCGGTTAGCCACGAACGTGCAACGATCTTCTAACAAACATTTTGAATATTATTGTAACGACCTTCACAAACGTTTCAGGTCTAGAAGGTCATTGCAAATTGGTTTCATAAATCTCCTAAATTATACCATACTGCAACCAAATTCGCCACAGATTAACATCGATTAATAAGTTCATGTTGCTATATTTTTCCAAATTTGTGACAATAATTATTATTTTTTAATCATATTTCTTGTAATTTTGATATGCATGTTTAATAAGATTTAAAAATATAGGTATCCATAGCTCATATCGTTTACACATAATTTATTAGTATGAGTTTGTTCGACAACATCAACATCTTATTTAGCAAGATATACTATATAATATTAATAAGTACTTACAAGATATGTTTCATGGAATATAATACATTAATTATATTTGATTAATTTCTATAATTATATTCTAAAAGATTTAAAACATTAGTTTATTTGGATTTTAGCTTTTATGATTTAAGATTTAGGATTTAGGACTTAGGGCTTAGGGCTTAGCGATTATCGATTATGTTTAACATTTAGGATTTAGACATAACTTGACAATTATTTGAATTTTATTTTAATTGTATGTTGTTTAGATGTTACATCATTGATAACAAGATTGATAACAATGATTTATTTAACGAGATGTATTATATAATCTCGAAGAGTACTTAAAGATATATTTCTTAAATATTACTATACTACTTATATATTCTTATTTTCTATAATTATATTCTAAAATATTGATTGTATTAGTTTGTTTTGAGTTTATGATTTATAGGTTTTAGACACAATTTGACAATTATTTCAATTTTACTTAAAAGTTGTTTAGATGTTACCATAGTAGTTCAATAAAATTACTATTTCTAATGATATATTCCAAGATTGTTAAGAAAATATTTTTTGGATCTTAGTATGGAGGTTTAAGGATTAGGTGCAGTATCTTAAGGTTCAACTAGACAATTAATTCAATTTCACTATATTGATTTGATGTTATAAGTTTTATTAAGTGGGAGTACCCTGGTTAATTGTATCGTAGACATTCATTTCTCAACTTGGAGCAATATCATTAAATTGAATTCGAATCGCGTTAAGAACAAAATTGCAACAGATATGTGATGGGTTTACAACGATTTGATAGCTTGATTTGTGAATTTGTCACGATACTATTGTTTAAAAAAATAATAGTATTAGCGTGTACAATGTTTTGAAATATTTTAAATTTCCTTTTAAATATTTCATTCTTTTAATTGGAGCTTTTCGAAATATTTAAATCTTCTCCAGATGGTTTTATGTTTAGATTTGGTATTCATTGGAGAACAATTATAATAAAAGTTGGTTATATATTGGTTTAGTTCGTTTTCTTTTTTTTTCATTTTTTAATGTAATTTTTTTATTTCGTTTCCTACTTTTCTATATCTTTGGTTATATGTATTTATTGTTATATATAATCCGAAATCGCATCAGATAATATATAACAAATCGCGGAAAATAATAATAAAACCCTTTTTGTTAGATTCATCTATAGAAGAAACAAAAATTAAGAATACTTACGGGTTTGCCTGCTGCTATCCATCTAGTATTCTCTAGCGTTCTTTTGCGTTCTTTAGCGATTCCACGTTCTCTGGCGATTCCGTTTATGAAACTAAGAGACCTGTAGAATCAGGTTAGAGAAGAAGGAAAAGGTTTCCAGACACTAAGGAAGCGGCCGTATTTCTGATTAGGGTTTAGAGTGATGAAATACCTAAACCTAGCCCCTTATTTATAGATTTTACAATGTGAAGCCCAACATTGTAAAGCCCATCCTATGTTACTTCCTTGTGTCCGGGACCATAACCCAATAAATTGATAATTCAATTTATATCCCTGATTTATTAATTCAGGCTTAAGTGTTGAGATTTGGGCCCTCTTCATCACAGTGCCCAAATTCAACCCGGTTACCACACTTGAGCCCATAACGCCTTTTTACCCATAAGTCCAATTTAGTTAATTAAATAATTAACTCGACTACTTTTAATTTGGACTTCCTTAAGACAATAACCGAATATGTTTATTTAGCATATCGGTCCAAATTATTATTAGTCTATAAATATATTAAATAAATATATTCCAACAATCTCCCACTTGGACCGTCATATGCTACTCAAGAATACATATTCAACTTTAATGGGATCCCTATATTCATTGTCAATGGGCAAACGGTACAACCCCGTACATGATTGATAATAATAAAGGACTAAAGACCTCTTTCTCGTAATGTGAACAATAGGATGCAACAGTAATCACATTACCATAATCAATCAATTACTTGGGCCAATTATGGAGGGTGGTCTAAGAGTAATATGGCTTGTAATCGTACATATCTACTCTTAAATGGTTCCTACTTTTGGAGATCCAATACAGTACAGATATCAATAAATATTTCCAAGCATATATATTGCAATAAACTTTAATGTGCACAATACTGCAAAATACAACATCAGATCCTATTACAAACTCTCCCACTGAAACTAAAAATCCTCTAAATCAACTACACCCATACTGATGGTGTGTCCCTGGAAAACCTTAGGCAAAACCGCCTTTGTTAGAGGATCTGCTATCATGGAGTTTGTACTGATGTGCTCTATACTTATCTGACCCATCTGTACTCTTTCTTTAACAGACAGAAACTTTATGTCTATGTGTTTGGATTTAGATGCGCTCCTGTTGATGTTAGAGTACTGCACTGCGGAATTGTTATCGCAATATAACCTCATAGGGATTTCTATCCCTTATACAATGCGTAATCCAGTAACAAAATTCCGCAGCCATAGTGCATGGTTTGATGCCTTAAAGCATGCAACAAATTCTGCTTCCATGGTGGACGATGCAATAAGTGTTTGCTTTACACTTTTCCAGGATATTGCACCTCCAGCCAATAAGAATATGTTGCCTGACATACTTTTAATGTGTCTGCGCATCCACCAAAATCTGAGTCGGAATACCCGATGATCTCCAGTTTATCCGACTTCCTATATGTCAACATGTGCCCCTTTGTTCCTTGCAGATATCGGAGTACTCTTTTAACTGCTTTCCAGTAATCCATTCCTGGGTTACTAACATATCTCCCCAACATGTTTACAGCAAAGACAATGTCCAGCCTAGTACAAACTTGAGCATACATTAAACTCCCAACTGCAGAAGCATAAGGGACCGTTTTCATTTCCTCAATCTCAATTTTTGTCTTAGGACATTGACTCGGACTAAGTCTGTCACCCTTTGCTATAGGGGTACTTAGGGGTTTGCAATCTGCCAATCCGTAACGTTGTAACACACTTTTAATGTATGCTTTTTGTGATAATCCAAGAATACCACGAGAACGATCTCGATGTATCTGGATTCCTAACACAAAACTGGCATCACCAAGATCCTTCATATCAAACTTGTCTGATAGAAATCTTTTTGTAGTGTGTAACAATTCCTTATTGTTCGAGGCAAGCAATATGTCATCCACATATAATATAAGAAATATAAAATTACTCCCACTGAACTTGTGATAAACACAATCCTCAACCGAGTTGATCTCAAAGTCATAACCGACTATCACCTCAAGGAATTTGTGATACCATTGACGAGAAGCTTGTTTAAGCCCATAAATGGATTTCTTAAGTCTGCAAACCAGATCTTTTGAGTTACTTTCTACAAAGTGTTCTGGTTACATCATGTAGATCGTTTCCTCAATATTACCATTGAGAAAAGCGGTCTTAACATCCATCTGATGAAGCTCAAGGTCAAAATGTGCAACTAATGCCATGATTGTTCTAAAGGAATCCTTCGTCGATACTGGAACGAAAGTTTCTTTAAAATCAATCCCTTCACGCTGAGTATAACCTTTCGCTACAAGACGTGCTTTATGTCTTTCCACATTACCCAGGGAATCGCGTTTGGTTTTGTAAACCCATTTACAACCAATTGCCTTTTTCCCTTCAGGTAATGGGACAAGATCCCATACCGCATTATCCTGCATTGATTTATACTCTTCTTTCATAGCGTCAATCCATTTTTGAGATTCAGAGCTTGCCATGGCCTGTTTGTAGGATGAGGGATCATCTACAGTTCCAGCACATAACTCATCATGCTCCTGAAGATATACTATAAATTCTGGACCTATAATACTCTTCCTTTCTCTAGTGGACCTTCTTAATGGCATTATTTCCTCTTGTTGCACTTCTTGAGGAGGTAGAGTTTGATCATTATGAACGATGTCATTTTGATTCCCTTGTGGAAGATTATCTTGAGGTTCCTCTTGTTCTATCCGAATCTATGTATCCTGGTTAGAACCCTCAAGTGGAGCATCAGTGTTAATCTGAGGATTACCTTGTTCTAATGGGATCGAAATGATTGGCATTACCGCCCAATCTTCAGATATCTCAGTATCCCTATTAAAACCTTCATGAATCTTTATGGATTCTTCCTCAAAATCAACATATGTTCCCTTATTCTTCCCCCCAAACTCAACATCCTCTAGAAACTTGACCGTTCCTGTCTCAAATATTGTACCAGTGAGAGAATCATAAAACTTAAACCCTCTAGAATGTTCGGAATAACCTATGAAGAAACAACTAACTGTTTTTGGGTCCAGTTTCTTTTCTTGAGGTTTGTAAGGCCTCACCTCAGCTGGACAACCCCACACATGCAGATGCTTTAAATTAGGTTTACGCCCGTTCCAAAGCTCATATGGAGTCCTAACAGTAGCCTTTGTGGGTACTCGATTGAGTATATAAGCGGCACATTTGATGGCTTCCCCCCAGAGAGATAATGGTAGAGATGAGTGACTTATCATGCTTCTAACCATATCTTTTAGTGTTCGGTTCCGTCTCTCAGATACACCGTTCATGCGAGGTGAACCAGGCATAGTGTATTGAGGGACTATTCCACACTTCTCTAGGTACTGTGCAAAGGAACCTGGACGTTGTTCACCCGATCCGTCATATCTACCATAGTATTCACCACCACGGTCAGATCTAACGGTCTTAATGCTTTTACCAAGTTGTTTCTCAATCTCGGTCTTAAAAGTTATGAACTTGTCCAGGGCCTTATACCTTTCTTGTTGACCGAACCTTGACCCGGTCATTTGCCATATGCCTTCCGCTTAGGTCCTGCCTTATTTGGTGATGTAATCACATTAGCCTCAAGCGATGTGCCTTTAAGTCTTTCCTCCTCCTGTGCAGCGTGGGAAATCAATTCATTGATATTCCACTTTTCTCGCATGCAGTTATAGGTGGACTGGAAATACTTAAACCGGTCTGGCAGCGAATGAAATGTGAATCCCACTATGCATTCCTCAGGTAAGTCTAAACCGATTGCCTTTAACTTTTGGCAAATCATCAACATTCCCAGAACGTGCTCCCGGATTTTACCTTTGCCATTATACTTTTTTTTTTTTTTTTTTTTTTTTTGCAAAGGCTTTCTCAATCTCCGTGAGAAAGACCGAGGCAGTGGTAACACCTTTAGGGACAGCCCCACGCAATGCTACTGCTATTCCCTGTAACAAGAGCGCCATGCATAACTTATTTGACATTTCTCACTTTTCATCAGCCTTAGTTTCATCCGGTGTACTTTCCGGACTAAGGGGAGATGGTTTGGGAGTTATTAGTGCATAGTCGTAATCATGTACAGATAAAAACAGCAACATTTCTTGCTTCCACAATTGGAAATCCGAACAATCCAACGTCGGTGGATGATTCCCCAAAAAATTGTAACCCATGGATACTATAATAGGAACAAACAACACAAAGCACATCTAGCATTTTGACATATAACTGAAAACATGTGCATAAACATGACAAATACATGTAAAACATAAAATTCATTGATAATAGATACCGGAGGGCAAATCAAATTAACATGAAATTTTATGAGTTTGAGAAAAATACTATGATCATTATTTTAATTTTCTAATTGCCAATGAGACCTTCCGGAGGGCCGATGTCATTTACATATATTAAAATAACCATAATTTGATTTTCTTAAGTACCGATGAAACCTTCCGGAGGGCCGATTTCACCTACTTAAAATCAAAAAATTGTAAGGCTGAATTTAATTTATCATAACTACCGATGAAACCTTCCGGAGGGCCGATTTCATCTAATTAAAATTAAAATCAGCACCAAGACCATTTTCAATAATTTTCTCCCGTTCATGATTAATTTAAACCCAAACGTGAACCTTCCGGAGGGCCGATAATATTTGAATTTAAATTAATCCCCGAACTTTTCGAAGCCTAGGATCCTTAAGAAAATTAATTTTAACCTTCCGGAGGGCCGATTAAATTAATTTCTTAGTTTCACCTACCGGTCTACGAAACCTTAATCATGCATCGTCATTTAATCATTCACACACACACAATTTAATTCACAAATAAACATACAAAAAAAATTGCATGCCAAACACAACATACTTGTGAAATAATTTACATACAATATATATATTTCCGAACAAAATATGTACTTTCGAAAAAAAAAAATAATTAATTTTTTTTTTTAAAAAAAAAAAAAAAAAAAAAAAAAAAAAATCACAGCAGTGCAGTGCAGACACTTGCTGTTATTTCCAGCGGGCCCCTGCTGTAATTTTCAGCAGACCCTTGTTGAAATTGCAGTAGGTCCCTGCTATAATTTCCAGCAGGCCCCTGCAATTTCTAACGAGCTGCAAATTGCTGCAGCAGTTTTTTTTTTTTTTTTTTTTTTTTCGGTTACCGTGATAATCAGCGGACAGTCTTCGATCAGCGTTAACATCAGGGGTTAAGCTGTCGATGAGCCACTGTCCCAATAATTTTGATTTTATTCGTTATTTTAGGGTTGATTTGATGCTAATTTTGGGAGAAAAATTCCAGACATCAATAAACCCTAATTTTACCCGAAATAAAAAAAAAATCCCCAAACTATAAAAATTGCAATTTCAATAAATCACATAACATGCTTTTCATACAATCCCTAAATCCATGCCCTACCAATTCAATTAACACATAATCCCAATGACATGGATTCTTTACGATTAAGAAAAATATGCATGTTTGTCTATCTCAATTTGATTATTCTACTGAATCCAAAAAGGGTTTATTTGGCTCTGATACCAATTGTTATATATAATCCGAAATCGCATCAGATAATATATAACAAATCGCGGAAAATAATAATAAAACCCTTTTTGTTAGATTCATCTATAGAAGAAACAAAAATTAAGAATACTTACGGGTTTGCCTGCTGCTATCCATCTAGTATTCTCTAGCGTTCTTTTGCGTTCTTTAGCGATTCCACGTTCTCTGGCGATTCCGTTTATGAAACTAAGAGACCTGTAGAATCAGGTTAGAGAAGAAGGAAAAGGTTTCCAGACACTAAGGAAGCGGCCGTATTTCTGATTAGGGTTTAGAGTGATGAAATACCTAAACCTAGCCCCTTATTTATAGATTTTACAATGTGAAGCCCAACATTGTAAAGCCCATCCTATGTTACTTCCTTGTGTCCGGGACCATAACCCAATAAATTGATAATTCAATTTATATCCCTGATTTATTAATTCAGGCTTAAGTGTTGAGATTTGGGCCCTCTTCATCACAGTGCCCAAATTCAACCCGGTTACCACACTTGAGCCCATAACGCCTTTTTACCCATAAGTCCAATTTAGTTAATTAAATAATTAACTCGACTACTTTTAATTTGGACTTCCTTAAGACAATAACCGAATATGTTTATTTAGCATATCGGTCCAAATTATTATTAGTCTATAAATATATTAAATAAATATATTCCAACATTTATTTTATTTGTTGATATGTTAGTATTTTGGTATCATATTTTGACAAGTGAATAATAGACCGGTAATAATAGTTTTAGTCTTTCAATCGTTCACTTTTATTGAGCTAGATTAGTTGCTAGGTTTGAGATTCGATATTTTATATGTTAGGCATAAGTATTCGGTTTTTTAATTTATGTCGGGTTGGTTCTTTCGGTTCTCAATTGTTTTGGTTCTTCAAAACTAAGTTCACATCAACAAATTTTATATTAATTTATATTTTAGTTATGTGTAAATTAAAAAAATATTTAAATATTGACAACATATGCAATTATGAATATACACTAGTCTTATTTTTAATGACCAATGTATCAAATTTAAAAATCCACAAAAAAAATATGTTTTTTTTCGTAACAGCAATCAAAATTAAAAAAATTGTATTAATAATTTATGTATCAACAAATTTTAGAACAACTTAATATTTAATTCCACACTGACTTGCAACGATCTACAATGTTAGTCTATAATACAAAAAATATCATACTAAAAGAAATTATAAACAAGGTTTTGTTTTCCATAATAATTGTAAAAAGTGTTAGAAACAAATTTTGACTCAATTTTGTTTTTATTTATCTGTTGATTGAAAACATTTAAACATTGATGTTATATACATTTTTTAAAATATATGACTCTAGTTTCAAATGCCAAAAGAATCCATTAAAAATAAATTATAGAGAAAGTTATGTCATTTTTTGTAAAAATTGTTGTAAATAATAAATTTGTAAAAAATAACATGAAGAGTACTATTCACTAGAATAACATAAATAAGGAGATTTGTGATGTATTTTGTATAGTAAGTAAGGACTCTCTTAGTGCGATACATATATATTATAAATAAATATATTACGGTGTGTTATGTAATGTCAAATAATTCATTTTACTAGTGTAATATCTATATAATATAAATAAATAGGTTATGTTGTGTTTTATAAAATCAAATAAAATAATTTTATTCCTTTGACATGAATAAATATGGCATATTTGAGATTTGTAATGTTAAATATTATTATTTCTATCTGTGTAATAAATTATAACATTAGTAATGTGAAATAAGAATGTTAAATATCTATGATACAATTTCAAGAATGGTTGGTGTGTTGTTATAATATTTGTATATATGAATAATTTCAGGGTTCAACAGGAATAGTCCGTTTATTCATATTATAATGGTTATGTACAATAGAAATTCATTTAAATCATTATAAATAAGTTTAAAAATATTAATAGTTTGACATTTGTTTTCTTTAAAAACTAAAAAAGAAAAACATGTTTTTAATTATTATTTTATTTTATCTTAGATTATTTATTTTGATCATTAAAAAAATAAAAAATAAAAATCAGTATCAAGTTTATTTTTCCAAAAGCTTCTCAACGGTTATAATACCAACAGAAAAATTCGTCGAGCGACCTTTGAGATTGAAATATGTAAGTCTTCGACAATGTGTATAGACGTCTCTTTTGGGATGTACTCTATGTCATGGATATCTCCATCCAAATGATTGGTTGGATCATCTAATGTAGTTTCGCCCCCTCTTATTCTATCAATATCAATGTAACTTTTTTGGTTATTCAAAAGTAAGAGAAGCCTTCGACAAAGGGACCTTCTGACGTAAGTAAACTACGAACAGACTGGTTTCTGACTTAGGTATCGGAATTGTGTCAAATAGGTACTCAAATCAAAAATTTCGACGAGGCCGTCAGATTTAAAAAATTTAACTTTTTGCAAAGTTTGATACCCACATTCGACTCATAAAGCCTTCAAAATCCAGTTTTTATATTTAGGCGTTATTTTTACTTATTTTATTTTAAAACATTTATATAATTTCCCTTATTTTGAATTAGGGTTTTGGATAATTCTATACAAAGCATCCTATATTATCCTTTTCCGTCAAAATACGATGAATAAAAAATTGAGATTATTTTCCCTGAGTCTTTGAATCTATTTTCACTCTAACATAGGATTAGGGTTTATATGTGTTGTTTTTTGTTTCTTTTCTTGATATCTTGCAACAATCAATTCTATTTCGACTATCCCCTATGTGACTCTCTCTTCCCCTTCCTCTTCGTTTTTATTATGCAAGTTCTCTCGAGTATACTTAAAAAAAGGCAACACATCTTATCAGACTTCATTGGACCTGTCATAAGCTCAAAATCATTAATCTCTCCTTTGTACATGACTTACTTATTTTATGCTGAGCCAACATGAACTCCGTTAAACTTATTAAGGAGGGCCTTAAGAATTTTTTCATCCTTTTGGGCCTCCACCTCAAACCCAATAAGATTCAAATTTTCATTTCTAGATTTTATGGCTTGATCCATTATTCTATCACCGCATTTTTTTATATTTGAGTAATGTTCCCTTAATGTTCGCTACTTCTTTTATCACCTCTCATCTCTCCTACAATTATCGTAGGCTTTTGTTCAATAAAACCATTTTTTACGCGGGGAGACTTTAGCTAATCAAGGTCTCATTCACTGGCAAACTTTACCGGTCTTCTATGTTTATCCTCCATGTACGGGTCTTTAAGGACCTTGCCCAACTCTTATGTAAATTCCTCTAGTCGGGTCCCGAGATGAAAATCTTGGATTCCAAAGTCGTTTGATTTAAAGTTTTATTTTCATCGTCAGAGGGCGGAATTGGGATTTTAGACCTTAAGAATCTGGAATCAGACAACCGCCCTCGAACACTTCTAGTTAATCCTGAAGGACAATTATTCTTCAAATTTCTGTAATTTGGTACTTAGAAAAAAGGTAAAAGATAATAGCATTTGGAACCTTCGTATTGGATCCCCTTCTAGCTGGGGATGAAAAATATCATCAATATAAAATCCCATTTCTGGCAAACTCTACAAGACAGATGTCGGCAATGACCTATCCACTTTCATCTGGTATAACTCTTGGTTTTTTCTAACTCTGCTGGTAACCGCTATGTACCTAGAATCATTCATTATACTAGAATGTGCAATAGTAGCACGGTATCTAATATCATCAACACGATTTTTTGGAATGGGTCCATTTAGCTCCGTTAGATCTCACTAATCTCATGTACAGAAAATTGGTAACGCTATAAATGTTCTTCATGCCCCTTCAAGCACGTCGGATGTTAAAATCTGGATCACAAACCAAAATAGTATTTTTTTCACAACAAGTAGTATATATCACCACATTCGGCCCTCCACAACTCAAGTGCCCTTGCTTAATTTCATTTAAAACAAACACAACATCCACATATACTCCTTTATTTTTTGTCTTAACATCCAAGAAAAGCTCACTACTAGAGATAAACTTCTCGTTTGTGGTTATAACACAAGCTCTGACTGTACCTTGTGCAATACTTTCTCAGAATCACCAATCATATCCTCCTGGAATGTCCATTCTTCCAGCTAATTTGGGATGCCTCGTCTAGGAAGCTTAAATTCCCTCATCTGATCTCCAATTGGCAACCCTGGATATAAATTGCCAGTTCCTGAACCTCTTTCCATAACAACCTGAGTCACATTTGGCCCATTGTGCGGTAGTCTACCATATCTGGAATTAGAGAAATTCCAAGACATTCTCGAACTCTCCATCGTTGGGTTCGACAATCTCGTCTTATAATTTCGAATCTCCATTACAGATTTTACGTTTCAAAAATCACCCGATCTTGTTAAGCATTACAAATTTACTTTTTTTTTATAGATCCAACTCATTTATCCCACAATCTTTGGATGTTTGTTATTTGAGTTATACTTTTTCATCTCACTATTGTTAATTTGTATACAAAATATATTTGTTCAATCGTGTATTTTATATAATCTTCAACCGAAAATAAATAGTCTAGTAACTTTATAAAAAGAATTGCCATAAATTATTTTTTTATTAACAAAAAGAATTATTATTTTGATTGTTATAAATAGATAAAAACCAATTTAAAGTCAATGGCGCTTCCGGATTGTTGGGTACCATTTGATAGCGGGCGGCCGTTTTGTGGCGGGTCCCGTCTCCACCGTCCCGACGTAGAGACGCTCACGGGACCCTAATTACATCTTTTAACCATTAACCGGTTTTATAAATAGACAACCCCACTTTTGTGGTGCTCCCAAACCCTTCTCTTCCACTGCGATAATCTGAGAAAGATATCTAAGTTTGGAGCTTCCTTCATTTTGCTTATCATTTCTATTTCTATGTTTAACACGAGGGTCAGAATCTATCTTCTCTATCTAGAAAACAAAAGCTAGATATTGGGGCCGGTAATCTGTCAACTCTATATTCAGAACCTATCTATCTTCTTCATCCATTTCTGATTTTCAGCACATTTATTGTTTCGATTGCGTGTAGGTTTTTCATCCAAATTCCCAAATATTTTCCGGAGCTGGTTACCGGTAATATATCTCTCTTCATTCAGAAACAAGATAAAGTTAATCAAATTATTTATATAAATTCTTTAACACAATTCAATCTTTGTTTAATTGCAGAAATCAGAAACAAAAACCTACACAAAATCGAAAAAAGATCAAATGAATAAGAGACATTAATTTAATGTTTGATCAATGTTTGGTTTGGTGAAACAGGAGATGAGAAACGGATAGAGAAGAAAGATTCTGACCATCGTGTCAAACATGGAAATGGAAATAATAAGCAAAGGAAGAAAGCTCCAAACTTAGTCAAGGCCACTTTTTCTCTCTAATTAGATTATCACAGTGGAAGAGAAGGGTTTGAGTAGCACTATCTTAGTGGGTTATCTATTTATACAAGAAGTGAATGGTTTAAGATGCAATTAGGTTGAACACAAATTGCATAACTACTTCTATGACATAACTAAAATTGTGGTTCAGCGTTCATAGTGTTCACTTGGAAAACATTATGCTCTTGTTATTATGAATCAACACAAATCTGTTGTGTTCATATTGTTGAAGTGTTCTTTATTAACTCACGACTCGGTTTTTTCGCTTCATTTAATATTAATAATTTGTCGGGTCCATCGGACAACTTTAACACGAAAATATAAAAATACTAAATTGTTAGTCATATCTTTTGTTTATATTTATACAATTATTGGAAAATATAAGGGTAGATCGGATTTGTAGTTTCAATCAATACCTCAAATATTATTATTACCTACCTATCTACTATTTATATTTTGTATTTAATTTGAAATTAATATTTAATTTTTAATAATATTTTGAATTTTTTAACAAATTATACAAAAAAAAATAGAAAAAATTTATTTAAAAGAGAAAAATAGTAATATAGGAGACTTTTTCCCAATTTCAGAGTTCAAATTTTAAATTTTAGAGAAAAAAGCTTGTATGTATGCTTCCAAAACCAGTACTTCAGTTTATTTTAGAGCTGTCAATTTTGGACACGACCTGTAAACCCAACACGAACACGACCCGCAATTTTAAGGTTAGAAACCTGATATTTCAGACCCGATGAAATTAAGACACGACACGAACCCGACTCAAAAAAAATAGGTCGGGTTCGGGTTGGGTTCGTGTCATCCGAAACTGACATGTAAAACCCGAAAAGACCTGTAAACCCGAAACTGACCTGTAAAACCCGAAAAGACCCGTAAACCCGAAAAGACATGTGAAACTAAAACATACCTGTAAAATCCAAAAGATCTGTAAATTTTTAACAAAAATACTGAAAACACTTAATAAAATTTTATTAATAAAATAATATTATTTTAAAAGTTTGACTTATAAATTAGAACACCAAAAATACTTATAAAACTTTATTAATGAAATAATTTTATTTTAAATTTAAAAGATATAAAATAAATAATATACTTAAATAAGTAAATGGAATGAATCTAACCCTAACGCCTAACCTCATTCCCTCTCAGTCATTTTTTCATCTCAGAGACTCCTCACACACCCTTTTTTTTTTCTTCTTTGCCGCTTTCTTCTTATTGGAAGAGTTCTTCAAATTTTTCGTATTTTCTTCGACGGTATAATACGCACCAGTAACACTCAATCGTAATTGTCATCTTTACCTCCAGATCATAGAGGCACTGTTCTTTTTTTCCTGCACTTTTTTGTATGTTTATAAAAAAACGAGTTTACGAAGTTGTGAATTGGTTTGGTTGATGTTTGAAAATTTTCTAGTGATAGAATCATGTAAGTTTCAGTGTAATCTAGTCGGACAAAACAATTAGGGGCTGCAAAGATTCCGTTTCGAAATGTTGAAGTAGTAAAGAATTGAATCACTAGACATTGAAGTATTTCTTTGTATTTCCTGATAAATTTTACAACAAACTATAATGAACAAGAGACGCATCAAAACTCAAAGGTGATTATCAAGGTTGTCGTGAAGAGAATCTCCCTCTGAACTAGACCAAATATTTCCTGTAATCTATTTGTAAATTTTTCTGTTATGTTTTGCGTTATTCTCCGCTCGAACTTGGTTCTTTTTAGCCAAGTGATTCCGAGGTAAACATTATATGTACAAGCATTATGAGCAACTTCAGTATCTGCATATCTGAAGTAGGATACAGTATTTAATGAACTTGGTGCTTTCTTATCTACATATCTGCAAATTTTAATTATATGGGTTTATAAGTATTGTTGAAGATGAGTAATAATAGTAGAAGAGTGAGTTTCACTCTTTCTCTTATGTTAAGTTGTTTTAATTTTAATAGTCAATAACAATGGTTTGAGTTGAGGGAGGACAAATGATGGTTCACATGTTTGCTATAAAGTTTTGAATTTTATTCTTCTTTCATGTATATTAATAAAGTTTTGAATCTTTCATCTTCTATGTATATTGATTATAATATTAAGAATAAAAAATAGAAATGATTTATTATTTAACAGTTTTTTTTATCTGATTTTTGTGAGTTTGCTAGATTTATTAATAGATATTGAATCCATTCAATCTTGTTTTGTGGGATGAATCGATTTACAATTCTAGTGGTTATTTGTTAAGAAGTGACAACTTAGTGGTTATTTGATATTTTTTTAGATTTATTTAATTTATCTCATGTATGTTTTTCATGTTTAGGTGAGATGGAAAACCCATCATCACCATATAGTTTACGGTAAGAGAACTTCACCGATGATAGTGAAGCCGGTGTAATTATATGAAGTAAAAGTATCGTGAATTTATATAAATATAGTGGACCAATAGATTTTCAAAAGGGGATGTAGCTCAAATGGTAGAGCGCCCGCTTTGCATGCGGGAGGTACAGGGTTCGATCCCCTACATCTCCATTTATTAACTTTTGCCTTTATTATTAGCTGAATTTATAGGGCATGAGTTAGGGCTGTCAATTTCGGGTCGTGTTCGTTTCGGGTTTGACCAAAATTCGTGTCAAACAGGTCAGGTTCATGTCAAACATGTGTTTCGTGTTGGATACAATTTCGTGTCAAACAGGTCGGGTTCGGGTCCAACAGGTTTTTAACAGGTCGGGTTCGTGTCTTTGAACCTGGCAAGAATTTCGGGTTCGTATCACAGGTTCTAAAATTTCGGGTTGGTCAAACCCGACACGAACACGACCCGAAATCCGAAATTGAGAGCCCTACTTACTTGAATTCTTGATAATAGTTAGTGATTATCGAACCAATATATCTCATCGGAGCTGTTATCGGAACCGTAATTGAATTCTAGAAAATCCGGTTGTCAAAATAATATTACATCTTAGTTTTATAAAAAAAAATTAACCGGATTCATATGTTGAGGAAAATACGACTAGTCTGCCAAGTCGTAAGTTTTATTAATCAGAGAAGAAAAGATCACTATTATATAATTGCAAACCTATTTATACTGTTTACAGAGCAATTTTATTTTCACACTAACTACGTGATACCCTTAATCTCGCTCATGGAGCCGAATTTATGGTCATGGCCATTGCTCTAGTCATGGTCTGTTTGGCCGTTTTGGTCAACGGCTCTTTAAATGGAGTTAACCTCCTTTATAAAACCTTTAATAATGGGAACTGATGATTGAACTCGTCAGACATCGGTAATTATGCGTTGTTTTTCGATGAGCCTCGTTATGCCCACTACTTTTTCGCGCATGGTATATGTTCAGTTAGACCTCTACTTACTTGCTCTTTGTAAGATAATGTCGACGTCTTTTGGTTGCACCTCAACATGGTTGCTAGCGATGATCTTGTCTGATGGATTGTTAGTTATCATGTTAAGACGTCAATACCCCTAGGTTTTACCTTGGCCGCTTGATATCGAGTGTTACAGTATTGTATTGCTTATAGGTCGCCTCGGTTTTGCACAAAGCAACACTTGATTTGACATTGTTTGTGTCTCTATATTACTTCCATCTGCTCGAACTTTTCTTGATCTAGTAGTTCACAAAGGGGTCCTCATTATGGCTCACCTGAGTCTATGGATTATATGTTGAAAATATATAATCGATAGAAAAACAGGTTATAAAGTAGAGCATATGGTAAAATATATGTTGAAAATATATAATCGATAGAAAAACAGGTTATAAAGTAGAGCATATGGTAAAATTTCGGATTCGTTCATTTGCTACGTGGGCCTTAGGTTGTAGCATTTATGGAAATAGAGTGATTGTTTTCCAATGGTAATGTGACATGTGTCGATTACATGGAGGCACACTTAATATGATGGTTCTGACACATAAATTCGTTTCAATGTAATATGACACTTTAGTTTTAAGGAAACGTGCTAGCTAATTAATGTGAATGACAACTGGTTGTCTTATCACATGTGTAGTAGAGAGTTGATTTGATTCAAAACGGTTTGCATAAATTTTTTGAACTCTTTCATGTTTTAAAAGTAACTTTGTGTTCGTAAGAAAAAGAGTACTACTCTAAGCAGCTAGATCCGCTAACCATTTTTAACTTGTTGTAGTCGTCGTCGGTAAAAAGTTATGTTTGTATCATGACTGTATTTAAATCACTTATGATTTCCCGCAATATTGTCGTATTGAGGCTATCCTAGCATGGTGTAGATGCGTTAGCCCTAAATCACTTGGGTGTCAGGAAAACCCCTTTATTGGTAGTATTTCTCAACGTAAATTATCCCTGCAATTTACTTGCTCTAATAATTTATATTGGCTCATTGCAGTCATTCAAGTAACCGTAATGGCACTGAATAATATGAGAAGAAAATAGAAAAGTTAGGCGTTATCGCCTGTGAATAAGTAGAATCACAATATGAGATCTCCTCGTTCTTGGAGAAGTATTTCTCACGGCTAACCCTAAATTATGGGTACCTTACAAAGGATAGCCTTCTGGAATTTAATGCTAGATACGAGATACCTAGCGATGTAATAGTGAGGGTGCTGGTACCTGGTGAGCAGCCTTACCAAGTAAAAGAAAACGAGACTTATCTCTACACCACCATATTTGATTAGGTTTACAGTCATTGTTACCCTCTATGATCAGGAACTTTTTAGTTTTATAGGCATATATCCTACTCAACTAGATATGAATGGATAAAGGATATTACTTAGTGTCATACCGAGCTCCTGTTTATTAGGAATTTATGTGTGCTTGATAGATTTACTTTCCATAGTAGATGTAGCTAAATTAATGAAGTCATCTTTTTTATACTCAATTAACTGGAGTGTGGAGAATTGTTAAATAGTTAATATCTGATAAAAATTGGAAGCATGCATTTGTATTCGTATTAGGGAATTTGGAGCATGAAAGTGTTGTGATGAATCTCTAGCTGTACAGAACGATGGAAATGAATGGAAGCACCAGGAGTGGTGCAAAAAAGGAGTTAGAAGAGGTTGTAAGTACTTTACTCAGATTCTCAGCGTTGGCCAATATGACGTGGGGTCACGAATCATCACGCTTATTTACGCATGTATATTATTTAAAATTCGGGATATGTTGCGTTCCTGAGTTATATATTGCAAAGGACGGGAAGATAAGGATGACGGATAGTAGAGAATTGGCTACAACGGAACGATTGCAGACGTTAATAGAGAAAATATACCGTAACCACAATAGTACGAGGGGTCTAGTTGGCAGTGCCACAAAGTCAAAAGTTTATGGATGTAGAATTTGCATCCCTCGGGTAAAAAACACCAGTCATCCTCCACGTTTGCAGTTTGTAACAAGTTAGTCTATGTCCTTTGAGGCCGTAATAAAGGGGTCCTTATCGTTTTATTGGGTAGAATAAAACCATCCTTTTGGAGTCCAGCCCAACATTTATCCCCATAATACCCTTTGACCAGCCACATCAGCGATCCACGTGGGACGCTGATATGGCAGCACTAAAAAATTTAAATTTTATTTTATTTCTACCCCAACTATTTAACCTTAATTCTACCCATAACCCGGCCCAACCCTAAAGCCCTAACTTCTAAATCCAATCCAAATCATTCTGGTTTTTACTATTATCAAACAAATTTCATTCCCTGTATTGAATGTTTCGGAAGAAATTTAGAGCTTCAGATCGGAGAAGAAACTGTAGTGGCGTCTCTTCCGGTTTTAACCCAACCCATCCTGCCTTGCTCTCCTCCGTCGTCTCTATCCACCAAAAGTACAACAGCAACCCCAATTCTTCTATTTCCGATTTTACCGGAATCCCTTAGATTATTACCCAACTGCCGCCTCATGATGACCCGATAGCTCGTCCTCCATCATCGTCTGGTTCGTTTGTCGCCGACTTCTTACAAACGCCCTTTATTGAGTCAAACCTTACACTCTTCTCCATCTATCTCTAAATCTTAAACTTTATACCATTTCGCTGCCGAAAATACGCATCTGCATCCTCGAAATCAGTCTCTCCTTGCTAAATCTGCCATCGAATCGCGACCGAACTCCGAGAAACGAGAAATTTCAGGGTGTTTGTTTCATGTGTATAGCATTGGGGACGTGTACAGGGGAGAGTTTGTACCCAGTATGATAACGGGAGAATTTGTACCCAGTGAGATATTTTAATTATTTTGGATTATAATTTTGTTTTTCTTGAGGTACAGAGTTTTAGCTTCGTCATGTTTCTGAAAGAAGACGAGATCTCGCCAGAGAAATTTTTCGCCTCACGAGATCAGTGAGCCCCGACAAAAATGCAGGAAACTCTCTGGAAAACGCATTTACTTATGGAGACCGGTGCAGATGGCGAGATCGATGGGGATAGAACCAGAAAGAGCATTAAAACGGAGACTGAGAGTATGGAGCTTGGTCAGGTAACCAAAAACACCGTTTGGAATTTGGCCCGATAGAGGGTTTCGAATTTCGATTTGATTTCGGGTTATTAGTTAGAAACTAGGCTGGGTTATTGGGTTAGGGTTGGTTGTTGGGTCGGGTTTAAGTTTTAGGGTTGCCACATCAGCGTCCTACGTGGATCGCTGATGTGGCTGGTCAAAGGGTATTATGGGGACAAATGTTGGGCTGGACTCGAAAAGGATGGTTTTATTCTACCCAATAAAACGATAAGGACCCATTTATTACGGCCTCAAAGGACAGGGACTAACTTGTTACAAGCTGCAAACGTGGAGGATGACTGGTGTTTTTTACCCGCATCGCTCCTTTAAGGTAAAAATGAAAAGGAGGAAGGGATGTTGATTATCCAGGATGTTGGTGATGGGAGCCAACAAGAAGACAATATTGCACACTCAGGGGAAGTAGTGGTAATAGAGTGGACTCGTTGCTCTCGAGAGAAAAATGAAGAAACATAAGAGGAAGAATGCCCCCCTCTGAAAAATAAATCATGTTATTGTGAATTCAGTTCCATTATCATAACGGAAATTAATGTTGGAGGATGAGGATGAAGAAGTTGAAGGTTATGTACTAGAAAATAAAAAACAAAAGCGTATGTTGTTGAAGCGGATCAAGAAATAGGGAAGGTACCTAAGGTAATAGTATTGGATGAGGCATGAGTAGAGGGTCAGTCATATTGTACTGGTGATAGTAGTGGGATACCAGAGTGGAGGAAGAAAATTCATGAGGATATAACACCTAGGGTGGTAATTTTATTAATAGTGGAGGTGCACAACCATCATATATCAACTTTGTGGAAGGAGTGGGCGCGGAGTCCTTGTTTGTAAACATCGTTAGGCCAGACCTCATGCCATTAAATAAGCAAGCGCCTAAGAATATGGTAAAGTAACTAAGGAGTTGCCGTCTACGAATATGGTGATGTCGTGTTCATCTATGCTTATGTTTGAGTAGCTCAAATGGTGTTCAGATTTGTCATTTTATAACAATATGCCAATTAGTGAAATACTACAGAGCCAACTCAAACTTTCCATCAAGGTAAATTATGTTATCATGTTTATTTAGTTTATAAGATGATGAAATAATATAGAAAAATATAATTCTAACCTTTTTGCGAATTTAGATGCACCATAGCTTCGTTGTACTATCTTACAGATGCATGTCGAGCGCTGACTACCAAGTGATGGAGAAGTGGAAACCCCATGCCATCTATTTTGGGTTGGTAAAGGGCTTAACCGCCGATTTTTCTTGTTTCGAGAATGTGTATGGATCGGCCAAAGAGCGGAATGACAAGGCGTCTTCATCATGAATTAGCTTTCGTCAAGGGTGCTCGTGATGTATGAGAGGAAAACTACAAGGAACTTACCACTGGTAGTGTGACGCTGATAGTGCAGAACAATAGAATTATTAAAAGGAATGATGATCTAATATCGCAGAGCATTGGCCTGCTTGCTCAGAATATGGCTCAGGCTTAGAGGGTGGAAGAGCAGGTTGAGCGCTTTATGGGGTTAACAGTGGAGAATGGGAACTTAATATCCACAATTAATGATCTGAAGATAAAGATTAAGCATCAATATGGGGAATTCCTAAAGAAGGTAGAGACTGATTTAGAAGAGCGTGAAAGACAAGGGCTGGAAGTGGTCATAGGGATGATGGCCACAAATCAATATGAGACACATACAGGGCTACTAAAGCTCAACCCGAGCATGAAGTTGGGATGCTTGGAAAAATTTGTACCTGTTGAAACACGTTTATCCATGGGGGGGTACTGCTTCTCCTGGGCTAGTGTATCAACAAAAATATTAGTTGAGAGATCCACTAGGATAGTCGCGGCGGGATCAGAGCAAGGACTGGTGGACACCTCTTCATGTGGTATTGCAGTGGTGGGGATCAAGGTCTTAGCTATTATGTTTGACGTTTAATTTTATTTATTGTATGTATGAGGAACTTTAAAAACGTTTTGTAACCTACCATTGGGATGTGGTGTTAAGGAGAATATGCATGAAAACATTTATATATGTTTTTTGGTTTTCATAGATAGCAATAGTTATTAACTTGTTTGTGTTTTTTAATGTGACATATGGAAAGATATAGAAGATATATTTTGATAGAGATACACGTGTTGTGTATTATGTCATGTTGTAATATATTCTTACAAGGTCGAGCTCAATAAGGCTTATTGTGTAGCATGAGTGAGGTATGCCCCTCAACTTGTTTGCAGCGCAGCCGCGTTGACCAATTGCGTGGCTCTAAAGGGCTTGATACTTGATCAGTTGGCTTATCAATACCAGCACAAGGTATTATGCTCAGTATGACTCTTACATAGCCTATAGGCTTGGCCAATTAGCTTGTTTGTATTATTCGATGTAAATGGTCTGAGCTCGGTATGGCCCTTTGCATAGCCCGTAGGCGTGGTCATTATCCCAATCGCAGTTCTAAGGATGGAGAAAAATAATAAACAAACACATGAGTTGTCGAAAAGGATATTTATATATATATATATATATATATATATATATATATATATATATATATATATATATATATATATATATATATATATATATATATATATATATATATTGAAGTAAAGTAGAAGTTTCATGTCTCGTTAAAAAATACCTCTGCGCCATCAGCGGGAAAAAGAGAACTTCTACAAATTATAGAGCATGGTGATATAACTTTAAGTGAATTATATTCCAAGGGTGTTTCAGGGTTTGGCCTTCCGCAACAGCAAGGCAGTATTGTGTCCCTTGAAGATGATGGTGTAAGGTCTTTCCCAGTTTGGGCCTAATATTTCCAATAACTTTATCTCCTCATCCTTAAAAAATGTTTATCAGGATTTGATAGTGCTCTGCTTGCACACGTACTTGATTGCCGCGCTCCTTCATAAGGTCCACATTAACTGCTCGGTCGATGTCATTAGTGGCCTTAACATATTTGGAAACTTAATGACTTGAGATAATAACTTATGATGGGACAACGACTTCGATACCATAGACGACAACGAAAGGGGTTTCTCTTATCGTAGTCTATGGGGTAGTACGGTAAGCCCATGGGACCTCAGTCAGTTTGTTTGGCCATTTTTTGTTAGCCCATTTGAGCTTATGTTTTATTCCATCCAGCATGGTTCGGTTGATGACTTTTACTTTCCTTTTTTCACGAGGGTAGTAAGGGGTGGATAAGTATTGGTTGATCCTATTGAGCTTGCAAATTATTGTGACCATGGAATTTTAGAACTGCGGGCCATTGTGGGTCATCAATATTATATGGATTACAAACTGAGTCAAGATGTAATGATGAATAAAGTCCCAAATTTCATGGGCCCGTGTGCGGGAGAGAGCTTTTCACTTCAACCCACTTGGTAAAGTAGTCCACAACTACAATCTAATACTGACACATCCTGATCGCCATAGGAAGTGAGCCAACCAAATAGATGCCTCATTTATCAAAAGGGCAAGGAATTATAGTAGCACGCATCGACTCACTTGGTAAACGATCGGAACAAGCAAACTGTTGACATGGGTGGCACTGTTGTACAAGTCATTTAGCATCTTTTGCTAACTCTGCCTAGTAATACCATGTTGTACAAGTCGTTTAGCATCTTCCGAAATATTCCCCAGCGTCACCAGTATGTAGGTCATGTAGAGATGTGGTAGCTTCTGGTTGACCAAAACATCGGAGTAGCGGTCCCGTTGTTCTTTTTTGGTAAAGAAATGTGTCTAAAATATAGTACTTGGCTTCCCAAAGTTGGAGTTCTCGAGTAGCAGCCTTGTCAGTCGAAAGTTAACCCAAACGGAGGTAAAGTAAATAAGAGTGTCTCTAATTGGTGGTGTCCTTGATTGTGTAGATGGTGTCATTCTGCCTAAGAGTTTCAGTGGTTGTGAGTTGATGTATAATGATAAGGGAGTGTTCTCCTAAGGCTATTTTTATGGCTAATGCATCGGTTGTGGAGTTATTGAGGTGGGCACTTGATCATAGATAACTTCTGCAAACTTGGACTCGTACTCCTTGAGAACCGTCAAATAGCTACGGACCCCATCTTTCTTAGTGTTGTAGGTGTCGTTGGCTTGGTTGATAACCAACTAAGAATCCGAACGGATCTAAAGGATTTAAGCCCCACATATCAATAATATCTTCATGCCACCGATTACTACCTCATACTCGATCGCATTATTAGTTACTAGGAAGTTGAAACAGATGACTTGTTGAACTTCCTCTCATGTCGGTAGCTTTAGGATGATGGTAGCACCTCCTCTTGAATTACTTGATGCCCCGTCTGTTTCAATTATCCATTACATATCATTTTTATCAGGTAACAGTTTGACTTGAGAAAATGCATCACAGGATGAGGAGAATTAAGTAAGAAAGTCAGCGACAACTTGCCAATTAATCGCAGTGCAAGGTTCAAACTTGATATCATATTCCCCCAATTTGATGCTTCATGTAGTTAAGCACCTAGAGGCATTAGGTTTCTGTAACACAGTTTTGAGGGGAAACGACGTGTCGACAGTGATCGTGTGTCCTTGAAACAAACAAGTATAAAAACAAAGGGTCACATGCCACAGGGACATACAATATTTCTGATGATATGAGATAGTTCTTCAATTCCTCAAAATCTATATTACACTCCTCGGCAAAGAAAACTTTTTAGCACGTCGGAAGACTTCGAAAAAATAGTGGCTCTTATCGTAGGACCTTTATATGAAACGAGACAATGTCTTTTATCAGTCGTGTTGGTTTTGACGATCATATCTTTAATATACACTTCCATGTGGTGTCCTTTGTGGTCTTTAAAAATATGACTCATAAGACACTTGTATGTGGAGCCTGCACTCTTTAGGTTGAACGTCATGAAATATAGTAATACATTCCACGCTCTATTTGGAACATTGTGTGCTCCTCATCAGATGGGTGGATGCGGCTCTGATTATATCTTGAGTACGTATCCATAAACTAAAATAACTCATACCCCGATGTTGAGTCCACCACTGGATTATTATGAGGCAGAGGGAAAATATCTTTGGGGCATGTCTGATTCAAATATGTAAAGTTGATGCATATTTGCCACTGTCTCCCTTCTTTTGGACCAAAACAGAGTAAGCGGCCTAGACAGGATACCGAGCCCGTCGAATATGCACGAGTCGAGATAGTTTGTCTACTTCAGCACTTATGGCCTATTGTTTCTCAAGGGAAAATTCACGTCACTTATGGCGTACGGGCTTAACATATGTATCAATTGATAACTCATTGAAAATTATAAATGGGCATACACCTGATACATCACATTCCAACCAAAAATATCCAACTTTCTTCCTAACAAGTCGATTAACATATGTTTAAAAGCATGATATAAATTATTACTTATTTGCAAAGCATGTCTTTCAGCCACAAGTTTTTCAACGGAGTCTGTATGAATGTTATCGGGTTACTCGGTCTGTCTTGGATCATCTATAAGATCGGGAGGGGGATGATCATGTTATTGTTACTGTGCACCCCCTCGCCAGTTAATTGTTATTGTAGAGGTTTGGCTGGGTCGACTTTGATAATATAACATGTCCTAGCAGTTTTATGGCTACCATTGATGATACTGACCGCGTTCCTAACTGGGTATTTGATGCATTGTCTGAAAGTTCAAAGGGTGGCCTCCATCTGATGCAGCCACGGTCGACCGATAATAGTATGGTAAGAGTTAGGGGGCTCAGAGATTATGAAGAGAGTCTTCAACGTTTTTCTTAGTAGCTCTGTGTCATACCTTGACCATAAAATTGACCTCCCATATGCATTGAGATGATTTTCTATTATATCCCACCAGAGCACGCTGGGTAAGGTCGGCGACTAGGTCCTGATAGTTGTGGTAAGATGAAGCTTCAATGATATGTACTTTATAATCGGTTATGGTCCTTTTGTTAGACTTTTGGTTGTTACCTTGTAGAGTTTCCGGCCTGAGAATTCGAGGAAACAATTTGTGTGCATCCACAATGGCTATTTCATCATCCTGATCATCTTTCGGTTCATCAATTAAATGTATTTCTTTTACCGCGTCGATAGGTTCGAGCGACTGCACTCTCATGGGTTTTGTTGTACGAGTAATGTTGGTCG
The DNA here is from genome assembly GCA_036936605.1 of Limnanthes douglasii subsp. nivea. Lineage (NCBI taxonomy): Eukaryota > Viridiplantae > Streptophyta > Magnoliopsida > Brassicales > Limnanthaceae > Limnanthes > Limnanthes douglasii. The sequence continues at coordinate 230,154,889 of JAUPFV010000005.1, read as the reverse complement.
ACGTCATCGGTTGCTGGACTTATGTTGGAACTTTTTGTGAAATATTTTGAGGAGTAACCTCGGGAGTGGTTTAGGAAGCTCCTTGTGGAGTATTTACAGGAATGGGAGATGCTGATGAGATTTTAATTTTTGCATACTTCTTTTCTATAGGCTTGGAAGACCGTTTTCTTTTCCAACCACTTCCCTTCATTTTTTCAGCTTTTCTTTCTTCGTCTCTCATGGCAATAAATGTTGAGGTATCGAAGGCTCTAGATCATCCTTGTCGGGCATCGGACAAGTGTGACCAGGGGACTGAGCGGTAGAGAGGTCGGATGAATCACTAGTGTTTGAAGAGTCTGCTGCCTCATAATGTTTTTTATTGGAGGCGACTGACCGTAGTATGAGGTTTTGAGAATCTGGAATGATCTAGGCTCCTCGTCTAAACCGTCGAATTTTCTCACTTCGGCTCTCTAACTAATGTTCAACCGCTCACAAATCTTATACTTTTCAAGTTTCACAGGTTTATCAGACATGAAAGATGGAAGAAAGTCTTTAGATAAGTATCCAAGGTGTTTCTCTCTGTAACCAAGCTTCTCTCTCTTTAACTCTCTAGAATTGCAAATAATGAATAACTTCAAACCGAGAGATGGTTGAAGTATATATAGATCAGGGTTTGGGTTTTCAATGGTTGTAACGGCCCAAGTAACTGAAGAGTTTTCTTAGATGACTAAAGCTTAGGTCAGATGAAGATTCTTTTAAAAGATAGTATTTATACCCAGGATAAGAATGTATACGCATGAGGGAAGAATAAAAGTTCTCTGAAAAATATAATAGCCTAAAAAATATTTTGGAAGGCATGCATGCCTATGTCAGAAACCGAGTGACATCTGAATTTGGAGTATAGCATGCATCGTGTTGTTGAAAATCGTTGTGACACGTGGACTCAGAGTGAGGCACGCGTTGTGATGTCAAAAATCATTGTGACACGTAGATCTGGAGCAAAATATACAGTGTACGATAATGACTTCAACAATCTGATCAATGATGTCATCATTCCGATGAGAAATATAAGGCAAAGGAGGTCGAACGCCTCCAATACGCTTTTATCATTCCGATGAGAAATATAAGGAAAGAAGATGGGACGTCTTTAAGGCATCTTTATCGATCCGATGAGATATATAGGGGCAAAAAGGTCATATATTTCTGAAGTGCTTCCATCTTCATCGATCCGATGAGACGTCTTTAATGAATCTTTTGACGTTGCCTTAGAAGCCTCCGATCTGGAGGGTTTTGACAGTGAGGTAGTTGTTTGGGATTTCACCAGACGAGTCGTCCGGCGTGGAGTGTTGGTAGTGGAGGGTTGGGACTCCTGAACAGAAGAACCTGATGGAACTTGAGAGAGGTTTGGTTTGAACAACTGTTTGGGTTTTGGATTTTTGGATGATGATGACCCTAGGTTTCTTGAGGTGGTTCACCAGAATTTTCGATCGGGGACACTCAGAGACCAGCAGCAATACGATTCTCTCTTTCGACTCTTCTTGCTTTTTCTAACTATGACAAGTTCAACCAACCGCCTTTGACAAGAGCGTTTTAAGCCGTGTACATAAAACTATCCAAGAACAAGTTTGAAAGTGAGGGTGGAAAGCTCTCTATAAGGTTTTTCAGTGATGAAGACAATAGAATATGGAAAAATGATTTATATATTAGTAGAAAAAAGTAATCGTTACCTAGGCGCAGTTGAAGAGGTTTTGAAATGATTAAAGACGACGCAGACGTGGGAAAATTAAATGCCTAGGTTACTTTCTAGGTTTAGTGGGAGCGCCAATCTAGGTAAAAAACGGCTGGTGGGTCAAATCGAATTGTGACACGTGTTCCACGATCCAAAAAAAGACTCTTAGAATTCTGGGAAAAGAAGTCAGTTTGGACGAACTTTGAAGTAGGTGTATAGGCTGGTCGGACAACACAATCACTGGCTAAGTAAATTTTTAGTCCTGCCAAAGATATTTTACAAGGCCTAAAAAAAGGGCCACTGATGAGTTCGGAATATCGAGTCACACCTCACTGGGTTATCCGGACAAGGGAAATTCGGACATAAATTTGCTACTGAACTATCCGGACAGGACAAAAGTAAAGAATCACCTAAAACATCTTTTGACTAAGCTATGTGCTAATCAGCTTAATAAGTAAATGGGTCCTTAAACTTGACCAAGTTTCATAACTTGACCCGAAAGCCCATGAGTAATTAATTGACGGTATAAATATCCCAACCACTTTCATTAATGAGGGTAATGAACATTTAATACAACCAGGGTGCTCAAATCTCTCGATACTTAACACCAAAACATTTAATACTCAAAACAGTTTACAAAATTACCCTCAGCCCAAAATAAACCTCACCATTGTTCATTAGTGTATAAACATTTAGCTTGCATTTTGGTTGTAAAATGAATGTCATTCCTTTTCTGTTAATTAATGCTTTTAACAACCATTGAATTATGTCACTCACTAATGATATGTGTCTGGTTTTAAGCTTCATTTACTTACGTCAAATACAATCCCAAAAGAATTCATCACCACAAAAATCAATACACAAAACAAGAACTACAAGCTTTTCTATCACAATTCAATTCAATACACAAAAATCAATTCAAATTTCAAACATCATAATTAAAATTAAATTTCATAATCCAAGAGACATACAAAATATATTACCTACACCTAATACAAAATAATTTAAATAAATAAATTAAAAATAGACAATTACCAACAAACAAAAAACTAGACATACATATAAAACCCTAATTATCCAGTTCTTCCTTTGAATTTCAGTTTCCATCTTCCCACGTTACTTCAATAGACCGTTAATCTTGGTTTGTGACCTATTGTTAACCACTGGATCGATCCATCGAAAGTATTTGCAGTAGTGACCTTTCTAAGAAACAAAAATCGGTTAAGAGGAGAATAAATAGAGTAACCATTGAAGCCAAAAACGATATGCTTCCAATGTAAAATAAAACTTACCCCAAAATTACAGCATCCACTGAATCTTCTGCCAGGATTTAGGATATCCAACCCGTTTTTGTTATGCTTGGTATCCCACATTCGCAAAACCCTAAATTAGATGGCTGTTTTGATGTATAGGAGGAGGAGGGCATTTTTAGGGGTTTGTAGAAGGTGGCTAGGTGAAGAAGAGAATTAGGGTTTTACAGAAGTCTTGAAGCATGCTATGGTGAAGGTGGGAAATTAGGGTTTCAAAACAAGAGAATAAGTAGATATATGGGGTAAATGGGATGAATTGGGTTTAACAGTGTGTAATTAGAGTAGTTTGGGTAAAAAGTTAGAGTAAAAAGTAAAAGTTAAGAGTAAAGAGGTCAAACAAGTTAAAAAGGGTGTTTTTGGAAGGAAAATAGATGTGACCATATATGCAACAGACTTGAGTACAATGGGGGTGCCACGTGTCAGCTTTTTGTGAATTTGCACGCGCCAGTGGCAAAAATGTAACAATTTGAAACACCAATGACTCGTTTTTGGGATGAAGGAAAGGTAGTGACACGAATGCAACTAGTGTCATACACCGGTGACTTGACAGGGTTTTTAGCCTAAAACGGTTATAGTTCAAACGATTCCCTTCTCTACAAGAGAAAAATCTACCAACTAGTTGATCTCAATAATAGAGAAAATTATATATGTTAAAAGATCATCTACACGACAGAAATGGCTATAGGCCTAATAAATCTCCATCACCATGGTGGAAAAGGCTATAAGCCAAAATAATCTCCATCCTATAGGACAAAATGATCTATCTTTCTCTCCACAATAAAGAATGTTGAACGCCAAATGATCTCCATATTCGTGTGTTTGTTTATACATATTTTCTGTAACTCCACGGTAGGGTCACTGACCACGCCTAAAGGACTACACAATAGGGTCATACTGTGCCATACTTAGACAAGATCTAAAGCATATGACAAACGGGCCGATTGGCCACGCCCACTGGGCTATGGTAACGGGCCATACTGTACTCAATACCACACTACGGTATTATAAATGCGAACTACTCCAAGCCCACTGGGTTACGCAATTGGCGAACCGGTCGCTCCGCGAACTTAACTATGGCTAATTTACTAGTTATAGTTACGCAATGAGCCCCACTGTTCTCGATCTTGCAGAAAAAGTTTAAAGGTAAACAAGTAAAAAGTATAAACACACATCCTCTCATACATATCTCCAACAAAATATTCTCCAGCGATCAGTACAAAATATTCTTCAGCAATAAGTAATGTATAGACATACAAACCAGCAAAACAACATCATCGGCCACAAAAAAAAATATAAAGTCTTTTCTCCATCACCAGGTCCACGACATCTACAACATACATCCATATATAGTCTTCACTTCATCCTTCACCAAAGACTAGGGGGGCTACGCATCCATATTAACCCTATCCAACAAAAAGAAAAGTATGTCGAAGAAACACGTAACATCCTAGCAGCCTACTAATTGTTAGCTGTACTCTTTTCCTTTAGAAAAATAGAGTTTTTTTATCCTCAAGAGAGGTTTCGGCCGGCAAAGGTTTTTAGCGAGACATGAACAATTTAGTACGAACCAAGTTGGAGTCGTCTCCAACAACAATTCGGCTAGGAGAATTAATATAACCAAGCCTTATGACTTTTCGGAGTCTAGCCGACATGGCTGACATAATTTCTTCGACATGATCAACGACGCCTTAGCGAAAAAGATAAATGAAGTCAGAGTTACGACAACTGACAATGCAAAGAAAAACAAGAAGATTACATTATCCGAATATTACGATCGACTATTACATAGTCCATAAGTTTCACTACGCTCCAACTCAATGGCTAGGGGGACTCTTGATAAGAATATAATATTCAGGATTAATTATAATAAATATAAAATTAAAACGACACATTATTTGTGTTTTAAATTAAAACGTTACATTTATATTTATATCCTGCAACGGATGTAAATAATAAATGTAACATTAAAACGTCTTTGTACCGCCCCTATAAATAAGAGTTCGGTTCGATACGTAAAACATCTCAAATTATAAAAAATATATATTTTTATTATTTTTATTCATTTTTCACTCCATTTTTATTCATACCAGAAATATATTTACTTACGGTGAATATCTCACTCCATTAAATATGTCATGATAACTTCTGAATGTGTTTCCTACGTATCTGAATCATCGACCAGAAAGATGTTCAAAAAAATTCTTTTCAGCTCCCAAGATTCGTCGATGTAGTATGCCGTCAGGCATAAGTACTCAGCACCCTCCAATGCGGACCACACATCCACGCAAAGATTAACTTTTCCAGGTAATTTATCCAGTACGTCAAACACCTTTTGTTTCTCCTTCACATAGATCTCCATACAGTCAGACTCAACTCTATCGAAGGAGACATGTTCGAACATTGGTTGCAGATTCTTAAGGAATACTCGGAACCCATAATCCTCAACCATAGTCAGCGGATAACCATGTAAAATTATCATACGAGCCAGATCAAAAGGCCTGCGTCTTTGATCTAAGTTAGCATTACCAATGGTAGCATAAGCAGACTCCTTTTTTATCAGCTCATGATCATCTCTTTTTGGTTCTTGATCTATATTTTCGCTTGCAGAATATGGTGAAGCCATGCCGTGATCAGAGATAGATCTCCTCCTACACCTAATCAAATGGTTTCTTAAGTGTGATGTTCCCAGTGGCGGATCTAGGAATTCAAGTAAGGGGGCTAAAATTCTCGTCGAATTATCGTCAAATTTTATCTCTAACATTACTATCATAATTTTTAATAAATTCGCGTAGTCCCGGATCACTCACTATATATTCATTCAAATGAAATTCTACACTATCATCATTAGGTATCATATTATTATTACTCGAGCTACTTGAAGAACCAACACTATTCTTTGGTTTTTTTCTAATAACGCTCCATTATAAGTCTATAAATAAAAATATCTTATTATGATATGATATTATTACATATATATATATATATATATTTAACAATAAATCTTAATGTATCTTAATATATTATTTTTAAAAGATATATAAAATAAAATAAAATATAACAAAACCAAATTTAATATCTTAAAAAAATATTTTAAAATTTACATAAAAGTAAATAAAATTTGTTATAAAAAATATATAAAATTTGTTATATTTAAGATATTTTTATTAATATATTATTTTCAAAAGATATTTAAAAAAATAAAATATAACAAAATCATTTAATATATAAAAGATATTTCAAAAGATACATAAAAATAAAATGTATAAAATATACTTTTGACAAATGGATGGAAATAAATTCAATTTTAATATAAAAATATATTTTTAAATACATATAGATAAAATCAAAATTTTATATAAACATTATATAAAATTAAAATCAAATTTGTATTAAAAATAATTTATAATATAAATATATAATTTTATTTTAAAAAACTAACAAATATTTCCATATATATATATGGTCTTTAAACATATTAAAAAAATAATATTTTATAAAAATGAATATTAATATATTGGTAATTAAAAATTATTTTAAAAAATATAAACAAATAAAATGAAAATGATTATTTAAAATATACTTTAGAAAATAATTAAAAAAAATGATTTGAGTAAAAAAAACTTTGCTATCTAAAACTAAGGAAATGTATTTTCACTTTCCTAAGTCACCACAAATCAGATCATAAAAAAATATTGATTATCAAATGTTTTAAGATCAAAATAATAATAAAATTTCAAAAAAAACAAAAAAATATACCATACCTTGAAAAATTTATTTGGTGAAACTCCTTCGGATTGTGTTCTTTCTTTTCCCCTTTTCTTTAATTTCTTTGATTTAAATTTCGTTTTCCCCATTTTCTTTAATTTCTTTGATTTAAATTTTGTCTCGTTCATAAGCAGCAACTAATATCTTTTTCTAAATCAAAGTAAGAGATAAAACATATCAACATACTAATTTTTAAATTAAACTTTTTTCTACCATTACTTTAAATTTAAAAAATTCCTAAAAAATAATTATTATCTTAAATTTTTACTTTAATATATTTAAATAATTATTACCTTAAAAAATTATAATATATATTTTAGGTAAGGGGCGTAAATTTTTTATTTTAATATTATTTAAATAATTATTGCCTTAAAAAAATTACAAAATATATATGTTAGTTGGCTAATCATTGGTGGTTCATTTTAATAGCTTTTAAAATCTGGATAATAGAACCCATGCTACACTGGATGGGGATGGTTTGTGTTACGTTTGTGTTACGTTTGTGTTAAGTTTGTGTTAAACTTGTGTTATATTTATGTTATATTTATGTTATATTTGTGCTAAATATACATGAAACTTATGAAATTTTGTGCTAAATTTGCACGGAACATACAAAAATTTGTGCTAAATTTGCACGGAACATGGAAATATTATAACGCATCAATCTATATAACTACATGGTTTAAACATGTTAGAATATATAGCTGATGAAGCAACTAGGAGAAGAAAAAATATTTAGTCTTATAATATTCAGTATATTAAGTTTTCTTTTATATGCCTTTAAGGCCATCTCTAACCCTTGGTCTCGATCTAGACCGAGGGTTAAAAACGGTCTCTAATCGTCGGTTTCGGTCTCCAAAACGGGAGACCGAAATCCTATTCGGGTTACTCTTCTTTTTCTCTCTACACTTTCTCACTAACCAAACAGGGTTTTTGGGTTTTTCTATGGAGATCTACAAATAATAAAAACACCAACGTTATTTAGAGCTAATTTTCTAGTTAATAGCCAACTTTAACCATTGTGCAATTTAAATCATGAACGTAAATAAATACAAGAAAATAAAGCTTTTTGGGGGAAATTAATGAAATCCTTCAAAGATTACATTTATAATTTTACCAAAAATAGTCTACCAGTGAGATAAGAAGCGAAGCAAATGTGAATAGGCTTTTCATCAACAAAAAAAACGCTCAAGTCTCTATCCAAAATTTTAATGAAACTTATATAGTTTACTATGAACCTCACCTGTTGGTCTGTGGTCGTGATACAATTTGGAAGGTGGTTGAACACTAAATTGACAGGGCCCATAATGTCCATTCCATGACTACCAGCATAATAGAGCTCTATTAGTCCTACAAACTCATAAACCTGAAACAAATTACAGGTCATTGAAAAACAGAATCAAGTTGATAAACGAAGAATATAAGATATATAGTATTGGTCATTTATGGTATAACTTTACCAACAGTTACGATTGCTAACCTCATCTGCCACGAACTTACGTAAGCTATAAACACAAACCAAACATATAGAGATAAATAGGCAATAAAGTTTTCAAAAAAAGTCCTTAATAGTACCTTATCACGACTTCTTCCGCTGATAATTGCGGTTGGGAAGTACTTTGCAACATCGCTTACAACAGAACGCATCTGAAAATTAAATGATAGAGTAGATTACGAGATCGAAGTACCAAAAGACAATGAATTTAATTTCTAGTAGGAATTTCCTACAATATATAAAGAAAAGTGAATTCTTACAGAATCCGTCATAAAAGCACGATCTGGGTCATCTACTATCTGGGAAAGAGTCCCATCATAATCTAGAAATACAGCTATCTTTTTGTTAGTTGCAAGATTTGTAATCTCCTCAAAAGATGAAAGTGCAGATGGATAGTTGAGCTGCAAAATCAGAACAAATAAGAGACCAAAAGAAGTAAAAATATCCGGTTTGACATTTGCACCCAATTTGGGGGGTATCGTAATGATGTAAAAAGTTTATGACATTGTTAGTTGGCTAATCATTGGTGGTTCATTTTAATAGCTTTTAAAATCTGGATAATAGAACCCATGCTACACTGGATAGGGATGGTTTGTGTTACGTTTGTGTTACGTTTGTGTTAAACTTGTGTTATATTTATGTTATATTTGTGCTAAATATACATGAAACTTATGAAATTTTGTGCTAAATTTGCACGGAACATACAAAAATTTGTGCTAAATTTGCACGGAACATGGAAATATTATAACGCATCAATCTATATAACTACATGGTTTAAACATGTTAGAATATATAGCTGATGAAGCAACTAGGAGAAGAAAAAATATTTAGTCTTATAATATTCAGTATATTAAGTTTTCTTTTATATGCCTTTAAGGCCATCTCTAACCCTCGGTCTCGATCTAGACCGAGGGTTAAAAACGGTCTCTAATCGTCGGTTTCGGTCTCCAAAACGGGAGACCGAAATCCTATTCGGGCTACTCTTCTTTTTCTCTCTACACTTTCTCACTAACCAAACAGGGTTTTTGGGTTTCTTTTGTTATTGATTATCGGATTATGTTTTTTTTGGCAGGAAAATTACTTTTCTTTACAAGATTGTCTTAACGACTGGTTGATATAAGTTCTTGTCGGTGTATCCAGTTCGGTTCTCTTGAGCAGTGGCGGAGGGACTTGAGGGCTAGGGGGGCTCGAGCCCCCCCTAATCCCGGTCCCACAAAAAAATAAAAATAAAATATATATTTATGTTTATTGTTTTTTATTTTTAAAAGAGGGACAGTTGGACCACTATTAAAGATATTCTAGAAAACTACTTCTGGTCCCACCATTATTTATGGAAGTGGATCACATTTTATTCTAAAAAAAATTTATCTGAATTTTATTTTTCATTTTTATATTACTTTAGTTTTTATAATTAGAAAAGACAATTACTTTTAAAAGAAACATTAACGTCTTATTTTCTTATAATAAGATAGCGATTAATAAATGAAAGCTAAGTAAATTATTAAAAAATATACCAAAATTAGAAATTAAATAAAATGGTAAATAATTAAAATTAAAATAGAATATAAGAGAGAATAATATTTTTAAAATATTTGTGAGAAATTAAAACATTAGAAGAAAGCCACCAGTGAAACATAAATAAATAAATAGAAAAGGATTTGGTCTAAAATATTTTTATAAATTTATGTTATTTTTGTTTGCAAAATAGTTGGATTAAAAATTTATGTTATTTTTGTTTGCAAAATAGTTGGAAGAAGACTGTTTCACAATGGTCACGTTGGTGTTTTTATTGTTAGTTTCGAATGCGTTATCTAGCTCTAAAAACACCGATAGGACCGAATGCGTTATAGATAATGTTCATTTTTCGATATCTTCCAGCCTACTAGAGAGTTTTTGCCTATGATCAGCGAGGTGCCGAATTGCTATATTAATTGAAAGATTGTTCCTTCATTAGATGATAAGAAAGCTAATATGTGTTTGATCATTTTTCAAGCAGATTTTTAAGACCCTCGTTGAAAATACAAATGATATCAAAGGTGCAAACGTAGAGAATCACAAGTTTTGTGATTCTCAAAACTTGTGATTCTCCAAACTTTTGAAGCAACACATTCTTTGTTTTTGGTTTTGGGATTATAAGTCTTTTATTTCTTTTGGGTCAAAGAAGTGTTGTACAAGTACGAGGTCCCCTCTTTTCTTTTTTTATGTTAATTTCGTCAATAAGATTGTTGGATCATCGTGTTGTCAATTACGAAACCAACAAAAACATGTATACAAAGAGTTGAACCATTTACCACATGCATCGTAGCCTAAGAGTTGTTTAACACAAAAAGGTATGAAGTTTTATACAATACATGCTGTATCATTCAAAAGTTTTAGTAAAGCACTTCAGTATTATAATTTTTTATATCTACCAGTTTGCAGCAAGTCTGGCTTTGATGAACAGCTCACCCACAACCAGCGAGAGGAAAACATTGAAGAGGTGACTTTTCATAGATAAAACAGTCGGCTGAAATATATTTTAGGATAATTATATATAATTTAGATTCTGAACAAAATGGAGTTCGATTCGAATCATGCAACCCCTGTCCTTACTGATTCTGCACCAACTAACAAGTCTAGACTTGGGATCTACTCCAGCCTTTTACCGTACCCCCAAGAACTAAAAATGTATACATAATCTTCCGAAACATTTTTCGATATTTTCGCAAAACCTAGTTCTATTGTTAGTTTCGAATGCGTTATCTAGCTCTAAAAACACCAACGTGACCATTGTGAAACAGTCTTCTTCCAACTATTTTGCGAACAAAAATAACATAAATTTATAAAAATATTTTAGACCAAATCCTTTTCTATTTATTTATTTATGTTTCACTGGTGGCTTTGTTCTAATGTTTTAATTTCTCACAAATATTTTAAAAATATTATTCTCTCTTATATTCTATTTTAATTTTAATTATATACCATTTTATTTAATTTCTAATTTTGATATATTTTTTAATAATTTACTTAGCTTTCATTTATTAATCGCTATCTTATTATAAGAAAATAAGACGTTAATGTTTCTTTTAAAAGTAATTGTCTTTTCTAATTATAAAAACTAAAGTAATATAAAAATGAAAAATAAAATTCAGATAAATTTTTTTTAGAACAAAATATGATCCACTTCCATAAATAATAGTGGGACCGGAAGTAGTTTTCTAGAATATCTTTAATAGTGGTCCAACTGTCCCTCTTTTGAAAATAAAAAACAATAAACATAAATATATATTTTATTTTTATTTTTTTGTGGGACCGGGATTAGGGGGGCTCGAGCCCCCCTAGCCCTCAAGTCCCTCCGCCACTGGATGTTCCACAGTCGACTGCTACTTGATCCACTAAGTTTCTGTTAGAATATTGTTAAGTTTGACATATAGAAGTTACGTGAAGTTATGGAAGTTGGAGAAGTTAATAGTTGGTAGTTATTTTTGTGTGACCCTTGCACGGCCGACTGTCTGAAATGTTGCTACAGCAGGAATTGCTGAAAAAAGTCTTGTATATCAGTATGGATATATATATAAAAGGTTAAACTTAAATAAATAAGTGTTTAAGCATCGTCTCTAAATTAATATTTGCTTTATCAGCCATTGGCCCATTGCTATGTAATTGGTTTGTTTTGTAATTCTGTCTCTACAAAGTGGGTTCCAATCTCATACACTTTCGTATTTGAAAAAAACGTGTGGTAAGAGATTATATTACCTAAATTTTTATGTGTTTTTAATAAGTCTGATTAGTATTTTTTTTTTTTAATTTTGTTATATAAAAAAAGGTGTTATAAAGTGAACTTGTGATCATTCACATATTTATAAGATTATAATTTAATATTAAAATGTTTTTAATTTTTTTTTTAATCACGTGGTATTTGTTAAGGTAGCGACCAAAGTTCCACATACCACATCGGTAAAACATGGGAAGGATCAATGGTATATAAGTGAGAACATATCTCACCTAGTATGAGGCTTTTTGGTAGTGGACCAATGTATTCTCTCCTGAAGCTTGAAACTGCTTAAAGACATCTAACACTTGGTCTTTTGTTTTCAAAGTGTAAGCCCAAACTTTCCTGGAATGATCATCAACAAAAGTAACAAAGTACAAACAACCACTAAGTGTTCTCGTTTTGAAAGGACCACAAACATCAGTATGTACCAAGTCAAGCAAACTTGGTTTTCTTGAAGGAGCCGAGCTCTTGAAAGATACTCTATTCTGCTTTCCAGCCAAACAATGTACGCATTTCTTTAAATGAGCTTTGTGTATCCCACGAATGTACTGTTTCTTTCTCAGAATATCTAATCCTTTTTCGCTAATGTGACTGGGTCTTTTATGCCACAAATCAACCATTGATTCATCATTAACAGCATTGATTTTCTCAGCAGACACCCTTGCAGACATGATGTAGAGGGCTGAATATTTTTGTCCTCTTGCCACAACCAACGAGCCCTTAGTAAGTTTCCACTGCCCATTCGCAAAAATACTGCAATAACCTTCATCATCTAGCTTCCCTGTAGAGATCAAATTCAATCGAAGATCGGGTATATGTTTAACACCCTTCAAAATCAATCTTGCACTCATGCTTGTTTCTAGATGAACATCACCAATACCAACCACTTGTTACTCAAGGCTTTTCTCCCTTCAGGTATCTTCACTAACTCAAATGTATGATTCTCATGAAGTGATTGCATCTCTTCATTCATCGCTTCAATCCATTGATTTTTACATACACCACTAATAGCCTCATCATAACACTCAGGCTCACCTGCATCGGTTAACAAAATATATTGATCAGAAGGATATCTAGTAGAGGGTTGTCTATCTCTAGTAGATCTCCGCGTTGGAACTTCGAATTGTTCAACATCTTCTTCATTCACTTGTTCATCCACGAAATCATTATCATGATCACCAGTATAAAAAATATGTGAACCTCTGGAAGCAGGTGAGTCACCATCCGAATTTTCTTGAACTTCTGTAGGAGTATGTGCAAGCGGAATATGCCCCAAATCTACCAAGTCATTCTGAGACATAGGCACTGAATTTTGACTCTTATCAATATCATGAACTATCTGATCTTCCATAAACACGGCATCTCTGCTCCTAATAAGTTGCTTATTAATTGGATCATGAATTCTGTAGCCGAACTCATCAAGACCATAACCAATGAATACACATTGTCTTGTCTTCGAATTGAGTTTAGATCTCTTATCTTTAGGAATATGCATATAAGCTTTGCACCCAAAGACACGCAAATGATCATAAGAAACATCTTTACCTGTCCAAACTCTATTTGGGATATCTCCATCTAAAGGTACAGAAGGACTAAGATTCAAGACATGTACCACTGTATTCAAAGCTTCGCCCCAAAAGTATTTAGGGAGTTGTAATTGTGAAAGAAGACATCTTACCCTTTCAATTAATGTTCGGTTTAGTCTCTCCGCTACGCCATTCAACTGAGGGGTCTTGGGAGGTGTCTTTTGATGCTGAATACCTTGCTGTCTACAATAATCATCAAAAGGACCAATGTATATTTCTTGTGATAAGAACAACTTCTTCAAGTCTCTGTCTCTAGTAATTCGAATGCCGAGAATCTGCTTTGCTGGACCTAAATCTTTCATTGCGAAAGACTTACTTAATTGTTTCTTCAAAGAATCAATCTCCAAAGTATTCTTCCCAACAATAAGCATATCATCCACATAAAGTAAAAGAACGATAAAATCGGCATTGAGAAAATTCTTCAGAAGTTTAATATGGACAAAGCTAAAGTGGTTAGCTCACCACTTTCCGGTCACTTCAAGTTAAGCAAGAAACAATGTCCTTCAACTAATGAAGAAAAGATAGACATGGCTAATATTCCATATGCATCTGCAGTTGGAAGTCTCATGTATGCCATGGTATGTACTCGTCATGACTTAGCTCATAGTGTTTGTGTTGTGAGCAGATTTTTGTCAAACCCAGGTAGAGAGCATTGGGAAGCCGTGAAATGGATTATGAGGTATCTACGAGGAACCTCTAATTTGAAGCTCAGTTTTGGGATGAGTAAACTTGAGGATTTATATGCTCGGAAGACAGGAAATAGTAAGTTACTTTTGTTCAAACAGTTGATGTATTTGAGGTATCAAGATGGATCACCTCTTACAGATCACTTGAATACCTTTCAAGGATTGATTAATCAGTTGGCTGCTATGGGTATCAAATTTGATGACGAGGTTTTGGCGTTATGGTTGCTTGGTTCGCTGCCAGACTCATGGGATACTTTCAGAATGTCTCTTTCTAATTCAGCTCCTGAAGGCAATATCTCAATGGCATTAGCTAAAAGTAGTATGTTGAATGAAGATATGAGAAGAAAAACAGTTGGCTTCTCTTCACATTCAGAAACTCTAGTCGTTGAGAAACGTGGTAGAAATGAAAATCGCGGTTGGAAAACTAGAGGTAAAAGTAGAAGCAAGAGTCGGAACAAGTCTAATAAATTTGCAGATTGGGAGTGCTACTACTGTCATGAGATCCGGCACATTAAGAAATTTTGTCATAAGTTGAGAAAGAAGAATAATTTTGGGAAATCTAACAATGGTAAAGAAGAAAAGAACAAGGAGAAAAATTATGATGAAAGTGGTGACGAGAAACATGTTGCTGCAGTTTCAAAGAGCTACTATGGATGAAGAAGTTCTTGAAAGAACTTGGATTTGAGCAACACAGGTATGTACTGTTATGTGATAATCAGAGTGATATTCATCTCGTGAAGAATTCGTCATTTCACTCAAACTCGAAACATATTGATGTGAGATATCATTGGATTCGAGATATTCTTGATGCTAAACTAATGGAGGTTGATAAAGTTCATACATATGATAATGGGTCTGACATGATGACAAAGGCTTTGCCTAGGGGAAAGCTTGAACATTGTAGATTGATCGCCGGGATGGCGAATCCTCCCACATAGTCATGAGGGGGAGATTTGTTGGGCTCTTCCTATGTGGGAGTCCAATTATCATATGGGCTAAGCCCAATTTGGATAACACATAGGATTTTGGTTTATGTATAAATATATATTTATACAGTGTCTTTCTGAGATGAGCATCATATTCTATAGTGCAGTTGTTGAGAGAAAAAGGTGATTCGAGGCGGAACTTTGTGCTTTCAATCGGACTGTCTCCGGTTATCCGATCGGCTTCAATTTTGGTGAGAAGGCTCGTCTACTTGTCCTCTACCATCTGTCCAGAGGGTTTTTGATTTGGAGTCATCTAAGTGTATTTTTCGATCATCTTATTCTAACTGCGTTTTGGGGATATTTCAGTGAGTTTTCTGATTTCGGTTCATTATTCTTCGAATTGAGTTTAGATCTCTCATCTTTAGGAATATGCACATAAGCTTTGCATCCAAAGACACGCAAATGATCATAAGAAACATCTTTACCTGTCCAAACTCTATTTGGGATATCTCCATCTAAAGGTACAGAAGGACTAAGATTCAAGACATGTACCACTGTATTCAAAGCTTCGCCCCAAAAGTATTTAGGGAGTTGTGATTGTGAAAGAAGACATCTTACCCTTTCAATTAATTTTCGGTTTAGTCTCTCCGCTACGCCATTCAACTGAGGGGTCTTGGGAGGTGTCTTTTGATGCCGAATACCTTGCTGTCTACAATAATCATCAAAAGGACCAATGTATTTTTCTTGTGATAAGAACAACTTCTTCAAGTCTCTGTCTCTAGTAATTCGAATGCCGAGAATCTGCTTTGCTGGACCTAAATCTTTCATTGCGAAAGACTTACTTAACTGTTTCTTCAAAGAATCAATCCGCGAAGTATTCTTCCCAACAATAAGCATATCATCCACATAAAGTAAAAGAACGATAAAATCTGCATCAGAAAATTTCTTCACAAATACACAATTATCAGAAGAAGTCTTCTTGTAATCCTGCTCCCCCATAATGGATATAAATAACATCCTTTTTTATATAAACTTCATCCTTTTTAGTTTGGTTTTCTTATTCCGTATCTTTCTTTTTTTATTACTAATCAATGATTTTTATTAAATTGTTTACGAGTTAGTTTTTAAAAAGTTAAAAAAAAAATATCGAAATGAAATAGTGAACTATAAATATAAGTAAATAACTAAAATTTTATCTTTTGTATGGTTTATTTATTTTCGATTTAAAAATTTATTCAGAATCAAATTGACAAAAACTTCAAAAAATTATTCATAAAACCCAAAAAAAAACTTCTGCAAAATTAGAAAATTTTTGTCCAATATGAAGCTTTATACTTTCTCTTCATATTTATAGAAAAAAGATGTGTGAAATAAGCATTTTAGACTCACAGTACTAATTTGTTCCCACGAAGATATGAAAATTAGTGACACTAACCGTCCTAACATCCATATTGGCATGTACTATATGATAAGTAGTGACACCAACGTTTGACATTCGTATTCTAGTACTATTTCTTACCAATTCCCCAAATATGCTCAGATCAATCGTGTTTTACAACGATTCAGGTTGTCTCATCTATTTAGATTATTCTCATAATATCAAGTTCACTTTCACCCACCAACATATAAGTATCTTTATAAGGTTTAGCATGTAAAGTCAATGCTTGTAAGTTCCAGGTAATAATGTTACACTTAGGTTTTATCGGAAAAAAATTTGTCTCTAAATCCAAACAAATAAAGTTATTGCCCTTCCGTAGCTAAATCCATGCACCTATACTCAAGAGACAATGTTCCTATTATTTATGTTTCAACACTTTATTATACATGGAAGGTTAGATAAAATTTCTATTTTTAAATTTAACGGCTAAAAATTATGGTTAGTCATTGGAATTGGTCACTTGTCCCAAAATAGTCACTGGTGTTTCACTTCTGAAACAAAAAATCAAAAAAACATTAGGTGAAGCTATTTTCTCCATCAAATTTTTTATTTCCCCCATAAATAAATAAAAACTCCACTTTGTTATTTCCTTTATAAAGGAAATAACATATTTAACCTTTTTTATTTTATCCCAAAACTCATTCATTCTCCAGCAACTCCATCGACTTCTACTACCATCTCAACTATCTCCCACCCCATCTCAACTATCTCCCACCCTATTAACTTCTGCACACCCAACCAGCCTTATTAGCTTCTCACCATCAAGCATCCATAAACTCTAACCCTAGCCTACCCACTATAAAACGGTCTCCTCTTCAGATTTCTCTATTTGGGATATCTCCATCTAAAGGTACAGAAGGACTAAGATTCAAGACATGTACCACTGTATTCAAAGCTTCGCCCCAAAAGTATTTAGGGAGTTGTGATTGTGAAAGAAGACATCTTACCCTTTCAATTAATTTTCGGTTTAGTCTATCCGCTACGCCATTCAACTGAGGGGTCTTGGGAGGTGTCTTTTGATGCCGAATACCTTGCTGTCTACAATAATCATCAAAAGGACCAATGTATTTTTCTTGTGATAAGAACAACTTCTTCAAGTCTCTGTCTCTAGTAATTCGAATGCCGAGAATCTGCTTTGCTGGACCTAAATCTTTCATTGCGAAAGACTTACTTAACTGTTTCTTCAAAGAATCAATCCGCGAAGTATTCTTCCCAACAATAAGCATATCATCCACATAAAGTAAAAGAACGATAAAATCTGCATCAGAAAATTTCTTCACAAATACACAATTATCAGAAGAAGTCTTCTTGTAATCCTGCTCCCCCATAATGGATATAAATAACATCCTTTTTATATAAACTTCATCCTTTTTAGTTTGGTTTTCTTATTCCGTATCTTTCTTTTTTTTATTACTAATCAATGATTTTTTTTAAATTGTTTACGAGTTAGTTTTTAAAAAGTTAAAAAAAATATCGAAATGAAATAGTGAACTATAAATATAAGTAAATAACTAAAATTTTATCTTTTGTATGGTTTATTTATTTTCGATTTAAAAATTTATTCAGAATCAAATTGACAAAAACTTCAAAAAATTATTCATAAAACCCAAAAAAAAACTTCTGCAAAATTAGAAAAATATGTGAATAACATCTCCAAAATCAGAAAAATATGTGAATAACATCTCCAAAATCAGAAATTTTATAGATAAAGTATTTTTGTAAGTGTAATTCCTTCGTAAAATCAAAAACTTATATTCAAATTTGTATGTTCTTTTATGATTAATTTAAATTTTATAAATATTTTTTATACTTTTTCATGGTTCTTAGATTTAAAGAATTTGTTCTACCTTATCCCATAACCTGGTTTAAAAAAAAATATGCATTCAAAGAATTAGATTTATCAAATAAGCAGTGAATAATAGATTTTGCTCGGTGGATTCATATTTATGGACATTTTTATTATATTAAGTTGAACCGTGAAAGATATATTTTATTTAATATATCATGGTTTGTTTAAATATATTTAACAAAAGTTGGTCAATTAATTACATGGTATAGATTTTTTTTTAAAGATCATCAAACTATTGATTTCGAAACTTAAACACTCATCTGCAGTGTTGGCGGAAAATATAAAAACAACACTCTCTTTAAAACAAACAAACAACTTTGATATTGATAGAAAAGGAGAAATATTACAAGACACTCTTAAACCTCACACAAGAAGAGAAAATAATTTTCTAACACTTAAGAGAGCATTCTTGTCTCTCTTTTCTCTCACTCTAATTTTCTCTCTAACTTTGATTCTTGGTGTGTTTGTGTGATAAACTAGATGGTGGGAGAGCTCCACTATTTATAGGAATATAGTGGAGACAAAGATCCACCATCCAAGAGGCTTTTGGATACTAACACACTCAACATCAATACTACACTCAAAGTTAAGGTGTTTCTTACACTCAATCTAAAAGTGTGTCTTGCACTCAACCTAAACAACTAAATATTAATTTAAATGTTTCTAGAATATTCTTTCTAGATGGGTCTTATTAAATGGGTTGGACACTTTTAGTGGGTTGGGCCCTTTAAGTGGATCAAGTTTATGATCCAACACTCCCCCTTAAACTTGATCCCGTGACCCCTAGTAGTTTCCTTAATCGTTTGAAGTCTTCGCTTTTCAGTGGCTTGGTGAAAATATCAGCAACTTGATCTTGTGTCTTCACATATTCAACTTGCACATCCTTTCTTGAAATACACTCCCTTATGTAGTGGTAGCGGACATCTATATGCTTGCTTCGATCATGGAATACTGGATTCTTGGCTAAGGCAATGGCTGACTTATTGTCGACATACACTTTAGTTGGCTCATTCTGTGTTAGGTCTATCTCCTTCAATAGATTTCTAAGCCAAATCGCATGACTAACACATGTAGTAGGAGCAACGTATTCCGCCTCACAAGTGGACAACGTGACAATCGGTTGTTTCTTTGACATCCACGTGAAAGCAATTTTTCCCATAAAGAATACAAATCCAGTTGTACTCCTTCGATTGTCTATGTATCCACCCCAATCACTATCGCTATACCCAACAAGTTTGTAATTATTAGAAATGGAATAGAGTAATCCAAAATCAATTGTACCTTTTAGATAGCGAAGGATTCTCTTTGCAGCTTTGAAATGAGTTGTTGTTGGATATTCCATGTAGCGGCTAACCAATCCAACTGCGTGAAGAATATCTGGTCTCGCGCAAGTTAGATAGCGTAGACTTCCTACCAAACTTTTGAATAATGTCGGATCTACATTTTCACCTTCTTCATGCTTGGACATTTTGACTCCAAACTCCATGGGTGTGCTTATTGGGCTACAATTCTCCATCTTAAACTTCTTCAGGATATCTTTAGCATAGCTTTCTTGTGAGATGAAAATTCCATCTTTTTGTTGCTTAACTTCAATGCCAAGGTAGTACGCCATGAGCCCCAAGTCTGTCATCTCAAATTCCTTCGTCATTACTTCCTTGAATTTATTGAACATACTTGGGCTGCTTCCTGTGAAGATCAAATCGTCCACGTAGAGACACACGATCAAAATATCTCCATCTTTGATCTTGGTGTATAGAGCGTGCTCGTAAGGACATTTGTTGAAGCCGTTCTCTTGGAAATACTTGTCGATTCTACTGTTCCATGCCCTTGGTGCTTGTTTTAGTCCGTAAAGAGCCTTCTTTAGCTTCAACACCTTGTCTTCGTGGCCTTTGACCTCATAGCCTAATGGTTGTTGAATGTAGACTTCTTCTTCAAGGACGCCATTT
Organism: Limnanthes douglasii subsp. nivea; assembly: GCA_036936605.1. NCBI lineage: Eukaryota > Viridiplantae > Streptophyta > Magnoliopsida > Brassicales > Limnanthaceae > Limnanthes > Limnanthes douglasii. Next base: position 230,134,426 of record JAUPFV010000005.1, on the reverse strand, counting down.
AGAAATGCTGACTTTACATCCATTTGTTGTATCTTCCACTTGTTTTGAGCTGCCAAAGAAATTATTAGTCTAATAGTTTCCAATCGGGCAACGGGGGCGAATACCTCATCATAGTCAATTCCCGCCTTTTGACTATAGCCTTTTGCAACAAGCCTCGGTTTGTGTTTTTCAATCTCCCCCTTAGCATTTCTCTTGGTTTTGTATAACCATCTGACGCCTATTGTCTTGCACCCTTTGGGAAGTGAGGTGAGTTCCCATGTGTCATTCTTCTCGATGGCTCTAATTTCTTCATCCATCGCGTCTCTCAATTGTTTCTCTTGTGCAGCTTCTTGAAATGTTACTGGCTCACAGTCAGCAAAGAGACAAAAGAGTGTAATGTTATCAATTGGTTCGGTTACCTCATAAAGATCACTAAGGCTTCTTGTACGTTCCACTACTCTCTCATTTTGACTACCATTTGACGATGATGAAGGTGGCGAGTCTCCATGAGTAGTTGTTATTGGTGAGGCATGTTGGGTAGAAACATCTTCTGATTGCTCATTTGGTGTCTTCTCATCTTCTTCAATTTGGGGGAAAAATGTGAACTCATTTGTATGAGACCCAAAATCCCATTCGCCTTCTTCATCAACTATCACGTCTCGACTTATCACAACCTTCTTGTTGTTTGGGTTGTATAACTTGTAGCTTTTGGAACTTGAGTCGTAACCGATGAAGATAAAACTTTTGCTTTTATCATCGAGTTTGGTTCGTTGTTCGTCTGGTACATGGACATGAGCTACGCTTCCAAATACTCTCAAGTGGGAAATTCCGGGCTTTCTTCCACTCCACGCTTCTTGTGGTGTCTTTCCCCAAACACTTCTTGTTGGAGATCGGTTGGACAAGTAAACCGCACATGCCACTGCTTCCGCCCAAAAATCCTTAGGCAGTTTCTTGCTTTTAAGCATGCTTCGCGCCATATCAAGGATTGTTCTGTTCTTCCTTTCTGCCACACCATTTTGTTGAGGAGATCTAGGAACTGTCAAGCGGCGACGAATTCCATGTGCTTCACAAAACTCCATAAATTCATTGGATGTGAACTCCCCTCCTCGGTCAGATCTCATGGCTTTGATCTTATTTCTGCTTTCTTTTTCCACAAATGCTTTGAACTTCTTAAATATTCCAAAGACTTCGGATTTCTGTTTCAAGAAATATACCCAAGTTTTTCTTGAAAAATCATCAATGAAGAGAAGGAAGTAGTTACTTTTACCTAAAGAGCTCGGCTTGATTGGACCACACACATCGGTATGAATAAGCTCGAGAGGTTTATTGGCTCTTGACTCTGACTCCTTTGGAAAGCTTTTTCTGAATTGCTTTCCAAGTAAACATCCTTCGCATAGTTGGTCAGGATGATTGATACATGGTAACCCTCTCACCATTTCCTTCTTTGTCAATAACTCTAAACTTGAAAAGTTTAGATGCCCAAATCGAACATGCCATAGCCACGACGAATCTTTGTAACACGCCTTAAGACACTTTGCAACATCATTTTGAATATTCAAAGGAAACATTCTATTCTTTGACATTTGAACTTTAGCAATTAAATCCCCTTTTGCATCTCTCATAAAAAGACTATAATTTTTCATATGAATATCATAGCCTTTTTCTAGAAGTTGTCCCAAGCTTAAGATGTTGTTTTTCATGCTAGGTACGTAATAAACATTTGAGATCATTTGGTGACTACCATCTTTTGCACGAATAAGAATGTTACCTTTTCCTTTCACCGATATTTTGCTATCATCTCCAAAAGAGATATTTCCACTCACGGCTTCATTGATCTCTACGAACATGCTTCTTTTCCCACACATATGATTGCTTGCACCGGTGTCAAGATACCAAGTATTTTCTTGGCCTTCATTAGTGGTTTTGTATGTTAGTAGTAACATATCTTTCTCCTCCGTCTTCTCTTCCACATAGTTGGCCTTCTCCTCAACTCTATTGTTGGGGCCTCTACATTCTGAAGCATAATGTCCAAATCTTTGACATTTATAGCATTGGATTTGAGATTTATCATACCTCCAGTTCGGATTTCTTCTTCCACGACCTCGTGTTGAGCTTTCTCGTTTCTCGTAGTTGTAGTTGGAATTATTGTTGTTGTAATTCCAGCTACGTCCACTGCCATGATAACCACCTCGTCCGCGGCATCTGCCTCTGCCTCGGCTACGTTGGTTTCTATCATCTCCTTGATTTGCATGCATGTCCTTCAATTCTACTTTGAGGAGTTGCTCGGTGATCTCTTGCTTCTTCTTGTGTTTTTCTTCGTAGGCTTGTAATGATCCTTGGAGTTCTTCAATCATCATCTTCTCCAAGTCTTTAGTTTCCTCAATCGTCACGACGATGTGCTCAAATTTGGGATCCAACGAGCGGAGTATTTTTTCGATTACTCTCACATCTTCTAAGTTCTCGCCATTTCTTTTTAATTGATTAGAAACGGTTGCTACTCTTGAAAAATATTCCGAAATAGATTCGGACGCTTTCATATGTAAAGATTCAAATTCACCTCTTAATGTTTGGAGACGTACCTTTTTCACCTTTTCGACTCATTTGTAAGAGATTTGTAATTTCTCCCACGCTTGCTTGGCGGAAGATGCGCTTGAAATTTTTTCGAAGCCATCATCATCTAATGCTTGATAGATAAGGAAGAGAGCTTTTTTGTCTCTCTTTCTTGAATCCTTCAACGTTGTTTTCTCCTCTTGAGTAAGGCTTGCTTCCTCTTCGGGTTCGTCAAAACCTTTGTCGACGGCATCCCACACATCATGTGCTCCAAGGAGAGCTTTCATCTTGATACTCCAATTGTCGTAGTTGTTATTGTTGAGTGTTGGAACTTGGAAGGATGATACACCATTTGCCATATTTTTTAAATATGTTGAATATTTAAAAACAAAATTTCCAATATGTTGAAAATTTAAAAACAAAATTTTGGAAAGAGCTTGTGGCTCTGATACCACTTTGTTGGCGGAAAATATAAAAACAACACTCTCTTTAAAACAAACAAACAACTTTGATATTGATAGAAAAGGAGAAATATTACAAGACACTCTTAAACCTCACACAAGAAGAGAAAATAATTTTCTAACACTCAAGAGAGCATTCTTGTCTCTCTTTTCTCTCACTCTAATTTTCTCTCTAACTTTGATTCTTGGTGTGTTTGTGTGATACACTAGATGGTGGGAGAGCTCCACTATTTATAGGAATATAGTGGAGACAAAGATCCACCATCCAAGAGGCTTTTGGATACTAACACACTCAACATCAATACTACACTCAAAGTTAAGGTGTTTCTTACACTCAATCTAAAAGTGTGTCTTGCACTCAACCTAAACAACTGAATATTAATTAAAATGTTTCTAGAATATTCTTTCTAGATGGGTCTTATTAAATGGGTTGGACACTTTTAGTGGGTTGGGCCCTTTAAGTGGATCAAGTTTATGATCCAACATGCAGTGCATTCATCTACCCTTTCACAAGACTTTGTGCTTGTTGAAGATGAACTACTCCAGCACTATACATATTTATTTTTGGTTCTTCAGCAATCATACGTGGTCATCCCATTAAAACTCCGATGGTTGTCTTGATAACTCTTAAAATCCTTTATTATCGTTCCTCTTATAGCTCAGAGCTTCTCGAGCAATTTTGTGCTTAATTTTGCTGCCTTTCATGGTAATTACCTCACTCTCACACCCTTTGTTCTGTTCGAACCCTTCGAAGCCTTTAACAACGATTATATTTCTAGTTTCTTTCGTTTAAATGAACCCATTGTCGGTTACGGGTTATATATTTTGTCGCTCGATAACCAAAGCGTGCTTATGTGCATTCCATTTTATTCCATTTTATGATCTCTATGACGTTACCTTCTCCAACAAGACTGTTAAAATCTCAATGCCCCTTTCCAGTCTCATAAATAAAAAATTGTACCATTAATTATTATTTTCTTTCACCTTATTACAAGATCCTCACAGATTTCTTATTGTCTCACACGAAAATCGCACTGATTTTCTACTTTCTCTTACACACTATTTATTTTCCTTCATCGACACCCCACACAAGCTTTTTGTCGTCATTTCTCTTTAAATAATTAACTAAACATTTCACTACTTCTTCACATGTCTAAAAGTTCATAAAAAAAGACTATTTATTATTTTCTGCACTTTTAACAACCTGTTCATTATAATAAACATTAGAAAGAGTAAGCCAAAAGGCAAAGACTCAAACACCTCCAAACATTTTGGTCCCAAAAAGAATACCACTCTTCATTTCAATACTCGGGACAAGACCAACATGCCCAACGATGATCTCATCGTGATGATCTCTTCATTCTTTCAACATGGCTCATGCGGCACATATCTATAGTTAGATTTAGCATATAGAGAGAGTGTTTTAGGATTGAACTATTTCCATTCAAGAATCAAGAACAGTCAATTACATTTTATAGGCTGTTTACTAACAATAAGTTGTTAGGTAGTTAGTCATGTAATTCTGTTACACATATTCTTGTTACATTTATTAATAGAGTAACACATAGTCCATTTGACTTGATAATGTGAGATAAATCTTGGACCAGCAACACAACCCAAAAGGCCACACTTAAAAGCATTAGTTGGACTTCATCATTAGCTATTGGGCTTCAGCAAATAATGCGGCCCAATACCAAAACCAAATCACATGATCTGAATCGGCTTAGGGTTCAGACATTGAACCTAAGCCTCTTTCTTCTTCCTCTTCTCTTCTTTCTTTAGTTTCCTTTATTTCTTCTTCCTCACTCAAAGTCTGTATCGGTGCAGTCCTTGAAGCTTTACCATTACCATGCTTCAAGGGCTTGCTTTCTTTCACATCCCCCCTTAAACGAAGGGGTGATAGCAGAAGTCCGAGTTTGTCTCTCAGAAACTGAAATCGGTGATGTGTTAAGGGTTTCGTGAGACAGTCGGCTAATTGGTCATGAGAGGGAACAAATCTGACCTGAAGCAAACCCTTCAACACCTGATCCCGAACAAAGTGCACATCAATTTCTATGTGCTTTGTTCGGGCATGAAACACCGGGTTGGAGGCGAGAGAGCTCGCTCCCAAGTTATCACACCAGATAACAGAGGGAGTCTCGATTGGGAATCGAATTTCAGTTAGAACGGAGCGAAGCCACATTAACTCTGCTGAAAGATTTGCCAAAGCTCGATACTCCGACTCAGTGGAGGATCGAGCAACCACATTCTGCTTCTTTGAAGACCAGGAGATTAGGGAATCTCCTAAGTACACGTAATAGGCACCAACGCTCCTTCGATCATCAGACGACGAAGCCCAGTCAGCATCTGAAAACCCTTGCAGTTGAAAGTTGAAGGTTGGTTTGATGTGCAGTCTTATCCAAGACGATCCAGATAAGTACCTTAATACTCTTTTTAAGTTTTGCCAGTGTATAATAGTTGGGGCTTGCTGATATTGACTGAGCTTATTAACAGCAAAGGCAATATCAGGCCTCGTGTGTGTTAGGTATTGTAATGCACCTAACAAACTGCGATACTGTGTAGGATCAGCAAGAGGAGCACCAGACGTGCTGGAAATATGAACCCCAACAGCCATTGGAGTAGGACACGGCTTGGCTAGAAAGAGACCCTGAGAGCTCAGTAAGTTCTTAATATAATGTTGCTGTGTTAGGTAGAAACCAGTATGATCACGATGAACTTCTATTCCAAGGAATAGATGGAGTGGTCCAATGTCTTTTAGAGAGAAGACAATGTTGAGTTTATGAATAAACTCCTTCAAACATTCCGTGTGATTGCCTGTTACAATTATATCGTCTACATAGACCAAAATAAGTAGAACAACAGTTTTAGAGACCAAATAGAATAGAGAACAATCAGATTTAGAGTTAGTAAATCCCCAGTGAATGAGTGTGTCCCTCAGTCTAGAATACCAGGCCCTTGGGGCTTGTTTAAGACCATACAAGGCCTTATGTAGCTTACACACATGTGTAGGCTTCTGAGGATCTTGAAAACCCTGTGGTTGAACCATATACACATCCTCAGTCAAATAGTCATTGAGAAAGGCATTATTAATGTCCAGTTGCCTAACTTCCCAATCTTTAGAAACTGCTAGGGCTAGAACTAGTCTAACAGTAGAGGGCTTTATCACAGGACTAAATGTTTCAGAATAGTCAATGCCAGGGGTTTGATGAAACCCCTTGGCTACAAGTCTGGCCTTGTACCTTTGAACAGACCCATCTCTGTTATGTTTCACCTTGTACACCCATTTACAGCCCATAACGTTTAGATTAGGATTGCAAGGAACCAAAGACCAAGTCTTATTGACCATCAGAGCTTCATACTCTGCTTCCATAGCTTTTACCCAATGAGAACATTTAACAGCTTTAGAGTAAGTGCTTGGTTCAAAAGTATCCATATTAGTTTTAGCCACAGAGCCAATATAAGGATTTTTAGGTACTCTAGTTCCATCCTGGTTTCTGGTTATCATATGATGAGAAGAAGGTTTAGGAAGTGGACTTACTAATGTATCAGTAGACTCAAAAGGTAGACAGATAGAGATTTTAGGACATGGATGGTTCAAATGATTTATATGAGTCTCAATAGTGTTTAGTTGGTCAGGAGAATGGCTAGAGGCTTGAATATGATTAGGGTTAGATGTAGATGAATCAGACTTAGTTTGAGACTCAGTAGAACTGTTATGTATAGTATGAGTAGAATTATGAACAGGGGATAGAGTTGTACCTTGTGAATTCCTAGTTTGCAGAGTAGCATCATCTTCAGGAGTACTGAGAGAAGTAGTAGGTGTCACAGAATGTTCATAGTTCAAAAAAACCTGAGATAGATTAGGTAGACAAGAATCCAAGAACACTTTAGTAGAAGACTCAGGAATAGTAGTGTGAAGAAACTGATGTTCAAAAGGGAAATCAGTTTCATTAAAAATGACATTCTTTGAAATGTAAACCCTGCCTTTAGGACTAAGACACACATATCCCTTGTGAAACTGACTGACCCCCAAGAACACACATTTAATTGTATGAAACTGGAATTTGTGTGATTGATAAGACCTGAGGCATGGAAAGCAGGCACACCCAAAAGTTTTCAAGGTTAGATAGTTAGGTTTTTTGTGATATAAGACTTCAAAAGGAGAACTGTTTGATAGAACTGGTGTAGGTAGCCTATTGATAAGGTAGACAGATGTTTCAAAGGCTTGAACCCAAAACCTATAGGGTAAACTAGCTTGTGATAAAAGAGTCAGACCAGTCTCTACTATATGCCTATGTTTACGTTCAGCTCTGCCATTCTGAGTTGAAGTATGAGGGCAGGATTTCCTAACAATGAACCCTTGTTCTTTGGCCATAGTGGCATAGGCAGAAATTCTCCTCCACCATCACACTGAATAACTTTGATATTTCTTTCAAACTGTTTTTCAACCAGATTTTTGAATTGTTTGAATGTACTAATCACTTCACTCTTTTGTTTGACAGGATACAGCCAGGTATACCTGGTATGGTCATCCACAAAGATCACATAATATTTGTGACCTTGAGTGGATGCCACAGGGGAGGTACCCCATACATCTGTATGTATGAGATCCAAGACATTGCTGGCATGAGACTGAGACAAGGAAGATGGCAAGACATGGGACTTTCCAAACTGGCAAGCTTCACAAAAGGTAAGTTTTTCTTTCATAATAGAAGAGAGATTGCACTGTTTTAGAACTGAATTAAGCACATGTAAGGATGGATGGCCAATGCCATCCATCTTTTAGGGAATTAGACAAAGAAACAGACAAGATTTTAGGTAGTGATACACTGGAAGATAGAGACTTGTGTTTGACACTGATAGGAGATTCCCCAGTAGCTTGTGACCTAGAAACATCCTTCAACCTGTATAGACCTCCCTCAGTAGTCCCTTTGAGAAGTACTGTCCCTGTTAACTTGTCCTTCACAAGACAAAACCCATGATGAAACTCAATAAACACATTATTATGACTAGTGAGTTGAGAGACAGATAGTAGGTTCTTATTGATCAAAGGTACATGTAAGATATTTTTGAGAGAGATAGAAGTATGGTTAAGGGATTGTAGACTAGAGCACCCTACATTATGTATAGGCAGCCTGTGACCATTACCAACAAGAATACTTTTATTACCTGTATATTCAGCCTTCTGAGTTAACATGTTAGGATTGCCTGTGACATGGTGACTAGCACCACTGTCAGCATACCAGGCAGACTCACCAGTAGAATCTTGAGTGGCGACATAGGCTGCATGATCACTGTCCCCCTTAGGTTGTTCAGAAGACGATGATCCCATAACAGATGGATCATCCCTATAGTAGCACACTGGTGCAGCATGTCCATATCTGTTACAGATCTGGCATGTAGGCTTGTTTTGAGAGAAGCGTCCACCTCTCCCTCTATAGTAGCTGTTTTTTCCCCTTGAATAGCTTGAATTGTTCCTTCCTCTGTTGTTCTTGTATGAATTTTTATACTGACCAGAGTAGTTCTTTTGATTCCCATTGTTGTTTTGAGTTTTGTAGTCTGTTTTCTGAGTTACATTGGCTGTAGCTAGGCTTAAGGTAGACAAATTGTTTTGAATGCTTTCTAGCTGATCTAGCCTACTCTCAAACGTGAGTAGACTAGTTTGAAGGTCTAGCCACCCCATAGAATCCTTGTCAGTTAGACTGACCACAATAGGAGTATATTCTGAGTCCAAGCCAGCAAGAACCTGAGTTATTAGATCTTCAACTGAAACTCCACAGCCAGCTAGTACCAAATTATCAGCAATATTTTTCATTTTGCTTAGGTATTCAGTCATAGTCAAGCTGCCTTTTCTTGTTCTCTGAAATTCAGACTTATAGTATGTTATTCTGGCTCTTGTGTGTGAGCCAGAAAGTTTGCTAGCTGCATCCCACAGCTCTTTTGAGGTGCTCTCTTCCATTAGTTGAGCAGCAACCTCTGTACTCATGGTAGAGTACAACCAGCCAAGGAGTAGCTGGTCCTTGGCAGTCCAGTCCTCATAGTCTGGATTACCAACAATATTACCTTCAGAATCGTTGACAAGTTTAGGAGGACAGGGTTTATCCCCTGTAACAAAGCCATCTAGCTTATTACCTTTGATGATAGGCAACACTATAGTCTTCCACAGCAAGTAGTTGCTTCTATCTAGCCTTATCTGACTACTGTTGTTCATTGTTTGCAGGTGTACACTCTTGGCAGCACCAGAGAGATTGCTGGGAAATACTGAGCCAAGGGACTCATTGCTATGGGTAGGAGAATCAGAGTTTGCCATTGAAGGTCTGCAATGGCTCTGATACCAAGTTAGATTTAGAATATAGAGAGAGAGTTTTAGGATTGAACTATTTCCATTCAAGAATCAAGAACAGTCAATTACATTTTATAGGTTGTTTACTAACAATAAGTTGTTAGGTAGTTAGTCATGTAATTCTATTACACATATTCTTGTTACATTTATTAATAGAGTAACACTTAGTCCATTTGACTTGATAATGTGAGATAAATCTTGGACCAGCAACACAACCCAAAAGGCCACATTTAAAAGCATTAGTTGGACTTCACCATTAGCTATTGGGCTTCAGCAAATAATCCGGCCCAATACCAAAACCAAATCACATGACCCGAATCGGCTTAGGGTTCAGACATTGAACCTAAGCCTCTTTCTTCTTCCTCTTCTCTTCTTTCTCTAGTTTCCTTTCTTTCTTCTTCCTCACTCAAAGTCTGTATCGATGCAGTCCTTGAAGCTTTACCATTACCACGCTTCAAGGGCTTGCTTTCTTTCACATCTATAAATTGAAACCAGTCCATCGATAAGCTCTGCTTAATCCTCTATAAGCAGGTATATATTTGTCAATACCATCCATCGTGTTACCATACATGGGCTCCTCTTTACTGTGTAATGTGTATGATGGTTCCCCACCTTTCTTAAATCTTAACATACATTCGCAAGATCGTCCATGTAGACATTTTTTTAAGGAAGTGCGCAGCCAGATGGAGAATTAATCTAGATCCAGTCAGTTCTCTCACCTAAAGTAACATGGAAGTTGATAATGCTGTTGAGGATGACGAAAATTCCTATGAAGTTGACTTTGGCACTCTAAACACAAAGTTCGAGAGGCTCACTACCATTTTCTTGAAGGATTTTTCCCTTTACCAGTCAGATTGTCTCTCCAGTGGCTTTCATAAATGCGGGAACATCAATCACGCGCATTTGCCTGCTCTCAGAATCTGTAATTTTAGCATTTCACCTCATGTTGTCATCAACAGTGCACCTAAAAACCTTTATCAAGCATCTTGTACTCTTTCTAATTTCCTATGCCAAAACATTAAACTACCCAAGACTTTCGACAGCCCCACCGAAGCCATCGCCACGTCTACGGTGCACGCAAATCCATTGTCGACGTGTCTTGAAGCCCCTTATGCAAGACCCAACCCCTAACCTGAAGCCTATATCAACAAAAACTAGCACAAACTCAAACCATTTCCACATAGAAGACGTATTTAACAACTACATCAAGGAAAATAACTCGCCCATGTCATATATATTGTGCCCCACCTGCATTAACTTTAAGTCAGCAAGTTTCATTAGTGGAAATCTTACTGAACTCCCTTCGACTCCCAAGCATCCCACTATATCTCCCTCACACTAACAACTCATAAATTATTTATACCTTATGTACTAACGTTCCCCTAAGACTTGCTTACTTTTGTTAGACCCTTGCTCTCTCTTAGAAACTTGCCAGCCACTACATTCCATCAATCATTCCATGGTCAAATAAACAGAGGTAAATTCATCAATAGATCTAAAGATAATATGGGTTACATATCTTCCTAGACCTTATCTTCAAGACCTGTTATTAGAGACAACATTACGATATGCAACAGTTCTCACTTTAAGCAAGTTATACAACATTGCAACCTATTTTTCCTTCCATCAATATCCATGTCCTCAAATATTTTCCAACAAAATATACCCACAACTATACCCCTTAAAGCTACGCTAGTGTGGTAGCTACTCTATAAGATAATCGGTATACTATGATGGTCCAAAAGGTCAAGTACCTACATGTCAAAGAAATTGTTCTCATAATCCCCCTCGTGCTATTTATACAGACATAATTAATTGGGAAAAATACTTATCATGGTATTTTTTTGGAAGGAAGCCAACCTCATATCATGTTCAAGCGATAGCTTCAAGAATATAGAGCATGTATGATCTCTAGAAATGTAAGGTAACCCAAATAGATCATTTTTTTTCTATAGCTGATAATGTCACTAATATGCTCGAACTGGCATGTTGGTTATTAAATAATCACCTTATTATGCTCAAAAAGTGGGAGCATATGGCTTCCACGCTGAAATACCCCTTGAAGTCAATACATTTTTAAGTCAAATTTCATAGCCTCCGCCACAAGCTCTGGTGAGTGTGGTCTTAGACTGCTTGAAAGCTTCTTTGGAACTCTCATCGACATAGAAACTCAAACTGCCAATAGAGTCCGCTTAAGCTTTGCAAGAATCTGTATTGTGATAAATGCCGCAGACGAGTTCTCTGACTTTTTGGAAACCAAGTTCATGTCCATTATCTGCACCAATTGCAATATATTTGGCTACGTTACTTGAAGCTACACCATTTCTACTGCCACACATCATTCTAATAACTCTCATGTTATTACTCATCACATCAGCATGGAAAGAAGCCTCTGGTCAAAGGAAATTCCTCCCACTAACTTATCTCTCCTAGTGACAGTGACCACTACCATGCTCATATTATGATGCACTACTTGAAATTCTTAGTAATGAGAAAGACGAAGATCCAACATCTATGATCGAGATCACCAGGACCCAGGAGGACATCATTGCTTTTGTACATAGTTTTTCTGATCAGCCTGAAATGGGTCATATGGCGATTGAACTCAACTCGTCCCTCCTTAATTCCAAGATGTATGATAATGCACTAGTTAACCCAGAACAGCTAGAGGACAACATGGTCATCAGCTAATATTCTTTGAAAGTTTTACTTTAATCTTTATTGTATGATCCTCTCATTATGGGATGTAATGGGTCTAAATGACTCCGTAAGACACAAAGATTTATATGAATATGTTTTTTTCGAATCAACTTACTCTGATCTATTTACTTGAAATAAAAGTAAAAAAATGTTGGATAAACATTGAACTTGAACACGTGTTTATATTAGTTATTAAAATAGTTAGTAAGATAAGATCAAACCGTTAGTTATTTGTCTATATAAGAGACAGAACCGTGTACATTGATCTTTGAAATGAGAAGTTAACATTTCTAAAAAAAAAATATAAACACGTGTTAAGTTCAATGTTAAGAGGGAGAATGTTGGATAAACATTGAACTTGAACACGTGTTTATATTAGTTATTAAAACAGTTAGTAAGATAAGATCAAACCGTTAGTTATTTTGTCTATATAAGAGACAGAACCGTGTACATTGATCTTTGAAATGAGAAGTTAACATTTCAAAGATCAATGTACACGGTTCTGTCTCTTATATAGACAAATAACTAACGGTGTGATCTTATCTTACTAACTGTTTTAATAACTAATATAAACAGCAGTCAAGTTCAATGTTAAGGGGGAGAATGTTGGATAAACATTGAACTTGAACACGTGTTTATATTAGTTATTAAAACAGTTAGTAAGATAAGATCAAACCGTTAGTTATTTGTCTATATAAGAGACAGAATCGTGTGTAGTGATCTTTGAAGTGAGAAGTTAACATTTCCAAAAAAAAAAAATACAAACACGTGTTCAAGTTCAATGTTTATCCAACAAGATATCGGTACTACAAAACTAAGAACTTCATGTATCACCTAGGTCGTATATGTATTGCTTGGAAACCATAGTGTTTTTTGAGTTTTCATTAATTATACATCCTCCAAATGATTGTTTTATTAACACAAATCTAGTAACATTTTATTTGCTCTTACCTTTATCTATGGGTTTAACGAGCCCACCACCAATCACAACCTATCTATGGGGGGATTTCTCAACCATCACCTCATATTGCAAAGGCAGCCCATGGAATAATCTTGGTAAAATTAACATATTTTTTAACCATGGGATCGAAAGACGTGTATGACTTTTGTACCACCTCTATTTCTGATTTTAATAATTGTTGCTACATTAGTGAATAAAATGATACGCGTACCATTCGATTTCAATTCTCTTGGTACAATAAACAGGCCAATAACACTATTTATTCTACAATCACTATGTCGCTCACTTTGATTATCCAAACTTCCGGGTATACCCATATGACCGTTCACATTAGTGCACCCATACTTTTTGCCAAAAAACCTTTTAGGTTCTTTAATATATGGCAATACCACCCGAGTATACCTTTCTAGTTTCTAAGGTTGATCGATCAATCATCTCCATCATCCCCTCCAAATTAAATCGGCTCTAGTTTACTCTATCATCTTCGAACAAGCGACAAATCAATAATATTTTGGAACGGTTCATTAAAGCCCAAACCACCCTTCTCATCGTCGACCAAAACCATTATATTGACCCCACCAATCTCTTTCTTATTAAAATAGATATTGTTTCTTCAAATAACTATATTTTCGTTAGTAGTGCGGAAGAATACTTCTTCAAGAATTTTGGCTTAAATTACGAGATCATAACTCCAACTTCTTTCATAACCTATCAAGTTTCATATTTCTAGAAATAATATTATTTTAACACAAGCCCTAACGCCATCATTATTCCACGCTCAAATGAGTGGCACACATTTTTTTTCAACCATTTCTCTAACTTGATGGGTGTCAGTAATTCTTCCAATTATCATGGGCTCAAAATAATAAGGAGTCTCATTACTACCACGTTAAGTTTGGCCGATAATTCTCATATGATTCGACCGATCAAAATAAAGAGATAGAAAAGTATCTCTTCAGTATTGATAGTATGAAAACATATGAAAGAGATGGTTACAATACTAATCTTTTAGGTCTTCGTGAGATACAATTTCCATTGAGTTTACCAAATTTGTCCATAATTTCGTCGCTCATAGTGGTATGGACCTTAGTTGGAATAAGACAATTATTTATTTTATTCCTAAAGTGAAAAATCCATCGAATCCCTCTGACTTCATATCCATGTATTACTGTAATGTGATATATAAGGTGATATCCAAAATCTTGGCCATTGGGATCACAGACTCGCTCTCATCCCCTATCGATCCTTCCTAATCGGACTTCATTTCATGTTGTAATATTTGGGATATCATTATTATCTCCAAAGAGCTACTTCATGGATAGCCACAAAGGACCACGTGCAGCCTTTAAGATTGATATTATGAAAGCTTTCGACAATGTTTGGTGGTGGCTTCTTTTGGACATTCTATATGTCATGGATTTCCCTAGTCGTATGATTGGTTGGATTATCTAATGCATCTTCACATATTCATATTCGATTAACATCAATGAAAATTATTTTGGTTGTTTTATGGCAAAATAGGTCTAAGATAATGGGGCCATATTTCCCTCTTCTTTTGCGTTCTTATTATGCAAGTTTGCTCAAGTATTCTCAAAAAGAAAAGTCAACGTCCCTATTTTGGCTTCCACTGAAATTGTCAAAAGCTCAAAATAATTAATATTTTTTTTGTGCATAATTTAATGATTTTTTGTCTTGCTAACATCAACTCCATCAACCTTGTCCTATAAGCATTCACGAATTAGCCATCCTCTTAGGCCTTCACCTTAAACCCACTAAGAGTCATATCTACCTCTCCGTTATTTCTGGTATGATTCGTCGATCCCTTGTCTCTTCGTTAGGGTTTGAAAAAGAAATCATTCATGTCTGCTATATTGGCATCCCTGTCACCACCTCCCGTTTTTCCTATAATGACTTCAAGCACTTGTTCAAAAACTAGAAGTCGTTAACTCATGGACCTCCAAGAATATTTCTTATGCTAGTAGATTTCAACTTATCACACTTGGGTCAAGTTAATTTGTTTTTGGTCTTCATCTTACTAATTTGTATCCTCAAACAGATCTTATAGTTCTTTGACATTTCCTCTTCACGAGACCTAAGATGAAAATATCAGGTTCTAAAGTAGCATGGTCTAAGTTTACGTTGTCCTTAGTGGAGAGTGGTCTTAGAATTCTCGACCTCAGGGTCTGGAATTAGGCGGCCACGCTCAAGCACTTCTGGTCTATTTTGAAAAAGACCCCTTATTCAATTTGGTATAACTTGATTCTCATCGAGAAGCTGAAAGATAAAAACCTTCCCTTTGGTTCCTATCTTAGTTGAGGATAAATGAAAATAATCAACTTAAGAGCCACTGCTCATAAACTCTACAAAACCGTTATTGGCAATGGCACCTCCACCTCATTCTAGTATGACCCATGGCTTTTTTCTATTTCCCTTGTTTACCAATATGGTTAAAGTATTATTTGTTATACTAAATTGCGCGGTAATAGCACAGTTTGTGGCATTATATTTAATATCTCATAGAACTGGCCCAATTTTCTCTGCTCGGATAGAAGATCCCACCAAGCCCACCTACTCAAAATTGGTAAACCCATCAGCATTCTCTCACCCCCTTGGGCAGGGAGAAAGTCGAGATCTATATCTTCAATCAGTAAAAAAAACTTCACAATTAGTAGCACATGCCACTTTAATAGGGACTCATCCCCCGACACCATTTTATTGTTTAGATGGTTGTCCTTGGAAAACTTACTACCATAAATAAGCTTCTTGCATGGGGATACAAGATCAACCCCACTTGTGTCCTTTGTTATAGATCCTAAAATTAGCCGACCACATGTTGATGCTTTTCCTCATCACTCTTCTTGTATGGGATACTTGCTCTAGGAATATTCTGATCTCATTTGTTCAAACGGATTGGCTCACCTGCCTCCACACTATTAGTGTTTAGACCTCATCATCTAACAGCTTGGTCATCTCTGGTGCATTGCATTTTGTGTGGTGGTTTACCATATTTGGGATGAAATGAGGGCTAGGATCTTTACAGAGACCACTTCGTTGGGATCCGTTTTATCCCACCATATCTTCTATGGTCTTTGCTTTATATTTTACAGCACCGAGATCGCATCGCGTTGCTAAATCAATTCTAACTCACCTTACTCCACACTTTCTTTATAGGTTCTTATTTCATACTTCATCATTGATTGGATGCGCTCTAATAACTCTATTTCATCTATATCTGATTATAGTCTTTGAACAATAGCTTGTCCCTGGACTATCGACTTTAGTGACGGATAGTCTCTAGACTTTCAAAAGTGTGGTGATAATCTCTAGACTATTCAATTTTGATAAATTTAGTCATTTATAGCTCCTGATTGATGTAAAGTTGTCATGTGACACCATACTCAGCAAAAACGTTTATGACTAATGGTCCCTCGGCTTTAGTTACAACTTTAACCTTTGACTAAATGTCTTGTTTCCATTAGAGTAACTAACTGTATTTCGTATATCATACATTGTACTAATAAATGAATTCAAAATCTTCTTTTCACTTTCTCTTACTTTGTATATATTTATTTCCAACCTATATAAATCTGTTTATATTACTCTACTAACTTCTCAACTAAAGACCAAACCATCCAAATCCATTTATTCTTTAATATAATAAGTTCACTATTTCTACTGCTTTGTAGGACTCACCATGTATATTCATCAACTACGGAAGTAATTATTCTAACTCACATGCTTTAAAAAAATATCTTGGTAGTGAATAATGTAAGTGCAATTTTGCTTACCAACTATTTAAAATTGACATTCACGATTAAACTCATTTTGAATTACAAATATATAAGATAAATTGTATTATAAAATTATTGATTATTTTAAGAGTAACGAAAGAAAAAAATATATATAAATATAGTGTTTCCGTATTAGGTTTTATGGTTTGCAATCATAATCAAATCATTTTAAATTATAAATATATAAGATAAATTATTTTATAAAATTATTTATTATTTTATCAGTAAGAAAAGAAAGAAAAGCCATAAAATAATTCTTTCAATTCAGGTCTCTATTTCAAATTTTTACGGTTTGTAATAGGATCCAACTCACTTAAAGGAAAGACATTTTGGAAACTAACTAATGGGAATTAGATTCTCTGAAAGGGATTGTTTAAGACAGTAGAATTAATCAAATTTAACTTTATAAAGTTGATTTTGAGAAGAAGGACAAGATTATTTGGATGAATTCTCGTGATATGGACTTCAACACTGCTCTCACCTGGAATAACACAAGACATCACTACAACAAATCAACAATTTACAAGAAAATCTTAAACTCCATTTCTCCCATGAAGTTTTTTTTCTTTTATGGAAGATTATTATGAAATTTTTGCATATTGATTCCATTTTGCAATTCAGACATTTAAGCTTGGCTTCAAAATGCCAGTTTTGTCCTAATTGTGAAAACATTAACCACTTGTTTGTGAACTGCTCATTTTCCTGGAGTATCTGGGTTTATTACAGTGATTTGTTTAAAATCAGAATTGAAAAATTCATGAGCTTAACTCACATTTTAAGAACCTGGTTTTGGTTTTCAAATAAAAAAGTACACATAACTCATATTTTACCATCTTTAATTTCCTGGATGATCTGGAAACTAAGGAATGATTCTAAATTTAATAATTCTACTCATTCTACTAATACTGTCATTCAGTTAATCAATAAAATCATTTTTGGACTGAATATTTCAAATAAATTCACTAGAAAGCACTGGTCTAAAGCTGTGGATGCATGAACTCAGTTGGGATGCATTTCAATTCAAGATAGAAACAAGAAGGAAACTTACCAGAAGTGGATCACTCCTGTCAAAGGCAGAGTAAAACTAAACATAGACGCTGCCTGCATCTTCAATGGAGAGTCGAGTGGAGGTATGATTATAAGAAACAACCATGGAGATATTGTTAATGGTGTGAGCAAGACTTTTGGAAAGCTAACGCCTCTGACTTCTGAAGCGCGTGTTCTGTTGGAGGGTCTCTTCATCTGCAGAAAAAATAATCTGATTAATGTTGATATTGAATCAGATTATAAAACCCTAATCAACATTCTTGCTAATGGTAAAAGTCCAAATTACCTGCTGCCTCTCATTTCGATTTGTAGAAAATTAATCTTGCCTTCAATGTCCAACAAGTCAATTTCTGGAAACCAAAATAGGGTTGCTGACTGGTTGGCGAAATGGAAATTGAAATGCAAAGAGAAAATTGATTGTTTGCATTCCAATGCCCCAAACCAACTTTTAGCTATAGTGCTGCTGGAAAGTTTAGGCATAGGCTATATCGATACTAGCATGGACTATCTTTGTTTTCTTCTTCTTTGCTTCATCAATGAGGTCTTCAAATGCCAAGCTTTCTCCGATAAGATTTGAAGTCATTTGATTCTGTTTCTAGAAGAGAGTTGCTTTTTATTGAAGATTTGTGAGTTGATTTCATCTTCTTGTCGTTGGTTTGTTGAAGAGAAGAGAAGTTAAATTAGGTGTGAAAAAAATATTTTGAATTTGGGACTTCAATTAGGGTTTTGGTTAGTAAAGGCGAATAGCCACTAGTCTCTTTTGAATTTTGTAATTATATCCTTGTAATTTTGACCAATTTCCAAAATTGGTCTGTCTAGTAATAAAATTTTCAATTTTGCCAAAAACAAAAAAAGAAAAAAAAAGGATCTAACTCACTTTGAATTACCAATATAAGATAAATTATTTTGTAATATTATTTAGAGAAATGACACCTAAAGTATCCAATCAACTATTCTATTGCCATCTAGTACCCAAGTTTTGTTCTATTACTTTTTAATACCCATCTCAACTACCTAATTACCACTTAATACCTAACATTATTTTAATACCCTAACTACCCTCACCCTTCATCAACAACTACGTAACCAAGATTTCTCTTTCTTACTTTCTCTTTTTATTTTATTTTTTAAAAGATCCATATCTTTCAAACCGGAGCTCGAAAAAAATATACGAAAGTACCATCGCTTTTGTTTTTTTTAAATGAACAAAACTAGACCCATTAATGATATTTTTTGAATTTTCTTAAAAAATAAAATTTCACCAGTAACAACTCTCAGGAAATCCAGAGAGTGGCAAACAACTCTCATGAAATAAAGAGAGTTGCAAACAACTCTCAAGAAATCGAGAGAGTTGCAAACAACTCTCAGGAAATCGCGAGAGCTGCACACAACTCTCAGGAAATAGAGAGAGTTGCAAACAACTCTTAGAAAATCGCGAGAGTTACACACAACTCTCGGGAAATAGAGAGAGTTGTAAACAATTCTCAGGTTAGTTTTTCAAACAACTCTCAGCTTAATTTTTCAAACAACTCTCAAGTATGTTTTTCAAACAACTCTCGCGTATGTTTTTCAACTATCCAAAAAACGGATACTAATTGGTAATTAGATAGTGGAGGGGATATTTACTCATACTTTTCTCTATTATTTATTATATTAACAATAAGTATATAAATAAAACACATGGACAGGGCTTTCCATTGATGTGTTTTTGTTTCAAGACTTTCGAGTTTGTAATCAGGGTCAAACTCATTTTAAATTTTATATATATATAAGATGAATTATTTTATAAAATTATTTTATTATTTTAATAGGAAGGAAAAAAACATAAACAAAATCCTAAGTCAGGATATTTTGGTTTCGGATTCGAAATTATTTATTATTTTGGATCAAATACTACGAATCCAAATTGTCTCATTTTAAGTCTTAACTTTTTTTCTTTTTTCATATTAAACTCACTTCGAAAGCATTTTGTTTTATTAACTTTTTTTATTAAAATAAAAAATGGTTTGATAAAATAATTTATTATATATATTTGTAATCTAAAATGAGTTTGATAAGGATTACCATAGTAAAGACTTGAATGCAAAACACTTTTTTATGTTTTTGTTTTGTTTTTTTAATATTATAAAATAATTTATTTTATATTTGTAATTTAAAGTGTAAAGACTCGAAATAATACCTGAATGGAAGCAATATTTTTTTTTTCTTTTTTTATTTTTAAAATAGAGAAATTGTATCTAAAGTACCCACTCTTGACTCAACTATTATATTGTCATCTAGTACCCATGTTTTTTTCTATTATCTTTTAATATCCATCTTAACTATCTAATTACCACTTAATACCTATCATTATTTTAATATCTACGTAACTAAAATTTCTCTTTCTTACTTTCTCTTTTTATTTTATTTTTTAAAAGATCAATATCTTTCAAACCAGAGCTCGGAAAAAATATACGAAAGTACCATCGCTTTTGTTTTATTAAGATGAATAAAACTAAATCCATTGATGATATTTTTTGAATTTTTTTTAAATAAAATTTCACCAGTAACAACTCTCAGGAAATCGATAGAGTTGCAAACAACTCTCGGGAAAATAGAGAGAGTTGCAAACAACTCTCCTGAAATTGAGAGGGTTGCAAACAACTCTGAGGAAATCGCGAGAGTTTCACACAATTTTCCGGTTAGTTTTTTAAACAACTCTCAGGTATGTTTTTCAAACAACTCTCGGGTTAGTTTTTAAAACAACTCTCAGGTATGTTTTTCAAACAACTCTCAGGTTAGTTTTTCAAACAACTCTCATGTTAGTATTGGTGAAGGTACCAGCGAGTATATATAGTCAGGAGTATTTTTGTCCGAATTTCAATTCATGGTACCAAGTGACAATATCCAGAAAACAGGTACTAGTGGATAATTAGATAGTTGAGTGGGTATTTACTTGTACTTTTCTCTGCAAAATAATAGATAGTTGTATACAATAATTTATCTTATATATTTATAGTTCAAAAGTGAATAGGATTCTCATTAGAAACTCTGAATACTTGAAATAGAGACCTGAATAGAAAATATTGTGTTTGTGGTTTTTTCTATATTTTTTTACTGTTAAAATAATAAGTAATATTATAAAATAATTTATATTATATATTTGTAATTCAAACTTTGATTTCAAAGCGTAAAAACTCGACACGTGTACCTGAATCAAATTATATGAACAATATATCTTTTCATTCACGTGGAAAATTCTGTTACAAGAATTCAAGAATGCTCCAAGAATTGGAGCCTAAGTCTAAAAGTTTATCCTCTTGATTCTCTTGGTTTCCTAATGGAGGATGCTGAGTGTCCTTATATTCATCAACGAGCTGTTGATAATCAAGAGAGGTTTCCAGAGCTAATCCCGGTTTTTGATCTGCCAAATATCAGGATTAATCTGATATTTTAACTTATCACAAACAAAGCAAATATTTCAGTCTCAGAAGGCTCATATGCAGACTTATTTAAACATAATGCATGGAACGTTGTTCACGAGAAGGTAATCAAATCAGTTGATAATGGTAATGTTGAAATACATTTTGAGGCTGAGGATTTAGGAATTCTAAAACAGATGGCAAAGCACACTCTGGTTGGTAAGTTTGCCAATGGGAAGCCTAGTTACGTATCAGTTATGGCTTTCTTAGAAAATATTAAGTTTCATGGTGAATGTAATGTCTCAAGTTGGGACTTTAGACACATCTTTATTGAGCTTTCCCTCAAAGAAGATTTACTGAAATTTTAGAAAATGAACGTCTGGAAAATTGGGGATAAGGTCATGAGATTGTTGGAGTGGTCCCCAAATTTCAACCCTAATGTTGAAAATCCATCAACCCCTGTTTACATTGACCTCCCAAATTTTCCTGATTTCATGTATTGTGAGGCGACTATAATGGAGGTATCTAAAGCTATTGGCTCTCTTTTAAGTGTCTGGGTTCCATCCAAGAACAGAGCCAGATCAAATTATTGTCGAATATGGGCAGTGCCAGATGTTTCTAAGGCTTTACCAAGAAAAATAAAGATACAATTTGAATCTTACTCTTTCTGGCAAGATCTGGTGTATATCAATATTCCAAGTTATTATAAGCTATGTACTCACCTGTGTCACTCAGAGAATGAATGCAAGAAGTCCACTTAAATGAAGATTGTTGATCAGTCTAAGTCCTCCAAAATCCAGTTTCTTGATTCGTTGATTCCTGCATTTAAAATCAATGATCAGGGAACTAAGTTGAAAACTGTTGTTATAAATAAACAGAATGATCAGTTTGAAAATGAAACAAATAAGAAGAGTAATACTAATGAATGCAAAGAAAAGCAGAGTATTTCTAAAGGTTTAGAAAGCAGTGAAGTAATTGGTGTTTTACATATGTTAGAAATAGGATCTACTTATCTTGAAGAAAGATCTTCTACTAATCCATTAATGATCAGTTGTTCTCCTATAAATCAAAGCAGAAGTAGTCTTCTCTCTTCACCTGTTAGTAAGCAAAATGGAAATGGTAAGAAATTTGAATTAAAGAGGATTAAATAATCTAAAACTTTCAATACAAAGGGGATTTTTGCTCCTAAATGTTTGCAGCATAAGCATGCTGCAAAATTTTCTAAACTATTTAAATGACCATTACATTTCTATGTTGGAATTTACGTGGTGTTGGAAACAAGAAAACTCAAGCCATAATTAAATAAATTAAAAGGGGAAAAATATTTCCTTTCTTGCTCTTCAAGAACCTATGGTTTGTGGTTCTCAATTAGAGGTTATTGCTAAGAAATTAGGGTTTTAACGCTATGCTTGTAATAGTAGTAACAAGGTCTGGGTGTTGTGGAATGGAGAATATAAGGTGGATATTATCATTGATGATGATCAGTTTCTACATTTATTGGTCAGGTATAATGATATTCCTAAAGACTTGTTGGTCACTATAGTCCATGACAAATGTTCTACGAGTCTAAGAAGAATGTTGTGGGATAACTTGAGAAAGGTTGAAGAAGAAGACAGGAAATGGATTTTGGTGGAAGATTTCAACACAATTGCTGGTCCTAGTGAGCAACTTCACTGCACTTCTAACTGTTCTGGGAGTATGAAAGAGTTTAATAACTTTATTTTAGACTGCAATCTCCTAGATGCTGGTTTTTCGGGGAATAAATACTCTTGGTCTAATGGGAAGCATTAGAGGAGGTTGGACAGAGCTTTATTGAACAATAGCTGGGTTAATTACTTTGATAATACTACTGTAATCCATCTCTGTAAGTGATGCTCTGACTATTCCCCTCCATTGATTACAATAAATACTGATACTTCAAAAAGAATATGAGACTTCAATTTCTTGAACATGCGTTGCAAGCACAAGGACCTTTTCAAGTTTGTTGAGGAATGTTGGGCTCTTGAATACAAAGGGGCTCTTATGTTTAAATTATGGTTCAAGCTAAAGCATTTAAAGGCAAAGTTGAAAGTCTGGAATAGGTAGGTTTTCGGTAATATCTTTGAGGCAATTACTTAGGTGGATGAGGAAATAAACAACTTGGAGTCTAAGGTACTGGTTTTTAACTCTCTTCTGGATATTGAAAACTTAAAAGAGGCCAAAGATTATCATCTTTTGCTACTTGAAAGAAAGGAGGACTACTGGGCACAGAAATCCCACACTAATTGGGTTCTTGAGGGTGACAGAAACGCTGCTTTATTTCACAACTATGTGAAAAGAAATCATAAAATTACTAAAATATCTCGAATTTGGACTGGCTCCTATTGAGAGGAGGATGAAAATGCAATTAAGGAATCTGTTGTAAAACATTTTAAATCCTTAATTGTTGATCTTCCCAATCCTTGGTACCTTAACTTGCTAGAAGATTTCATTCCTAGAATAGTTGATGACACATATAATGAAATGCTTATGATGGATCCTATAGACTCTGAAATCTATGAATCTATCAATGACCTAAACTCTAACTCTGCTGTTGGGCCAGATGGATTTAATGGGAATTTTTTTAAAGATTATTGGTCTTTCATTAGAACTGATTTGTGTGATGTTATCAAAGACTTCTTCAGAGAGAGATCCTTTCCTATGGGTCTGTATGCAACTATTATTTGCTTGAATCCTAAGGTGGAAGCTCCTAAAACTTGGAAGGATTTTAGACCAATAAGTCTAACTACTTTTCTGAGTAGAATAATATCAAAGATTATTAATAAAAGACTGTCTATCATCCTTCCTAAGTTGATTTCTTATGAGCAAGGTGCTTTCATGAAGGGCAGGTGCATACATGATAATATTTTGATTACTCGGGAATTGATCAGTGAATTGGACAACAAAGTTAGAGGTGGGAACATACTGCTCAAGTTCGACATGGACAAAGCTTTTGATAGAATGGACTACACTTTTCTATTAAGCACTCTGAATACTTTTTGGTTTACATCTGGGTTTACAAGGATGATAGAAAGGATTCTGGGGAATTCTCAGTTTGCAGTATTGGTAAATGATGCTTTGAAAGGGTTTTTCAAATCAAACAAAAGTTTGAGACAGGATGATCCACTATCACCCAGTCTCTTTATATTAGGTCAAGAATATTTGCTAAGAGCTCACAATCAACTACTCGGAAATGCTATTAGTACTAAGTATAAAAGTAGAGGAGAGTTAAGCTCATCTTGTTTGTGCTTTGCTGACGACATTCTTGTATTCTGCAATGGCTCCATTGATTATGTCAAAAATCATATGAAGATGTTTAAACTATACGAAGAAACATCGGGGCAACTTGTCAACTTGTTTGAGCCTAAGAAAGTTGGATGACATGATGGAGGTTTTTCTGCTAAAAAATAGTTTAATCTTAGGAAGCATGATTCTCTATGGGCTGTCTACATGAAGTCTATATACTTCAAGGACCAGCATCCTTTAACTGCTCCTGTTAATTTTTAAGAGCTCTCTCTTATGGAAACGACTGTGCAGAATTAGGGACAGAGCTGAAAATTACCTAATGTGGCATGTTAAAACTGGGGAGTTGGATATCATGTTGGACAGATGGTTCTCTTCTATAGCTTTCAAGGTTTTTTTTTCTGAAAATGAGAACAAACTTCTATATATGGGATCTTTTGCTAAGGATTATTGGGAAAATAGTTCGTGGAATATTAACAAGTTGGAAACTGTACTGAATTCAATATAAATTCAATATATTTCCAAAGTTATTCTAGACAATTCTACAAGGGACTCGGTCAATTGGATTCTTAGTGGAGATGGTATTTTCTCCACTAAAGACATTTGGGAAGAGTTTATGAAAAAAGGAGTGAAATCTTACCTTTTTGCCAGAACCTGGAATAAGATTACTCCAACAAAATTTTCTTTCAACTTATGGAGAGCTCTCAAATATTGGCTTCCGGTTGACTCTGTACTACAAAAAAAGAAGATGCAATTAGTTTCTAAGTTCCAAAATTGCAGAAATTCAGAAAACATTAATCATGTCCTAGTGGATTGCCAAAAGGCTTGGGAAGTCTGGGTTCATTTTGTAGCTCACTTCAACATCTATATTTCCAAACCCATGTCTCTCTCGCACATGGTTAGGAAGTGGTACTGGTCTACTAAAAAGTTTATTCACTTATGAAATATTCTTCCTTCGATTATAGTATGGGTTTTTTGGACTGATGGAAACAAGAGTAAAATGGAGGGTAAGGTCAAGAAATCTAATGACCTAATTGGTCAAATTTGTCACATTCTGTCCAGTCTCGATAATGATAATCTTCTGAGAAGAAAGTTTTGTTGTAAATACAATGGTGTTGGGCCATCTCTGGGTTGCTTAAATCATCTTCAAAAGACCAGTGTTCATGTCTTCCTAAGTTAGGTGTGTCCTAAACTTGGCAGATTCTAACTCAACACAGGCGGTGCATGTAGCGAGTCTGGAGAATGTTTTGGGTGGGGGAGCGTGTCTTGAGAGACATCTCTGGTAAGGCTCTCTTTGGGTTTGGTAAGGTTTATGGTAAGGACAGTCCAATTATTGATGAGACCAGGGAATCGTTCGATGGTCTTCAATTCAGTTTTGATAGAGGTATCAGTGTTCTAGACGTTGAGAATGACTCTCGTATTCTAGCTCATATGATCCTCATGGGAAGATCTCCCTAGTATCTTAAGGCTATAATCGATTACTGCTACAAACTGATTTCTTCAAACATGAAAATCATGCATGTTTTCAGAGAACAGAATGTAGCAGCTGATTGGGTTGCTAACTTAGCCCTAGAATCTGTAAGGAATTTCATATTTGAAGAGAGCAAAATTCCTGACAGATTAAGAGCTATATCTTTTCTCGAAGGATTGGGCTTATGCTACCTAAGAAGAAATCAAGACAATTAAGGAAGATTTTGTACATGGCTGATTCTGAAAATCCTGAGCAATTCTTTGCGAAGTTGGTGCTAACATGGAGCTTTGTAGATTGATTTAGAACTGTCAATTTATTCCTAGTTTTTGGTTGATAAATTTGTTTTGTGGTTGGTTTTGGTGATCGAAGAATCAAAGATGGCGACTGGAATAGAAAAGAAGAGAGAGGAGGTTTTTTAGGGTTTCCATGTTTAGGAATTTCTCTGTAATAAGGATAATGAGTTGAAAAGTTTTCAGTGTGTACTTTACTCGACCTAATTAAACTAAAGGCCCAATAGTTAGCTAAAAACCCAATCTATTTATATATATATATATATATATATATATATATATATATATTATCGTTAAATAATATACTTTGAAATAATTAATATGTATTTGTAATTTAAGGTGAGTCTATAAAGACTTGAAACAAAGACGGAATCAGAAACACTAGGTTTATGTTTTCTTTTTCTTACAAAGTTAAAATAATAAATAATTTTAGTAAATAATTTATTTTATATATTTGTAATTCAAAGTGAGTTTAATAACTATAAGTTAATTGTATTTCCATTATCTATTACCAAGATACTTTCCTCAGTTATAATTATTATTTAGTTAGTTAATGAAAATAAATGATGAGTCCTCAAAAGAAATAGAAAAATTAAAGTTATTATATCCAGGAATCAATATATTTGGATGTTTCGATCTTTAGTCGAGAAGTTGGTAGAAAAATATAAATAGAGTGATGTAGTTAAGAATGAAATATATACATAGTAAGAGGAAGACTAAAAAGAATATTTTGAATTTATTTATTAGTGTCACGTATGATAAAAAAAATCCAGTTAGTCATTCTAATGCTAACAATGCATTTAATGAAAGGTTAAATTGTAACTAAATTCGATGGACCATTAGTCATACAAGTTTATGCTAAGTATGGTGTCACGTGGCAGCTTTACATCAATCAGGATATGTGGAGACTAACTTTATTTAAACTGGATAGTTCATGGACTATCACCGGACTTTTGAATGTCTATGGACTATATGTCACTAAAGTCTATAGTCCATGGACGAGTTACTGTTCAAAGTCTCCGTTTAGACATCATATTAAGTTATTTGTATTTTACTTTTTTTTGCATATTCTTAGTGGGGTATACCCCCTTCATTTGTATAAACGTCTATTTGTACTACTTTGTCATGGAATACACAAAAGTATGTGTAAATATTATATTTATTGAATATATTTATTTATTCCCAAACAAAATGACACTAATTTATGTAGTTTTTGTAGGCTAAAAACTCTGGTTAGTCATCGGTGGTTGACACCTGTTGCACTCCTGCCACTAAGCTTCATTCGTCACCAAAACTAGTCATCGGTCTCTAAAAACGTTTCATTTCTGCCATTAGCGCGTGCAAATTAACTATGAGCTGACACGTGGCAGGCCAAAATACGTAGCTTTCTCCGAGATGCGGTCCTCCTTACTTTTCTTCCAAAAACACCCTTGCTAGCAAATTTACCCTATTTACTTAAATTTTTACCTTTTACCCATCGATTTCACCTCACCTTATATTTACCCACCCATTTAACTCTTTACCCGACCCATCTTCTTTATTTTCACCCTAATATAACCCATCCACAAAAAAAAAATCAAACTGTCAAATTACAATCTTATCTCTTTGTTCATACATTGACCACAAATTCATATAGTACATTCGAAACCCAAAACTAAATCTCATATTCTGAATTCAAGCTCTGCTCAACAAGAAATCGAAACGCCGTGGAAGAAAACATCGAATCCCCTCTCTTAAGTAAGCTCTTCTTCTTAATAAAAATCTCTTACGATTTCGATTCATTTCGATCGACACTGAACCAAATCTTTGATCTTTCGCTGCAAAATCACTTACTAATGGCGGACGAAGCAAGCAGAACGGCTTTTCTTGAGTTTCAAAGTAGCATGATTGAACTTACCGGAAAGCTGAAGCAGGTCCAGAACCAGATGAGAAACAAAGAAGGAGAAAAGAAGCGTGCTTTCTTAAATCTGGAGGAGCTGCGTCAGTTACCTGGTGATACAAACACTTACACATATATAGGGAGGATGTTTATTCTAGAGCCTATTTCGCAATTAATGAACGAACAAGAGCAAAAGCTCGAGGATAGCGAGACTGCGATTTCATCACTTGAAACATCGAAGGAATACTTGGAGAAGCAGAGATTTGAGGTTGAACTTTGAGATCTGAGGTATCCAAAGACAAGTGCCTGGGAAATAATGCTATGAATGAACTTTTGGGGGAGCGTATACAACGTAGTTTACATGTTTGGGTACCCAAACGCTAGCGGATACGTCGCAGTTGAGTTCTGCAAGCTGCATCCAGAGGCAGCCTACGATATTTTCCTCTATTGCCTCTGCGGTGCAGTCGGCCAGAATTTCATCTTTCTAACTATTAGCCGTTTCGGCTCTCTCGCTAACACTACAATCACTACAACCCGCAAGTTCGTGAGCATTGTAGTTTCTTCA
Source organism: Limnanthes douglasii subsp. nivea (assembly GCA_036936605.1). Classification (NCBI taxonomy): domain Eukaryota; kingdom Viridiplantae; phylum Streptophyta; class Magnoliopsida; order Brassicales; family Limnanthaceae; genus Limnanthes; species Limnanthes douglasii. Next base: position 230,105,727 of record JAUPFV010000005.1, on the reverse strand, counting down.
GTGCTTAGCGGTAATCCTTTGTCCGAAAAGCAATGGGGTTGTGTGGCCATGGTTTTCTCTGGTTTATCGTACCAGATTTACCTCAAGTGGAGGAAGATCAAGAAATTGCAGAAGAAGAGAAAGCCCTGAAGAGGACTTGTAATCAATTTAGACTTGACATACAAATTTTTTTCCATTACTCTTTTCTGTAGCCTTTAGTATCAAAATCAAGTAATATAATGATACAAAGAACTCAAATGGATGTAGTAGAATTTATCTTATCGATTAATGAAAATTAGATCGAAATTGTGGCAAAAAAAAAGCATGTTCTTATCACCATCTTTGCGAATTCGGGAAATATTTGGGCTTGAGTGGATGGGTTATATTATGGTGAAAATAAAGAAGATGGGCCGGGTAAAGAGTTAAATGGGTGGGTAAATATAAGGTGAGGTGAAATCGATGGGTAAAAGGTAAAAATTTAAGTAAATAGGGTAAATTTGCTAACAAGGGTGTTTTTGGAAGGAAAGTAGGGAAGACCGTATGTGGGAGAAAGCTACGTATTTTGGCCTGCCACGTGTCAGCTCCTAGTTAATTTGCACGCGCTAATGGCAGAAATGAAACGTTTTTTGAGACCGATGACTAGTTTTGGGGACGAATGAAGCTTAGTGACAGGAGTGCAACAGGTGTCAAACACCGGTGACTAACCAGGGTTTTTAGCCAGTTTTTGTAATAATGTTTTATGATGTGTTGAATTGTTAAATTTTTTATTTTGAAGTTAATTTTTATTTTCTCATACGATGAAAAAAATTATAATGTTTTGAATTTCTAAGTTTATTATTTTAAATTCAATTTTCATTTACTTTATCTCAAAATAATTATGGCTCCAGGTGAGGGTTCAAGTGCTGCTGATGGTTCACAAATGAAGAGAGTTAGAAATCGAGCTAAAAAACGAAACAACACTGAACGTGAGTAAGTTCTTTCAATGTTTTCTATGGATTTGTTACCTCCTCCATTCGGTTCCACGTCGTCTAGCACTACCTCCAGACAAGAGAAACTTTCCCTACTCGAAGTTCGACTAGAGTTGCGCTTCTTCCTTTATTACCTTCATTATTTTGCGACATGTTTGTAGAGCATGTTGCATACTACGGTTTGAAGGGAGAAGAACGTGAGATGAGGTTATACATCCACTATCCTAACCACAAAAGTTGGAGTTCAAGAGCTCAGGATAGGTTTCGAGCAGTATTGGATGGAACGCATTTTGGAAAGCTCATCGAGCCATTATCATGTATGCATACACTAGTGCAACATCACATAAATATTCTTAGCGCGTTGTCATAAAAAACTAATAGTTTTATTTCAATGTTGGTAATATTACTATCACTCTCAATGATGTGCATACCATATTGAGATTGGAGGTCCGAGGTAATTTGGATACTTTTCTGATTATAGATGACAAGTCGTAGGCCATGCACAATACTATGTTACTTCTCGGTATTGATGATGAGATTTTTTCAGGCAGATTGAGTTATGCAAATGTATCGGTTTGGGTTTCCAGTTTCTTTAGACTAGATTTAGCAGATAATCTCTACCATGATACCAATAATAACTTAAATGACGATATGGTATATCAAGACGCACGTGCATATATTCTTTATATGTTCGGTTTCATTTTCTTTGTTGATAAGATTAACGTGTACGTGAATTTCAAGTATGTGTTTCAAATTACGAGACTTGACCGTACATGTTGGGCGTTATGCTTGGGGTAATACCGTGTTGACTTATTTTTATCACCACGTTGGAGAGGTATCCCTTCAGAAGATGAGGACTATGAGCGGATGTATCACTCTTCTAGACAAATTGTTACATGACCATTTTGTTTTATTTTGTTTAGTTGCGTGTGTGACTTACACAGAGTGCTTACCAACTATTTCTATATGGGATACAAGTGCATTCATTTGTGATACCCAAACCAAACTCAGCTAGTTGTAGGATTACCACCAACAATACGCAAAAGAATGATGTCTTGTTTGATCATTATCGTCCAATACGTGAATTATTTCCATTAGAGGAAATAATTTGGTTTCGTGGTATCATTACCGGTGTAGAGCATTCACATCAGTACTATCTTGAACGGGCATTGAGGCAGGTAGGACATGTTCAAGGGTGTCCCCTGTTTCAGTTATTCAGGTTGTAGAGCAAGAGAAAAAGGAAACCAAAGACGAAGGCTTGTGTGTTAGATCCGGATTGTTAGGAGGGTTTGCATCATTTTTGTTGAAGCCTATATTCATTGGACCTATTGTTAGAGACAATATGGATTCTTTTTTTACTCGTGAGTATGTTATGTCTCATCAGTTAGTTAGTTGGTAAATCTCATTACCACGGCGATATACCTGATAGGATCAGATTCCGTATGAGGCCTAAAGAGTAAACTGGTTCAGATTTCTCTTAGAGGACAATTTAGACTTATAATAAAAATATTGCCAAGTAAGTTGTGTGTCTATTATAGTAAGTTGGGTGCCTACTTTATTTAATCTTGGGTCTCCAAAGCCCACAAAATTGACCTGTATCCATGACCCGACCCAATTGATAAATTGACCTAAAATTAATCTATAAATACTCAAAAGTACATCATTTAAGAGGGTTGAAACATTATATCTCTACACATTAAAAGAAAACACCTTAATTATTTTTCTATAATTAATACCTAACCCTCCAAATTACTACCAATACCCTTCAATCATGAATTATCTCCACCAATACCCATTAGAGAATTATCTCAATGAGGATCGTGATGGTGTTGTTATACGACATTTGCTTGATGGCATGCATAATATTTCATTGTTTCCTAGAGTTCCTTAGTTTGAGGGGGATTTCGATCGTCTCGCTGTGGTATACAAGGATATTTTTTGTACAGACTAGGTTAAACATTATGGTTTAATTTTTTTTGTTGGACATTTTCAGTTTTATATTTGATCTTATTATTTTGTCACAACGGTGTCCTATTTGTTGGATACTAACGGTAGACATGTTTGTTGTTATATATCTATGTTTCATGTTTCTTGTTAAAAAACATGTCTTAACTAAAATTTTATAAAATCTAACATGTTTTACCTAATGCATTAACTAAAATGTCCTAAAATCTAACCTTGTTTAACTAAAATTTTCTAAAATGTAACATGACATAAATAAAATCTTCACAAAATCTAACATAAAATATAACTTGCAAAGTCTAAACTCTTCACAAAAATTGACATGTTCTGACTAAAATATTGTAAAATCTAACTTGACTTAACTAAAATATTCATAAAATATAACTTGCGTTAACCTCAAATTGAAAGTTACAATGTTATGAATAATTTAAAATCTGACCTCTTCAGAAAAACAAAACAAATATATCATTGTAAGGTGTAGTTAGAAGTAACTCTTTTAACTAATATTTATCTAAAATCTAACATAACTTAACTAAAATATTTACAAAATCTAACCTTCTAACACAAAATATAAACTGCAAAATCATAAATCTTCGCAAAAATTGACATGTCATAGTTAAAATATAAAAAAAATCTAACTTAACTTAACTAAAATTTCTAAAAATCTACCTTGCGTTAACTAAAAGTTCGAAAATCAAAATACTAAGAAAACTTCATAATCTACCCTCTTAAGAAAAAAATGGCATTGCAAGGTTTATGCTAGAAGTAACTCGTGAGCATATGTGTTGGATTTAGCGTTACATGTATAAGCAAGAACTGTTGAAAGTCTATGGTGCTTGAGCCCTGAATTATTTGTAGAGACATCTAATGATCCTTAGGTATGATACAAGCTATAGATGAATGGTGAAAATTGGGTCGAAAGAAATATGTGTTGGGTTGAAGTAGGTTGGTCGAAGCAAAGGTGGTCGAAGCAAATTGATCACAAGAACCAGTCTTATCTAAATTGTTGGATTGTAGAACCTGTGTCAACGAAAACTATTCTATATAAGGCTCATGTGTTAATTAGAATTTCATATACTTATAAAGTATGATTTATTTCATTCGTTGATTAATGGACTTTTAATCTATAGCGTCAGATGAAGAATTAAGGTTTTCTTAAACCTATAAATAGAATAAGATATTATTATATAATGTTTAATATAATGCAACTGTAATTATAGAAAGACAATTACGTGATATATATTATTCTTTTGAGAGTGATATATATATATACATATATATATATATATATATATATATATATATATATATATATATATATATATATATATATATATATATATATATGTATGTATAAGTATTTCGAAAGATAAGTGAGGTAAGAGATAAACACTGAAGAAAGAATTATGTGAATCATGTTATATTTTGTTAAAAAGAGTGATTGAGTCCATTGTGTTTCGAGAGTTTTTTTGTAACCTATCTATATATAAATGAGTGTATGTTTCCAGTGGATGTATGATTTATTCAAAATCCAAAGCATGTTAAATAGCATCTCGTCTGCTTGGTATTATTATTATTATTTATTTGTTGCTCGTCTTGTACATGCCAATTAGGTCATCCTTCCATAGGTTCGTTTGATAGTATATCGGTTCTTGTCATGATAGATCTGTTTAATGGTTTATTTCATCAATAAGTTTTGTTGTGAGCATGTAACAATACTTAAAGAAATAGATCAATCACAATCTGTAGGTTGAAGAAATAGATTTTTCCTGGAAAATCGGAAAACCATAAAAGATGAGTTCTACAATTCTTAGCCTATAAAAATTAGACGAATCTAATTATATCAATCTCTGGATAATTAAGGCTAAGACTTACCTAGTACAGAAAGGATCAACGATAATCTATACAGGTTGATATCATAGTATTGTTTAAATCTCATAGTACATTCATATTGAGCTTGGGATATAAAGTTAAAGATATTGAATCGTTTGGAGGTGATTTTTCATGAGGAACTCATTGGTAAACAGATTATATCAGAAGAAATATGTTTACACATTTTCAATAGATAGTAGCGCAGAGATCCGAAGGCACCTAAATGATTACAACTGAATCGTACAAGACTTGAATTCAGTTGGTTTGAATGTGGAGGAAGATGAAATACTTGGACATTATGATCTACTAGAAAATACTCCTCTAGAGCTCTCTACTAAAAGTATATGAATACTTGGACACCATGATCCACAAGAAATACTTCTTTGCGATGGTCGAAGTCAAGAGTGTCTTGAACTTCAAAAATTATCAAAAGAATAGTATTCTGAAGGTGACTCTGAAGGGCACAAACTGAGTGTGAAAGATTGTTTGGGAAAGATAGATTCAAGTAATATGGGAGGAAAATCTCGGTAGAAATTCAAAGGGGCTAGGATGGATTCAAGTGAAATCTATTGGATAAGATAGAAGAAATGACATATCAGTCAGACCTGTCTGGAGAAGGGAAATTACAACAACTATCAGAAGACCGAAGACGAAGATGTTGCAATGGTGTATGATAAATTTGTGTACATTGATGGGTTTATGAATTATTATTATTGTACAATAATAAATAGATGTAGATTTTGGTGCATCATTTCAGATGACTTCCAAAAAGCATTGGTCTGAAAACTTGCGAATGCTTGATGGTTAAAAAGCTATCTTCAGGAATAACAAATCTTACGATGCCAAAGGAATTGGAACGATACAAATCAAGTTATTTATAGGAATTGAGAGAGTAATTAAAACGATAAGATATTTAACCAAATTTAAACATAACCTTCTTCCTATTGGGATGTTAGATGAAGAAATATTTACATATAACGTTGGAGACGACAGACTTAAGATTTTGCAAGGCTCCTTTGTTTTTATAAAAGAATATATGACTAATGGTATGTTAGTTCTTGAGGATATTTTGAAATATTATACCAGGTTGCGGCATCATCCGCTGGGGAATTTTAGTGAGAAGCGACTCAGTGAATTAAGTAAACAATGATTGTTAGATGCTACACCAGTTAAGAAGTTGAGCTTTTGTGAAAGATGTGTTTTGGTAAAAGCAAAAGGGTGAAGTTTATACCTAGCAACCAGATATCCAATAGATTTTTTGATTATGTTCATTTATACATATGGGTTCCAACATGGGAACCTACCATAGGTGGTGCAAAGTACTTTATATTACTGATTGATGACTATACCAGAAAATTACGGTTTCTATTTTTTAAGACCAAAGATGAATCGTTTGTTGCATTTATGTACTAAAATACTTTGGTAGAGAATGAAACTAGGAAAGGGTTGAAGAAGCTTTGTACTGATAACGGCTTGGAATATGTAAACAACGAGTTTACTATATATTGTTCCAAGTTTAGCATTGTTATACATTAAACCGCACGTGGGACTCCCCAACATAACCGACTTGATGAGAGAATGAATCAAACCCTGCTGGAACAATCTAAGTGTATACTTCATAAAACTGGTATGGGTCGAAATTTCTAGGGAGAAATTGTAACAAAGACTACATATATCTTCAACAATAGTCCATCTACAATGCTTAAGTTTATTTATCCTCAAGAGGCATGGACTGGAGAGACCCCTAAGATAGAACATTTGAGAGTGCTTGGATGTGCTGCCTACACACATGCAAATCAGGATAAGATTAGGCAAGTAGCACTTAAATATTTGTTCCTCGACTATCTAAAGGCTTTGATAAACAGGGACATGGTTCTCAACAAAGAGGAAATGTCATTGAAAAATGCGATGGATAATCAACCTAGCATTTTTTAGAAGAGATCTAAAATTGATGATGGATTTGATATATAAAGTGAAGCTCGTGATACTTCTACCGAAGAAAATTTTAAGCCTAGTTCCGCCTAAGGTCGTACAAAGGAAGTTCAACTACTGCATGAGTCTGAAGTAAATCTACCAGGTGGGAGAGCAACAAAAACGTGACAGTTATTACTAGAAAGAGATAGAGGACATAGACAAAACAAACAACCATGTCTTAGGTCGTACAGAGGAAGTTCAACTACTACATGAGGCTGAAGCAAATCGACCAGGTGGGAGAGCAACAAAAACGTGACAGTTATAACTAGCAAGAGATAGAGGACATAGACCAAACAAAAACTACAGAGGTGTAGTTTTATTGATGTAATTAGTTATGCTATATCAATTAAAATATAGGGAGATGTTCTTGAACCTAAAAAGGTATAATAATGATATCGAGAGCTAAGATAAAGAGAAGTTGCTTACGTCAATTAAAGAAAAACTATGATCTCTCAAGAAAATAGAGACATCGATTCTTGTGAAGCAACTAAAGGATCAGAATTTGGTTGGGAGTAAATGGATATTGAATAAGAAGCCAAGTATTCCTGGTGTTAAGTTATTCATATACAAGGTTAGGCTCGTGACTAAGGAATTTACGCAAAAGTAAGGTATGAATTTAAATGCAATATTCTCGTCGGTTGTGAAACAAAGCTTTGTCAATATACTATTATAATTGTTGCTAAATTTGATCTTGACTTAGATCAGATTGATGATACTACTGCCTTCATGCATGTTGAATTGTAATATATAGTTTACATGTGATAACCAAAATGGTTTGAATAAGGGAATGAGGGTTATGTGTGTTTGTTGAAGAGACCTTTATATAGGATGAAATAGTAGTTGAGATAGTAAAATAAAAGGTTTGATTCTAATGAGATCCATTACATATGTTTGTAGTTGTTACGAAAACTGTATCTATTGGAATAGGAAGACATACATGAAGAGACAAGTCCTATTGTTGGTGATGTGGATAACATACTAATAGCTGGTTGAATTATGAAGAATATTGAAGCGGTAAAGAATCAGCTAAAAGAATAGTTTAAGATAAAGGATATGGGAAAGGCTAAGAGGATACTTGGTATTGAGATTAAGAGGAACATACCGAATGTGTATCTATTATTATCTCAACAAGAATATATATATATATATATATATATCTTCATGAATTTCTCGAAGAAGTATATTCATGGGATAGATTCTACTAATCGAGAGAATCTACATTGGTATGCACTCAAGTTTCTTATAATATACTTGAAGGTATCGTTTTTTTGTAGGGTTGTGTTACAATCAGAATGATATAGGTGATATAGTGCTAAAGGGGTATGTTAAATCCGATTATACTAGATAACTATACATAAAGAAATCTATTTTTGTCTAACTGTTTACTATGTCACGACCGCTTCATACGACCATCCTCACAGTTTAATATGGACGAGGACCCACAAACAACCAACCCTCAAGTTCGTGAAAAAGAAGACTTGATTTTTCACAAAAATAAGCACCGAAAAGAGCAGATCTGACATCTAAAAGGAGCAAAATTGGAAAAAAATGATGAAGGCGGCCAAACGGGATAAGAGGAAAAAGAAAATGTTAAAGATATAGAGTTTTACAATTTAGAAGACGACGCCTCTCTAAGGTTTTCCTCTAGATTTCCAGAGAGAGGAAAACCCTAGAGAGAAGCAAGAGGCTAAATCACCATCTTGATTCTTGTTGATGGTAATTCGTAACATCGGTTCTTGTAACGTTATAAAATCATTTTTTTTTCTTTTTTATTATAAGTCGTAGCTTTCTGATTGCTTGTTTATCCAATATACCTCTTATATTCTAATTTAGTATATTTTTTTATGATCATGTTATAAATTATAGATTGTAGCATTCTGATTGTTTGTTTTTTCCATATACCTCTTATATCCTGGTTTAGTATTTTTTTTTTTTATGATCATGTTAACTGGATAGTGTTAACTCCTATAAAAAAAATTGAGTTATTGGTATTAAGGTTAATTTTATCTTTTTCCTATTAGTGGATTCCTACTAATTTACACATGTATAAATACATGGTAGACCTTGATTTATATGTATTCATATATATAAATTAAAAATGCATTGTTAAACATACAAAATTAATCTGACATGCAGACCAAGAGGAAAATAATAACGAATTCTATTTGAGTTTTGAAATTATGACAATAACGCTACAAATCTCAGCTCAAGAGTTGGTCAAAATCCACACATTTAAAATATAAATAAATAAGATAAAAACCGAAGAAAATATTTTTCTCTTAACAGATATGATGATTAATATTCAAAAGCGGTAGTTATATAAGGTATATTAGGCAAAAATAAGATTACATTAGATGCCAAATCCATAGGACATTTTAAAGTAATTACACAAGTAATTAGAAAAAATTGAAATGTTTGAAACAAGAGGCTAAAGCCCCTAGTTTGGGTAAGGAGTCAAATTTATGAAGCAGTCCACCATTTTAGTCTTCTCTTCTAATCCGTACCAGCAGTGTTTATTCTATGCTATCTTATTAACATTTCATATACTCTCAAAAATACATAATCACAGAAAACATTCTTTTATCACAATCATCGTCTTTTGCTTTTGGTACTAATGTTTGACAGACTCAGTAAAAAAACAATATGACGCAATAGTCGGCAAATCAACGCCAGAAGGTAAACCATACAAGGTGACAGACTCGCGCGAATTTATTCTTGGTTCATTCTCAAAACACCTCACATTAGTTGAGATATTTCATTCCTTTATATATTTCAGGACCAAGTTTACTCTTAACACTCTCCCTTAAACTTTGATCTGTAGAATGCATTCCGTCATTCAATACACCCATATCTCTCACCAACTAATGTGATATTGTCCACTTTGGATTTGCAGACTCGCCCGGGTTTACTCTTGGTTTACTCCCAAAAGGCCTAACATTAGTTGAGATATTTCATCCCCTTATATATTGTATATTATTTTCAGTCTAAACAAATGACCAAGTTTACTCTTAACACTTATTTCTCATGTCCATAATAGATAAGCAACCTAATCCTCGCCCAGCACTAGTAACATTATACCATAGCTTAGTTTTAAGAAGATCAGAATGATCTAGACCATTAATTATATATTTGACATGATTAATAGAAGAACATGAAGAGTACGGATTTCTTTTAAATTTAGCTCTGTTACGATTCTCCCATATTACCCAGCAAACGATAGGAGGAATAACATGAGTAATATGAACCAATTTCTAGTAACATGAGTAATTGTCATGAATCTCTCCATTTTGACTTTAAACAGATCTGCGAAGTTCTTTCAAATATCGCACGCATAACTACAAACAATGCCCCCCAAGGGGGTAGCCGAGTTGGTTGAGTATGGCATGCTTGTGACCAAAGGTCATGAGTTCGAGTCCCTCTACATACGCTTTCTCGGCTGAGCCTGTCACTTTATGTGGTTTACCTTCTGGCGTTGGTTTGCAGGCTATCGCGCTAGACTGAAGGTTTACCCTGTGCGCTCTCATTGCACTCTGAGTAGCGGCTGCGGGTTCTCTCCGGAAAAAAAAACTACAAACAATGAACAAGTGATTACAGTCTTCATAGTGGTTACAAATTTGACATTTTGACGCAAGATAGAAATGTTTTTTTGTAAGATTGAGTCTAAAGGTATGTAATTGTTAATAATTTTCCATAAAGTAAATGAACACTTCCTTGGTATAAAGGCATTCTATTTTCTTAAATAGGCTTGATTGAGTATGATGGTGTCTAATGTTGTTCCAGGTCTCTTTGGTATTGAACTTGAGATAGGTGAGAGCTTTTAAATCATGATATCATCTTTTCTATTGTTGATGTTAGTATTTTTTTATACGATTAATGTTGTTTTGAGATATGAAACATAAATTTGATTTTTTAAAAAATATTTTTTCTCACTAAGAATGATAATATCAAATTAATTTGGGATTTTTCGGAAATAAATTTTTGATAATAGATAACAAAATATTTTCTAATTAACACTATATACATTATATTTTCAAATACATTTAAAAGAAGTTATAATTTATTTAATATATATATATATATATATATATATATTAATAAATTTAAATTAATAATAATTTAATTAACTATAAACTAGAAATAAATATTTTAAAAAAATTTGTTACTAAATTTATTTAAGAGTTTATATTAGGTATATTATTATTATTATGTTCATATATTATTTTTAATTTTTCAAAAATTTTATTGGATAGTTAATTACGAAAAAAAATTATAGAAAAATAAATGACCAATGGGTACCCAGGGATGGATATCTGAACCCGACGGGTTTGGGCATGGAAATAATATCTCACCCAGACCAGTATACAAACCCGACGGGTTTAAAAAAATAAAGGTGACGATGGGTTATGGGTTTACTAAAACCCGCACCAATTACTATCCCTCGTTTAAATTAAAAATGGAGGTATTATAGATTTTTATTGGGGTAGGCTATATCCAGACATAAAATTGTTGGACCAATATTTTTATTCAAACCTTTTTTTCAAAAACTTGAATTGTCTAAATTTTATAAAATTATTGAATTGCACCTAACTATCTAAAATTAAACCTACCCATTATCACTACAACTAAACAACACTAACCTAACAAAACAATATATACAATTATCTTATAATTTATGGATTTAAGTTATTTAAACGTTCATTAGTTGTAACATAGAAGATTTTATTTCGAATGATGAAGAACTATTAATGTATCCTCTAGACCGCACGATGTGTTGAAAATCATATACGTGGACCGCGTGATTTGATGTAAACTCTTGGGCATTGTTCTTGCGTGATTTCACTTTGCACGATTTTACTACAATTTGTGCAATTTTTTGTGCGATTTTACAATATTTTGAGCATGATCATGCACGATTTATGTAGTTGTAGACTTAATGACAGTAAAATATTCTTGTATTTTGCTTTCATGTATGTTGTATGATCCGAAACAACCACCATCTTCGATGGTCGATTACACACACATTTTTACTACCGAAATCTATTACACTAAATGCAGTGTGGACTTATGGGTTAAATCTGAAACAACAAGTTAGGAGTCATCACTAATAATTTTAAAGAAGATAAAGTTAGTAAAAACTAGAAAACTCTTAGGATGTATTATAAATGTGAGAGACACGACGTTTATAAATCTAGGCTCCACCCGGGGTTTGTGAACAAGCAATGACAATGTTCATCCAAACAATATGGTGGCACTTTTATGTTAAGGAGAAATTAAATTGAATGATTACCTAGTTATTCGAGATTGATATTGTTAAACAAGAAACACAACCATAAAATTGTTTTACACAATCACTAATAATTTTAAAGATGACAATGCTAGTTAAAATTAAAAAAACTCTTAGGATGTATTATAAATATGAGAGGCACAACGTTTATAAACCTAGCCTCAACCATTTTTACACTTGAATGGTCATTCCCGAACCGCTAGACTAAAAGCGAGTGAAGAGAAATTAGTTCAGAAACTAACGACAATCGGTTCTCGTCCAAAAGAGATATACCAAGGTTTAAAAATTCAAAACCCTGAAAATGTATCTAGCATGCATACGATTTATATCATCCGTCAAAAAATAGGAAAACCCCCAAATGCAATACTTATCTGGTAAACTAAAGGAACACAAGTGCTAAATAAACATATTCGGTTATTGTTATAAAGAAGTCCAAATTAAAAGTAATCGAGTTAATTACTTAATTAATTGAACTTGACCTATGGACGAAAAGGCGTTATGGGGCCAAATGTGGCAACCAGGTTGAATTTAGACGCTATGATAAAGATGGCTCAAATCTCAACACTTAAGCTTGAATTAATAATTTTGATAATAAATTAAATTATCAATTTATCAGGTAATGACCCCCGGACACAATGAAGTATTATAGGTTGAGCTTTACAATGTTGGGCTTCACACTGTAAGGCTATAAATAAGGAGGTGGCTTTAGGAATTTCATTATCCTAAACCCAAAAGAAAATTTTGTCACTTCCTTCGGTGTATGGAAAAAACAAACCTTTTCGTTATTAACTCGTTTTACAGGTTTCTCAAGTTCATCGACAGAATCGGTGAAGAACGAAAAGGAACAAGAATACTAAATGGATAGGTGCAGGCAAACAAATGAGTTACTTTCTTCTTGTTTATTCTTAGGTGAATCTTGGAAAATTATTTGTATTTATTTTTTTGCATGTTGTTAATAGTTTAAAAAAACATACATAAATATTAAAGGTATTAAAATAAAAAAAGTCAAACAATATTTAAATGAGTGTTAGAATAAACATTAATATCCAAATGATAAGTAAATAAGTCATAAGTATGTCGTTGAAATGAAACTTAAATAAATAACACGTGAAAATAATCAAGGGTCTCTGGTCAAATCGTATAGGTGTGCTACTCCATCATGCGTTGCAGATCTTTTGGACATCCTTGATTTGATTATATTTCTTAAATCTTTTGTCGAGCGGAATTACTCACGCAATTATGTTCTCGTTGGTGTGAAACACGAACCGACTCAAATATATTTTTGGCAAAGGTCAATTCGCAATAACATGTAAAATTTAAAATTGGATGAATTAGTGTAATGTAACATAAAGTAATATAAATTAATTATATTGATTTAATTAGTTTAACGTAGCTGTTACAATGTACAGAACCAAGATCAACTTCTTGTATAGGACACGGTCGAGGCGGTAAACCGCGTAATGATGACTACATATATGAAAGTATGGGATGTCGATGATGCAATAGCATTAATATCCTTATTAATATATCCTCCATGCCAATTAAATAACTCGTAATTTAGCATATCTTCTTGTTCTTTATGCTATCAAATTTATGACATGCCCCATATAATTTGGATACGAAATTATAGATATTTACCGGAAGTTAGATTCCAATTGGTTGAGGCATGCTTCTAAATTCATGAAGTTATTTTTCAAGTGAACTTTGTATTTACATGAGGAGAGAAGTCTCTGTCGTCTATCTTGTATGCGTTGTAAATCAAAATATTGCTAGAACATATTCAGACTTGCTGCAACAAAAGTGTTCTTTGTTATATTTTATTTGAAATCGCATCAAAATAATATAATAAATCGCAAAAAATAATTGTGTATATTTTTGCACTATCAATGCGTGAATTGTGTATATTTTTGCGCAGGAAAAACATGTGTTGTTGTATAATATCCGTAGCCCGAGTGCACGACTTTGGTCGGTATTGCGCGCCTCATGTGTGAAAATGTTACTAGAAGTTTTTAAAAAATATCAATTTCAAATATCTTGTACTATGTATATTTTAGTTGTCGTTGAAGTAAGTCCTTACAAACACATGATGTGAAGATCAACGATTAAAATTAAAAAATAATAATTTGAATAAAAACAGGTACAATAACAGCTTACGAATTCTAAAACTCAAACAACAACAACTTGGTACTTAAGATAATGAAACAACGATAATTATTTCCGTCTCAGCTTATCTGTCAGGCTAGTTCCATTTCATAAGCTTCTTTTCTTCATTCCCAATCATGTAGTCCACCGCAGCCTCATGCTTGGCTTCCTCTCGCTTGGTAAGTATATGGTCATGGACAGAGTCCAGTTGTTCCCCTTTTATATTTTCAGTGACCAATCAATTAAACAACTGAAATGCAGTATGACATTCCTCACCTTTGAGGTTAAAAACCAAGTGTACACGTTTTTTTATTAGATACGTCTACCTAGTCTTGACCTCGTTCAAACATCTTGAAATCGTAGGAGGTTGGATGTGATCCTTACCATAGAGATATTAATATTGGCAAAGTTTTGACTCTCAATAGGGTTAACCCATTTCCTTGTTATAGGTTTCTGCCACTTTCACAGAGGTCTTTCTTTAAATATACAAAATGAGTCCAACCATACATTTTTTTTATTTTATGGTGTGTGTGAGTTTTCTAGGTTGAGTTCTTACAAGAATAAAACGTCTATTTATTGAGCTTTTAGTCGAGGATAGCTTTATCCAAATACACTTATGAATACTAGATACATGTAAGTTAAGGATAGTGTAATCCCTAAACCAGTTAGCTTGGGACACCTATAAGTAAAACTATAGTGTATCCCTATGTGTGTCAGGATAAACCCGCACGATATATGTTACACTTTGATTTGGGGGTCAAGCTCGAACAAATAATGATCAAGATATTGCATTATCCTAAATTTTACTTTATATAACAATGTCCCAATCAATATTCCACGCCTGTAAATTATGGATACATGTATCCATAAAGTAATCAAAATATACCACTATATTCCATATAGATCATAATATATAATGATATGAATTTGGATAAAATTGATTAAAATACTAAATGTGTACATAACAAAGTAGTCGGTACAAAATAGTCGTGATACAACAAAACATAAAAATCAAACTCATAAATAACAAAATGGTTGTGATATAAAGTATTCGTAAACATCAATAAGATACATATAAAAAAGAGTCAGTAATATAACCAAAGAAAACATAATGTAAAATCAATATTTCTCTTGATACTTGTATTCTAGTTTGAAACACTACTCTAAAATCTCACAAAATTTCTCAAGAATCATCTAACGGGACCTCAAGTCTTACTCGATAATTTGATCTGACAAGTCAAATAACCTTGCATGATAAATAGTCGCTATGGGTTAACCCTAACATATACATTGGCTGGGAAAGAATATGGATCGGTTATAACATACCATAAGTTGATCTCAACCCAAACAGGGTATGTCGAGACCATACCAGGTTGGTCGAGCCCGTGTGTAGCACCTCGAATTATGAGGAGAAGATTATGTGACCTTCATGCTGAACAACTAAAATTATCCCACAAATATTATGTGTTGGCACGTCTACCTCTACCACCAATATCTAAAACAGGTTGTGGTGGACCATGTATCTCTTCAACATGTCCTAAGTATAGAGCGACACCGAAAGGATAGTAAGCTTTCACAATGTCCCAAGTCTTCAGTGTAGTATCCATTCAAGATACATCGCAAACAATGTCTAAAATAGCGTAAATGTAAGGATAGCATGAACCAAGCCTATAATATAAAATTTAATATATGTATCAATTAAACAAGTATAGAAATGAAAACTAAATATAGTCTAAGAATATACCATATAAATAAAACTTATATGATGCTCCCTGAACATAGATATAGCATGGCGAATATTATCTTGAATCTATTGGTTTGAACGTAAATGAGGAGGTGCATATCTACACATGGTCGACTGAATGATAGCATATGAACTAAAATGTGTAGTCACAAGCACAGGAAAATGATTGTATATCTATTTGTTTAACAATGCAAGGAAAAAAGTAAAACTCGATGTAGCGCGTAAACAACCCTACCAAGCTAGTTATACCTACCTGTGGTGTTATAGTTCTCAATAAACTATAGATAAGAAATAAATATAATGTTATATGTCTTGTTAGTAAAAATACAACAACCAAATATTTGGAGCAAATACCCCATCGTCGCATGAGTAAGCATCTCATCTGTACGCACATCATCATAATACTCGGCCATTGAATAAAATCACGCAAACATATGAGATGTATGTGTCTCCTACTACCACCACGGTTATGATCAAGCTCATCACTAAAGTTATCGTTATCTACACCTAATAATTGAGTGAACCAACCGACTAGTTGACCGTTATTATGAAAAGTAACTAGATCGGAACCTTGACATGTAACCAGAAACCTGGTGGTAATGCCTACATTGTCAAGTATGACCGTCATCTCATTGAAATAGAAATGAAAGGTATTGGTCTCCGGATGCCACCACTCCAAAATACCTATAATAAATGCATGCTGGTAAACCACCGTAAAAGATACTTGAAGAGTGGACCAAAACCAAATTTACCTACATAGCATCATAACGATGATGGTTAGAGTATACCGCATAGCATCATAATGAAGATCCCGCCTACATAACATAAAAATAAATTCACAATCAGCTTTGATATAATTTACTACACGACAAACCACTAAAACAAGTTAAAAGCACAACACTAACAATACACAAATTGGTTTACAAACTTACATCGTTGTTGAAGACGTTATACGTCTCCTAATGCTTGTAGTCACTCATGTTCGAGTACAAGTCCTGAACATGATTACTGAATCTTAAAAAAAGTTGATACGGAGTAATGCATCAGTGGTGAACGACAGACATACAATTCTTTCGATCAACCCTAACTGAACAAGAATTCGGTATATGCTGAAAATGTTTGTTGTCGTTGGTCCGAGGTCCGAGTGAAGAAGAGCATGGTCGTTGATGAGGTATGCCGAAATTAAAATAAGTAATCTTATTTAATACAAAAAATTATCTCGGACAATTAATAAACTGTGTGATATTTAGTCGAAAGCATTTAAATGTAGAATTATAAAAAAAATAAAGCAAAATTCATTTTCATGCATGCGATGTGCGAGATTTTATGAAAAATTATGTATGAAGTATGCATAAATTTGCACAAAAAACATCGTATTGTTCATGCAAAATCGTATACCCATCGTGCGATAAACTTCTGGGTATGTGCGTTGACTTCTAGGTATGTGCGTTTTGAGTGTGTGCGTGCGTGCGTGTGTGAAAGCGGTATTTCATCGCGGATAGGTTTGCAATTTTCCATGCACAACCATGGTTTCCTCAAATATCCAAATCTTTGCATATTATCCAAAATCCAGCAAATAGACTACCAAATCTGATGTGGTTTATTTTGAACTGAGGGTAATTTTGTCTAGTGTTTTAGAGAGTTTCAAAGGTATTAAATGTTTGAGTGTTTTGTAGTGAGAGAATTAAGCTGTCTGGTTGTATTAAATGTTCATTACCCTCATTAATGAAAGTGGTTGGGTATTTATACCCTTAATTATGGACCCATGGCCTTTCGGGTCAAGTTATGAAACTGGGTCAAGTTTAAAGACCCATTAGTTCTTAAGTAGATTAGCACCTAGCTTAGTCAAAAGGTGTTTAGTTTTTTAATACTTTTGTCATGTCCGGATAGTTCAGTGGGCACCTATTGTCCGAATTATCCCTGTCCGGTTTTCTCAGTGAGCAGTGGTGAATAAATCCACACTAATCAGAAGCCCTTTTTTAGGCTTTGTCAAAGGTCTTTGGCAGGACTAAAAAACTCACTTAGTCAGTAACAAAATTTTATGGACCGTTCATGTGTTTGGTTCAAGGTTTATCCGAACTAATTTCTTCTCAGAATTCTAAGAGTTTTTCTTTGGATCGTGGGACACGTGATGCATTTTTATTACGTCAGCGCCGTTTTCAATCATTACCTCAATCTTTTTATTTTCTCCTAAGTATCAGTAGCTTTTTGCCTTACTAATATAAATTAATTTCTTTCATTGTTTCACCATCTTCACCACTCTACAATTTCTTTTCTCAGAGCTTTTTACCTTTTCTTTCAAAACCTCTCTTAGATAGTTTTATGTTCACAGCAAGAAACGCTCTTGTGAAAGGTGGTTGGTTAAATCTTTCTGAACTAGAGAAAGCGAAAAAATTGAGCGTGAGAGACGCATTGCTACTGGTCTTCTATTCTCTCCAAGCAATAAGTCTGATACACCATCCTTAGAAGCTGATCAAGGATCGTCTTCTACCAAAAGCGCAAAACCTAAACATTTATTCAAGCCAAAACTCTCGCCAATCCCGTCAGGCTCCTCGGTCCAGGAGTCTCAACCTTCTACCGTTCAAGAGAAAGCAGTATCAAGTGTTAGGAAGCCTTTTCTGTTTATCACTATGGTATCTGACATTGAGAAATACCCAGAGAAAACCAACCCTCGCCGGAAAACACGCTTGGTAAAAGGCCAAGCAACTGGCTCACATCCCAAGTCCTCCAAAACGGGGGCATCTAAGTCAGCAACCAAAACGGAGGTATCTAGAAGATCCCCAAGAGACAAACCCTCCAGATTAGAGGCAACTAGAATAAATCCTCAAACAAAGTCCTCCGGAGCTGAGCCCCAATCGGACACCAGACCTCTAGAATAAACTGGTGCTCAGCCATCCGGACAGACCACTGATCCACAAGCTGACACTCTTCCATCTTCCACAATGATGGAAGAAGTAATAGAAGATAGCATCTAAGAGACCCCTTTCGAGACTGAAGCCTCTGGACAGACTGAGGACGCTGCTTCTGAAAAACAAAAGGGCAAGGTGAAGGTGGGAATGACTCATCCGGAGCTGCCGGAGAGCTTGGAGGGCAAGGTGGGACCTTGTTTTCAGAAGGTCAATGTGAAGTATCTGCTCGCCATGCAGAACATCAATTATGTTTATACTCATACCGCTGAGCTTAGCCGGATCCGAACCAAGTGGGGATCCCAGAATCAGTAAAGCTGAGAATACCAGTCACACTGGAAACTCCGATGGACTGCAAGCTCAACGAGATCCTCATTTATACTGAGCTATTCAACCGGGGGCTCAGATTCCCCTTGGATCCAGAAATCGTCTGGTATTTTCACCTGATTAAACTTTGTCCAAGCCAGCTAAGTCCAATATTGGTATACTCTCCTCGTCTGCATAATGGCGTCGAGGCTGTCCGGAATTCCTCTCCCCATGGAGCAGTTCGCTGCAGTGGCCAGCCTGTGCAAAAACCATCACATCCCATTCTACCACTACAACATGGGAGACAAATTCAAAGTGGTGGATGACCTGTTGGAGTTAGAGAAAAACTGGAAGACCCAGTTCTTATTCATCAGCGGGACGTGGGAGAATGGGAGAAAGATTAAGGCCAATGTCAATTCTAGCATGCTCACCAGTAGGTGGAAGAGCACAAGTAAGTATTCAATTTTGTTTGTCTTTCTTATTTTACAAAAAAAAATTATTCCTGAATCACCCATTCTCTCATGTCAGTATTTCTGAAGGAGTTCACCGACTATTTGGAGGAGGGGCAGACCACATGCGCCAAATTAAACGCCTGGGCTGTTGATCGTTGGGGGAACGCATTCCACAATTATTTTACTTCAGGCAACTTGATGAGATCCCACCTGTGGAATACTACGGGTCAAAGAGATCTCACCTGGGAGGAGCTGACTACACCATCTCCTCCAGCTGTCATACCTAATAGAACAGAGGAGAAGGATGGAAAACTAGCCTTACCCTCTAGAGCCAAAGCCCCAAGCAAAATGAAAGGGAAGGGCAAGAAAAAGAAGGCTGCAGCAGAGGCAGTTCGGGGTGCTGCAGAGGAGACTGCTCCGGAGAATCAAGGAGGGCAGACCCAAGGAGGGATTGATGCTATTTTGCTTAAAGTAGTTGAGGATGAGAGCATTAAGGAGGAAGGTGAACCTCAAAATCCACCAAGGCCTTCTAAAAATGACCAAAAAAGAGGAGCAAGCAGCGATGAGATTACTGCTAAGAAGAAGAAGGTCACCTTGGGGAATGAAGTAATCCTTCACCCTTCGAAGTCTCTACCTCCAGCAGACCCAACTGATCCCACCTTGGTAGAGCAGATCCCCACCGATCTACAATCCGGGGAGGGTACCGGAGAGGATATTGATGGAGTAGACATCAGTGGCCTTCAAAATATTGGTCTCTATTTCAACGATTTTGAGAAAGACGACTTTGTTAGCCCCTACCTTCCCCAAACTCTTCCAATATGGTGACTTTCAATGGCAAGTCCTTCACTGTCTCAGGGGAACATGATGTGGTGACTCACTCTCTGCTGGGCCATATTCAGCCAATGCTCAACTTGGAAAGGCAAGTAAAAAATTAGTCTGGCATCATCAACACCCTCAACACAGACAATGAGAGTTTGTCAACTGACCTCCTCAATACCAACCAAAGTATTGAGGTATTGAAGAAGGAGCTTGAGGAGTTGAAGAATAAGAAAGAAGATATGACAACCAAGCTGGTCACTTTGAAGACAGCTAATACAGAGCTCCGAACTAAGTGCTCCGGTTTGGAAAAAGATCTTCCCACCTTGAAGGGAGACATGAAGACTAAGGACGATGTCATCCTAACCTTATCTGGTGACAAGACTTCATTTGAAGAGATTGTGTCCAAGGTAACCAAGGAGAAAAAAGACTTGGTGAAAGAGAAGGATCAGAAAATTCAGGCCCGCATCAATGCATACACCAACGGGGTGATAGATTCCCTAGAAAAAAGGTATGCCGAAGCTAAGTCTGATATGGTTTTGCTTTTCCACCAAACGTTTCCGAAGAGAATGCTTGGTACCTTGTGGTAATATATTGAGTATGAAGATATCCCATTCCATACGATGGTGGATGGTGATAAGAAGAACTACTCTAGTAGAATCGATGTCACTACTGATGAGGAAGAAGGAACCGGAGAGAGTTCCAGTGGTGAACCCAAAGATCCTAAGAAAAAAGACGATGCACGAACATCCGAAGGGAATAAGCCCTGAGGTTTTAACTATCTTTTCTTACTTATTTTTCTTAATATTGTGAAATACTAAAGTCCTTGGATGGCCAAGGAATGTTTGTAACTATGTCTGGTTCAAGTCCGGTTGATCCTTTCTTTAAATTTAAAGTCCTTGGATGGCCAAGACATATTTTATGTTTTAATATTATTATCCGGTTTTTAGCCAGACAGGTTTACCTTGCTAAAATTTTTATCTGTTTCATATTTGCTTAAATTTAATGGCTAATGTTCAAAGAGCCCTTGTTTTTTTTAAAAGTATTTAAGATGAGAGTGTTTAAAATCTCTGATGACATGTGTTTGATGGTCATCATCCAACCAAATTAATCCGATCTACCAAAGATCCTTAGAAAACTTTTAAAAAAATTAGAATCAAACCACTCCGAATATTTTAAGAAAGCATCAAATTTTATTGAAAAAACCCGGACACCTCATTAAAACCTCCCCGCGCCACCAGGGTAAGAAAGAGTGTGCCCCTTAATATTTACATGGACTTTAAACAAGTAAATATTTAAACAACTTTCACTCCAGATATAAGCGGAGGTGTTCAATATTCTAGGGGTGCTTTAAGATTCTTCCATCTTTGTCTTGAAGCCTGTATGTTCCAGACTTAATTTTTCCAAAGACCTCATAAGGCCCTTCCCAGTTTCGAGCTAGCTTGCCGAACTGCCTCTCCTTAGTATGCAAGAAAACGTTTCTCAATACCTTGTCCCCTGGCCAAAAATCCCTTCTTTCGATTTTGGAAGCAAATCCACTCCTCATCAAGCCTTGGTAATGGGTGGTTCTAAGAAGAGCATTAACCCTTTTTTATTTCAATTAAGTCCAACTGACTTCTAATTGCCACCTCATTAGCATGTTCCGAATAATTGTGGACTCTGCATGATGGAAGAGTTTCCTGTATAGAAGGAGATTCTTGTGTAGCAGCTTCAGGAGTAGTCCGCTATGCCTATAATACTTCTTGCAAATAACTTGGCCACTTTCCTACAGCCCCTTCTAAATTCTTCTTCAGACCAGACAGAATGATCATGTATGCCACTTCAAGTTGACCATTTACTTGTGGGTGGAAAGGAGAAGAAAAAAAATGCTGAATGCCACGGGAGGCACATAAATTCTCCATATCCTTGTTATCGAATTGTGGCCCATTATCCGTGGTTATCTTTTGTGGAACACCAAATCTGCAACAAATGTTAGACTTAATAAATTTTATAACAGCTTTTGAAGTAGTTCCTCCCAGGGGGCTACTTCTATCCACTTTGAAAAATAATCAATGGCTACAATAATAGTCCTGCAGCCTCCGGATGCCATTGGTAGAGGCCCTACTAAATCCAGCCCCCAACGAGCAAAAGGCACCGACTCATAAATCGATTATAGAGGAACAACTGGGATATGAATTGCATTACCATATCTTTGGCATGGGTCACATTTCTTCACAAACTCCTTGGCATCTGTAATTATGGATGACCAATAGTATCCGGCTAACAAAACCCTCCGGGTTAAAGCTCTATAGCCACGGTGTAATGATCATTCTCCACCATGTAGTTCGGATAGCACAATTTGGGACTCTTCAACCCCCAAACAACGTAGGAGAGGTTTACTAAACGACTTCTTATAAAGGAAATCTCTTGTGATTAAAAAAACCACGAGCCCTATGTTTCATTTTCCTTGCCACAACTTTCTCCGGAGGCAAAAGGCAATCAGAGATGTACTGAAAAAGGGGATATCTCCAGTCTTTGGGTTGAACAACTTGTATACTTAAACTTTCCTCCTCTTCTTTGCTCAGATTGGGTTGTCTAGATGGATATTCTTGCACATGAATCCATGGATAGGACTCAGAGTATGTTATGGTTGCCAAAGAGTCTGCTAGTGTGTTCTCTGATCTAGGTATATGCTCATAGCTAACATCTTTGAAGTTAGCTGCCACTTCTTTAAGGATAAACAAGTATTTGATTAACTGCTCCTTTTTTGCCTCAGATTGTCCTTTAGCATGATGGATAAGAAGCTGAGAATCACTCATCAACCTGACCCTTTTCACCCCACACAGAAAAGCTAGCTTCAGACCGGCTATAGCAGCCCCATACTCGGACTCGTTGTTAGAAGCCTTAAAAGCAAAATATATAGCCTGGTACAACTTATCGCCATACGAAGAGGTTAAACATATCCCAGCACCACAACCCATGGTACTTGATCCACCATCTGTCCGGACAACCCATACTTTCTTAGTTTTCTCATCTGCAGCTTGCTTAGTACTTCTGTCTGAACAGAACTCAACCAGGATATCAGCAACAGATTGAGCTTTGATTACAGTTCGGGGCGAAATCAATATCATAATAACCCAATTCTACTAACCATTTGGTCATCCTGCTTGATATGTCTGCCTTCTAAAGGACATTTTTCAAAGGAAAAGACGTACGGACGATAATAGAATGAGACTAAAAATACGGCCTCATTTTTCTGGCAGCAATCACCAAGGCTAGCGCCATTTTTTCAAGCTTTAAGTACCTTTTTTCAGCATCCATCAGACTCTTGCTGATGTAGTACACCGGACGAGGATAATTGTCCACCTCTCTTACCAGCACCGTACTTATAGCACATTCATACACAGCTAGGTATATGTACAGTGTTTCTCCGTCAACGGGTTTGTAAAGGGTTTTGGGGGAAGATAAATGCTTTTTTAATTCATTAAACGCCTGGTCGCACTGTGGAGACCTGTTAAAGTCTTTAGCACCTTTTAGAGTCTGGAAAAACGGGGCACACCTATCCGAAGACCTTTAAATAAAACGATTTAAAGCAGCTAACCTTCCTGTTAACCTTTGTACTTCTTTAATATTCTGAGGAGGGTCCATGTTTAATAAGGCATCAAGCTGGTCCGGATCAGGTTGTATCCCTTTCTCACTTATTACATACCCCAAAAAAATTCCGGATTGCACTCCAAAGATACATTTTTCTGGATTCAATTTTAAAATAATCTTTGTCAAGTTGGCAAAAGTTTCTTAAAGATCAGCTAGGTGCAACTCTTCTTCTAACCTTTTTACCATCATGTCATCAATATATACTTCCATATTTATCCTAATCTGATCAGCAAATGCTTTGTTCACCAACCTCTGATAGGTAGCGCCATCATCTTCAACCCAAAAGGCATCACCTTGTAACAATTGAGGCCCCTATCTGTAACAAAAGTAGTGTGTTCCTGGTCCTTCAAATCCACTTGTATCTGGTATAACCAAAGAAGGCATCCATGAAGGACAATAACTTGCTCCCAGATGTGAAGTCTACCAACTGATCTATCCGGGGGACTGGATAAAGATCTTTTGAGAGTGGATATACATATGTCATTTTCCATTCTTTTTCTTTACTAACACTGGATTGGCTCTCCATAAAGGGTATTGATACTCCTTTATGTGCCTCATCTTGGTGAGTCGGTCAACCTCTTGAACTATGACATCAGTTTTCTCTTTAGAGAAAGCTCTCTTTCTTTGCACAACAGGTGCAACATCTCTTCGGATGGATAGTTGGTATGATATAACATTCGCAGGTACTCCGGTCACATCAGCATTACATCAAGCAAAAACATGTTGGTGGTTTGCCAAAAAGGACAAAACTTTTTTCATCAATTCTGGTGCCATCTTGGAGCCAACTTTAACATTTCTTCCTTCAGTCAGAGAGTGGGTTTCAACTTCTTCGATTGGTATCAAAACACCAGGGGTCTCTCTGGGGTCATCAATTTCACCCTCACCCTCAGAGGGCCCCAACAACTGCTAATTTTCATTTATCCGGACTTCCCCCAGAGTTTTAGGGTCAAGTGTAGTTGCATAACATTCTCTTGCTATTTTTTGGCTACTCCGGACAACTCCCACTTGTCCTTGAACTGCATACTTTAAACATTGGTGAACTGTTGAAGCCATAACATGCATCTTGGAGAGCCAGGATCTTTCAAAGATTGCATTATAACACGTTGGGCAAACATCTTCTTGAAAGGGAACTTGCCAACAATACCTTCTCCTCAAACTCTTCGATCACATCCACAGAGCTCCCCGTAAATCCCACAATGGATCTGTTCGAACGCTGAATCACTACTGGATTCTTCATTTGTTTATAAGAACTTAAAAATAGAATATTGGCTGAGCTGCTAGTGTCAACCAAAATTCGCCTGATGTCATTGCCCCCTAATAGATGCTCCTATCACCACAGCATCCTCGTGAGGACCAGCTATGTCCCTTAGGTCATCTTCATAAAAAACAATGAAGGGAAAAGGAATTTGGGACTAATAGAAGGACATGCCTCCCTCTAACTGAGTGGCTAGAGTTTGAACATGCTTCCTCCTTGAATAAGGAGTTGTCGCAGCCATAGTGTCCCCTCCAAATATAGTGAGTGACTCAAAAAAGCTTATGAGTCCAGACACTGTCTTTGTATGTTCTGTTATAACACCCACTTTATTCTGGGTTAGATCAGGATCCAAATACTTTGATTCAACATCAAATCTTTTAATGATTACCATGGCCCATCCGGAGCAGATGTCCCCGCATTGTTCGTTGGGCAAGTCCGGTGAGCGTTGTCAGGCTTGTTCCCACTTCTTCTCTTGACATAAGCTCCCAAATTTCCCCTTTCAATCAGATTTTACACCTCTTATTTCAAAGCAATGCAATCCTCGGTGTTATGGCCAATATCATGATGATATTGACAAAAACAATTATTACGACTTTCCTTAGGAGATTGAAGCGCTGCCGACTTCCTGAAGTTTACCTCATCTTTTGCTTTGTTATAGATGGTTTCTACATTTTCTTTCAGTTCAACAAACCACTTTGGTTGGACCCAAGGTCCTCGTTTATTTCTAGAATGTTGGCTCTGAGCTGAAGGTGGGTGAGACTGAGTCTATTTGGCCCTGTTGGGCCCCTGTCCGGCTTCTTTGGCCTCTTATCCGAACTGGTTTTAGTTTGGTGCATTCGGGGCAGACCTCACTTTCCTGTGCACCCTAGTCTTTTTTGTTTCATCTACATTGATTTGCTTCCCCACCTGGTTTAGCAAACCACCCCAAGTTATGGCATTTTTTCTGGTTACCGAATCAGCCAGATTCCCCAGGCTTAATCCTTGCCTCAGAGAAATTATTGATACATGCTCAAAGAAATCATCTAACCTATTCTTTGTGTTCACGAACCGACTTATATAATCCTTTAGTGATTCGTTTGGCTCTTGGGCACAATGGATAATAGTATCTCCATTGCCCTTCACTTCCTTACTCCCAACAAACTGCATTCAGAACGCCACCCAAAACGTGTCGAAGTTTCTGATACAACCCTGTGGTAGGCTATTGTACCATTTCAAAGCACTCCCCGTAAAATATTGAGAGAATGATTTACAAAGCAGTTTGTCATCGTCATCAAAATTCATCATAAAAAATTTCAATTGTTCCAGATGGTTGTCCAGATCCTTGCTCTCATCATACTTTTTCATCTTAGTACTACTGTCAAACCTCTTAGGAAGGTTTCCGGGCAGTATCTTGGATGACAGTGGGGATTGTCTCCAATTCCGGCCACGACTAAAGACAGTGTCTTCATTAGATGTTGCAAAAATACCTTCACTAGAGGACTCAGAATCTGAGCTCTCCACCGGCTTAGACCGGTGAGATTTCTTGGAACTAACATGGGTCTTTTTGTACTTAAGTGAGTTTTTGCTGATGGGTCATTCTCCCTTGGGTTGTCAGTGTGGTGAATGGCTGACACTTTCGACTTTTCTTTTAAACCCATCTCTGCCTTTTTAGCAGCTCTCAATGCTTCTATTTCAGCTTTCAGCTTGTCTCGTTCTTCGACCGTGTACTCATCGTTCTCACCCACCACTCTATCAAAGGTGGTGGCATTGCTTGCTCGTTCGGATTCATCCGAACTGGTTTTTCTTGCTGGTTTTGAATGCTAGATTCAGGCACCTTCTTCTCCCACTGTGGTTGCCAATTTGATGTGGTTTATTTTGAACTGAGGGTAATTTTGTCCAGTATTTTAGAGAGTTTCAAAGGTATTAAATGTTTGAGTGTTTTGTAGTGAGAGATTTAAGCTGTCTGGTTATATTAAATGTTCATTACCCTCATTAATGAAAGTGGTTGGGTATTTATACTCTTAATTATGGACCCATGGGCTTTCGTGTCAAGTTGTGAAACCGGGTTGAGTTTAAAGACTCATTAGTTCTTAAGTAGATTAGCACCTAGCTTAGTCAAAAAGTGTCTAGTGTTTTAATACTTTTGTCCTTTCCGGATAGTTTAGTGGGCACCTATTGTCCGAACTACCCATGTTCGGTTGTCTCAGTGAGCGGTGGTGAATAAATCTGGACTCATCAAAATCGAAGATCTAACCCTAATTAAAGAAACAATTAAAAATATATAAAAAGGTAATTTTTGTAAACATAATTTTTCAACTCAAATATCCCTAGAAATATAGATCGAAATTAAAAAAAACACATCAATAGCAAAGCAATACGTACCTTAATAGTCCCGAAAGAGGTAGCCGAGTTGGTAGAGTAAGGCCTGCTCGAGATCAAAGGTCATGCGTTCGAGTCCCTCTACAAACGCTTTCTTGGTTTGAGCCTGCCACCTTGTGTGGTTTACCTTATGGCGTTGGTTTGCAAACTATTGCGTTAGACTGAGGATAAAGATTTACCTTGTAAACACTCGTTGAGTAGCAGTTGCGGGTTCCCTCCCAAAAAAATACATGGCTTAATATACTATGAACCGGATTTTGAACATCTATAATTTTTAAAATAAAAAAAAATTAAAAATTTAGATTACTTAGTAAACACAAAGTTGATTTTCTACTAATAAACTTTTTACATGAAAAATAAAATTGTAAATAACAGAAATCTTGGTAGAATAAAACAGTAGCGAAATCTAACAAAGTCTTAATCCCACGAAACTAGCTATTAATATAGCTTAGTCCATTTTTTATTATAATTCATTTTGATAGTTATGTGTTTAATATAACACAGGCAAAAAAAAAAATGAATATACAAAGGACCGACTTTTCACACAAATATTACTCCTTCGGTTCTTTTATAAAGGATAGTAATAAACTCAATCATAGCTCCTCTTACTTCTTACTTGTTGAAAAGAAAAACTAAATTAATTGGCGATATCAATTATAGTAATGACATAATTAGTCAAATAGTAATTATTTATTTAATTTAACATTCAAAAATTTATCGACTCATAAGAACGATACATAGATTGGAACACAATATTTTTTTCTATAGCGACTCTTAGTTAGGGACAACGGAGTATAAGTATATTTTAGAAATCTTATAATTTAAATTATCTCATGAGTTCTTAAATTAAATGTCTTTCTAGAAAAAAAAAATAGGCGTTGCAAATTAAAGATATTTTCAGATTTCAAGATGGTATTAGTTGTTGATTTACCTCTCTGTCATTTATCATTTATTTTATTTACTCAAATCTTCTTCCCAAATATATTAAATAAAGAGATCATTTATGGAAATTAGAGAGCTTTTTTTTCAATTTCAAAGATAATGATTGCATTTCATAATTAATACATCAAAAATTAAAATGTCTTATAATTTGGACCATAGGGAGTATATTTAATATTTTAGTGGTTAAAAAAATTTAGCAACAAGTAGAAGTTTGGTAAATACCTAAATTATTACTACTTGTATTTGTATTTGGATAATTTTGTTAAATCTCAAATATAAATAATTAAATTTTAGATTTTTTAAATTTAGGATTTTAGAGACTAGGAGTATGATAATTATTTGGTTCAACAAATTATAATTAAATTTAAGAATGGTTAAACAATTTTAAATTAAATAATTTCATTTATTTAAAAATATAATTAAGGTATAAATATTTGTAAAATAATTATACTATTTTTTATTTGAGTAAGTTACTCATAATTAATTGGATAATTTTCAAATTGACAATAACCATATAGATTTTGAAATTTTCCAAAAATCACATCTTCCAATAATATCCTTGAAAAATAGAAACATGTGCATTAGTTTAACTATTTGTTATTTGTATTCTTCAAAATTATATATCTTTCAAAGTCTAATTTTAAAAAAAAACATGTATACAATTTTTTAAAACCATAAAATTAAATCCATGAGTGATATGTTTGGATAATTTTTTAAGGCCATATTTGCAACCGAATTGTTCCTAATTTCGCAACTAAACAAAAATTACTTTTTCACAACCAAATTACACGTAATTTTGCAAATTGACGACAATTATTTTTTTTCAGACTCATTTTGCAACCAAATTGCACGTAATTCCGTAACTCCATTTTTTATATAAAAAAATTCATCACAAAAATGGACATATTTTTGCAGATACAAAAAACTACTTCTTGCACATTCAATTAACACTTATATTTACAAAACCAGTTTGTATCTTATTTTTTCATACAATTTCATTTATTTAGCAACCAAATTCATATTTCAAAACTATTTTCTTCTTATTGACGTAATAAATTTGCATTCAATTCCACAACTCTAAACCTATTTTTGAAACAAAAAGTGGTTTCACCATAAAAATGCATATATTATTGCAACGACAAAAAGGTTAATTGTTTCACACTCAATTAACACTTATTTTCATAAATAAAATAACAATTTTTTTTTCGTCATAATAACGCTTATTTAGCCATCAAACTGATATTTTAGAACTAGTTTATTCTTATTTACGTAACATATTTGCACATATTTCCGCAACGAAACAACAGTTGTGTTTTTGCAACCAAATTACACATAATTCTATAACTAAACTATAATTTATTTTTGCAAGCGTTTTATATGTAATTTCACAACTAAAAAGAATAACAAAAATATTTTATGGATATAGTTTTGCTTGTCTTAAAAATAACCAATAGTCTTTTGGCTATATTATATTAGAGCTATGGTGTGAAAGATATGACATGTTAAAAAAAACACAAAAACACACAAGAGGGAGAAAAATAATTATGGGTATTTCTGACTACCATGTGGTTATCTGTAAATACTAATATATCAGTAGGTGGTTATCTGTATTTTATCAAACCATGGATCATTATCGGCAAATAATTGTAATATTTGTTATTTATATATGATAATTGATTTGGAATTTGAAAAACTCTAACAAAAAATATTATATTTTTTCTAGATAGTAAAAATTTGTCATTTGAACTTAAATAAAATGACGGTGATAATGTAAACATGATGTGTTGTATTTACGTCAAAATTTTGATTTTAATATAATCGATTATTTTGGATGATATGATTTTTTAAAATTTGACGTCCATTTATTTTTTAAAAATAAATTTTATAAATAGAAAAATTGATTCTTTAGATTACTTTTAAAAGTTGGATGACTATTTGAACGTGAATAAAAACAATATGAAAATTTAAGCTTCAGTACGACCATTTTTCATTTGGTTAATTATTATAATTTTCATACTAAAAATATGTAGGTAATCCAACCCGACTCTTTCCGAAATCGCGTTGAACCTCCTTCCTAAATTATCATCGTCCTAAAAGAACATCCATAGTTCAGCTTTCCTAATAATTTTCCATCACCCCAACAACCCCAATCAAAATCCTATGGATTGACATTAATGTATAGTTCCTACCATGTTTGAAATGGTTTGTTTTTTAAGCTTAAAATATGATTTAATTAAAGTTGGGGTTTGGTTGAACAATAAAAGGGGTTTTCGAAAGTAAACCATACCAAAAAAATTGTGGAAATATGGAATATTTGTTATGAAAAAATTGCACAAAATGTGAAATAGAGGTTAAATTTGAATTTATTTTTTTGTATAAGTGAAAAGTGGAGACTACTAATGTGAAATGCAAAATGCGAAAAAATATTTAAATGAAAATGTGAGATGTGAAATACTATTTAAATTGTGTCAATTTTTATATAAAAAAAATAAAAAAATATCATTTATTGATCTAGTTTTTTCCAATTTAAAATATAAAACCAATTATATTTTCACATATTTTTTTCGAATTTAAATTTGAAAGATACAAAATTTTAAAATAAAATTTATAAAAATGAAAATATATATGAGTAAGTTGGGTTTTTTAAACCTAATTATTCTGGTAGAAAATGTAAAAAAATATATTTTTATAAGTTTATTTTTTTGGATGGTAACAGATAATGGTTGGATTTCATATGGTAACTAACTATTTTAAATAATAGATTAAATTTATTGTTTCTATTATTTAAAAATATGAATCAAATATAGATATTTGTAAAAAAACAATTGTTATTTATATATTAGACAGGACGTTAAAAATTATTATTATATTTTTTGTATATAGCAGAAGTTAGTTTTTATCAAAATATTATTGGGAGGTGATAATTTAAATGTGATATCTTTATTTACCCTACTTAATTTGAGTGATATATTTATTGTTATCTTGAGCTTCATCTATTTAAAAAAATTAAAAATATATTTTTATTTTTATGCTGTTGTGTGGATAGACCAATCATGACGATATCTCACATATAAAATAATTAACATAAACTCAAATGATTTTGTTTCGTATGAAATTATCAGTAATTTAATTAAATACGTTTAAACTCAAATAAACACGTATATAATTTGACTGAATCATGTGAGATATTTTTACTTAGATATCATAAATAAGTATGCACAACATGATCTTCATTATCAAAACCAAACCAAACATATCGATATAGGACTCTTTGATATGATGTTCGGGATCACTGGTTCTATTTTACTTATATATTTTATATTAGTTCAAGTTTTACAATCAATCTCATTATAAAATATAAGAATCCAAGAAATAAATATGTACATATTTCAAGTTGAAAGTGACCATTGTGTCCCATGTAGTCTGAAGTGAGTAATGAGTTTGTGTATCACAGAAGAGCGGTAGTAATTTGATCGGAAATAATAATATTTATGTCAAAACTTTTGACGATAAAACTCAAAAGTATATTACATCTATAAAACTATTTTTTACTCCATGACATTAAACATCAATGACGATATAACTCACGAACCTATTACAATGCATCTATCAAGGAAGTGATAATACTAACCAACGAGATTTGATACATGCGTAACGGTGTCCATTTGGTATTAAACTGATTGGTTATAAAAAATGGTATATGTTATCAAATATTTTTAAGCTTATCGATAATGTATTAGATGATAAAAAAAAATTCGATCTTAAAATGTGAAGGTTCGTGAATTTATTATTATAATGATATATATTATTGAAAAATTAATATATTTTAAAATCGGTTATGATATTTGATCAACGGCTAATAAATATAAATTTTAATAATTAAATATTTTATGGTATAAAACTATTGCACTTTTGTTATTATTTATTTTGAATGAAGTTATTTTACTTATTTTCACAAACAATTCTACTAATACTTTGAGTAAATTTCCGCTTTTTCTTTCCCATAATCTTGAAATTTTTTTAAAATAGAAAACATATTTGATTTATGCCTCATAAAGTACGCCCAGACTATTATGGATTAATCATTAATGAAGGTTACAAAATATGCATTAGATGTCTGAGATGTTGATGGCATTAGACCTCATACGTAGATGTGAACTAACTACAACGGTGATTTAGCTTTCCATGCATTATCTTTTGAAAAGGTACCAGGGTGATGTTTTCTAATTGTACAACCTTCAAATACTTATTTTAATTCTTGAATTGGTGGAATTCTATAGACCATATTCTTCTGATAAATATTCTTCAACATTTGAAAGTTCAAGTACCCGAGCCTTCTATATCATAACCAAGAGTCATCAACCACCTTGGATTTGAGATAAATACATTTGTAAGTAAAAAACTCATACTTTTCTCCATCTCTATTTTTTCTATTTTTCATTTTATTTTATCAAGGATCTCGCAAGAGAGGTCCTCAAAATGAACGGTGGATCATCATTTTAGAACTTGTCCAACAACTACGAAATTTTATGTTAAGTCTGGAACTACCAACATATCTCATATATATCTTTACTTCTCTTTTTCATTTTTATGGAGATTGTTCTCTTTCTTTTTGCACCAACTAAGACATCATTCCTATTTTTACGTAAAAATGCAGGCTGAATAATCTCCTTGAATATGCTTTCATTGTTGGTCATGTGATTGCTACATCCCTTATTAATGAACTATATCTCGTTCTTTTGTTATTTGGTCACTTGATAAACATAAAACATGTGATGTTCAACAAAGTCCACTTTTCCTGGTTTTCCTCAAAGTCACAGTCTTTTGGGAGATGGTTGTTCCTCTTGCATTCTTAACATTTTGGTTTATCTCGAAAGCAATTATATTTTTTATCATATCCATTTTTATGATAAGTTTCACATTTCAATTTTGTAGAAACTTTGTTTTTTACCTGGTAAAATTACCTCTTGTTTTTACACGACCTTGTGTATATAATCTTTTTCCTCTTGTGGTTGCTCGACCACAAAAGGATTCTTGATTTGACTTATTTTTTGATTTTTTGAGACAACATAGAGCTTGGAATGAAAACCACTCTCAATTGATTTTTTTAGCGCAATTTAGTATGTTATCAAATTCTTTAATATAACCCATCAATTCATTGACACCCAAAGTATCAAGATTTTTGGTCTTCTTTATTAATAAGGTTGGAATTAATCTGAGCCAATATAATTAGGCTAAAACGGTAAAATGATGAATAAATAATGTATAGGGAAGATTTGAGTAAAATAAAAGCTTAAAAGACTTACATTGCAATATGTAATAAATATATATTTTTAGTTAGTACAATAATGGGGTGAAGTAGTTAATGGAATAAGTGTATGTAGTTAATGGAATAAGTGTATGTATGTTTCATAGAACTTACCACATAAGTGTATGTATGTTTCATAGAACTTACCACACTTATAAATAGATGTACTTTTCTTAGAAAATGGGTCAACCATTACACTTGAGTTTGACACTTGACACTTTATCTCTCTATAATATTCTCTACACTTTCTCTCGTAATTTGATTACTGTTCATTAGAATACTTTTAAACCAATTATATACTTTACACTCTCAAAAATATTAGGAGTGATCGGTGGCGACCACGGTGGGAGGTACGCTTAGTACCTAGATATTATATCTGAAACCAAACAAATCGTTGAAAATTTACCTTTCTATCAGTACAAGATATGAATTTTGAAGCGCAATTGGATCCAATAATAATTGTAAAGGTAAAAGTCGTTAAAGCAGGTCTTGGACGAATGGATACGCAAATCAAGCCACAACTAGAAGACAAAAGATGTTGTTTGACTTCGGAAGATCAAAGAAATCAGCTACTGGAGCAAATAGTTGAATTAGATTATCAGTTAGTTTAGAGAGAATAATATGTTTTGGTTCAACCACGAAGGGTCTAGTCCGAAGTACATAGGGTAAATGAGGGTAGAAATTAAGTTGGACACTCCAGTGAGTCCCATGGTGAAATTCTTAGAGATAAAGAAAATTATCGAGAAGTTCAATTTTAAATGGATCCAGGCTGTAAGTCTTCCAGAAATAAAAGAAAGTAAAACATAAGTATGTCCTATTAGAATCCAATTATTCACCTATTTCAAATTCCGATGGATATTCTCACACAGCTGAAAGAGTTATTGGCTATAGAAGAATGAGGGAGGTTAGTGATAAGCATTATTCGAAAATGTAAACTAGTCGAGGTGAAGGATACCATATGGAACGTAAATCTAAATAACAAAGTGAATCTCGAAATATATTTAAAAACCCGAACTTTGAGTATAATGTTACTAATCAATTAACAAACCCTTAAGAGTGACGACTTTATGTGATTGTGAATGATGGTATAGGTGAGAGTCAATATAGACAAAGAATTGATTGGAGGATATCCCCTTTGTATAGCTTGGTCCAATCTATAGCAATTTTGAAGTGTTTTGATATCACAAAAGTAGATAAGTTTGATGGGAACTCAGGATCCTAATGATCACATCGAACAATTTAAGAACTACATGATGAATTTCGATGATGACGATAAATTTTTATGTCAATATTTCTCACATACTTTAAAAAGAACTGCTTTGAAATAATATAATAGTATTATTCGGGGAACTGTAACCAACTTTAAAATATCTTATACTATGTTCCGATAGTAACTTGTAAGAAGTAAGGAAATGTGAGCCAATGTGGACACTATAATTTAGTAATATGCAAGTAATATGGGTAAATCTAAAAGATTATATTAAGTGTTTTGTGCTTACCAAAACTGGTTTGGACGATTGGGACGAACAAGTCGCATGCGTTACTTATAGAGGAAATGAGCACTAAATTTTACAAGTACCACAATGGTATTGGACATGATACAGTGGATTGTATAACCTTGTGCAAGAAAAAATAGACATTGATTAAAAATTGGAAGGTAACAACCTTTGTTAAGAAGCGAGTTGGATCTATAAAAATTGTGAGTGTAAACCAGCAAGCAAGACAGACAGTGAATATGTCTTACAAGTAAGGAAACACGATGAATAGGGTTGTTTTGTAGTTACACGATATCTGATCCTGATCTAGATCGAAGGGTTGTGTTGGTGGTTAATAAACCAAAGTCGTTGAGTAGGGTTCAAAGTTTGTATGAACATTTTGAGTTTTTAGCCACTTTTATAAGTGATATTATGGCTAGGATTACTAAAAATTCTAGGAAAATGCACATTGTAAATCTAACAACACAATTTGTTAGTGGGATTTCAACTCACCTATATGGGAAGAGTCATTTACGTTTTATCTTGTTTTATGGTGATGATTTAAAAGAATTTGTTAGGTCTCATGATGATGTAGTTGTGATTGGATCATAAATAACGGGAAGCAAAATCTAAAGAATACTTATTGATACTGGTAGTTCGGCCAATGTGTTACTTAAAAAATGTAATATCCCCCCGGTAATCCTTCGGTTAGAGCAAATAATTATTGGTTTTACTAGTATGACAACCAATGTTATTAGGGAATTCGAAAAGGTCGTATTGTTAGGACGATAATCTTTCAAACAAAAGGTGATGGTGTTGTTTGTAGTGGTAGATAGTCCAACAACGTACAATTCAAGTTTTTGGAAGATCTTGGTTGTTCATGATTGCACGTCATAGCTTCTACGATTCACCAGTGTCTAAAATACATCATCGGAGATCGCGTGGGAACAGTTCGGAGTGCCACCAGGTGGCTAAGGATTTTTACTAATGCAAGTTTGCATGCTAAACAGATCAAAGTGTCTAAAGGATGCGAGAATAGAAATTAAAAGGGTCTGCCTCATATTTGGAAAAAATGGATGACCCAAGGGATTTTGAAATATAGAAATATACATGTTTCCCAATAATAATATAGAAATATACATGTTTCCCAATAGAAGGATTTTGAGAATAAAAACTTTATTATCATCATAGATGAGAGAAAACTTAATATATATTTTTTCAAAAAACATAAATTTGTTTGCTTATACTATTGAGAATGTAGTGGGAATCCTGTCTACCATAATTTTTCACAGTCTAACTCTAAATCTTCAAATTGTAAATCTGAATATGGGACCTATCATCCAAAAAAGAAGAAATTTTTCTCATGAGAAGTCAGAGGCAATAGTGGCTGAGGTGGATTGACTCTCAAAATTAGGTCATGTTATAGAGGCTCAATGACCGGTGTAGATGGTGAATCATATACTTGTAAAGAAAAATATGAAAAATAGAGGATGTGCGTTTTACTGATTTAAACCGGAATTGCCCAAATGATCGTTTTCTTATCCCACTAATCGAGCAGCTTGTTGATTTGGCATCGAGTAATAAACTTATTTCTTTTATTGATGTTTTTGTTGGGTATAACCAAATCCAAATGAATCCTAAAAATCAGTAAATTACATTATGTATTACTCATAGAGGATTGCATTGTTATAGAGCGATGCATTTTGGTCTAAAAATGCTCGTGCTACTTATCATAGGTTAGTAAAAAAATCTTTTGCCACCGAATAAAGAGGCCGAATACAAGGCTGCTTTAGTCGGTTTAAGGCTTACAAGTATTTGTGGAGTGAAAACAATCTGTTTGGAGGCTTATTCGAAGCTAGTGGTAAATCAGATGACATGCATATCCAAGGCTAAGAAAGATCAGTTAATTTTATATATGTGTGAGATTTGAAGCATAACTCTTTTGTTTGATAAAGTTATTGTTGGGCATATTAATCAAGGAGATATTACAGTTTCCGATTCTTTCGCAATTAGTGCTTACACAGATGAGTATTCATGAATATTGTTACATGAAATCCCTTCGATTTTGAAACGATTAGAACAATGTAAATATGTTGAGGAAGTATTTGTTAATCCATACATAAATCAAGATGATTAACGGTCTAATATCTTCAATTTTTTACTTAGCGGCATGTTACCTCAAGATGTAAAGTTAGCTCAAATGATACAATATAAGGCTCATGGTTATGTTGTGTTAGATGGAGTGTTATACAAAAATTATTTTAAGTAGACCAATATTACGAGTTTGGGTAAACAAGAATCTCAAGAGATTTTATCTGAGTTGTATGAAGGTGAAGGTTCAACTCATTATGAGTATTAGTATTTAACAATGAGGGTTGTATTGGCATGTTATTATTGGCCTTCAATCATGAATGATGTTGAAGTCTTAGTACGAGGTTGTGCAATGTTTTTCCGATTCTATTCACAAACCAACAGTACCACTTACTTCCATATCTAAAGTTGTTCCTTTTGATAAATGGGAATAGATTTAGTAGGGCCATTACCTATGGCTTTTGAAGGGCGTCAATGATCATTGTGGCGGTGGATAACTTTTTGAAGTGGGTTGAAGTTGAACCATTATCTGGTACGAGATAAAAGGATGTTATCAAATTCATTTTGAATAATATTTTTTGTTGTTTTGGAGTTCCTAGGAAAATTACCACAGATTATGGTCATCAGTTTGACAATAGAGAAATGGATTTTTTTTACAATTCGAGGGGTATTATACAATGTTTTTCCACACATTTTCATCCCCAAGCAAACGGTCAAGTGGAAGTAACTAATATGTATATTCGGAAAGGTTTAAAGACAAATTTAACATGTGTTGCACGAAAATGGCCTAACTATTTACAAGAGGTGTTGTGGGCTTATCGGACGACTCCTAGAGAGGCTACTCAAGAAACTCATTTTGCCTTGGTCTATGGTATGAATGTTGTAATCCCTGCGGAATCTACTTTACCTTTCTATAGAATACATCATTATTCTGAATATCCAAATGAAGAGGCAAGAAAAATAGACCTTGACTTGATCAAAGATAAATAAGTTAGAGCACATTTGAATTCGACTCATTATCAAACTTTGATGAGGATTCATTATAATTCGAAGGTAAAAATAAGGGATTTTAAGGTCGGTGATAAAGTTTTAAGGAAGGTAGTTCTCCATGCAAAGGACAAGCAACTTGTAAAAATGGGTTTGAATTGAGAGGGTCCTTATGTGGTGGCAGAACGAGTAAAGCTGGGTATATATCGCATTCACGATGAACAGGGCAGATTACTTCAACATCCTTGGAATATTGAAAACTCTTGAAGCTAAATTGGGAGTGATTTTTTTTATTTTTAGATGTTTTATGTGGTTTTAATGATTTTTGGATAAGTGGCATACTCTTTCCTATCATGTTGGCTCATGAAGGTTAATGAGGTGTTACATGTACATTCGAGGATATTAATAAAATTAATTTTTGGCCAATGGTTGTTTTGAATACAAATACTTCAATTATTTTGGTAACTAATCAAAGACTGGTCATCTTTGAAGTGGTTAACCAAGAGTAAGTATTTTTATTCGAAGTGTTGCACGTTTATTAAAAGTATTCGCACTATTTTTATTCGAGGTGCTACACGTTCATTCAGAGCATTGATCACATTCGCGGTGCTAAAATTATTTAAACGCACTATTTTTATTTGAGGTGCTACACATTTATTCAGAGCATTGATCACATTATATGTGCTAACGTTATTTAAATGCGCTATTTTTATTCGAGGTGTTACACGTTCGTTCGGAGCACTGATCACATTCGAGGTACTAACGTTCTTTAAATGTATTATTTTTCTTCGATGTGCTACACGTTCATTTAAAGCACTGTTTGAAGAGTCATATTCGAGGTGCTAATATTCTTTAAGAGTACTATTTTTAATTGAGCTATTGTACATTCATTTACAAGGAACTAATCAAAAAGTTGGTAAAACTCGAGATGTTAATGTTCTTTACATACACTGTTTTCAAGTGATATGACTCAAAGTGTTAATACCTTGTTCATAATATAAAATAAAAACCATTTAAGATAGAATGTAAAGCTAGCAAGTAGTTGAAAGTTAAAGAAGGCATTTGTTCATCAAAAAAATTAAAGCGTATTTTCCAGCTTTACAAAATATGAGCTCAAATGCTAAGTGGTTAAGCATTTACAAAATACGGATCACTAACAAGAACTGATGATTTAACAACACAAAAAATAACAAATACAAGAGATACGTCTTCTCAATCTTCTTAATCTTCAGTATCAGAATGGTCTGAGCCTTCTTCAAAAGAATTTCCTTCTTGATCAGAGGTGTCCTCATCTTCCTTTAAGTCGGACTCTTCGGAGAAGTCAGTTGGTATAGGGTCCAAAGCTTCACCTGGACGCTTTTCTATGAGAATTAATTTCCAAAAGCCTGATAGATTTGCTTTCCGAGAAGCTGCATGGAACTCGCAAAGCAAAGTAATTGTTTTCTATTCTTTGGCATTCTTAATAGCAGCAAGGGTGTCTAACCCACATTTAGTTTTGACGGCTTCTACATTAAGCTTTTTCCGCTCCTCGAATGTCGTCTTAAGTGATGTCAATTTGTCAATTGCTTTTTTATTTTCTTGCTCACTTCTCTTAAGGGAATCTTGCAGAGATGAGTACTTCTTTTGTTCCTCGCTCATTTCTCTTTCATACTTTGATTTGAGATTGACTAATTTTTGTTAATGTTTAGAATTCAGTTCCATCTTTTCTTAATCATGAGCAACTCTTAAATGACGCTTGAAATGGATGGCTTATGTTATAAATTTTGACCTATCACCCTGGAAACCTTGGAATTGATCAAGGATGTGTCGACCAAAAATTTCCCTCATCTGTTTCTCTCATGCAACATCTTTTTTTGTACCGGATCATGTTTGTAACCATCACCTCGAGTTGTTTCGAGTAGAAGTAATTTATGTGCCAAATTTTTGTTGCTTCTTCGAGGTTCGAGAATAGTTGAATAATATTTGATACTTCTTCCAGAATGATCCTCCATAAGTATAATAAGAGAAGTAAGAGGAGTGGGAGGAATTCCATAAAGCCTAAGAGTAAATGATAGTGAACGAGGTGTAAGATTTGAATTCACAATTTCAGGCATAACATGTGTGGTAACATGATGAGCAATTTGTTTAAGTTTTTATTAGATTAGTTGAACTTTAAGGTCCATTAATCGTAGATATCTTAGATTGCATCTTCACCAATATTCTCATTGTTGATGAAGTTATTATTTCTTTGGTGATCTGTCTCCTCGACATTAACATTTGAATTCGAGAGGGGTGCTTCGACTATATTCTATAAAGTTTTTATAGAGTTTTTTAGGAGGTTTTCTTCTTTATTGAAGAAACAATTTGTTTCTCTTCAGAGAGGGTTCAACATCGACTCTTTCTTCAATGGTGGGAGGTTTGTTTCGCTTATTTTCCTTTTGGGTTGTCTTTGTCTTCTCTCTAGTTTCGGATTTGTCAAAGAGTTGGCATTTTCTTTTCTTTTTTTACCAAATTTCTTTGCGCGTAAGTGGCTTTAAGATCGATTACGGACTGGGAGTATGACTTTCTCATCAGGTGCTAATAATATTTTCACAACATCATTTGGCTTTGAGGGTTTCATTAGTTCTTCATCTGAAAGGATAACTTCCGTGGGATTTTCCGTAAGTGACTATTGACAAAATTAATGGGCATAAAGGCATTATGGAATTCATTGCCCCATGCATTTTCCGCCCAGATTGATTGTCGGGAAAAAATCTCTTTGGTTGTCTTCTACAACGTTTATACCACCTCATAATCTATATATAAAATAATAATACATAAAAAATAAGTTGAAATATAAAATAGGAAAAGTAAAAAAGTTTGGTTCACTTACGACTGCTTCTCCAGACAAGGTTGAGTTTTGATGGATTCTCTTTGGAATTTCTATGCCATTCTCCCAGGTTCCATAAATAAAGAAGAATTTTTGTTTCCAGAACTTATCAGCTTCGGGTAGATCATCGATTATCTTGAAATCATCTCCAAGGGTGAGGTAGTAGAAGGGTAATACTAGATTTTTTTTTAAAGATCAGTCATTGTAATGAAGTCTTTGATGGAAAGAGGAATGTGGCCTAATCTGGAAGCCATGATGACAAATAAAATGGTGAACCATAAATTCGGACTTGCTTGTGTTGGGCACTGGTCAAGAAGTTCGAAGTACTCCACTATCATTGGGTCCAATAGGAATCGAAGTCCCCAATTGATGGTCTCATGATGGACCACGAGCTCATTCACTCTACAAGAAAGTGGAGTCTCTTCGTTTTCAAGGTAAGTGAAGCACAACATTGTCTGGCAGACCTCATTGTCGCGCGAAATAGGTTTCTTTATCCTACATTGAAACATAAATTATTGAAATCAACCTCATTTTCAACAAACAAGCATAATACTTTATACTATACAACTAACAAAACACCTAACAAACAACTAAAAATATACAAAAATCATATTTTTTTATTCCAAAAACCTAAAATTAAGTAACTACATAAGTATAAAATACAATAAAACCAAAATATATCATTCCGTTTGTATTGTTACGATGGAATATAGAAAAGACAAACTTACAAAATGGATATTTTTGATAATTTGTAACGAAATTGTGGGGAAAATGAAAAAAAAATATTACGATGAAAAATTTATCAAACTAGTGTTTATATTATTATTTTTTGTAAAACGGTAAAATTCAACAAAAATACTCCATATATTATGATGAAAAAATAATATAAAAAAAATGTAAGATACAAGTTAAACCTTATAAATATGAATATTTGTTCGCGATACTTTGATCTCTATCCTAATTAGCTTAGTTGTATCCTGGACAGGTTGTTCTCCCTTTTCATGCCTACCCTACCCAGTGCATTATCTTATGAGAGAAATCTAATCTTATCTCTTGGACCACTATTTTTATTCTACTTTATGCGACAGAAACGGAAGAAAACAAGAAATGTAATTTCAAAGCGTGCTTCCAAATGATAGGAAAGAAGACTATTCTACGCCTTTGACCTGATGAAGTCACGGAAAATTATAAGCCATTGGCCGAAGACAAAAGTAGTAGTCGTACCATAACAAAACTTGCATGTGCCGATTTTATTCTGTCTCACTGTCCAATGGACTGGTTTTTTAGATTTTAAAATTTCATTAAATAGTCGAAACAGAACAAATGTCTATTTAAGAAAGTTATCTTGCCCCATCCATCTAATTTGTTTTATAATTTTATCGAGATTCGTCAAAAATATACATAAATAATTTTTATAGAATTGATAATATTTCATCAATTTAAATATGGTATATGTTTTGTTTTTTATTACTATTATTTCTTAAAATCAAAAATATTTTATATAAAATTAAATTGTATCGAATTTGATGTAATCGAGAAAACCAATAATTATTTTTAAAAATAAACTCAATATATAAATAATTAAAAAAAAATAACCACAACTGAACAACCTACCAACCCGATTAAAAATAAATTTAAAAATATTAAATTTAGAAATATAAAAAGTGTAACTGGTCTAATAAAAATGTAAATAAAAACTATTTACTTGTTTTTGAACTGTAACAAAACAGTAACTTTTGAAAAAAAATTGTGGATGGTAATTATATTGATTTTAATTGTTTTACACGTATTTTGATGTAAGGACACTAGCATTAGGGTTCTTTTTATTTGTCTAAATCCTTTTTCTACCTTTAGTAGAAATGAAAACTATTTTTGGACATTTTAATTTTCAGCGGATTTGTGATTGACGTTTTAGTCTGAATTGCGTGAGGCATAGTTGTTGGTAGCGCGATACGTATCGTTGGTATCGCG
Organism: Limnanthes douglasii subsp. nivea; assembly: GCA_036936605.1. Classification (NCBI taxonomy): domain Eukaryota; kingdom Viridiplantae; phylum Streptophyta; class Magnoliopsida; order Brassicales; family Limnanthaceae; genus Limnanthes; species Limnanthes douglasii. The sequence continues at coordinate 230,062,454 of JAUPFV010000005.1, read as the reverse complement.
ATACGTATCGTATTTTGAACCTTCAGCGATACGTATCGTGATGTATATCGCTGGATTACGTTATCGTACGATAATTACCTTATCATCCGATTAGATAGGTATCGTACAATAAATAATTATCGTCTGATTAGTGAATGACAAAAAATTAAAACAATATTTTAGCGCTCTCTTCATCTCACGTGGGAGAAACTGCGTTTTCTGACTATTGATTTTGTGATATATATATATATATATATATATATATATATATATATATATATATATATATATATATATATATATAGAAAATAAATGTAATTTACAGTTTTAAATTTGAACTTTCATACTTAACCAATTACGATTGTTTTAAAGTTGAACTTTCATATCTAACCAACTACTGCTACCACTGTAACCAACTATAATTATAAGAAATTTATGTATATAATATATCTAATACATTTTTTATATGCTTAGTTTAAATTCAAAGTTCAAACTTAAACTTAGGAAGACTCGTTGTAATTGCAAATAGTAAGATATAGTTAACACTATGTTATATCAGACATATATATAATATTTTTTAATAGATTACTGTATCATACGATACGATACGATACGATTCGCGATACACAATACCAAAACAAAAATCGCTACACGATACGATACACGATTTGACAACTATGACGTGAAGTAAGAGAAGCAAGACATGTTTCTTGCGATTAAATCACATCATAAGTCCATAAATCTAAGAAGAGAGGTTGTATTTTATCATTATACAAAGATTTTAACTAAGAACGTGAAAATGGTTTTTTCAGGACAATGACTTTCTATAGATAATAACCCTATGATTGTTGGTTCAAGGATTTTTCTAGAGGTAATAAACATGTTTTAAGTTGGACTTGTGGAAACAAACGATGAAGTTTTTGTCTCTAATTCTATTATGATTGTCTAGTTTCATCATCCATCTTTTTTCTCCAATTAGATCTAGACGTCAGTTATGGTTCTGTGTCGCATCGTAAAGAGTAATTTGACTAGATTTGTATTTTCTCTTGCATGTAGAGCCATTATAGAAGACGGTATCCCTAGCGGTCTTAAGCATTATTCATGGGTTGCTTTTGTTTATTTTGAATTTAGTATGTTGATGACTAGGGTTTTATTGATATATGAGCCTCAGATATATATATATATATATATATATATATATATATATATATATATATATATATTAAAATTTAACGAAATAACTTTTAAAGTTGTAAAACGAGTTATTTTGTTGGTCCCTTTAATCATGTTTACCTATTACCTATTTTCTTGTTAGGGTTTAATTGTATTTTTATTAAAAGGTTACATATTATAACTTCTTTTAAAATTTAGTTATTTTGTAATTTTAAGCTATATTGTTTGTAAAGGTCTAAGATTTTTAATTTAATTTCTCAATTTTTTATATTTAAGAAATCTAGTCACGATTTGGAGACTGACGGCATCAAAAATAGCGATGAGGTGGACTTCCCACCGTCCAGAGACCATCCTAAAGGTGAGAAATCGACTTGTAAAAATATATATGATAAGGTTTGTCCCATGATAAATGCATCAGTTGATCTTATTGTAAGTTTTTAAACGATTATTGAATCTTAAAATATTTGTGGGTTAAACAACCCAATACGGTTAAAAGATTTTATTGACTTTATCATTAATAATAGTATCTATATAATGATCATAATAGAAACTAAGATTCGTCTACCTAAAGTGGATCCCATAATTAAATTTAAGGTTCATTTTTTGCATTATGCAACCAACTATGCCTCTCACCCCTTGAATATGATCTAGATAATTGGAAATTTAAGTAGTATATTTATCATGTATTCCTCCCCGTAATACATCCACTATAAAGTTGTAAGTTTTAACTTCCCCTTTTTATTTCTTATTGTCGTCATTTATATTTTTGATGACGCTCTTGATTGTATCCCCCTTTGGTCAGATTCAAAGGCTATTACAGTGCAAGAGCATGGATCTCCTTAAGTTTCCCTTGGGGATTTCAATGTTATATGTAAGATGGAAGAAGGTATCGACTCCACGAAGCACAATAATGCACCAATAAATAAATCAAATCGCGTTACTATTAATATTAGCTCAGTTACCTTCATTCTTTAAGATTCCAATTCTTCCGGAATGACAAACAATCTATCAATCATATATCATCTAAAATAGACCGCGTCTTAGTCAACAATAATTGGGACAATTTTTTTGTGATTTTTTTCACTAATTTAAATTTCCTCGTAGTTCATAATATACCATCGCCACCATAACTATAGGCTCTCCTCACCCGCCTATCCAAAAACCATTCAAAGTCTTCAATATGTGACAATTTTACCAAAAACTCAAAGAAATTATCACTAATAGCTAGAACCTTCTAATCTTCGTTCATGATATGAGCCTTATTTTTTAAAAACTCACTCATCTTTAATTTATCATATGCAGTCTCAATCTTAAATAATATAATGATATTAGCTTTTGGAGAGACCTTGTAACCTTGACTTCTAGAGTTATAAACACTGGCGGAGCTGCAGTGGTGTCCTTGGATTGCCAAGAACCCACGAAATTATACTATATATATATTATAATAAACATTCCTATATTCTAAAGTATGATTGTCTGAGTGGAAAAACCTAAGGTAAGAACCTGGAGGTTTGAGGTTCAAACCGCAGGTGGTACTTCCAGTTTTTTATTTAAGGTTAAAATGGAAACATTTTTAATTGAAATACTGAATTTAATATATATTTAAACTTTTATTTTTTAATATATATTTGATTCCTTATTTTTAAATATATATATATTTAAACTTTTATTTTCAATAATATATATTTAATTCTTTATTTTTTTGAAATTTATCTAAATTTATTTTCAATAATATATATTTAATTCTTTATTTTTTTAAACTCTTATTTTCGATATATATTTTAAGATAATATGAATAGAGTTAACTTAAACGATATGTGTCTTAGAAAATTCAAGGGATTGCTTTAAATCTTCTTCATGTACATTTTGTTTTGCTTTTAACAATAACCTAAGTTCAACACTAGATAAGTAAGTTAAATTTGAGTAAATTAAAATTTGAAGATCAAAAGAATTTTTTTTTAATCCAACACTTTCAAGAATATTGACTATATCATAGATTTGTCGTCTCTAGACTCCTACAGATCTCAAGACAATCAAAGACGTGTTAAGATACACGCATGATACGTAGATAAGTAAAAAAAGACTAAGATAAAAAGACCTAAATGTGAGGCAGCATCGTCAAGCCCGATAAATTTGGTGTGGTCATGATTATAGATTGACAAAATACTGAAGAAAATAACCAATACATAAGGGATTCATGAATACCAAAAACACTAATTAACCAAAAAAACAAAAAAAAAACATACATAGTGCAAAAAAAAGTAAGATTTATATTGTCTCTATTTCGTTCTTGGACGATAACCAGGACCCCATAAGGATAAAATCCTGGCTACGCCACTGGTTATAAATGTATTTGTGAACTATTTCTCTAATATCTTTAGAACCAATCATTATATTGTTTATATATGACTTTTAAGTGGCTATGTTCTTATTTACACAAATGTTAAATATGTGGATAATACATTCATGATTCACATTGTAACGAGTGAGGATATATCTATAATGGGGGTGTGATTGAAACAACGTAAGTTTTTTCAACCAATCATAGAATAATATTATTAAGGATATCTGCAATGGGTCCTTGGTTTCTTCAACTCCAGACGTATGGAACCTTCATGAAATTGTACTTACATCACCCTAATTCTAAAAAATATTATCCTCTTACGTAATCAATTTCAGATTAATTGCTTGTTATGATGCAGTGTATAAGATTATCACCAAGATTTTGGCTAAAAAAAACCAGGGCTTCGTTCTTTATCTGATCGATAAATCTCAATTGTCTTTCACCTCAGATTGAAACATCTCTGGAAACATTCTTATATCCTAAGAACTTTCGAGAGGTTATCAAACTCACAACAAAGGTCATATGATCGCACTAAATATTAACCTTATGAGAGCTTTTGATAGTGTCTCTTGATATTTTATTCTAGGTATTGTTGCCATCATGACGTTTCCGGAGGTGATGATCTCTTAGATAATCTAATGCATTTCCAGTCTCTCGTACAATGTTAACCAATATGACGATCATAACAGTCACTTCCATGGTATGGCTCAGGAAAAGTGACCCTGTATCCCACTATATTTTTCCTAATAATAAAAGTCTTATCCAATATATTTAAGAATAAAATAATGATTAGAATTTTAAATTTTACTAAAGATATCAAAAGTCAAAATAGTTAATATATATTTTGCTTACGAGCTAATAATTTGTTGTCGTATGGGTCTTAACTCCCTCGATTTTATAAAACAAATGTTGGAATTGCTAAAAAGAGTGCCAAAATTACTTTGTAGAGTTGTTTTTACAAAAAAATGTTATTTATTAAAGAACTCTTAAATGTTTTATAATTTTATTTATTCTATTTATTTACGTTTTATACAATATAGTTATTCATTAAAACCTTTAAAATATTTGAAAATTTTATTTATTTATGTTTTATGCTACTCCACTGAGTAATTTTGGTTATTTTTTAGTGATTCCCAAAAAAGTTTAAATGAATTATTTACTTTATCGGGTATATAAGTCAGTCCCGGTAAAATTTAATTTTTCTTTTAAAAGAACCTCACTCGTTGATATAATCAGATTATCGTAGGATACACTATCGTTTCACTTCTTATACAGTATATGGGCATCCCCCTCCTTATAGGTTGAGTTTCTTACAATGATTTTCAGTCTTACCTAAAAAATATCACTACTTGTATTAGTTCTTATACTTCTAAACCAATTTCTTATACGGATAGCCTCTAGGTCATTAATTGAGTCCTATTTGCACTTCATATGTACTAGTTTTCATTCTTCATCCTCATGTCTATGATCGTTAAAAAGATCTATCAATCTCTGTAATGTTTATGATGGTTTTACCTATAAGATAAAGGCTTTTGGGGCCTATAATGGAAGGAAGTTTTAGGATTTTCGATCTTAAAACCTGGAATCATATGGCTATCCATAAAGATATGTTGTCATTAGTAAGTAAAAAGAATAATTAAATCTAATGTGAGTAGATTATCACCGAAAATATTAAAAATATAAAATTTTAGTATTTAAATCTGGGTTTCTCTCTCACATACGTGAAGAAATTTTTTACATCTTAAGTTTTTTGCTTGTAAAGTTTACATGGTTGTGACTGGTAATTGGGAGACTACTTCATTCTCGTAACCCATTATGGGTAAAGGTTTTTTTGTAATTCAAGGTTTGACAACAATCTCAAGATGGACTATGTAACTAGTTGGCCTAAATAAGATCTGCAAGGGCTAGAACCCTCGTAACGAGAGATTAACAACCTCATGATCTCTCTCCCTACTCTTCATACCATTAATTATAAAAATATCCATTATTGGACTGCCAATATTGGAAATACAAACTTCATAATCAAATACACTTACAACTTTATTTGTATGTCTACCCTCTATGTCGGTGGGCTATGTTATTATATATAGGTACAATATACCTCATCATTCTTTTATTATTTAGCTTGCTATCCATGGAAACTTGTCAACCTGAGATAATCTCATAAGTTGGGGATTAATCCATGTGGAATCCATGTATTGAGTCCATCAATCATATCCACTATGACTATTGTTTCATTTAGAGTATATGGGTAAATGTCAATTTATAGCCTAGGTTTACTTCAGAGTGGCTTCAAATTTACCTTCATTTAGAATTTTTCATTATCGGTGTTCATGTTTTGGCACTTAAATATACCATTTCTTGCAGGAAAGAAACTTTAGATTTTTATTGCTCTCATCTCATATTTTCCTTTCTCGTTTAAAACTGTATGCTTTCTGACTAACGATTTAGATCCCTTGGTACTAAGGTTATCTAGCCGATGTAATATTGTGATTTGCTTCTAACTTACCTTTTTTGTATGTAATTATCACCTTTATTTTTTTATGATAGCGACACTTGGCCATTAAACATGATATATTTGGCTCACATTTCTAAAAATATATAATTATCACCCCTATTTTCTCTTCTTGTGGTAAGAACAGTTTTCAACTGTACAAGATGGATTTGGGTTCATATTGTTTAATGATATATGAGTAGTTACCTGTTTATAACAATTATCTTGTTGATTCTTGATCCAATCTATTTGGATTCAACAATTATTTTCGTACGATCTTTCATATTTTATTTATATCAGCCCGAACTATTAGGGTCAAACTGTAAATTTCATAGTGTTATTTTAAGTTTAATGCCCATCTATGGATATGAACTGAGTATTTATATGAACAATAAATTATTTATTTAATGCTTTAGTTCTACCTAAAAAATATGATCTAAAAATTTAAAAATAGATAAGATATGGATAGCTCTACATATGTTACCCTTATCTTAATAATATTTTAAATGTTATATCTAAGTCTTGAAAGTATATTTAAGTGGTCACCAAATTTAAATATAATTTATTTATCACATAATTTTAATTATAGCTTGACATTATAGGATTCGATTATTTCGTTAAAAATCGAATCTGACAATAGTGATATCCAAACCATAATAGTTTTGTGGTATCAATATGGATTTTTATTTTATTTTGATTATGATTTTTATTTTATTTAATAAAATAAATAATTTTATTTGGGTAATTAATACTTTTAATATATCATTTAATGCGGTCATTTTTAGTAACTCATTTGATACGAGATCGTGATAACTTGTGATAAGTTTAACCAATAACTTAACCTCGAATTATTTGATGAAGTTTTGTTTTTACAACTGAAGTTTCTATATTTTACATATTCAAATGTTTATGTTAACATATTGGTCTAATTTTTCAAAGAGTCTTAACTTAATGCTTGTTTATTATAATTTATCCTAGCTGAATGGTTACCAGATTGGTCTCCGATTTAATTGGTATTTAATTGTTCATGTTTCATTAAAAAACATTCTTAGAGTAAAACCTCTCATAAGGATAAACAAAACTCTATTTTTCCAAAGGAAAAGAGTACAACTAAGAAATAGTAGATCGTTAGGTATTACTTATTTTTTTATTTACTAACTTAATTCTTCTTATCTTCCATAGCCAATTAGTTCTTGATTATTTAAGTGTATTTCATTTTATCTTACTTCAGACCTTTTCAAATTCTTTCAAGTTACCAATATTTCCCATAACCAACTGGTTCTTAATTGTTGGAGTGTGTACTTTTCAGCCATAATGTTATCACATAAAGTTTTTCCATATTTCTCAATGGATGAATTTCTTGTTGAGGTTAAAGTCTATGACTAAAAGATGAATAATTTTATACTTATTGGTGGATTCAAAATCTAACATTGTTAATGAATTTTAAATCTATAACATATTATGGTAAGAAAAAATCGCATTTGTCTCAGAAAATTAGGAAACCAACATGGTCAAGCAGTTCCTCATATGAGACGAGCTTTGGTCTCAAGGGGTAATTTGTCATATTTTATGCAAGATTTTGTTATTTTATTTTATTTTGTACATATTTAATTATGCTTAGCTTTATTGGTTTCCATCTCTTATGAGGAAGAAGATTATGGATACACGACATTTAGAAGAAAATGTTGTCGAAAAGTGTTCTTCAATCAGAAAAATATGTACTAGGTCAAAATATGCAAGTTTTAAAAATTTATTTGTTGTATATTCCACTACTAGGAAAGCCAAAGTCGGGATTCATGCTTGTACAACTATTGTGGTGAATTGTTTTGGCTTAAACAGGAAAAAAACTTTGTCCTGGTATTTTTGAATACGTGACTGAGGATGAAGAAAATGATATTCTCTTGATAAAGCGGCAGAAAAATTAAGTGACTATAGGTAATGTTTCTCAGAATATTAACCTTACTACAAAAAATAATTTATTGTTTGAAAATGAAAATAACGTACCTGTATCTTCTGTAGTTAAGCATTAAAGTACTTCTGATAATGTTTATTCTCTATCTCCTCATTATACTTATATCTTAAAGCTCGTTGTTGAGATAAGTGTTTTAGAGGCTTCGAGTCCTGCAACTTCTCTTCTAAAATTTGTTGCTACCAAATATATCGCTTTATGTGAAGATACAGTTAGTCCAGACTTGCTAACTATGGGTGTCCTCTCTCTTTGTCTTTCAAAATGAGTTATTATTTCTGAAAAATACACTCTGAAATAAGTTCTTAATTTTGATAGGAAAGATAAAAAAAATCTTTGTTAAAGGTTAGCCTGAAGCCTGACTTTAAAATCATGAGAGACAATACAATTGTTGAAGTTAAGAGGGAAATATAAACGGGATCATGATGAATGTTTCATCTTAAATTATGACCTAATAAGGCAAACTGTACTATTAAGGTTATAAGATCTTCATCTACAAAAAAATGTTTCATGTTGGTAATAAAACTATTATTTAAATTTTCAAGACAACCAATTTTGTAGTAAACTGACTATATATAATTGATGGTTACTTCAGTTGTTGATTCCATTAACCAGGAAGTTATGATAGAGAAGAGTGTTGTTGTCATTACCAAAATCTTATGTTAATTCTTTAATGTCTTCATAATTTTTTATCACTGTTGTTGATAATGCTTTAAAGTCTATCAAACTCTTTTAAAAGTATATATTCTTACATATTCACATGTTAATGATGCAATAGTTGTGGATCCAAGCAATGACTTATCCAACATGGTGTTCCTTCGACTGAAGCTATCAATATAACATCCTATATTTTTTTTCTTGAAGCAAATTCCTAAAATAATAACTCAGTTGCCATTTTAGCCAGCCATATGATGTTTCCAACCCATTTTTCTCTAGACTTGGCTAAAAGGCAGTTGAGGTTAGGCTTTAAGGTAGCTTGAAATTTCATTTTCTTCTCTCTTTTTTCTTTTTTTCTAATTTTTAAAATATAAATTAAATATATTTTGTGTATATACTATATGATGTTTTCATTGCATTCTTAATTTTTTGACCATGTTTCATCAATCAATTATACATTCTGTAACTTACATCTCTAATCAGTAGATACTTTTTGACTGTATTATTGAACCTCTAGAAGAAAATTACTTTATGAAAGTAGTTATTAAGGTTAAGATTGAAAATGAGAAACATCTAATGGATTATTTTGATTGGTAAAAAGAGAGGGGAAGTCCTTTAAGACTGAAGTTAAAGCTAAAATGAGTGAAAAGCTTAAAAATAAGTCTTTTACCTTGTCTCTATTAGAAATGCATTAATTAATTCTCACGAGATATTTTTTGGCTAGTTGTAGGTTTGGTAATTTTTTAAAGAATGTTAAAAAAAATTCAATTTTATGTCCTTTATGTCTGTAAAGAGAAAATGACTACTTCTATGGACAAACCGACCTTTTTAGGATATTTTAGCATTTGTTGATAAGGAGATAATTGATAAGTCTAAATTCGAGAGTATAAAGTCATAGTTTCATAAGCACTTGAATAATTTGAAGTTAACAAAATGTTTCACTCTAAGAAGTTCTACTTAGTACACATTGCCCTAGTTACCAATATTATATTACTATCATACTGAAATGATTGAATTAGTTTGTTAATTGTTATGGAGGCTTGGTTCAGTTAGTCAGAGTCATAGCTTCATAAGCACTTGAATGATTTGAAGTTAAAAAAATATTTTGATTCAGGAACTTCTACTGGACACATTCCCCTAGGACCCAAGATTATATTGCTTATCATACCAAAATGATTGAATCGGTTCATTAATTGTTATGAATGGTGTGGATGATTTATAACTGGAGGGTCTTTTTGATATTTTATCAATTGAGTATTGAATTTCTAAGTAGAAGGTAGAGATATAAAAGAGGTGTGTACTTAAATTTAATCTTTTTATCAAAAGTCTAACCCTCTTAATGAAGTTGGTTGGAGTATTTATAGTTGTTTTTTTCTTGACCCATGGGCCTTATGGGTCAAACCTTATAATCGGGTCACTTTTATGAGCTCCCAAGCCCAGTAAATGAACTACTAGGCATGCACCTGAGTCATGGTTTCACTCCAACTATTGTTCCCCAACTATATTTTATTTGCTTTGTCTAAACAACCCTTCAGATAGTATCGGTCTTAGTATGAATATTGCATCCAACAATATCTGAACTGATCAATAGAGGCTTGGTTCAGGTTAGTCCTAGATTTTTATGAAGAATATACCTTAATATGAAATTATATTTCTCATGGTATTATGTTCTTGTAAGTAAATGGTCGAAGAACTTATGATAGAGTGATAAATTTATTGACTCTCATCTTTTATCAGGCTTTAAAAAATAGATATTATTATTTGACATTCTTTAAGAGATTGCAAATAAAGAGAACAATAACCAAGTTTTGGTAATGTTTCAGGTCCTACTCAATGAGGTGGTATTAAAATATATATTAGTAAGATCGGTAACGTTTAAGTTGTTGAATCTTGAACTGCTGATGTTAAAGGTACTATTGGTCTATTCTTTTATTCTATTGTTCTATGATTATGTTTAAGACTTAACGTCTTATTGTTATATTCTTTTTTCTATAATGTTGAAGTAATTTTGATGGAATTTTGTACTATGACTCTCATTTAGTTTTCGAGTACTCCTTTATTATAATTTTGTTTAATAAATCTTTGTGTTTTTATTAAGCACTTAACTTTATATAGTTTCAATTTATTGATCAATCTCAATATGCCAAGACTTCATTGTTGAACATTTTCTCTACTTTGAGCGTTAGAGAATTACCAAGGCATATAAAGGATGCATGCCTCCCTTTAGATTTGTCCATCTTTTTTTTGAAGTAATCGAAGCTTGTTTTCATTTTGTTTAAATACTATATTTTTTAATTGTCCGAGCCTTATTTTTATTGGCATGGACTTTATGAAGCCTTTAGTATTCCTCAAAGAATTATATATTGTCTAACAAATACTTTTTAAATCGTCCGAGACTTGTGCTTCTTATATAGACTTTTATTAAGCATTTTTGTTTATAATAGAATCCTTTTTCTAGCATGTTGGCTTTTGTTGCTTGGAATGTGATTTTTTTATAATGAGGGCCTTGAAGATTTTTCCATCCTCTTGGACCTCCATCTCAATCCAATAAGAGTTAAATTTTCCTTTATGGAGGTTTTAATTTGATCCGCAATTCCATCATCGCCTCCTTGGAATTTGAGAAAGGTTTCATTCTTCTTCGTTACTTATACGTCCCTCTTATAACCTTACGTCTATGGTGATTGCATGCCTTTTTTTAATAAAATCATTTTCCATATAACCTCGTGGACCTCCAAGCTCCTCACCTACATAGGGAGGCTCCAGTTAATCAAGGTATTCCCCGTTGATGGTCATGTTATTGGTCTTTTATCTTTATCCTCCGTGTACGGATCTTTAAGGATCTTGCACAATTCTTTCATAGATTCATATGGTCGGGGCTCAAGATAAAAACCTCGGGTTCCAAACTCGTTTGATCTAAAGTTATCTTGCTCTCGTCGAAGGACGATATTGAGGTTCTAGACCTCAGGGTATGGAATCAGACGGTCATTCTCAAACACTCAAGATCCATCTTAAGTGTAAATTCTTTCTCAATTTAGTGTAACTAAGGACATGCTGAAAAGCTAAAAGATAATAGCCTTTGAAACCTTTCCATTAGCTCATCTTCCAGCTGGGGTGGAGAAAAAATGATCAACATAAGACCTTTTGTCGCCAAAATCTATAAGGTAGATGTCGACAATGACTTTTCCATCATTTGGCTCTTTTTTAACTCTCTTATTGATTGTTATGGTCCCAGTATTATTCGTTATGTAATAAATTACTTATCATATATAAATTTTTGGGTAAAGTACCATTTAAGACCCAATACCCAAAGTATTATCCAATTAAGACCCATATTTTCATATATCTTTAAGAAAGATCCGTTTTTGTGAAATATTTACTATTAAAGACCCACTAATACCCTAAATACCCCTACTCTATTATATAAAAGGCTTTTCACCTTTTCCCTAATTTTTTCTCTCTCTTTCTCCGTGAATAAAACAACTCTGTATTAGACGATTCCTTCATTTTTTTTTACTCGATTCTTTGTTTTTCTTTTGTTTTCATATGATTTTTGGTGTGGATAATAATTGCCTGAGGGTAGGCTAGTAATTTTAAGTGGAGTTTCAGGATGGTGTACGGGTGTTTAACGGTGGTGTAAGGGTGTTTAACGGTGGTGTAAGAGTGTTTAACGGTGGTGTAAGAGTGTTTAACGGTGGAGAGATAATTAAGCAGCTTGGTAGCAGTTAATTTTCCTTACCCATAGTTAATGCTGGTGGTTGGGTATTTATAGTATGATGTTTGGGCCCTTATGGGCTTTCGGGTCATGTTTAATGGACCCGGGTCATGTTTAAAGACCCATGAGTTCTAAGCAGGAGGGCAGGTAGCTTAGTCAAGAAGTGTTTAGGTTTTTTAGTACTTTAGTCATAGTTCGAACTGCCTTAAGTTTACAGTGTTCAAAGTGATCTGTCCGGTCCAAATGATCTGTCCGATTTATGTCCTTGTAGCCTGTCCGGTATTCGGAGAGACTTAGACTGATTTGCCCTTCCGGGGAGCATGCTGAATTCGGACTCATCAATTTTGATTTGTGTTTTTACTTGATTATGCAAAGATACTCAATGTTTTGTGTGTTTGAAACTCGAATTTGAGCTCGAAATCTCTGTTTTTTAAGATCTGTTTTCGTAGTATTTTGAGTCGAATTTTTTGTTAGTTTTGAGTTCGAATTATAGTAATGTAGTTTATTTGTAGCATTGTAATAGTGTTTCGTTGAATTTAGTTTTTTATTTTGTGTTTTTGGGATTTTCAGTCGCGTAACAGGTTCTGGTTTTTCAGTGAAGGAGATGCGAAACCTGTATGTTTCTTCACTGGTAGATGCAAAACATATTTTGTGATAGATGTGAAATATTTGGATCTTTACCTACTGATAGTTGCGAAACGTGTAATCCTTTTGGAATGGTAGATGTAAAAAACACGTTTTTGATAGATGCGAAACGTTATTTATTCTAAAAAAATATTTTTTTTTTAATTCATAACATATCATGAGTGGTACTAGTTTGTTCATCTTAAAAAAACAAAACCAACAGTATTTTCGGTTTTTTTTTCGAGTTACAATTTAAAAGATACATACTTTTAAAGTTTTAAAAATTTTAGAGTTTCGCAAAGAAGATGCGAAACCTTCTTCGTTATGATAGATGTGAAACCTGTTTTGTTGTGCTAGATGCGAAACCTTCTTTATTTTGTTAGATGTGAAACCTACTTTATTTGGATAGATGCTAAACCTTCTTTATTTTGATAGATGCGAAACCTTTTTTATTTTGATAGATGTGAAACCTTTTATATTTTAATAGATGCGAAACCTTCTTTATTTTGCTAAATGAGAAACTTCTTTGTTTTGATAAATGCGAAATCTTCTTTATGTTGATAGATGCGAAACCAGTCACTAGATGCGAAACCATATAACTGAGAAACGTGTGTAAATATTATTTTTGAAAAAAGAAATTCAAAACATATCATGAATGGTACTAGTTTTTTTCATCTTAAAAAAACAAAACCAATAGTATTTTTGGACTCTTTTTCCGAGTTACGGTTTAAAAGATACGGACCTTTAAAAATTAAAATAAAAAAAACAAAAAAAGAAGTTGATTACTCTATTTTATATAGAAGGGTATTTAAGGAATAAAATCTCTTAATTTTTTTGGGTCTTTATCCGTAATATGTTTGTTAAATGGGTCTTTATTGGTAAGTCTCCCTAAATATTTTGTTTAAGGTTAAACGGGATTGAAGGTGAAAAAGAGAGAGTAAAATTGAGGTTAATAAGGTGAAAAAAGATAATAGAATTTGGGTTTATGATGTTTGGATTCATGAGCTAGTGTAAAAACAAAAAGGTCTTTACCACTATATTAAACATTCTTCTTGGATTTAGGGTATGTCATGACCTGCTTGGCTACCCTCTAAATCCGCACCTGAAGGACCTACTGAAAAGGTGAAAGATAATAGCCTTTGAAACCTTCATATAAGCTCATCTTTTTGTTGGAGAGAGAAAAATGATCAACATAAGGCCTATTGTCGCCAAAATCTACAAAGCGGACGTTGCAACAACCCATTCATTTTCCTCTCGTACGACCTTTGGCTCTTTTCTAACTCTCTTGTTGATTGTTATGGTCCTAATATTATTCGTTATATTAGAATGTACAGCAATAACATGGTTTATGACATCATCCATAACAAATTTTGGAATTGGCCCACTCAGCTCAACTATAGTAAAATATCTCACCAATCATCTGCAGGAAATGAGTAACACTCTTCTTTTTCTTTTTGTCCCCTCAAGCATGACGAATGTTAAAACATGGATCGTAACCCATAACATGTATTATTTCACAACAATCAGTAATATATATATTCGGTCATTCGTAATCCAGATCCTTTGGGCCAATCTCGTCTGGAACAAGCACAACATCTCTAGACACGCATTCATTGTATCGCTTACTAGAGATAAACTTACCACGTGGGGTTATAACACAGTCCCCGACTGTGTCTTGTGCGACAACTTCCCGCAATCCACCAATTATATATTTGTGGAATGTCAATTCTGCCAGCTAATTTGGGATACTTCATTTCGAAAGCTTAAGTTTCCTCCTCCATCATCTGATAGCCCTTCCTGTCTATAAACTGTCAGTTTTTTTTATCTCTTTTCCTAACGTTTGGGGTCACCTTTAGCATATGGTGGTCTACCATATCTGGAAGGAGAGAAGTACCATGATATTCTCAAAATATCCCTCGGTTGTTTGACAATCTCTCATCGCATTATCTCAAACCTCTGTTACACCTTTTGCTGTTCGAAAATACATTGATCGAGTTAAACATTATTAACTTATATTATTGTTTTCGCATGTTGTTTTGTGTTTGATCTACAACTACTCGATTAGTTTCATTAATGCGTTATTGTTATTGTTATTGTTATTATTTTTATTTTTATTTTATCATAAATATTGTTCATCCCTATCACTATTACTGTTTTTATGTACTAACTAGATATAAATATATATTTTTTATCATGGATTTATGTATTTTATTTTATAAAAAACTCTAGATAACCACTTTCTAGCCGCAATTATTTTTCGTTACCAACCAAAAAATCAATTAAAATAAAATATTTTTATTTTTCCTTCAAATCGAAAACATTTGATTCTTACAAGATAAAATCTGATATGAAACCAATAGCGCTCCTGCCGGTATTTGTATAAAAACCGGTACGATATGGCGGCGGCTTCGCTTTTTGGCGGGTCCCGTCTCCCTCCCCCCTTCCGAGTTAGAGACGCTACTTACATCTTTAACCATTCACTTTTTTTTTGTGTATAAATAGATGACCCCGCTAAGATAGTGCTACTCAAATCCTTCTCTTCCACTCTGATTGTGATTGTGATAATCCGAGAGAGATGTCTAAGTTTGCAGCTTTCTTCCTTTTGCTTCTCATTTCCATTGCCACGTTTGACACCGTGGTCAGAATCTATTCTCTATATCCATTTCTCACTTCCTGGCTCTCAAAACCAAACATCCATCAAATATTAAATTTAATATCTCTCATTCATTTTATTTTATTCGATTTTGTGTAGGTTTCTGCTTCCGGAAACAAAAACCCGATATTGGACCCGGTAATCTCTCTTTCTCTATATTCAGAATCTATCTTCTTTCTTCATCCATTTCTGATTTCCAACACATTTACTGTTTCGATTGTGTGTAGGTTCTTGCTTCTGGTTCTGGCACCAGAATTCCGAAATGGCTTCTCAAATTGTTACCGGTATTTTTTTTTTCTCTATATACATATATTCAAAAAGAAAATATAAATTATTTATATAAACTCTTAACAATATTTGTTTAATGGCAGAAACCGAATTCTGGAAAACGCACGCCGACTGACGGTGAGTAATCTTTCATTTTGTGTGTTTTGGTTTAATAGTAAGTTCTAGGTAATGATTGGGTTTATTTTTGGTTGAAAATATATTAGTATGCGGAGTACAATGCAGAAGTCTTTGTTTAAAAAAATTAAAGGCGTCCCAGTATGCCCAGTACCTCCAGCCTTGCACCGCCTTCTGTCAGAAATGTTGCCGCAACAACTGGAAGTGCCCTTCTTGAGCAATTTATATGTTTTTTCAATATTATGTAATGTGAACTCAGCCGGTCCCTAATATATATAGATATATAAAGGGTAAACTTAAATAAACAAGTGTTTAAGTATGCAGTTTAGATGGGTCACACTCACATCCGACCTTTATCAGTCATTGTCTCATTGATATGTAGTTTAGATGTTGGTTTATTTTGTAATCCAGCTCTATAACTAAATAAAAGTCATAAATATTTTATGCGGATCCTGATCCTTCTATTATTATTATTATTATTATTATTATTATTATTATTATTATTATTATTATTATTATTATTATTATTATTATTATTATTATTTCTTTTGTTATTCTAGTTTATATTTCAATTTTAAATTTTTGTACATTATCTTTTTCTACCCAACTTAATTTTACTCATTTTATTGACTTTTAAAAAAAATTATGTTCATTTTTTTCGTTTTTCTTTTCGCTTTTTTCAATATCAACTTATATTTTCAAATATGTCATTAGATTTAAAATTGGGTTCAAATCTGAGATACTTTCTATATATATTAAATATAATGTGACTAAAAAACAGGTCTACAGTCTATTAACTAATTTAAAATTGGATTCAAATTTGAGATATCTTGTATTTTAAATATAGCGTGATAAAAGAAACATGTCTAATATTTAAATTTTATTAAGTAATTTTTTATGTGTTGTCATCAAATTCTGTTGAGTTTGAAAATTTTAGTTTTGCTATATAAATAGCTCAATAAAAAGGTATGGGATCATCCCTGCCCTAAAAGATTATAATTAAGTTATTTTTATGTTTATAAACTGTTTTTATAATAAATATTAAACATATTTTTTATATAAATATAGACTAATAACTCAAAATTCATTTGTTATACGGTATATATTTTTTTCAACTTCAAAACTTATTTATAATTCAAATTGACGAAAAAATAAAAAAAAATAAAAAATCATATAATTTTTTTTAAAATAAAAGAATTTGCAAAACAAATATGCAAAATCATTAATTGTATGGATAAAAACTTCTATAATTCTTTCATGTAAAATTTGTATAAAACCTTTGCAAAATAGGAATATTATAAAAAAGATAAGAGTTATGTATTTTGTTCAATTTGGTTGAATTGATTTCGTAAAAATATGTTGATGAGTCAAGAATAGGCTCAACATAATGCTTTAGATGCTTTAGAGTTAATTTAAAGAGAAAAAATTGATGGATATTCCTCACCACACTATTTTAGAGTTAATTTAAAGAGAACAAATTTGTAGAGATTATGTTAAATGTTTAGAATAGAATAATAAATGATAATACGTTTCAATTGGAATGACAAACTATATTTATAATAACCAATGCATGTCTTAGAGCTCTATTTATCCATAAATACAAAAAATCTTTTATTAGTCTGGTTGGCAAATATGAATTAATACAACCAAATATGGTACAAAATAAATTAAAGCATATAGTCCAATAGGTAAATTAAAGCATATAGTCCAATAGGTAAATTCCATTATCAACTATCATATTTCTTCATAGTTTTTTAAAAATTACAAATTCAATTTTTTTTTTATCTCGCCCTATTGCTGAACATGTTTGATAAATTCAAAGAATTAGATTTATGCTACATCGTTCTATATATAAACAATAAATAATAATTTTTGTATTTTTTTTAACAAATTAGATTATAAACCCATACTTTTTGGGTCTAAAATAAATATATTAATTAAAACAAAAAATATTGTGTATGAAAATACGAAAAATATTGTGGATGACGAAAACAATGACACTTAAAAAAACAATATCGCAAATAAAAAAATAGGTAATTGGTTATTATTAGATATTTTAGTTGACAAAATCTTTTTACTCCCACTTTTATAGTCATTTAGTGCTATGGATACACCTAAATGATTAATACTTCCTAACAAGATAGTAATTTAAAATTTACTAATATTTATAAATTAAATGGATAAGTATTGTGAATACGTAAAGCCTTAAAAAAATCATAAAACAAAAATATAAACAAATGCAACTCAAAATCCTATCCTTTTGCCATGTGATATACACTTTATTGTTTTCACTTGATATGTTGTGTATTTCTTATTATAGTGTTCTATAGATAAATGAAATAATTATAAAAAAACGTTTTGTATTATTTATAAAGGGAATATGATTGCAAAAATGTTGTTTTGATCTTGTGAAATATTATTTCGCAGTGGAAAATTTGGCGAATAAAACTAAAAAGTAATAATTATTTGAGAAAATAGTATGTTTTATTAATCATTGTAAAAGAATTTAAACTACAAATGGTAAAATTTGTTTTTTATTACTATTTTTATACATAAAAGATCTAAAAATAATAATAGTAAATATTTTACTATTCATGATGATGTGTTCGAATTCGGTTCACAATAATATTTACCGTTAATGTAAAGATTAAAAATTACTAAATATATAGTATTTTAAATACTTATATAAAATAATGATTATTTATTTATCTCGAGGATATATATAATAATGAGCAATATGGGGATTATAATTTTATTCACCAATATGCATAGTCTCATATTGGACTTGTTGATAAAAATTAATTAATATAACTAAAATTGATCCAAAATAAAGTTTATAGCTCCGATATATTATCTCTTATTAGTAATATTCCTATTCACCCCTATTCCGGGGAGTTGCTGGAATGCTGATAGCCTTTTGAAAAGGTCCAAAAGCAATAACTTGAACAAATCGAAGTGGTTATTTTGAAATGTTTAGTCGAGAGAGACTATGTTTTGAATTATGTTTCACCACTACGCGATACCTCTACATAATTTCCTTTTTAGAGTGGAAGTGTCGACCCAAAACAGTTGGCGAATCAGCTTCCAAACATTGAAAAATAAATTGTCATCACAACAATGCTTTCTTTTGATCCACTTGAAGTGGTGTTTCACCTTATCCATAAGTTAATTTGAAAGTGACGTGAAGTGTCCATCATAACGTGACCCACTCGATTAGTGAGAATATGGTATCGAGCTTTCACTGATTCTTTTCGAAACTCGGTCTCAATTCGTTATGGGAGTAAAGAACTGACGTGAAGTTTCCATCATGATGTCTACAAACTTCTATGCGGTGCTTGTGGAAGATGTGTATATTGAAGAGGGGGAGGAAAACAAAAATAACCTCACCCAAAAAAAATCCAAAGACCTGGACTTTATATCAAATGTTGTTGATCGGACTTAGTTCCCTACTCTTCATGACATACATTTAACTGTTCAGAATACTGCCCAAGGTAAAATTGATGCTACTTAATTTGAGTGTTATTCTCCAGACAATCAATGAACACTTACATTTTTTATTATCTATTGTTTTAAAAAAATCTATGGATTGCTAGAGATGAATCATTTTGTAATACATTTTTTTGGAATCTTCGGTTATCTATCTTATCGCATTCTTTATTTTTATTATAAGAACATGGTATTTTTCCTTGTTAATATTTTTATACTCTCTCATTACTTGTGTTATTCGAAGTTGATTAGCTTTAGACTAATAAAAAATCTATGATAGGCTTGTGGATTTCACCGCGAGTATTGGAACTTTCCTTGACCAACTAAGGTAAAAACAAATTACAAAGTGTTTGGTCTGAATATTATCGGTCACTTCAAATAGTGAACTTTGTCTTGAACAATCATAAATTGGAAACTTTTACAAGGTGATTGGTCTAAACGTTATTATTCAGTTCAAGCACTAGGCTCTGCCTCGATCAAAATATATTGGAAATTCTTACAAAGTACTGAGTCTGGATACTCACTTTGAGCTTTGGAATTTACTTTGACCAACAAGGATTGGAACGTTTTTCAATAGTTCGAAAGGTTCCAAACTATCACATGCACATTAAAAATATCAAATGACATCAAGTAGTGATAACAAAATTGTGGAGAAATTTTTATTGGCATACCAGTTATGTAGGCACCTCATTAAAACTTTCACGTGCCGCCGGAGTATGAAATAATATGATATCGATCAATTATCAACTTGAAAATAATTTAGTTTAAAAGAAAATATACATGATAAATACAACTTTACGTAAAGTATAACCTGAGGTGTTCGATTTTTTATGGGTATTAAATCTTTCTTCTTTCTTCATCCACCAGTTTATAAGTTCTTCCCTTAGTTTTTTCTATGGGAGTGTAAATGCATTCCCAATGTTGTCTAAGCTTACCAATCCTCAGATATATAGTGTGCAATAACACTTTTCTTAAGGCATTATCTCTCACCTTAAACTCACATTTTTGAATGTTTGAGACATATATACTCTTTTAAGGGTTTGGTAATATTGGATCATTAGGTGAGCCTTTATTTGTTTCTCTTTGATTGGATATATTTTATCCCTCATTCTTTCCTCAATTCTATTTTAAAAGTAATTAAAGACTCTAAAATATAGCAGAGTCATTTTTGCTAGGATCACAATGTCAATTCCATATACAAAATTGATAGATGTCTCGTTTGTGGTGTTTAAAAAAGTCATCTTGTAAGCCAATAACACCTCTTGAAGATAATTTTTCCATTTTCCAACTTATCATACCAAATTATTTTAAATTCTTTTTATGATGATTCGGTTAGTGACCTCTACTTGGTCGTTTACCTCAAAGTGAAAATAGGTAAAGAAATGTTATTTTATTCCTATAGTTTGGGAAAAATAGGTTATCTCATAACCTTAAGCTTTAATACCGTTGTAAGTGGTAATCCATCTTGGGAGTCGAATCCTATTATATATATTAGTCATAATGAATCTGATCACGTTCTTGGCAGTTATCATGGATATATGTTCAACCTCTACCCACTTCAAAAAATAGTTCACAACGACAATAATATGTTTGTGATCTCTTGAACCACTAAGTAAAGGCCCGACCAGGTTAATTCTCAATCTATAAAAAGGTAAATCTTCAAAGATTGACTCGAGTAGTACGGCTAGACAATGAATCATATTGGTATAATATTGGAAAATGTCACATTTTTCACTAAGTTATTAGCAACGGTCAATATTATAATCCAATAAAACCTTGCTAACAAGAATCTTTGGGTCAATATTTTAAAATCATATTACGTCGAACCAGCCCCAGAATGGATTCCTTCTAAACTGTTGATGGTTCTTTCGAGCCTAGACATCTTAACAAATTTCGGCTTAAACCTTGCTTATATAGTATCCCACATAGAAGATATAATTATATTTACCCTGAATTTTAACCTTTTAGTTGAAGCTTTATCCTCAGAGAAAATATCATTTTATAGAAAGCTCATGATTTTAATCCTTTAGTCCTTACCCTCACTATCATTCACCTTGAAAGTTTCCTCATGACTTGGCTCGTGCTCTTTATCAATCGATGGATATTCCTACAGAATGACCCTTAATTCAGTCTTAGAGAAAACAATCGAAGCCAAAGAATCTACATAAACATTTTCGAATGTTGGCACTTGTTCATAATTGATAATTTTGAATAGTTGAGCTTGAGTTTTCAACTCCCTAAGATATTTGATCATATGGTCCTTTTTCGCCTCGGCTTGTCCTAAAACATAATTTATGATAACTTGATAATCGTTGCTTCGTACTTAGCTTCATTATTCGATGTTTGCAAACTGAAGCGAATTGACTAATTCATTACTTCTTCAGAAGGAACCACGAGCTCGACACCAACTTTATGGCCTAAGATATATGAAAATCCGTCACTCTAGACCATCCAATATGGGCACATACTCTTGGGTGATGGTTTAATTTTTTCTACATGAAACAACGTAAAAAATAGGTTATGGAATAATCTTTGATGATGGTCATAGATTTGTAGGTAATATCTAAATCCCCCAAATCTATTAACCATTGGGTTAGTTTTTCGGTGATATCTGGATTTTGTAAAATGTTTCGGAGTGGAGAGAATATTCGGAGAACAATGGAGTGCCCTTGGAATTAAGTTCTCATCTTTCTTGTTTTGATAATCAGTACCAAGTCTAACTTCTCCAAGTAGAGGTATCGCGTCTCAAGTGGCAACAAAATTTTGCTCACATAATAGACTCGCTTCAGACAACTGCCGTTTTCCTTGATTAGAACGCGTTTACAGTATGTTCACATATAACTTCTACATGTGTAGATTTATCGTTAATGCAAAAGTATAAAATAGATTTTTTATTATTGGCATATAATTCTGTACAAACTAAAGTCATATATATAGGTTGGGAATATATTCTAATAATATACTAATATATTATAATAATGTCTAGTCTACCATAATAATGTATACAATATCTTACAATTGACTATTGACTATAACAAACTATGTAGTCAAATATCTTCTATTATTTCCATTAATATTCCCTCTCAAGCTTGTGCAAAAGTACTTGAAACTGTCGTGGTTTGAATTCTTTTGAACTTGTACAGAAGTACTTGAAGTGCAAGCTTGATCGAAAGGCTGAAACAAAATCACACTCCCCTTCAAGTTAGAGCATATATATTAAGCATGCCTAGCTTTTTGCAAATATAATTAATACGTGATCCATTGAGGGCTTTTGTGAATATATCTCCTAACTGTTCCCCTGTTTTGACATATTCTGTATGAATGAGATTTTGTTGAATCTCTTCGCGGATAAAATGGCAATCAAATTCAATATGTTTCGTTCTTTCATGAAAGACAGGATTAGACGCAATGTGCAACGCCTCTTGATTATCACATCATAACTTTGCAGGCATTGTAGTTTTTATGCCAATATCATTTAACAATTGAGAAATTCAAATTATCTCACAAGTAGATTGAGCCATGGCTCTATATTCAGCTTCAACACTCGATCTTGATACAACATTTTGCTTCTTACTTTTCCGAGATACTAAGTTACCCCCTACAAACACACGGTAACCAGTGGTTGATCTTCTATCAGCTTTAGATCCAGCCCAATCTGCATATGCAAAACACTTTATATTAGTATGACCATTACTGCCATACCACCATCCGAGTCCATGAGCTGATTTGAGATAACACAAGATATGTTTTAGTGTTGCCCAATGATTAACCATTGGTGATAACATAAATTGACTCACAATACTAAGTGGATACGCAATGTTTGGTCGAGTTACTGTAAGATAATTAAGTTTTCCTACCAATCGACGATATTTTTCTAGACCACCAAATAATTCTCCATCATCTTTTAGTAGCTGCAAATTGGGAACCATCGGTGTCTTACATGGTTTTGCTCATAACTTGCCTGTTTCCATCAATAAATCCAAAACATATTTTCACTGCGATAGAAGAATACCTTTCTTGCTTCTTGTTATTTCCATTCCTAAAAAGAACTTCAATGCTCTTAAATCTTTTGTTTGAAATTTTGAATGTATAAATGTTTTGAGTAAAGAAATTTCTTTACTGTCACTACCAGTAATGATGATGTCATCAACATACACAACCACAAGTATAATTCTATTTCCAGAACTTTTATAAAATACAGAATGATCACAACTACTCTTCTTTAACCCAAATTCATTGAGTGCCTTACTAAACTTGTCAAACCAAGCACGTGGACTTTGTTTCAACCCATATAAGGATTCGTGCAAACGACATACCTTTCCTCTCTCCCCCTGAGAAACAAACCCAGGTGGTTGCTCCATATACACTTTTTCTTGGAGATCTCCATGTAAGAATGTATTTTTTTATGTCTAACTGATGCAATGTCCAATCATTTGAAACTGCTAAAGAAATAAATAAACGAATAGAGGCAAACTTTTCTACCAGAGAAAATGTCTCAGAGTAGTCAACACCATAATTTGAGCGTATCCTTTTGCTACAAGTCTTGCTTTAAGTCGAGCTATCATCCCATGTGGATTCACTTTGATATTAAATACTCATCTACAACCAATAGCTTGCTTTCCTGCTGGTAAATTAACAAACTTCCAAGTACCGGTATCTTCTAATTTTTTATCTCTTCAAACATTGCAACTTTCCAGCAGAATGAAATAAAGCTTCACGAACGGTTTTCAGAATAGAAATAGAATCAAGAGTTGCAATAAAAGCTTTTGTAAAAGGTGAAAAATGATCATATTTTGCAAAAGATGAAATTGGATAAGTATATTATCCTTTACCTTTTCGATGAGCAATAGGAAGGTCAATATCGGACTGATTATCGTTCGTAACAGGATCCGAAGATGAAAGAATCGGCAATTGGCATCTTAGAGGAGGTTTAAAACGTCGGGTATAAACATGTGTAATGGGAGGTCGAGATGGTGGAGGAAGTGCAACAGATTGCGTAACATAATCAGCTTTAGTAATGCTAGGGGACTGAACTACGGAATAAATAGGGAGGTCATTGTCCTCTTTATCTGTTTGAAGGTTCACACTAGGCCCAAATGGAAAAAATGAAACATGCTCTAAAAATGTAACATCTCTAGAAACGACATACCGGTTAAGTGAGGGAGAAAAATATTTGTATACATTCTGAACTCTAAAATATCCAAGAAAAATACATTTTAAAGATTTGGGATATAATTTTGTACGACTAGGACTAACATCCCTAACAAAACAAGTACAACCAAATATGCGGGGTTCAAGATGAAATAAAGGTTTTGAAGGAAAAAACACATAATATTGAATCTTATTATGAAGAATAGAAAACGACATTCGATTTATTAAATAACAAGCAGTGGAAACAACATTTACCTAAAATGTTTTTGGCACTATCATTTGAAACAGAAGTGCACGAGCAACTTCTAGAAGATGTCTATTTTTTCTTTCAGCGATACCATATTGAGATGGTGTGTCTACACAAGAGGTTTGATGCAAAATTCCATGTTGTTCCATAAAATATTGAAATGCAGTTGAACAATATTCTTTACCATTATCACTTCTTAAAATACGAACCAGACAATTAAATTGAGTATTAATTTCTGCATAAAATTTGAAAAATATAGAAAATAATTCTAAACGATTTTTCATAAAATAAATCCATGCAACTCGAGAATGATCATCGACAAAAATAACAAAATACTTAAAACCTGTTTTAGACATGACTCGACAAAGACCCCAAACATCTGAATGGACTAATTCAAAATGAGACTCAACTCGTTTATTGATACAAGGATATGATGGAAGACGGTGATGTTTAGCAAATTGACACGACTCAAATTCCAATGAGATTATATGTTTAAATTGGGGATACAGTTGTTTAAGAGAGGCTAAATATGGATGACGCATACGACAATGAGCTTCAAATAGAGATTGGACACTAGAACATGCAATTGAATTATTGATATGTTTAACCTCCAGACTTATACCCTTTAGCAATGACTCTACTCGTCATAAGATCCTGAAACAAACAATAATCATAATAACATGTGACAAAACAATTTAAATCTTTAGTGATTTTGCTCACACAGATTAGGTTAAATGAAAATTGAGGAAGATTTAATACAAAAGTCAAAGAAATATTTTCGTTTAAATGAAC
Organism: Limnanthes douglasii subsp. nivea; assembly: GCA_036936605.1. Lineage (NCBI taxonomy): Eukaryota > Viridiplantae > Streptophyta > Magnoliopsida > Brassicales > Limnanthaceae > Limnanthes > Limnanthes douglasii. The sequence goes on along the minus strand of JAUPFV010000005.1, from coordinate 230,036,774 downwards.
AGTTCCAGAGCCTAAAACAATAAATGATGATTCATCTGCTAATATCACATCTGAATGATTTGTGTTTGTAAAAGTTGAAAGAAGTTTTGGATTATCCGTCATGTGTTCTGTGGCAGCGGTATCAATAACCCAATCTGATGACGAAAAAAGAAAACATTTTGAATTACTTGATTCGGAAATTGGACTATTTGCAGGATCCAAAAACTTCAATGATTCCTGGTACTTGGAAAACTGAGCATATTCTTCCACATAAAGCACAACCAGTGCTCTGAAAGATTTCTTAGTAAGCTGTTGTGGTTGTTGCGTTTGTTGTGGTTTTTTTGTTTTTTGTAATTGTTGTGTTTGTTGTGGTTGTTGTGTACACTTCCACTTTGTATGGCCGAATTCATGACAATAGAAACACTTTATATAGCTGGGATTTCGAAAACCACATCTTAATCTATTTTCTTCTATCGGATTAAATTAAGAACAGGTATGAAAAAAAAGTTGTAAAAACCCTAAAACCCTATAACCCTAAAGGGCTCTGATACCATGTAAAAGTATAAAATGGATTTTTTATTATTGGCATATAATTTTGTACAGACTAAAGCCATATATATAGGCTGGGAATATATTCTAATAATATACTAATATACTTTAATAATGTCTAGTCTACCATAATGTATATAATATTTTATAATTGACTATTGACTACAATAAACTATGTAGTTAAATATCTTCTATTATTTCCATTAACAGTTAATAGTAGCTATTAATCCTTTATGTACTAGGTAAACCTTAACATTAATAATCTACACATTGAAATCATTAGATTCGTCGATTTTTTCTAGGATAAAATTCATGGAACTAATCTTGTATGGTTTTTTGGTTTCCATACAAGATTTATTTTTCCAACCTTCCGATCTATAATCGATATACTTCATCTATTATTGCTCCACGTTCACTGTACCACTTGTTGGGGAAACCAGTTTACCATTCGGTCGAGACAAGAACCAGTATATGATTAAAAGAGGTTACGAAAGAACGATGTAATTACTATGCACAAGACAAGCAACAAATAAAAGAAAGCATAATAAAACCAAGCACATAAAATAATATTTAACGTGGTTTAAATTGTGAAGAAATCCTACATCAACGAGAAATATATTCTCATTTTATAAATAAGATGGTTACATAAAATCTAAAAAACAAATAACACAATCATTATTTGTAGCAAAAAATGTTTTTTTGTCACCTTTTTTATCTCAAAGAAACGTTAGATTTATTTCACTCAATTATGAAATATACTTTTCACGAACACTCGTCATTTTATCACATTGTGCATAACAATATATTCTTATATTTATAGGTAGAAGGAAAACCTAATTCTTCAGGAGACTCTCCATATTAAAGCATATTTCAACAATTGAGATAACTTATAATCCATTAATATAAGAACCTCATAAATATCAAATCCTAATTGATATAGATGACCTAATTTATATAAGAAGACCAAAAATAGTTGACCCAGTAAATATAAAATACCTAGTTAATATAGGAAAACCAAAAATTAAAACCTAATTAAAAATAAAAGACATGAAAAAAAATCCATTTTGGTCCACCTATGGTGCTACAGTCCAGCTCGCTTCAAATTAGAGTGTATCAAATCAAGTTGCTTCAGACCAACGTGCTACAAACCAACCTACTTTAGCTCAATACATATTGCTTTTGATACAATGGTCATTAGTATTCGACAGCTTGTCTCGGCCCTTAGGATCAGTAGACATTTTTGTAATTAAATCACAACTCAAGCTTCGCCAGAGATTTTTAATAGTTCTTTCATAATACTTGTCTTCGACAGATCCAATTACGCACATGTGATCCAATGGAAATGCATATGTTAAACGAGTTATTGATAACATATACCTAACAAATTATAATGCACATATCACATTAATTTAACAACAAACTCAAATACAAACATCAAATACTTACATGTATAAAAAATAAGTATTTATAAACTAAACATGTCATTTCAAACAATATAAGGACTACATTTTGTTATTGTAGACAAGTGAAACTTTGGTACTTCGCTACGAAATGGACGATAAGGTTAAAATTTGATATGATAATCACCCTCATTGTCATCTAATTTTGGATACATGCACTATATGCATATTAGTAAACACTTGTATTGACTTGTTAACTCATCTATACCACTATATATCATCGTATAAACCAAAAATGTTATCCATAATCTCATGGTAAAGAAATTGTTTAATCATCTTCAACCCATTTGGATGACAATCCAATCAATAGAAAAAATCATTAACTTTCAATGGTTATCAAGACGTACGTCGTTAATCCCGATTATAAAAAGTTGATAGTGATAAGGGTATAAATTATCCAAACCGTATTTGGTCGGCATAACACAAATTATGTTATAATATTGACATTATAGTTTATAATAAGAATAATAAATTTAGAAATAATGATGACTTATCTTGTAAATAATAAAAGAATGTGTAGAGTTAGAATATAGAAAGACAAGAATAGAATAAATTGGGTCACCCATGTGAGACAGGGCCCACTACCACCACTATATAAGGGAAGATTCCTTTTATGGGGATAGATGAATAATTATTATTATTATTATAAGTACTTTTTACCACTTTCTCTCTCTATAATCGCGTGTTTCTCTCGTTATATCTGGTAAAGACTTTATCTAGTACCAAGATCAGGGTCCGGATATTTCTAAAACTATCAGTGGCGCCGTTTGTGGGGAACGAAAGTGATACTCGGTGACAAGTTTTCCAAAATCACAAAACTAAAGAGAGATAAACACTGATCCGGTAGAAATGAAGAATTATAGGATTGGAAGGCGGCATAATTATTCTTATTATGAGGACCACAAATTTGAATAGCAACATCACGATAACAATTAGTATGAATAGGGGCAATGCAAGCGATTGACCCTTATTATGACCAGGAAAAAATTGTTTGACGATATAGCTAAGCTTAATGCGAAGAAAGAGGATGCCTTAGCTGAAACAAGAAACATGTCGGAAATTAACAGAGAACGATCACCTAACAGTGTCAGAGAAGAAAATCTCAACCATGGTTAAGAAAAAGAAGACTTTGGACGGGGACGAGACAAGTTGCGATAAAGATATGACGGGCCGTTACGAAATGATATGAAGGTTGAATGTCGGCGTGCACAAGAGCTCAATGAATCATCTATTTACGATTCAAATGAGTCTTCGTCCCCGAACCGTGAATACTGACGCTATAGGAAGGAAAAAAGTAACTAACAAAGCAAAAGATCGGACGAAGCGTGTCTCGTTAGTCAAGAGTACAGAAACACAATGGGAACATCACCAATAAAAGAATGCTTGCCTCTATGGATAAATAAAGGGCGAACATGGTCAACCAAGATGAGCAAACCGCCGAATCTCACGTTCAATTCCCATTGGGTAGTTAGACACATGTATATAGGGTTGGTAGTCAATTTGCTAACCTGCATGATGAAGGGATGTATGCCACTCCAATGGAAGGCCTTGGAAGTTGAGCTATCAGAATTGGGCATAATTGGAGGTTGTCCCCACTGTCTGATATTGGGGTTAAAGAGATCGTGACAGTACCAAATCAGGAAACTATAATGGTTATTTTTTAGATAACCGATCTATTCGATGTATCCACATAATACTTAGACCATACTTCATATTGGAATATAATCAATATTGTGGTTTGAAAGTTTGAAGGAGTAGTGTAGTTGGGTTGAGGTTCGTTTAAAAAGAGGTAGCAGTGCAGTTGGTGGTTGGAAAAAGTTTATATCTTTTCTTGATTTCTTGGGAATTAAAGCGTGTGGGGCCCGTTCTTGTACTATAAAAGGACCCCACCCGAGTTGATAGTGCTGGTTGAATAACTGAATATTACTTTCTCTCTCTACTTGGATTAACTCTCACTTTCTCTCTCTAAATAGACTCCATAACGAAGGATTTATTACTGTTTGGACCCTCAAATATTCACATAACACAAATATACCCTTGAGTTATTACTTAATTCATCAGTGGCGCCGTCTGTGGGAAGCGAAGATTGTTCTGACGACAATCGCTTTCTGGAAATTGTTCCTAATCCAAACGGAATCATGGAAGAGCAATGGGATGATTTTGTTAACGATTGCGAGGAGAACCTTGTGGGGAACACTTATCAGAATGATATGGAATATGAGGCGCATGGTGGCCAGCGCGTCGGAGAAACTTTCAATGAATCGGTTCTGCTGACTCGAAGGAACGATTTACTACTGGAGATTGAAAAATTGAGGCAGAAAAAGAAACTGTTCAGGCAAATCTCTGTTCCGGGGTGAGAAGAGAGCATAACAGTGGAAAAGAGGAGCGAGAAACCTACTTTCGTCCCAAAACTAGAGACGACAGATATAGACGTCATGAACGACGGTCTTCGAGGAGGAAAGGAAAGCGTCACTTGGAATCTTCTGATTCAAGTGATTACTCTTGTTACCGTTCACCAGAATCGTCTCCGAGGAGGAATCATAGAAAGAAAAAGTATGGTCGAAGGCATGTGGAACACCGGAGGGGAAGGAGTTTGGAGAGAAAATCTCCGAGGGAAAAGAATTATCACGCTCACGCTAATGAGCAAGGGTATGACCAAATGAATTTTCCCTCTGGGAACAAAAATGTCGATCATCGGAATTCAGATTGGCAGCATCAGTATACTCTATCGTCCGATGAGGGACTCTATTTTCCGATCGATGAAACTTTACGAGCTAATGTCTACAGGACGGGTCATAATTGGAGAGCTTCTCATTTGTCCTCGGAAATTCTAGCAGGCAACCTCCCAAAACACTTTGATATTTCAAAGCTAGAAAAGTTCGATGGGACGCAAGATGCTGACAATCACATCGAGCAATTCAAAAATTTCATGATCAATTTCGATGACGATGATAAATTGCTGTGTAGAGCATTTTCGCAGACTTCCAAATGGGTGACTTCTAAGTGGTATAACAGGTTTCCATAAAGCTCGATAAAGAATTTCGACATGTTTTAGAATATCTTTAGAAAGCATTTTGTGGGGAGAAAGAAATTTCGAGCTAATGGAGACATAATAATCTATTGTAGGCCAAAGGGTTGGGGAAAGCTTGAAGAATTACACAAATCGATTCGTTAAAACAAAAACCGACATGGAGTATTGCAAAGATTCTGTGGCACTTGCAGCATTTAGGATGGGGCTTCTTTCTAGACTCTTAAAGGATACGATTGCAGAGAGTCAGGCAATGACCTTTGGGGCATTGCTGGATCAAGTTGAGAAGAGAATTTTAATGGAGGAGACTCAGGCATCCGAGAAAGGATCAAGCGATCAGCTGGACCATAACCAATTTCAAAGGCCTGAGTCTAGTAATCAAGGGCCTCGTGCTAATGTTCAAGCCAAAGGTGCGGGTCAGTATCCGCCGAAGCAAAGAGAAAATCAATAGAACTATTGTAATCAGTAAAGTTATAACCAAGGAACAAGGCCAATTTCGAACAAATAGATTTGTCCGGACTATTTTGCTGAGTTAACAAAAAATGTGGCCACGATATTTGATAGGGCAAGATCAACGATGCAGTTCAAAAAACCTTTTCCTATTCAAACTCCGAGGGAAAGCAGAAGTGCTAACAGATTCTGTAAGTACCATGAGGATATTGGACATGACACTAAGGAATGCATTGCTTTGAAAAAAGAAGTGCAAGTTTTAATTGAAAATGGAATATTACTAGAGTTCGTGAAAAAACACACCCTGAAAAATGCTGCAGTGAAGGCTGTTCCAAAGAATACTGATACAGCAATGGTGATTTCCAAAGAAGTTGACGCTTTCGATATTGCAGTAGAGTATCAGGATCCTAAGGAAGGGAGAAATAACGTGAACATGGTAGAGGAGGTTATTTTGAGGGGGAAAGTCAATGACCTGTGTACTTTATTCGAGTCGCTCGCTATCTTCGGAGGAGATACCATTACAGGAAACTCTAATAGTTCGCGGAAAAGACATATGGTGAATTTAACCACACAGACTGAAGCAAGGGTTTCAAGGCAGATGCATCACTTGCCCTCCCCTATTATATATTTTGATGATGATGATATGAAGAATGTAGCGGACCTGCATGAAGACTTAGTGGTTATTGCTGCGGGTATAGTCGAAGACCAAGTCCAGAAGATACTTAATGATACGGGAAGCTCTGCGAAGATTTTGTTTATGAGTACCTACAGGAGAATTTCTGACCCACCTGTTATACGACGATCTGACAAAACTATAGTGGGCTTCACAGGAGCAACAACAATAGTTGTAGGAGAGTTTCAGTGTGTGGTGGAACTCGGTCGTGGGCCGTTCAAAAATGAAGTCAAAGTTTTGGTTATAGTCGTAGATGCACCAACTTCGTACAATGCAATTTTGGGTCGCTCTTGGCTGTCCCAGATGCATGGTGTTATCTCGACTGTGCACCAATGCCTAAAATATGTGGTAGGGAATAATATAGGGACGATCAGGAGTAGCCAAAAGATGGCTCGAGAGTGTTATCAGATAGCTTTATCCTCGAAAGGAGTTCGGGAGGAAGCATCATAAAAAACATAACAATTAAAGAGGACTTCTTCAGTAATCACTCCTTATGATAATCCGAGGAAGGCCCCCGGATTTCTGGTTCCGGATGAGGATCACGAGGAACATAATTTTGAAGAAGGAGCAGAGAAAATTTGATTGCATTTTTGTCGACAAAATTAAATATGTTTGCTTGGTGTGTGGAGGATGTTACGGGAGTACCTCTAGAAATAATATGTCAGAAACTCGCGGTACGGCACGATGTTCGACCCATTGTACAGAAAATAAGACATGTTTCCCAGGAGAAGTCTACAACTATTCTCTCAGAGGTTGAACGACAATACCCTGTATGGGCCTCGAATCCAGTCTTGGTTAGGAAAAAGAATGGTAAGTGAAAGATGTGCGTGGATTTCACTGACTTGAACAGAGCTTGTCCGAAGGATCCTTTCCCGGTACCCCGAATCAATGAGTTAGTGGACTCTACTTTGGGTAATCGGTTATTATCTTTCATGGATTCTTATCCAGTATATAATCAGATCGGATTATATGCAAAATATGAAGAAAGCACGTCGTTCATCACTGAAGAGGATTATATTGTTATAAGGTCATGTCGTTTCGCCTGAAAAATGCAGGGGCGACTTATCAGCGTTTGGTCAATAAAACCTTTGCGGAGCAAATTGGCCCGAATGTAGAAGCTTACATCGATGATATGCTGGTAAAGAGTTTGCAGGACGAGGATCATTTCTCTGACTTGGAAGAAACTTTTAGTAATTTGAGTAAAGTCAATTTGTAATTAAATCCAGAAAATTGTATTTTTTTAGTGCGATCGGGTAAGTTTCTTGACTATATGATAAGTGAAAGGGGAATCGAAGCTGATCCAGAACAGATAAAAGCTATGACAACTATGACACCACCTCGGAAAAGGAAAACCAAATTCTTACAGGAAGATTGGCAGCATTAAATAGGTTCATTTCTCGCTCATCAGATAAATGTGCCCATTTCTTTAAAGTGATAAGAAATGCTATTTGACCGAGGAATGTTCAGCTGCGTTTTGCCAGATTCAAGAGTATTTTATGTCCCCAGAGATACTCTCCAAGCCTTTGGTAGGAGATTTCGACATAACATTTGAGCCTCGGACGGCAATAAAAGCTCAAGTTTTAGCTGATTTCTTGGTCGAATTCCACTCAGAAAGAAATGACGTGGAGATCGTTGACCACTCAGGTAAGACAGAATGGTTGGTTCGAACGAATGGGGGGTCGAATATATCTGGAAGTGGTGTAGGAGTCCAATTAATTTCCCTGTAGGGGATAGCCATGTTTCAGGTTATTCGCTTCGGTTTTAAAGCAACTAATAACGAGGCAGAGTATGAGGCGGCATTGGCGGGGTTAAGATTTGCTCAAATATGTGGAGCCGGAAAGATTAAATTGATCAGTGATTCACAGTTGGTGATAAATCAAGCTTTGGGAAAGTCAGAGGAGAGAAAAGATAAGTTAGTCAAGTATTTGAAAGTGTTGAAGGCCTTGGCTTCCGAATTTGATGAGGTTCAGTATGAGCATGTTCGAAGGGAGGCAAATATCATCCCTGATTCATTAGCAGTTGCTTCGCGATTGGAAGATCATCCATGGGTCCTAATTCAAGAGCGTCCTTCGATTACAAGCAGTACATAGCACTCAATGAATATGGAGAAAGTAAGCAATGTGATCATAAATTATTGGAGTTCAGAAATCGTGGACAACCTGGAAAAGGATAGCTTACCAACAGAAACGCCTGAGGCTAGGAGGATCAGGTTTAAGTCTCATGGATACATTCTTTTAGGGGGAGTCCTATATAAGAAATCTCTGAGCAGACCGTTACTTAGATGTTTGGCTAAGGACGAGTCGCAGTTTGTCATATCTGAACTGTATGACGGGAAGGGTCGGCCCATTGTAGATATAAAGTATTAATTCAACGGGTGTTTTTGGCTGGTTATTATTGGTCGACCATCTCCTCTAGTGCGAAAGATTTGGTAAAGTGGTGTGATACATGTCAAAGATATGCCAACATAATAAACAGGCAAGGGGTGCTTCTAGAGAGTATTTCAGAAGCAGTACCGTTCGATAGGTGGGGCATTGACTTAGTTGGGCCCCTACCAATGGCATCTGGTGGAAGGCAAACGATAATAGTAGCAGTTGATTATTTTTTAAAGTGGGTGGAAGCGGAACCTTTAGCAAGAACAAAAGAAAAAGATGTTATCAAGTTTATTGTCTCGAATATTTGCTGTCGTTTTGGGGTGCCGATAAAGATCACAACGGACAATGGGCCTCAATTTGATAACAATGAGTTTAAGAGCTTTTGTCTTTCCAGAGACATACAACAATGTTTTTTTGTTCCGTTCCATCCCCAGGCTAATGGTCAGGTGGAAGTGACCAATCGAACGACTTTGGATGGATTAAAAAAGAATTTGGAAGGTAAGGCTGAGAAATGGCCCGATTATTTACAAGAAGTATTGTGGGCTTATAGAACGACGCCTCGAACTTCCACTGCTACATCTCCATTTGCCTTAGTATACGACATAGATGCGATTGTTCCCTCAGAAATTGTTTTCTCATCATACCGTGTGGCAGCTTATACAGAAGATTTGAACTATCAAAGCAGAGCCCTGGAATTAGACTTGGTGGAAGAGAAGATACGAAGAGTGCAGCTAAAGTCCTTGCATTATCAAATATTGATGAGGAGTAGGTATGCTTCGAGAGTAAAGCAAAAAGATTTCAAAGTGGGGGACAAAGTGTTACGAAAAGTTTTTCTACACACCAAGGAGAAAAGTCTTGGAAAGTTGGGGCCAAATTGGGAGGGCCCTTATGAAGTAACGGAGAAAGTAAAGTAGGGAACGTACAGATTAAAAGATAAGGAAGGGCGATATCTTAAGCATCCATGGAATATAGAACATTTAAAATTGTACCTCGAATTAGGAAGAAGTTGGCATGTAACGGTTATCTTTGTGTGTATTTTCAGGTTTATAAAAACAGTGAGGGCATACTCTTTCCTACCCTGTTAGGCACATGAAGGTTTTAACGAGGTGTCACTATGAGCTGATCAATACAATTGAACTTTTGCCTCGAATTATTCTTTCTGAGATACAAGTTGTGGTTAAGCTATTAGGATTAATAACTATGACATTTTATGAGTCTGCCTTAGAGCAGTTTGCAATGATTATTATGACCAAGTGAAATTAGCATAAGGCAATTATTTTATTCAACGCAAGTTGACATACAATTATTTTCATATCAAGTATAAAGTTCAAAATTTTAGTATTGATATTCCATATAATGACATACAAGGAAGGTTAAGTGGAATGTTCCTCGGAATATGTTGAACCCATTACAAAAATTGCCTTGAAACCTATAAAGGACTTATCCAAAAACTTATATAATTTTTTTATCAAAACAATGTTACTCAGAATTTTTCGAGGAGTCGCTCTCCTCGGAGTCTGATGCCTCACTATCACTAACAACAATGTGAGGTGGGCAAAGTTCGGGGGAGACGAGCTTCCAAAAACTGCCCAAGTCATACTCAAGGTATTCTGCATGAATTTGGGTGATCAGCCATGCTCGGGTTGTAGCATCTTAAGCATTAAGTTTGTCCACGCATTTTGCTGCGTAAGCATCCACAACTGCCTCTTTTTCATCTTCTATTTGTTGAGGAAAGTCTCGAATCGTTTTCAGTAAGTTTTTATTTTCCTCGACAATAAACTCAAAATCGGTAAGGCAATCCTTAAATCCCTTGCATGCAATTTGGTGAGCTTTCTTGAATTCTGTCATAAGTTTCTCTTGAGCCCCTGTTTTCTTTTGGTAGAGATCCCGCTCTTCCTGGCAGCATTTTTCGAGGATAAGGACGTAATTTTCAGAAGCAGACAAGCTTTCAAAAATTGCATCCCCCTGACTCTCTAAAATGGAGTGTTGTTTATTTGACTCTTCAAGTTAAGCAGAAGTAAGGGAAGCCTTAAACTTGTAATGGTTTTCCGATCTTCCAGATGTTGCATTTTTCTTCCCATGTTGACATAAGCATGCAGTAGGTTGCGAACACTTAGCGAACACTCATCCATCTGAGGAATCTCAAAGGAGCTGGTAGGAGAGCCTATTGCTGTGGGGTCAAAATCCGAAGACTCAACGGTTAGAATATTGGGGTCAACATTTTGAGGAGGATTGCTTCGGGGAATTGGGAGCGGTGCTAATGTGGGCGAATTGTCAGTTGGAGAGGGACTTGAAGTTTCGGTAAGAGGAGAATTGGGTGTTTGACTTGAATTTTCTCTAGCCTCTTTTTCAGGGTCAGTCGCCACATCTTGGGTCCTAGTGCCTTCAGAGATTTCCTGGACATCATATTGTGTTTTAGTGTCCTCAGATATCTCTTGGATGGGTTCCAAAATAACATTTTTCTTGGTTTCTTTTGTCTTGGCATCTTTTTTCTTGATAGGGCGGACAGATTTTTTCAGAGGGGAAATTGTAATGGGTGGTGCTGTGTTTGCCGAAGAGGTTGGCTCCTGGTTAGCAACTAATCGTTCAAAGTCTGACTGAAGGTCTTTTGTGGACACTTCCTCGTCGGAGTCATCAAGGTGACTTTTGGCACGAAAGCGCTTCGGAAGATAAATGACTATATCTTTCTTGTTCACTCGATCAAGGATTTCTTGTTGAGAGGGAGGGGTCATTAATTCTTTCAATGTCAGACGGTCAAGGGGATTCAGCCTCCAGAGTCGACTTTTGGCCAAGTTATTATTCATAAATCACATGTGGAATTTGTTGTCCCAATTTTCTTTGGCCCACTCGCTGAGTTTGGTGAAGACGGTGGTGGCACTCTCTACATAGTCTGCGTATGGTTTTGAAACTCCGGTCATAGCTACAAAGAATTTAGGTTAGTAAATCATTATCTGAGGAAAGATAAAAGAAGGAGTTAACAAACTTACATTTGTTGGTCCACAAGAGAGACAGCTTGTGTGGGTTCGAAGGAGTTGATTCAGATCTTGTTTCCCAATGTCCTGAAAAGTAGATAAATTGTTGCCTCCACTTCTTGTCAGCTTCTAGCAAGTCTTTCAATACTTGTTGTCCTCGACCAAAAGTTAGTGAGTAAAACGGAAAAAACGGATTCTTTGCCAAGCCAGATAATCCGATGAGCTCCTCTAAGGAAAATTCGTTGCCCGAAATCCTTGAAGCCATAATATATGCCATGAGTGTAAACCACATGTTCGGACCAGCTTGTGAAGGGCAGAGGTCGATTTTGGAAAAGTATTCAATAAAGAATGGGTCTAATGGATACCTTAACCCCCAGTTCATGATCTCCGTATAAACAACTAACTCATTATCCCTAACTGATAAAGGAGTCTCACCTTCCGAGGGGAATCTAATGTTGATGTACAAGGGGATGCACCATCAGGTACTCAGCATGGTTTCTTCCGAAGGAGAAAAGTATTTATAAGAAATATTGCGAAGTGCGACAATGTGTTTGTTTTCGATTCCTCGAATGTTATTGCCCACAATGGCATCAAGTTCCAAGGGAAGAGTGATGTTAACCTTGGATTTTGGGGCGATCCGACGAGCCTGTTCTTCGGACATTGAAGGGGGAGGAATGGATACTTGACTAGAAGAGGCCAATGGGAGGCCGATGGATGTGCTCTGCTTTGCAATAGAAATTAGTTAAGTTTCTGGCTCAGGGTTATCTGAGGCAATTGCTTTCACCTTATTAGCTAAGGATTTGTTTCGCATCTCTTGAAGATCGTCTTCGGTAATAGTGGTTCTTGATGGGGAGAATTGAGGGCTCCCGCTTCCCGTTATCAAAGGGGTGGCTGGAAGGCTTCATCCAGAAGTGTCGATTTTCAGAGTAGGATTTTTAACTACTAAAGTCAAATTCGGATCTGGGGTTTCTGAGGGAATTTCTTTGGCACGCTTGCGTTCTTGAGAGTTCCTTTTATCCTTGTGATGCCTTTTTACTCTTACCAGAAGATTGCTTATGGTGTCTGTCTTTACCCATGGATTCAAGGGGGTTGAGATTGGAAGTTTGGTTTTAGTGAGAAATTTTGAGGGGTATGATAGCGGGAGAGTTTTCCGATGAAGGCCAAGAACCGTAGAAAGTGGTGACAGAAGGTTGGGGCTGAGGTTTAACGTATTCACCAGCAGCAATTTTTTCTTGGAATTTTTTACTGATTAATAGCCACTCTGGAATTCGACGAGGTTTATAAGCCAGCTTTCTCTCTCTAGAAAGTTTAGAACGAAAAGTTTGGAGTGTAAATGAAGAAGGTGAGTATTTATAGAAGTATATGGACTTTTAGGGTAAGATAGGCTTGGGGACATTTTCCTTTGTTTGTCTAGGGGCGTTATGGGTAACATAGGCACAATTATATTGATTCGAGAAATGAGGGAGAAGGTGAATAGGCAATCTAATGATGAAAAGTGATGGGAAGCGCGATAAGATCTCTAAAAAGATTTGGTGACAAAGAATTACGACTAATGACGTCATAAAAAAACGGGAGATTGTTGATTGGGATATGCGATTTGATGCTGAAAAATTCGATGAGTCCAATCCTTGCAAATTTATTAGCCAAGTCTGGGAGGCTATCTTATATTGAGACGATTAATTTCGAAGACGATATTTTTAAGAAACTGGGATATCCATATAACTGCTTCCGGTGAGAGTTATGGTTCAAACTTTGCTAAGACATTGCAAGGATTAGGGGCTACTAATCAGTGTTACCCATGAGAATAAAAGGATATTCGAAGAGGTGCTTTTCAGCTAAAGGAAATTCGAAGAGGCAGTGTTATCCAGGAGAATAAGAGGAAATTCGAAGAGGCATTTTTTATTCGAAGAAGTATTATTCGAGGACAGTAAAAGAATAAAAAGATATTCGAAAAAGTGCATTTTCAAGGAGAATTGAAACGAATAAGAAGATATTCGAATAGGTGTTTTTTCGAGGAGAATTGAAACGAATAAGAAGATATTCGAAGAGGTGTTTTTTCGAGGAGAATTGAAATGAATAAGATGAAGTTCGAAGATGTCATCACAGTCCTAGTAAAAATATTTTTACTAGGACCGGGGGGCTACTGATGAGGGAGAATAAAAGACGTATGGAAAAATTGTAAAGAAGTGCTTTTATTGGGGAAATATTGTAAAAAGTACAATAGAAGTAGTTATTATGAGTAAGTGAGAAAATATACGGACTAAATATGTAATAAGTGGGAATTAAAGCGTGTGGGGCCCGTTATTGTACTATAAAAGGACTCCACCCGAGTTGATAGGGTTGGTTGAATAATAGAATATTAATTTCTCTCTCTACTTGGATTAGCTCTCACTTTCTCTCTCTAAAAAGACTCCCTAACAAAGGATTTATTACTGCTTGGACCCTCAAATATTCGCATAACACAAAATTACCCTTGAGCTATTTCTTAATTCATCAAGAGTAATTCTGAATATTCATATGTTAATCTATTTTTTTGTAAACAATTTTGATTGGGGACACACTCTTTCCTACCATTGTGGCCCGAGGAGGTTTTAACGAGGTGTCTACAAAAACCTATTTGTTAATATAAAATGAAGCTTTTATCAAAATGCTTGCAAGATTGCTCGAACCTTATGAATTTTTCAACTTTTGTTGATCTACATTATTTTATTTTATTTGAATCTTATGGGTTTTTTTAACTTCGGTTGATCTACATTACCTTAGTTATTCGAACCTTATAGGTTTTTCAACTTTGGTTGATCTACATTATTTTGTTTATTCGAACCTTAACGATTTTTATCTATATTATTTTATTTATTCGAACCTTAAAAAAAATTCAACTTTGGTTGATCTACATTATTTTATTTATACGACCCTTAAGGGTTTTTCAACTTCGGTTGATTTGCAAATTTTTATTTTGTTCGAACCTTAAGGGATGTTCAACAACGATTTTATTTAAATTATATTTATTTTTCGATTTTATAATTTTGTATAAAAGTTTTTTACCATGGCGTCGGAAACTGAACACTTCCAACTACAAGTATAAATATTTAAAATTTATCACAGGGTACATTCATAAAAAAATTGAAGGGATACAACAACGAAGGTCGGGATATAGAAAATACGACTAAGTTACACAATCTTAAGGGTTGGAGTACAATTAAGGCTAAATATGCGGCAAAATAAGATAAAATGAACAACTTGTTCTTTAAAGGTGAGTCGTCGGATGACTCTTTCGACGAGCCTTCGTCTCCCTCTTTTACGTCATTATCATCCTCACAAACCACTCATTCGGGACAGTGTTCTTCAGGTTCATCCAGCCAGATCGACCCAAGAGGCAGGTATGGATATCATTGGTGAAAATTCAGAACTAAATCTGCTTTAGCATCGACAACTTGCCTTTTCATGGTTTTAACACAATTATAAGAAAATTGATTATTTTCTTCCATACTCTTTTTTCAAGTCAATTCGGAGTTAATTAATAACCCTGAATATTTGATATCGGCAAAAAACGGGTCTGAATTCTGAGAGCTGCCAAATACCGAACAACCTGGTCCTGACTTCCTTAACAGTAAGTTTGGAGGAGCGCAGAGTATGAATGACTTGTAGGTGCTTGGATTTTGATTTTTGTCATTCTACCTTTTTTTCTCGAAGTTTTCGGAGGTCAAACTCAGCTGACTTAGCCCAGGAAGTGGCACGATCGACCATTTCCCGCACGTCTATCTCTAATTCCATAAAGCGGAGGGTTTGTTCCTTAAGCTGTCCTTCCAACTTGGATATTCGGTTCCTAGCTACTAATAATTCATCCCCGAGCTGCTCAGTTGTTTGTTTTTTATATAACGAGATGGTGAGCTTTTCTGAACTTTGAAGTTGAAAGGACCTCGAAGGTGAAGAGTGGTCCGACACTCTAGGTTGGATAAATCCATTAATTACGGAAAGGGAGATTACCAGTAGCGGATCTTCAAGAACTATGCCTCCAATTGCAGCATTTGTATCATATGCGGCCATGGGGGGCAGTATTGGGGGGTCTCGACCTAGCTAAGAACGGGCCAAAATTACCTTCATTCTTATCGAACACGTCTTCTAAGCCCGCTATAGCTGATTCTTTTTCCAATTGCACCATTTCTGCGTCGTTCTTTGCATGATCCCGTTTGTCTACAACCTTCTCTTTTTCCGACTCCTCATCAGGCACGACCATTTCGGCCCCTCCTTCATATTTCTCGAACATAGTCGGTACAGTAGTTTGTTCGGCCATTAGAAACTCGGAGTTTGGCATAATAGAAATGTGGGATTCTTTCTTCTTAGGAGCCCGATATTTTTGTTTCTTCCATCGACGATCACAATTTTCTTCATTTTTGCGAGTTTTATCTTGTTTATTCGATACGGTCGACCCTGTAGTGGTAACAACTGATTTGTTAACAACATGATTTCTAGTAGCATCGCTGATGTCAGTTTGACCACCTTTAAGAGGCAAGGTTTTGCTTTACACTAGTCATTTTCTTAAGAGCGACATTGTTTTTCTTTGAATTTTGCATCGGGATAACATAGGCCAGTTTTTTTGTTTTTTTGTTTGCCAACAAACCCCTTTTTTACGGCCAATTAATTGGGGCGGGAGTAGGTTGGACATGACTAGAACTGGTGTCGACACAAACATTGATGGGAACTGATCCACCTAGGGTTTGAGTTGTGGTATGCCTAGTTTTCTGCTGTTGTATTCGGTTGAGTCGCGTTGCGCTACACTCCTGACAGTGGCGACAGTGTTAACACCCATGATTGTTGGAATCAGTTGAACCATTTGTGAAGATGAAAAGAGGCACTTGAGTCACTCATAATTAGAAATAGAGAGTTTGAACGTTTAGTGGGAGTAGTTGTTGGGTTTAAGTAAGAGTTCCAGTCGATATGGGGAGATCGACCTTGATCAAAAGAGAAGTTCATAGCTAGCGGTCGAGTAGAAGCAATAGTAGTAAGGACAGATTTTCTAGAGGGTCAGAGATGGTCGGTCTTGAAAGAACCCTATGAAGTTGTGCGAAAAGAGATTTTCGGGTAATCGTCAATTAAGCCTACAGCTTTGTATTCGGTAACCCTTTTAGAAATACTCAAGTAATTGATTAAACTAAAAACATGTTTTTTGGTTGGTTCAAGTTTTTTGCTCGAGGCAGGTTTTTTTTATAAACGTAGACAATAGCGTACTTTATCTTTCTAGAAAAACCAAGATCAAACTTGTTTTCTCTCTCTAAAAATGCTTTGATAATAGATAATGGAATTATGACGTATTTATAGAGGAACGTCATCTTCAATGGATCCTTTTGTAGAGAAACAAAATTGACTAGAGCCTCAGGAAATACAAGAGTAGTTTTTTGAAAGTATGAGTTGACGCTCGTGTGGATGATTTATAACCGTAATTGTCTTTTTTGTAGTTTATTAATTGAGTATTAAATTGCTAACTTGAAGATAGAGAGATAAAAGAGGTGTGTACTTGCATTTAATATTTTTAGAAAATGTCAAACCCTCTTAATAAAGTTGGCTAGAGTATGTATAGTTGTTTCTTTCTTAACCCATGGGCCTTATGGATCAAAACTTATAATCGGGTCACTCCTATGAGCCCCGGGGCCCAATAGATAAACTACTAGGTATGTAACTGACTCATGGTTCCACTCCCACAATTGTTCCCCCATTATCTTTTATCTGGTTTGTCTAGTAGGAATATTGTTTCCAACAATATCCGAACTAATCATATATCCCTCTTAGCTATTTCAAAAACTTTTGGAAGAGCTAACAGTATCAAATAATATTTGAACTGATCATCTACATTCGAAATGAATTCAAAAGGTCTCTTAATCAACTTAAAGGTTGTTACTTTATGATCAAACTTTCGTTACACGTGCCAACTTGCAGTTGGACCTACCAACCGTTTTTCTAGGGATTTACATCTATATTTTTAAAAATATAGGGGGCTATAACTAGTAGACTTTAATTATTACCTTAGTTAATTCATTTCCCTTAGGTAAAACACTCAAGTAGATCCTTTAGTATATAAGTAAGTTTTTTTACTATATCTTACTTCTAGATTAAGAAAAAAATTCAAATCTTAAATATAGAGAGACAAACCGTCGTATTCTTCAATATATTCTAAGGTTTTATGTTCACAACAAAAACTGCCTTAATTAAAGGTGGTTGGCTTAACTTGTCTAAGTTAGACAGAGAAAAAAGAGAGGCCCGAATCGCGTCCGGACTGCCAGCCTCTCCCGGTGAATTGGTCATTGAAGAAGTGTTAGAACCTAATAGAAGTTCATCTTCTTATAGACCAACAACATTTCCCAAAAAAAAGTTCTCTGCTTCATCTTTAATAAATCTCGAACCATCAGAGCAACCAGATTAACAAGTTCCTCGATTAAAACAACCAGATTCATCAGCCTATCAATCAATAGAACCAGAAACACTAGTTCTTCAATCAAAGCAACCAGAAACACCAGTTCTTCAATAAAAGCAACCAGGACACATTGTTTTAGAGCTAAAGTCGTTACCAGCTGCAAAACTCCATCCCATTTCATTTATATGGGTTCAGATATTGGAGATAGCCCACCTCGAAGGGTTACTTGGCTATCCAAGACCAAAACTGAAAATCTACATGTTAAAGGGGAAAAGAAGCTCAATGAAGGTCATTCAATGGTAAAATCTCCAAAAATTCCAATTTTAGATCCACACCCATCGACTTCTCCCATCGAATCTTCACATATTGAGAAGTAAGACATTGAGCATACATCGGGAGATCAAGCGCAAAAAATAATGGAAGAGGTGATGGCAGACAGTAGGCCGGACACCCCTATAAAGACCTCCAGACATACTGGAGACACCAGTAAAATTCGGGAAAAGAAATAAGGAAAACATTCACACCGAACCACTTCTAAAATGCCTCGTTGGGCGAGTTGGGCCCAAATTCTCCAAGGTTAGTGTTAAGTACTTGCTAACCCTCCAATAAATTTCTTATGTGTACACCCATACTGCTGAGTTGGACATAATAAGAAAGAAATCAGGTTTTCCAGAGTCTATCTAGGTGAGAATTCCTATCCCTGATAAGACTCCGATGGATAGTAAAATTGGGGAGCTAGTAGTATACACCGAAGTGCTCAACTAGGGCCTTCGATTTCCTTTGGACCCAGAGATAGTTAGTTACTTTCATTTAATAGAGCTATGTCCGAGTCAGTTAAGCCTCAATGCTTGGTATACCCTATTAGTTAGACTCATTGCTTCAAGGATTTTCAAAATCCCAATGCCTATGGAACAATTTGAAGCTGTAGTCGGTTTATGTAGAAATCATAATATCCATTTCTACTATTTCAACATGAGGAATGACTACAAGATGGTCAACGACCTATTAGAAGCTGACAAACCTTGGAAGAGTCTATTCTTTTATATCAGTGGCGTTTGGGAGAATGGTACAAAAATCCGAAAGAAGGAAAATCTAAGCATGCTAACGAGATACTGGAAAAGCTCAAGTACGTTTAAATAATTGTTTTTAATGTGCATTAATATCGAATTCTTACATCGGATAATTTCAATATTAACTCGTAATTCAGATTTGCTTTTCAGTGTTCTCTAAAATGTTCTTAGAACATTTGGAAGAAGGTCGGAACACCTTCACTAAACTGAATTAGTGAGCCATAGAAAATTGGGAAGTTGGTTTACATAACCGCTTCACTGCAGCTAACATGGTGAGGACTCATTTATGGAGCACAAGCTCAACTAGGGAGCTGTCTTCGAAAGAATTCACCAACCCTCCCGAAGTCGTTGAGGTCATCAAATGTACTGAAGAAAAAGATTGTAAGCTTTTCTTACCAACTCGGAATAAGGCTCTTAGTCACTTAAATAAAATGAAGAAGAAGAAGAATAGTGGAGACTCCTCTCAGGGACTTCCCGATGCATGCCATGAAAGATTAATACTGCACTATTAAAGGTTGTGGCAGTAACAGTTGGTGAGGCAGAAAGGCCGTCACCAGCTTCCCCATCCATCAAAAATAAAAGAGGGCCAAAAAACACCAGGCAGGTAGTGATGATAGGGAAGGAAAAAAAAGAAAAAAAGTAGTTATTGGTTTGGAGATCATACTCCGAACCAAGATTATTCCTCTTGAAAATCCTACTAAAGTTCCTATTGAAGAAGATACTCATGTTAATCCTTTCTCTCCAGTGTTCCCTAGTACTGATCAACCTCCTGTTGAAGTGAAGCTTAATTTAGATGATATAGGGAACTTATACTTCAACGAGTTTGACAAATAGGATTTTGACCGAACCTTTCTTCAATCATCCAACATAGCTAACGCAATTATTCATGATAGTGAATCTTTTGAAGTGTCTGATGAGCACGACACCTTGGGCTATGCAATCTTAGGTTATATTAGGCCCATATCGACATAGAAAGATAAGTCAGAGCCTAAACAAATGATATCACTTCCCACCAAACTGATAATGAAAGCTTAAAGTTTTATCTTGCATCTAAACAAAGAAAAATAGAGACCTTAATCAAGGACAAAGAATAACTGAACACTGAGTTGAAAGAAGCCAAGGAAGATCAAGAAAAAATGCAATCCAACTATACCGAATTGATAACCTCCACCTCCCAGGAAATTAAAATTCGAATGAAGCATTAACCAAGGAAAAGGCTACCAACGAATAGCTGGCTCAAGAGAACAAAGAACTAAAAAATATCCTAAAGAAAAGAGACGATTAAATCATAGCTATGAAAAAAATCAATGGCTCAAGATATAACTGCTGCCAAGAGTGAATATGTCGAGAGGGTGTTGAAGTCCATGGAACGAAGGGAACAATCTGCCAAATTCGATATGGTCCTTTTGTTCCACGAAACTTCGCATAAACGGTCTCTCGGGAAACTGTAGGCCTATGTGCCAGATGATAAAGTTCACTATCATACTTTAACCCAAAGCGATAAATAAAATATGATTTCGGATGATTCCGACCCCGATGACGAACCTGAGGAGGGCTCAAGCGATGATAAAGAGGAAAAAGAAAAAAGTGAGGTTGAGTAAATAACCAAAGGGATTGATACCTAGGTTATTTTTTTATTTATTGAGTTTATATTTTGAACTGAAATCCTTAGATGGCCAAGGCATCTCGTTATTTTATTTGGTTTTACTTTGTGAACTGAAGTCCTTGGATGGCCAAGACATTTTTTGTAAAATGGGTCAAACAACTTTGATGATCCAACCAGTGTTTCACATCATCTTTATTTTCATCTATTTTGTATTTTATCTTGTCTTTTAAATGGTTCTATTAGAATCTGAACATACTTAAAATATATTAGACATTAATCATACATGAACTTAATCAAATATTTCAACCATTTAATCATTCTTTAATATATTTGAAACAGTCAAAAGTATTCCACCTGATTGTCAAAAGTGTTTAATCGATATTTAATTTATCTGAACCCTTCACATATGTTTCAAGGTGTTTAATTGGTGTTCAACATATCCAATTCATTCACAGATATTTCAAAGTGTTACATGAGTGTTTAATTTATCTGATGCATTCACAAACTCATCAATTTCTTTTGAAAAGGCAAACAAATAATATATTAATTAGGATCCGCACACCTCATTAAAACCTCCCCGTGCCACCAAGGTAGGTCAGAGTATGCCCCAAATATTTACATTAAAACAAAAAAAACTAAATATTTACAGAAAAATAGATTATTCTAAGTATAATATGAGGTACTCAATATTCCAAGGATGTTTTAAAAGGTTGTCTTCTTTGTCTTCAAATTTGTATGTTCCTTGCTTGACTTTTTCATATACTATGTACGAGCCTTCCCAATTCGGAACTAGCTTTCCGAACTATTTCTCCTTGGTACGTAAGAACATTTTTCTTAATACTTTATCCCATTCTTGAAAATATATTCTTTTAACTCTAAATGCAACTCTGCTTCTCATCAACCATTGGTAGTGTTTTGTTCTCAAATGTGCCTTTACCCTTATTTCTTCAATTAAATACAGCTGATTTTTCATAGCCAGGCCATTATCCTGTTCAGAATAATTTGTACTATGAATTAAGGAAAAGTATATTCGATGGGGGTAATTGCATCCATTTCATAAAAATAGCAAAATTAGTCTCTTGAGTAGCCGTATGAGGAGTGGTTTGGTAGGGCCATAATACTTCTTGTAAATAACTTGGCCATTTTTTTCTGCTCCTTCCAAATTCTTTTTCAAACCCTTCAAAATTGTCCGATGAGGAACTTTAACCTGCCCATTAACCTGAGGATGAAATGGGAACAAAAGTAATGTTGAATTCCTCTTTAGGTACAAAATGCCTCAATGCCTTTGTTGTCGAACTGATGACCATTATCTATAGTAATACGCCTAAGAATTCCAAATCGGCAGCATATATCGGAGAGAATAAATTTAATAGCTGCCTTGTAAGTTATTCCTAGCAAAAAGGCAGCTTTTATCCACTTAGAGAAATAATCTATCGCCACAATTATAGTTCGGCAGCGATCAAAAGCCACATGAAGGGCCCCAACTAAATTAATAGAAGAACATTTTTGCATTAGGATCCAAGTGTATGCTTCAAAGTATGATATGGTGGCTAAAGAATTTGCTAGAGTGTTTTCTAGATTTAGGGACATGTTCAGATTAAATGTCTTTAAATTTTGAGGGAATTTTCTTAAGCACTTGTAGATAATTTATCAAACTATATTTTTGGTTTCAGACTACCCTTGAACTTGAATAATATGTAATTGAGAATCACTTACTAACCTGACCCTTTTTGCTCCATATAATTGAGATAACCTTAAACCAACTATGACTGCTTCGTATTTTGACTCATTATTGGATGCCCTGAAACCAAAGCATATGGCTTGGTACATAGTATCACCATAAAGTGAAGTTAAACATACCCCAACTCCACATCACATTGTACTAGACCCACTATCTGTCCGAACTACCCATTCTTTATGAAACTTGTTACTCTGAGATTTTTCGTAAGTTCTTTTAGTATGAAATTATATCAAACAATCAGCTACAATTTGAGACTTGATTACAGTTTGAGGTGCAAAATCGATATCATAGTTTCCAAGCTCAACTGACCATTTAGTCATCCGATCTAGGGACATATTCAGATTAGATGTCTTTAAAGTTTGAGGGAATTTTCTTAAGCACTTGTTGATAATTTATCAAATTATATTTTTTTGGTTTCAGACTACCCTTGAGCTTGAATAATATGTAATTGAGAATCACTTACTAACCTGACCCTTTTTGCTCCACATAATTGAGCTAACCTTAAACCAGCTATGACTGCTTCGTATTTCGACTCATTATTATATGCCCTGAAACCAAAGCATATGGCTTGGTACATAGTATCACCATAAAGTGAGGCTAAACATACCCAACTCCACATCTCATTGTACTAGACCCACCATCTGTCTGAACTACCCATTCTTTATGAAACTTGTTACTCTGAGATTTTTCGTAAGATCTTTTAGTATGAAATTCTATCAAACAATCAGCTACCACTTGAGCCTTGATTATAGTTTGAGGTTCAAAATCGATATCATAGTTTCCAAGCTCAACTGACCATTTAGTCATCCTTCCGGATATGTCAGCCTTTTGTATCACGTTCTTTAAAGGAAAAAACGTCTGAACCGTAATAGAGTGTGCTCGAAAGTAGGGTCTCATTTTTCTAGCTGCTATCACTAGTGCCAAAACCATTTTTTCTAACTCCAAGTACTTTTTCTCAGCTTTTAATAAACTCTTGCTTATGTAATATACCGGACTATGGTAATTATCCATTTTTCTTATCAGCACAACACTTACTGCATACTCTGATACGGTCAGATACATATAAAGTCTCTCTCTCTGAATATGATTGATCAATGTTTTGGGAGAAGACAAATGATTTTTGATTTTAAAGAAAGCATGATCATGGTGTGGGGACCAACTGAAATCTTTAGCATTCCTTAAGACCTAGAAAAAGTTAACGGACTTATCAAATAATCTCGAAATAAACCCGATTCAAAGCAGCTAATCTTCCAGTCAGTATCTGTACTTTTTTAGTATTCTGAGGTGGATCCATTGCTTATAAAGCAATTAACTAATCCAGATCAGCCTAAAACCTTTTTTCACTTATAATATATCTAAAAATTTACTAAATGGGTCGGTTTAAATAGACACCTCATTAAAACCTCCTCGCGCCACCAGAGCAGGAAATAGTGTGCCCCCGACTAAAGTTGTCTTACAATGAAAGTGCAAACGATAAAAATTACAAATCATTTCAAGTAAAATTTAAGGTGTTCGATATTCCAGGGGAGACGTAGAGGTCGACCGAATTTATCTTCCAACCAATAACTTCCTGACTTTACTTCTTCTATCACTTGGTATGGTTCTTCCCAATTAGGTGCCAAATTCCCAAGATGCTTGTCTTTTGTATGAAGGAAAACTTTTCGCAGAATTTTTTCCCCAACTTTAAAGTCTCTTCTTCGAACTTTTGAAGCGTAACTACTTCTCATCAAGGTCTGATAATGCAAGGAGCTTAGGTGAGCCTTACCTCGCTTTTCCTCTATTAAATCCAAAGCCAAAGCCCGATTTTCATCATTAGCATTTTTCTCATAATGATCGATTCCGAAAGAAGGGAACATTGTCTCTGCGTGGATAACCGCATTCATGCCATATACCAGAGTGTAAGGTGATTCTTGTGTCGCAGTTCGAGGCGTGGTTCGATATGCCCACAGTACCTCTTGTAAAAAATCCGGACACTTTCCGGCCTTTACTTCCAAAGTCCTCTTCAATCCGTTGATGATTATTCTATTCGTTACTTCAACCTGTCCGTTAGCTCGAGGATGAAATGGGGCCGAGAAACATTGTTGTATATTATGGTTTACACAAAATTCCCTCATTTCATTACTATCAAACTGGGGGCCATTGTCCATGGCTATCTTCTGATGGACCGCGTACCGACAACAAATGTTCGACCATATGAATTTTACCACATCTTTAGCTCTAGTTCATGACAACGGCTCCGCTTCAACCCATTTTGAGAAATAATCCACTGTAACCACAATAGTCTGTCTTCCTCCAGTTGCTAGCGGCAGCGGTCCTACTAGATCTATCCCCCATCTGTCAAATGGCAGACCTTCATAGATGGACTCGAGAGGGACTGCTGGGGTGTGGATTGAATTTGCAAACCTCTGCCATGTATCGCATCTTTTGACCAACTCTTTAGCGACGACAGCTAGCATAGGCCAGTAGAAACCTTACAACAAAACTCTCTTGATTAGTGTCTTGAAGCTACAATGTGCCGACCCTTCACCATCGTGTAGCTCGGACAACACCATCTGTGATTCTTCGCGCCCCAGGCACCTTAACAAAGGTTTACTTGCAGAATTTTTATAAAGATTGTTTCCCAGTAAGACAAAACCTCACGCCTTGTACCGCATACGCTTTGCCAAAGTTTTATCATCAGGAAATACTTTCTCAGCCGAGAACTTCATAATGTTACTCCTCCAATCGGTATTCAAAACTGTTGAAATTTGACAAGTCATGTCCGGTCGACTTTCTACGTCCTTTCTCTTCAGAATAGATGGATAGTCCTAAGTTAAAATCCAGGGTTATTCTTCCACATATGCTGTTGTTGCCAATGAATCAGCGATTGTATTATCTTCCCTTCGAACATGCTCATAAATAATATTTTTAAATGACGAAGTCAAAATTCTTAAGGCCGCTAAGTATTGCACTAGCTGTTATTTTCTCATCTCGGATTGTCCCGTTGCATGATTGATCAACAGCTGCGAACCGCTTATCAGCCGAACATTTCTAGCTCCGCAAATCTGCGCCAACCTTAAGCCCACCAGTGTTGCCTCGTACTCGGCCTCGTTGATCGAAGCTTTGAAACCAAAACGAATCGCTTGATGCATCGCGATCCCTGATGGAGTAGAAATCTGGACACCACACCCGCATCCGCTGATACTTTATCCACCGTCGGTTTTGACTATCTACTCATCCGCATTTACCTTTGGTTCGGCTGCTACTTCCTCAGGCCTACTGGAATCAAACTCTACTAAGAAGTCTGCTAAAGTTTTCCCTTTAATAGTCATTCTTGGTTCAAAATCAATATCTAAATCCTCCAACTCTACCGACCATTTTGACATACAGCCAAAAATATCGGGTCGATGTAATACACTTTTTAGGGAGAATGTTGTTCGAACCATAATAGAGTGACCTTGAAAATATGGTCGCATTTTCCTAGCAGCTGTTACAAGAGCCAGTGCTAATTTTTTGAGCTTCAGATACCGTTTTTCAACATCCAGTAAACTTTTTCTCACATAGTAAATAGGTTTAGGGACCCTATCCTCTTCTTGAACTAAAGCCGCACTCACCGCATGCTCTGAAACCGTTATATATAGGAACAAAGTTTCTCGGGGTAGTGGTTTTGTCAGCAGCATTGGGGATGATAAGTAATTTTTTATGATGAGAAAACGTTCGGTACATTAATGTGTCCAGCTGAAATTCTTAGCATTTCTCAACACTTGAAAGAAAAGTGCGCATTTTTCAGAAGATCGCGAGATGAATCTGTTCAGTGTTGCAAGTCGTCCGGTTAAAATCGGTACCTCTTTAATATTCCTTGGGGTGTCATACTATTCAGGGCGTCTAACTGGGTCGAGTCTGCCTCTATCCCTTTCTCATTAATCATGAACCCTATGAATTTTCCAGATCGAACTCCGAAAAAGCACTTCTCTAGATTCAATTTGAGGTTCACATTTACGAAGTTCTTGAATGTTTCTTCAAAAAATGATTTTTATCAGTGACGCTCTTGACCAACATTTCATCAATATAAACCTCAATATTTCACCCAATTTGTTCCTCAAAGACCTTATTCACAAGCCTCTAATAAGTAGTTCCTGCATTCTTCAGACCAAATGGCATAACCTTGTAACAGTATAAACCCTTCACTATGATAAATGTGGTGCTTTCCCGATCTCTTATATCCAGCTTTATCTGGTTGTACCCTGCGTAAGCGTCCATAAACAACAATAACTTGTTCCTCAACGTCGAATCTACCAGTTGGTCAATCCTAGGCATATGAAATGGGTACTTAGGACATGCTATATTAAGGTCCGTAAAGTCCATGCACATTCTCTAATTTTTGTTCTTCTTTTTTACCAAAACTGGGTTCGTTGTCCAACGCACATACTGGGACTCCCTTATATGTCCTACCCTTGTTTACCTTTCAACCTCTGAAATAATTGCCTATGTTTTTTCTTAGGAGAAAGCTCGGCGTTTTTGCGTTATAGGTCGAACACTTGGATTTATGGACAATTGATGATAAATAACACTCTCAGGAACCCCTGTAACATCCATTGAGCACCATGCAAACAAATGTATTTTTTGTCCAAGAAAATCAATCAATTATTTCGAAAAAGAGGGAAAATCTTACACCAATCTTCAAAACCTTGCCTTTGGAAAATTCATAGTTTTTACAATTTTCGTCGGTAAACAATAATCCTGGGGTCTCCCTAAGATCATTTACAGGTTCTGATACAGGGCCGACTCCACTAATTGCTAATCCCTTGCCTAGACCATCTCCTTATCCGATTTTGTTACCAATGTTGCTCGGTAACATTCTCTCGTTGTCTTTTGGCTGCTTCTGACAACGCCGATATTGTTCTCAATCACATACTTTAAGCACTGATGAACCGTAGAGGTTACGACATGCATCCTTGATAACCAAGATCGGCTGAAAATTGAGTTATGTGACGTAGGAGCGTCTAGTACTATAAAAAGATCGCTACTTCTTTTTTGAAAGGCCCTCACCCGAGCTGGACCACACCTTCTTGCTCATCAACTACCTCTGTCGATGCTCCGTAAAACCAATAATAGTTCGATTCGACTTCACAATCACCGGTTTATTCTTAAACCCTGAGAAAGTTGATAAGAAAATAATGTTCACCGAACTCTCAGTATCCATCAATATTCTCCGAACCTCCTCACCAGCAATAACCGCTACAATGTCTCTCATGTCATCATCATCAAAACACAGGATGTGAGATGGGTTTTGATATAAATGCGCCAAAGTTTTTGCATCTAACAGTGTTGCCAAATTAACCACGTGCCTCTTCCAAGAAGAATTGGTGATACCTGCCATTGAGTCGCCCCCGAAAATAATTAGAGACTCAAAAAACTTACACAAGTCACTTACATTTTCTCGTGCCACAGGTACTACTTCTTCAATTACTCCGATCACATTCATATTTTTGTCCGGGTCCAAATACTTGGTGGACACATCAAATGAATCAGTGAGCTCGGAGATCACCTGAGAAATTTCTTACTTCAGCACTGCTACAATCTGTTTGGCCGTTTTGCTTTTATGAGCTTGTTTCTTTACGTACTCAAGCAATTTTCCATTGTCAATTT
Source organism: Limnanthes douglasii subsp. nivea (assembly GCA_036936605.1). Classification (NCBI taxonomy): domain Eukaryota; kingdom Viridiplantae; phylum Streptophyta; class Magnoliopsida; order Brassicales; family Limnanthaceae; genus Limnanthes; species Limnanthes douglasii. The sequence continues at coordinate 230,008,837 of JAUPFV010000005.1, read as the reverse complement.
GTGCTTGCACTTATTTCTTGAGTGCAATACAATCTTTGGTATCGTGATCTACGTCCTCGTGATACCTACAGTAGCGGTTGTTTCGGCCCTCACGAGGAGTCCCGATCGGAAATGGTTTCCAGAAGTGTACACTTTTCCTTGATTTTTCGAAAATAGTTGCAACACATTCGGTCAAATCAGTGAAGTAATCAGGTCGAACCCATTTATTCGATATGGGTCGGTAATTGTTTCCCTTGTAACTATTTCGTACCCTCGGAGTCTGATTCCCTGATCTTTTCTCATTTGATTGTTGTGTTGTTGGTGCCCCGGTAGTTATCGTTTGTGGCTGAGGAATCGTGGCTGTTTTTTGTGGAGTCTTCTGATACATCACGATCGAAGCTTGCGTGGTTTGCTGGATTTGTGCTCCCAACTCCGACACTTCAGTTTCTTCAATCAATATCTACTTTTCTACCTGAGCTAACAAGGCAGAAAAGGTAAAGGTCTGCTTATTCGTCATCGTTTCTTTCATCGGACCAAGCAACAAGCCTAATCTATAACCAGTCAGAGCCACACTCTCATCGCAATAGTCAAAATTAGTCTTCGTATCTATAAAGCGTCGAGTATAATCCCTCAAACTTTCTCCAAACTTTTGTCGACAATTCACGATTGTATCTCTGTTAGCTCCGAAGTTCTTACTTTCGAAAAACTGCTACCTGAACATCATCCAGAATATACCGAAATTTTTAATGCATCCATGCGACAAACGATTGTACCACTTTGATGCTCGGTCTTTAAATTTCATTGAGAATGCTCGACAGATTAACTTGTCGTCGTTGTCGAAGCTTATCCTAAAATTCTTGAAAGCTTCCAGGTGGTTGTCAGGGTCTTTCTTTCCGTCATATTTTTTTAGCTTCGAGATATTAAAGCGCTTCGGGAGATGCCCCGACAAGATTTCATCTGAAAAGGGGGACGACCTCCAATTATGTCTGAGGCTAAAAGTTTCGCCTCATAAACCTTCTGCATGACTTGCAAATAACCCTTCTTCAAATGGGTTTGCAAATTGACTTCTGACCCTGTAGCCATAAGACTGGCTCCCTGATCGGAACTGAAACTGGGGGCCATTCTGTTGTTCCCTGTTAACTGTGACTATACCCACTTTTTCAGCAGACGTCAGAGTCACTTTGTCGACTTTGTCACCTTGAGGTTTGGCTATCTTTTCTCGTTGTGACTTATACCTTCGAAGTTCTTGCTCCCTGGTCATTCTTTTATCCTATTTGAGGCATCGTAAATCCCTGTCCGGAGAAGAAGACTCACACATATCTTCCCCAGTTGAATATTCATACCCATGATTGGCCTAGAATCCAGAATTCTTCCTTGCGACCTCGTCGAAACTCCGCACTCGAGTTTTTCCTTTGTAAAAGTCGATTTCATCTCGATCGACAGTGCGATTGGCCTTTTTTCCATCTTCGCACGATCGTTCGCTTCGACCGTCGAGCCGACACTTCTTTTCAGCCAAAGCCATCTTTTTCTCAACATTTAGCTTAGCAATGTCGTCCAACAGTTGTTGCCTGATCATGATTAGGGTCGACCGCTTGCTTCAGCTCTGATTACCATGGTCGTCATCACCAAACAGCTCCTCAGAGTTCCGACCCTCTGAATAAGACATCTCCGTGTTAGAACTTCTCTCTTTTGCTTTTCCCTTTCTAGCCTCCGTATTCATTCCTTGAATTTTATGTTTTTACTAGGGCCGAGATTTTGGAGAACTTGATCTCCCGGTATCACTCGTTCCCACAGACGGCGCCAATGATAAGTCTCAAAATATCTAGGGGGTTATCGGGTAGTGTGTATTGTGAAAGGATTTCAGGCAAGCAAGTACAAAGTTCTAGAGAGAGAAAGTAGTCAAAATAAAGTACTAATCATTAGAAAGTACCATTTTCCCAAAAAGGGATCTTTCCTTATATAGTGCCACTGGTGGGCTCCACTGTCACATGTTATGTTTACTCTAATTACATGTTCAGTCCCCATATTTACATTTATGTCTTACATTTTCTATCCTTACAAGTATGTCCTTATAAATTTATACATTATCAATTGAACCCCTTATTAACCTTGGCATATTATGCCCTTATCAGAATCTACCACCTGGTCTATCCGGGCTACTAGGAAAGGATCCTTAGGGCAAGCTCTATTTAAATATGTGAAGACAATACACATACGACATTTCCATTATTTTTCTTGACTAACACTGGATTGGCTATCCAAATGGGTATTGAGATTCTTTTATATGTCCCATTTTGGTTAACCGATCTACCTCTTGCCCAATCACTTCAAATTTTTCTTTAGAAAAAAAACCTTATTTTTTGTACCACCGGACCAACATTGGATCAGGCTGATAGTTTGTGATTAATCACATCAACTAACACCCCTGCCACATCTTCATTACACCATGCAAATACATGTAGATTGTTAGATAAAAAAATATAATAATTTTTGTTTTAACCTTAATGGTAACTTAGCCAAACCCTAACACTTTTTCCTTTTACCATGCAATGGGTTTCAACTTCTTCAACCGGAATTACAACGCTAGGAGCCTCCCTTGAATCATCTACTTCACTTGAATTGGCAGAAGGCTCCAATAATTTCTATGCTTTATTAATTTTACATGTCTCCAACATCTTTGAAGAAAGAGCAATAACATAGCAATTACAACTATTTTTTTACTAGTTTCGACAACACCTACTTGGCCTCCCACAGTATACTTTAGACACTGGTGGACAATGAAGGCTATTGCATGCATCCTGGAGAGGAAAGATCTACCGAACATGGCGTTGTATGACGTTGGATAATCAACCACAACAAACAATATCCTTACCATTTTTTAAATGGTCATTTGCCCAACAATACTTCCTCTTCAAACTCCCCAATAATATCGGCAAAACTCCCAGTAAAGCCTACAATGGTTTTGTTTGAACGTTTAATGACTGATGGATTCTTCATCTACTTATAAGTAGTCATGAAAAATATATTCACCGAACTACTCGAATCAATCAGGATCCGACGTATATCATTGCCCCCAATAGATGCTCCTATCACAACAACATCTTTATGTGGCCCTGCGATATTTCTCAAATCATCTTCATCAAAAATAATAAACGGAGCGAGGCTTTAGTAAAGATATGTGGACATCCTTCCTTCAAACTGAGTGGTCAAACTATTAACATGCCTTTTTCCTTGAGCAACTTGAGGGTGCCGTCATTGTGTCTTCCTTAAAAATAGTCAATGATTCGAAAAACTTACCCAGATCGGAAACCGTCGCAGCTTTATCTACAATTATCCTAACTTGATTCTGATATGGATCAGGGTCAAGATATTCTGAATCTACATCAAATCTTTCCTGAGTCACCATGGTATATTTTTGCATGGATGCCCCACTTTGTACGGGATTAGTCGGCAGAGTTGTTTGGGGTGCATTGTACTAGGCTGATGAGTGGTATTATCTTCTTCATTGCTCCCTTATCTATTAACAAAGGAACCCAACTTTCCCCTTTCGATAAGATTCTATATTTCTTGTTTCAATGCTATACAATCATGTGTATCATAACCCACATCATTGTGGTACTTACGGAAACGAGTGTTCCGACTCTCCCTGGGAGACTGAATTGGGGCTGGCCTTCGAAAGTGTACATCATTCCTAATCTTATCATATATGGTAGCTAAGCTTTCACCCAGTTTGACAACCATTCAGGCTGAACCCACAAACCCTTTTTGGGTCTAAGTTATTGGTTTTGATTAAATTGACTTTGCCTGGGCCGATATGATCCTTGTCCGGACTCTTTAGGCCTATAATGAACAGTGGCCTGAGATTGAGTTATAACTTGTGGAGCTGATGTTGTAGTAGCAAACCTGTTCTGACGTGGTACTCCAGATTTCTTAGTTTCCTCAACCGTAATTTAATTTCCAACTTGATTTAATAACCCACCCCAAGTCATTTTCTTTTTCCAAGTTACTGCGTTAACTAACATACATGGATTCAATCATTGTCTGAAAAAGGCAATAGTCACCTGTTCAAAACAATCAGCTAATCCATTCTTCATATTCACAAATCGGCTGATATATTCTTTTAATGACTCATTCGGTTCATGTGAACAGTGGATAATAGTATCATAATTTCCCTTGAGCTTCTTACTTCCCACAAATTGCCTCATAAATGCCACTCATAACATATCAAAGTTTTTAATAGATCTTTGTGGGAGACCGTTATACCAATTCATGGCACTTCCTGTAAAAGTTTATGAAAATACACTGTATAACAACTTGTCATCGTCATCAAAGTTCATCATAAAGTTTTTAAACTGCTTAAGGTGGTTGTCCCTATCTCTACTTCCATCATATTTTTCCATCTTTGAACTATCAAATCGTTTGGGGAGATGCCAATAGAGTATTTTTTAGGATAATAGTGACTACCTCCAGTTGTTGTTTAGGCTAAACATTGTATCTTCCATTCCCACTACTTTCCCCCCATTATCTTTTATTTGGTTTATCTCAGAAGTCCTTCGGATATTATCAGGATTAGTAGGAATATTTCTTCCAACAATATTTGAACTGATCAGATACATTTCAAATAGTTAGAATATACAGGTCATTGTCTGATATTCTTGCAAGGTTAGGAAACTAACGTCATCATTTGAGCCCCGATCAGTTCAAGAGGCAATTTTTTAACAAACACAAACGACGCTTGTCAAGTAGATTGAGGGCATGTATGAGATCATAACACGATCTTTCTCTATCAAGACCATGACCTCTAATATAACAGATGAATATAACAAGGCTCAACAGGCATAAGCCCAAAATAACAGCTTTAATGTTATTGGAAAGATGGATTATTCAGAGAAATAAGCTAATCAACGTTGGCAGGTGGTTTGGAAAAGCATCTTTAATCAGGGAAACAAAAATTCTTGACCTATAGGAGTCAAAGTGTTGGCATCAGAAGTTCCCGACCATGGGAGATCAATTAGATAATGTCGGAAAAGATTGTCTTAAGGGCCTGAACGGCTCAATACTCAGTAGAACCGACCCTGGATACATGAGAATCAAGACAGTGACAGCCCAACCTAAAAGTTGGATAGTCCTCGCTTATTCTCTCACGATGACTAGGGGGCTACTGATAAGGGTATAAATTATCTGAACCGTATTAGGTCGGCATAACACAAATAGTGTTATAATATTGACATAATAGTTCATAATAAGAATAATCATAACACGATCTCTCTATCAAGACCATGGCCTCTAATATAACAGATGAATATAATAAGGCTCAACAGGCATAAGCCCAAAATAACAGCTTTAATATTATTTAAAAGATGGATTATTCAGAGAAATAAGATAATCAACGTCGGCAGGTGGTTCAGAAAAGCATCTTTAATCAGGGCAACAAAATTTTTTGACCTATAGGAGTCAAAGTGTTGGCATCAGAAGTTCCCGACCATGGGCGATCAATTAGATAATGTCGGAAAAGACTGTCTTAAGGGCATGAACGACTCAATACTCGGTAGAACCGACCCTGGATACATGAGAATCAAGGTAGTGGCAGTCCAACCTAAAAGCTGGATAGTCCTCGCTTATTCTCTCACGAGGACTGGGGGGCTACCGATAAGGGTATAAATTATCTGAACCGTATTAGGTCGGCATAACACAAATGGTGTTATAATATTGACATAATAGTTCCTAATAAGAATAATAGATTGAAATATAATGATGATTTATCTTGTAAATAATAAAAGAATTGATAAAGTTAGAACAAAGAAGAACAACAATATAATAAAGTTGGTCACCCATGTGGGACATGCCCACTACCACCACTATATAAGGGAAGATTTCTTTTATGGGGTAGGTCAACAATTATTATTATAACTACTTTTTACCATTTTCTCTCTCTAGAATCTCGTCTCTCTCTCTCTCTCTCTCGTCTCTCTCTCTCTATATATATATATATCGCGTAACGACTTCATCTGGTACCAAGATCAGGGTCCGAATATTTTTAGAACTATTAGATTGTACAGCAAATATTATTTTATGTACCAAATCCGATCAACAAACCATAGTTCGAAAAACCAATATTGTGGTTTGTTTTTTCAATACTAATGGTTTAAAATGACTAATCATTTAAGTAGTTTGTCAAAGTATTTGAACACTAACCAACAAAGTTCCACTCTATCTATTAAGTTTGATTGATTATATAAAAGTTATACCTAAAAAAGGTTTATGCAGATATATAAATTTACTAAATATTTTTTATATTTCAAAATAATCGGTGAAGCTCTATTTTGCTCCGTAATTTTGAAGATGTTTTAAAAGTTTGAACTAGTGAAGTGAACATATTTTTTTCTTCTTCTCATTCTTGCACGTGTTGAAAATGAAATTTATCATACATATTAAACGATGTAATGGGTAATTTACATACCTAAAAAGGATTCCCAAAAGCACCCTTGTGATAATGATAACAACTCCTTCTGATTCTAGAAAACGCCTAAAAAAGAGAAAGCCGCAATGAAACCTAATGATAAAATTATTTCTTCGACTCTTTGCTAATAAATCTGAATTCTCGTGAAGAATAACGGGGATATGAAATTAGAATGACTAGTACATATGATTTGATTAACTTTTGAATAATAAAGAATCATGTAGAGCCAAAAATATAGCTAGAAGGGCTATTTCAATAGCGACGTCCAAAATGCCTATAAAAACTCAATTCATTATTTATGGATAGATATGTAGAATAAAAAAAAATTAAGTATTGAGGATAAAACATTTCTTTCAGGTTTTTTTATTGACCGTACTTTATTACTTAGTCTGACGTTTATGGAAGCTTTAACAATTTATGGAATGGTTGTAGCATTAACGCTTTTATTTACGAATCCTTTGTTTAATCCTAAAAATAATTAAATTACGTGTTCTTTTTTTTACAAGGACTTGCTCCTTGCTTTTTCAAATTATATATAAAGATTTTACTCCTACAATTACTTATTTTTTTGGGATAATAATCCATAATCCACAGGAATGAATAATTTCACTTATTAGAAAAGTATGAGTCGTCCATCCCAGAATGAAATGAGATAAAATAGAAAGAACGCGAAGTGCTAGCGCTATAGGATTTGTTTTTTTTGGGGGGGGGGGGAGTTCACTTCTTCACAAGTTTATCCCCGCCCCGACCGGCAACTACTGGGTCTCCCCATCTCTCTTAAACTTTCCATGTACATGATCTATATAGACACATAGATCCAAGGTTTGATCCTATTCATGGGGATTCCATAAATATTCCATTCAAAAAATCGAAAGTTCGAAACAATTGATTTTTTGGAGATTGGATATAGTTACCAATTCATGATAGAAGAGAGTCTGCTAGATAGACATTATCGAATAGCACCTTTTGATGAGAGATATGAACAAGAGGCTTCGAGAAAACTAATATTTTCTGAATTATATGAAGCCAACAAGAAAACAACAAATCAATGGAAATTTCAACCCGAATATCCTAGAAAAAGCAGAATATTTGATGGAAGAACGGGATAGCAAGAAAAGACAGATGAGCTAGTCCAGTAGATGTAAGGAGGATTATGATTGCTTTTCGTACGCAATTAACTCAATTGCATCGACGAGCCTTCCTTTTGCCTTTATTTCATTTCCCCAACTTATCTGACGCTCAATTATTCTTCTTTTGCAGCTAAGTTGGAGCTGGGGAAGTTAAAGCAAGACGTATGATGTGAGAAGGTTGGGAGACTGGAATCGTGCATTTTTGCTCAGCGTGTTTTGACGAAATAAAGATGTGGGAAATGAACCTGGGAAGTAATGCTTTGTGGGCGCAATTGCTTCGACAAAAATATATTAAGAATTCGTCCATCCTTTTGGGAGGTTGAAGTTGACCCCAGTTCTTCTTGGGTTTGGAGAAGTATCTTAGGCAAGTTCCATTCTGTTGCGACCCGGACATGACGTTGGAGTGAGTTCGTGAGCGCCCCAAAGTCAATAAAATACTGACAGGTACGAGGTCTGGAAGCTTCCATATTTATGACGAGGGCCCGTATTCATCTCGAAAGAATGACCAAGAGAAAGGTAGTTAGCTTGTAAGCCACTACCTTGTCGTTGGTGCACCTCTCCTAACTATTGCCCATTTATTATGGAATAATCATTTGAAGAGGGATAATTTTACATATTTCTGCCAAATCCTTCTATTATTAAGTACGGTCGGTATCATTTCGATGTGTTTCGATTCTTCCGAACAAGAGAGGTTTGATGCTTTTGAATTCATTGTATTAATTCCACTTTCTACTCGCGGTATGCTCTTTATGATCTCATACATCTAATTTTGTTTTAGGATTCTTCCTATTTGTAGGTCATTTATGGCACGCGGGAAGGGCTTATACCGTTGCAGCAGGATTTTAAAAAGGAATTGATCGTGATTTTGAACATGTTCTTTCCATGACCCCTCTTAACTGAGCCAGGGGATTCAATGTTTTAAGAATCGTTAAAAATAAAAAAGTTTTTTTTTTCCTTTCAATTTAGTAAAAATTTCAAAAAAATTCCGTTGTGAAAGATATACCACTATAAATATTCTTGTTATTGCTTCAACTCATATTCCCCAAAAAATGAATCCCGCTCTAATAACCCCAAATAAATTAAATACATGCATTAAGATACGAAGGCTTCTTATTCCACAACAACAAAAGCATTTTTTCACTCTTTCATACACTAGGAGATTTCACTTGGAAAATAAAATGTTCCATATTAATAAATTCGAGTCCAGCAAAACAAAATAAAGATTAGACATTAAATTATCCAATTTCTATAAATACAAAAGACAATGTATCTTTAATTATATTTCCAAAAAAGACATATAAATTTATAATTAGAATAGATTAAATGAAATCCCGACGGTATTTCGGTGGTTCGGATGCACTAAATGACGAAAAAAAAGAATAAAGTTAGGGAACACTCCAGATTTTCTAAAGGCCCCCTTAAGGGCTCTTAAGGCTTTGTAAGGCCATCTCTAATCGTTGGATCTCTGGTCCAGCACCAGAGACCTCTATTTATTTAGAGACTTGTCACACAGCTTCTAACCGTTACTTTAATATTCAAGACTTTTAATATAAACAATTTAATCCAAACAATTCCACTGTCATTTAACTATTCATCTTACTATTTTTATTTCTCACTCACTCAATTTACATTTACTAACTTTATAATAAATAATATAGCCTATATTATTGGCTACAATTAATATTATCAATAAATAAATTTAATATATTTTATATTAAATTAAATCATATTTATATTATAAATTAGATCAAATTTATATTTATATTATAAATTTAATTTTATATCATAATTCAAATATTTTTTTATAATTAAATTTATACCTATAGTATAAATTAAATATTCTATGTTTCATATTTATTTAGATTAATTTTGTAGTATTAATTAAAAAGCAAATAAAAAAACACATGTAGGAAAATGATAAAATGGGTCGTCGAAATCTAGCTTCATTATACTTATCTTGGAAATCAAAAATTGGTATTTGAATTAAAAGAAATTATTGTTAATATACATTTTAGAATATTGGTTAATATTAAAATTTATTAGTTAGATTTGCGTTAATTTTATTTCTTTGATTCTCACTTTCCTCTTTCCTCTAATCTCTTTCTTCTCCCCTTTTTTTCTTTCTCTCTTTTTTGATGCGACTCAAAAGCCGTTTTCTCTCTCCTTAAGTCCCTATCTTGCGCTCGCCAGAGCCCGAGATCGAGCCTATATAGTAATTTGGTCTCCTGTTTTGGAGACCGAAACCTACGATTAGAAACCATTTTTGACCCTCGGTCTAAACCGAGACCAAAGATTAGAGATGGTCTAAGTAGGCAGGTCAAGTCCATTTAAGCGTTTTTACTAATCTTTTAGAGGACGAGCCTTGACTCGGCCAGCATTGATGAGAAAAATGACAAAATCAAAACTTTATTTCTCCCATCGCATCATTAACCGGTGTAAGATTAATGATCAAGTCGATGATTCGAGTCAAATCGCTCTTGGCTCGGACAATTCAATCAAATGTTCACTGTTCTCGGATGCTCGAGAAGTTGGACTAGCTGCTCTTCCGACCCGATCAACGAATTCCGGCAAAATAGAAGATCCACGTGACCAAATTTTCCTATTCAAAAGAAGATCTCTCTTCTTCTTCATTCTCAACAACTGTATCCAGGTCCCATTTCACAGTCTTTTTCATCGCCATAGTCAGAAGCAGTAGATGTTGTATAGTGAATCCTCAACAATCTTAAGGGATAACCTTCAGGTCTTCCCATCTTCTAGTTCTCAAGAGAATCTGATGCAGATTGGGCAGGACATTTTTTCAAATAAGGCATGTGTTCACAAGAGATAAAATAACTAAGGGAGAGGGTCATCTCCGGTGCTCTCTTTTGTTCAATTGGTTTGTATTTGATGTGATTTGAAGAATAAATTGGCACAAGATTGAGATGAATATGTTTGAAAAAAGTAATGCAATAAGACCTCGTTATGTTCATCCTTATTAACATCAAATACAAAAAAACATTTTTTTCATGTAATGGTCTGGATTTTTTCAATCACCTTAACGAAGGAGGTGGACTTACTCTTATAGCAGGAAGGAAGTTATAGGGTAAGAAAGACAAGGTAGAGTCTATAGCCCCCATAGGACCAATAAACCGAACTAGTGTATTTTATTATGGGTAAAGATGACATTCTTCTTCCTTGATCTTTGAGGCATGTGAATCTTATCGATAAGCCAGTGATAACCATAGTGTTTATTTATGTTCATATATAAGCTTTACAACGCTAAATATTTTTGGATAAAATATTTCAAATCATTTTTTAAAATATGTTCTATATATCGTTCGTTTTTACACAAGAAAAACTGAACAAACTTATCCAATTTTTGTTTCAACAGGTCCATCTTCATTGGATTTGTACATACAATTATATATTATGTTTTCCAATGACCATTTAAATAATTTAAAGTTACCCAAATGTTTTTTTAATAAGTCATCAATATTGTGCCAATACGAAAAATAATGCATAGCTCGGAACAGACAAACAAAATTTGTAGTATATATTTTAATTTTTTTAGAGTGCGTAAAAAATGAAAATTACCATTCGCTTTTGATTTTATGGAACAACATGTGTCCATATTTTGTTGTACAATTAAGAGATTTTTCTTTCAAACAATCTTTTAATTACTTTATGTTCAATCTTAACTAAACAACATACCTTATCCCAAAACAACTCAAAGTTAAGCTTACTTATACCAACATAACACTTTAGTGTGGAATAAACGCTCCTGACCCGATCGGTGGCCATGTTTTTGAAATAAATGAATTTGTTAGGTTTTCGTGTGACAAACTTATCGATGTACATAATTAACCAATAGATTTTGGTTTATTCGATTTTTTTAATGATAATTTGTAAACTCAAGCTTCACGTGAGTCCAACTGTTTTCAAATTCATGTTCGGTATTCACATACATTATATCACTCCATAAACTCATATTGCTACTGTATATTATTATTATTATTATTATTCATGCATTTTTTCGTATTTACAAAAATGTTTATGCTAATATGTCGTTGACATAATATCTGCGTTATGTTTAGGAAAACTAGTTCAAAAGTATTCATCAATGCTAAGTGTATAACCGTTAAAACCACGACTATATGTTTGATCAAATTATCATTTATCAAGGATTGCCAGCAATCTATACCTAGTTGAAATTGTTAAATTTCACCTTAAAGATAAACATAAATTTGACGTGAAAAGCCAACTCAACAGAAGCTACTCTGACGATCTTAAACAAAAATATTTAGTACTTTATTATCTTGTGGGTATTATTCACTATTAGGAATTTTGAAAACGTCATTAACAAATTAAAACTAACGAGATGTGAAAAAAAATAACAACGTCCCTTTATCGTCGACAAACCTATGCCTTTCAGAATAATTTAACATTTTGAGTCTCTCTAACATGTACTGTAAATGTGACCGACTGACTTTCACCATAAACTAATGTTTTTATTAAATGTTGCATACAATGCTCATGATCGAGAAATTTATAGTGTTGAATATTTAAATCCATTCAATATATATTTAGAGAGAGCTCTGTCATGGTAAATTACTGTAAGTATTAAAACTCGTCTTTTGGTAATTAACTCACATTCAATTATCTTGGAAGTGTTCAGCACATTTGATGCTTGTGCATCCCGTTTATGATATCTAAGGATGATTGATATTGACCGATGAAATTTCCTTTTTTAATTTGAATAAACTATCATTTTTTTTGTTCTTATCGACTTTATTTCAAAGTAGTTTGGATTGATTATATTTTTGTAAGCTCCACCTCTTCCAAATTTGAAAGATAGTCGAGGAGTCTTTTCATTATGTCCATTATCACTATTATTAACTGAACATCTTAACATAAAATCTGTTTCTCATGATATGTCAAAACTGAATAATTATAATTTTCGCATTTAAATTATAAACAATCTATCTATTTTTTCATTTAATATCGTGAATAAAAAACCAAACGTCAATAAATAATCTACACAATAATTGGAAGCATAAGCGGAGCCAAGTGGGTTCCGGTGGGATTTTAGAAACCCACCCGATCTTTTAAATAGTACATTTCATACTTACCTAACTATAGTGAGCGTCGGTCTTGTTGGCCAATTAGTGCTAGGAACCCATAAATTAAGACTAAAAGGTTCGAAACTTAACAATGGCATTATATATATATATATATATATATATATATATATATATAGTATTTATCATTTATTTTATTTGTATTATTTTAATATAAATAAATATATTAATTTCAAAAATAATATAAATTTCTATATAACATACCTATAATATCAAATCTATATTATTTTAATATAAATATTTATTTATTATTATGTATAAAATATCAATCTATATTATTTTATTCTAGAGTTTAACCACAAATGAAATCCAAGTTGTAGAAAATCGAGAACCGGATCGAACCTTAAAGGTTCCGTTCGCGGTTCTATTTAGAAAGCCGAAACCGATAAATAAACGAAACAATAAAATCGGTTCGGAACCGAACCTATAAATCAGTGGACCGATGAGGAACCGATTGGGAACCGAATCGATAGAACCGAACTAATAAAATTCGTAAATTGGTAGAACCGAGTTCGCGGTTCCATTTAAACAGCCAAAATCGATAAAGAAACGAAACAATAATACCAGTTCGGAACCGAACCGATAAACCAGTAAAACCGATTAGGAACCGAATTGATAAAATTCGCAAACCGATAGAAACAAACTAACTGATAAAATCCGTAAATTAGTAGAATCGATATGGAATCGATCCAATAAAATCGTTAGACATATTAATTTTTTATACTGTTAGGGTGGCGACCAAAATCCCACATCCCACATCGGTTAGACATGGGAAGGATTAATGGTATATAAGTAAGAACATACCTCAACTAGTTTGAGGCCTTTTGGTAGTGGACCAAATGCAAAGCCGTGAAGGCCTTCGGGTGCCAAAGCGGACAATATCATACTAATGTTGAGACGGATGCGGAACATACGGACCGGACCCCCATATTCCCAACACATGGTATCAGAGCGTCAGGCCCAGACGGAACGCGATGGTGGTAATATTCTCGGAGGTCAAACATGATGAACCAGTAGTCATGCTCAATGTGAATGATCTACTCTATACATCCTAGTTCGGAGCGTCCATGACTCATCAAGCGGTGGTACTTGATTGGAGTGGATAGTGGAGCTAAGGAACAAGGCAAGATGGTCGAGAGTAGATAGATCCGCCTAAAGGCTCTAGGGATCAGGTAGTCTTCCAACCTGATTAGAGTGAGCGGATGAAAGTCAATTGAGAGGAGGCTAAGTGGTACTTTGTTCGAGATGAGAATTTGTTAGGGTGGCGACCAAAGCCCCACATCCCACATCGGTTAAACATGAGAAAGATCAGTGGTATATAAGTAAGAACATACCTCAACTAGTTTGAGGCCTTTTGGTAGTGGACCAAATGCAAAGCCGTGAGGGCCTTCGGGTGCCAAAGTGGACAATATCATACTGGTGTTGAGATCGGTTGTGTGTTCTCTCTTATATACAGAGGCGGAATATGCGGTCCGGTCCGTATATTCGGACTGAACCGAAAACTAACAGATGAGTCCGATTCCAAAATATAGATACGAAAGCTTAAGGATCCAATCTGATCCGAACCAATAAACTTAATGATCCAGTACAATTCCGTGGAAACTCAGGTCCGTATATTCGGACTGAACCGAAAACTAACAGATGAGTCCGATTCCAAAATATAGAACCGAAAGCTTAAGGATCCAATCTGATCCGAACCAATAAACTTAATGATCCAGTACAATTCCGTGGAAACTCAACATCTTAGATCGAGGACACCATTGACTTTTCGTTCTGGTTAATTCAGGTAAATGTTTTAGCTTAAAAAATTTGCATTTTTACCTTTTCACCAAAGTATTTTTTAAAAAATTGAAACTAAAAATTTATTTCTAAAATTTAAATTAAAAAGTATATATTTGTTTTTTTTTAATTTATGGTAATTTTTTAAAAAATAATCGATTTATACTAAAATTAAAATTAAAAAAATATATTTGTTTTTTTGTTTTTAAAACTAAAATAAAATCAAAATATTTTTGGTGATGATAATTGTTAAGGGTCTCTTAAATAAATGATGAATGTATCTTGTCTAGGCCTTGGGCCCATAGGAGCGGACCATTTTCTAATGTCTATCTCTCTTTAATTCTAATTTTCAGTTTCCCGCTTGAAGTTCTTTTAACAAATCAAGAATATATTAATTTTACTTATTTTATCGATTTTGGGTGTAGACTTCCGACGACGAGAGTAAGAGAGCACTGATTTGACTAGAGAAGTATGGATCCGATGGAGGAGTCGACCCTTCAGCCTGAATCCGAATCCGGGCATGGTGGTTCTAAAGCCCCAAGGCTATACATCAAGGAAATGATAATGCGGAACTTCAAATCCTACGCCGGGGAACAACGCGTTGGTCCTTTCCACAAAGTAAGGGTTTTTCTTTATTATAGCTCTTTCTTGTAGTTAAAGCTTTGTTAATTAGTTAGGGTTTCTGTTTATTTCCCCCAAAATTGCATCAGAATTTGATGTGAATTCGATGAGAAAATTCAAAGAAAGAGTAACCAGCTTAGTGCTTAGTGCTTTGTGCTTTGTGCTAGGGTTAGTGTTTTATTTTTTGGTGTATCCTATTACTCTAATGGGTTTATTTTATTTGCCTAGGTATATGAATCAGTCTACTGTTGAAATGATTGTCTGTTTCTTACTTACCTTTAGTTTTGTTTGATGTGTTGTAGAGTTTTTCTGCAGTTGTTGGACCAAATGGTAGTGGTAAGAGCAATGTTATTGATGCCATGCTGTTTGTATTCGGAAAACGAGCTAAGCAGGTTTGTTGGTTTTAAATTAATTTTTAGTTTAAAATTTTCAGCATTTGAATGTTGAAATAATATAATGTTTTCTTGCTTAATTCTGATTTCGTGTATTATTTTTCCTTGATTAACGGCTAGATGCGGCTCAACAAAGTCTCTGAGCTTATTCACAATTCTACAAATCATCAGAACCTGGATAGTGCTGGCGTTTCTGTTCAGTTTCAGGAGATTGTTGATCTGGTAATTTTCTGTTTCTGCTCCGATTCTTTCGTACAAAAGGGTTGAGCACAATAGATTCTCTGCATATTCTGATAAGAGCAATTGAGTAGGAACGTTATGCTGAGTTTTAATCATGATACACATTTAAAAGTACTTAAAAATAATGGGTTCCTTCTAGAAATCGTCTGGCACTTGCGGGCCTTTGAACTTTTGAGGTTGAGTTGGTACTGGTCCATGCATATCAACCATTTTTGTTGAGCGTAGGGTAGCTTGTACCTTGAGTTTCACAATTCCCTTCCCGAACATACGGTAGGTAGCTTTTGTTGTTTTGTGCTTTCACTTGATAAATCTTTATGCTGGCAAATAAATTAAACTGACTTCGCATCAAATACAGGATGATGGTACATACGAACCTGTTTCAGGCACTGATTTTGTGATTACTCGTGTTGCATTCCGAGATAACTCCTCTAAGTATTACATCAATAATCGGTTAAGTAATTTCACTGAAGTTACTAAGAAGCTGAAAGCGAAAGGAGTAGACCTGGACAACAACCGTTTTTTGATACTTCAGGTTCGGTATCAAAGTAATTTACTAAATTTCAGAAAGCCTTTTATGCCTCTTTTGATATTTTCTTTTGTTGATTGTCATCAGGGTGAGGTTGAGCAGATTTCACTGATGAAACCAAAATCTCAAGGACCTCATGATGAAGGGTTTCTTGAATATCTAGAAGACATAATTGGGACTAACAAATATGTGGAAAAAATTGATGAGTCGTATAAGGAGTGCGTACATGTTCTTTTACTAGTGAATTTTTGTCGTAGTTTTTTTTCTCTGTGTATATCCTTAATTGAGTACAGTCTACAGACTGAAACTCCTTATCTGGGCTAATAATAATAGAGGTAGAAGTTGATAGTCCGGGATATAACATCTATCCTGTCATTCCTAGTGTAAAACTTAAGAAATAGTTTATGGATATTTTTGAAAGCCCTATCTGTCTCTTCAGTTCGCATGTAACTCCTTTATTATTCTCTCCTTTACCTGTACCGCAGGCTAGAATCTCTTAATGAAAGTCGCTCCAGTGTTGTGCAAATGGTCAAGTTAGCAGAGAAGGAAAGGGATGGCTTGGAGGTTTGTCATGTCTCCAGTGATTGTTTTATGATATAAAGATACATTGTAGCAAACTTTATAGGTGTTTCTTTGTAAGTAACAGGACGTGAAGAATGAAGCTGAAGACTACATGCTGAAGGAGTTATCACTCTTAAAATGGCAAGAGATAGCCACAAATTTGGCTTATGAAGATACAAGTCTAAACATGACTAAACAACAGGAAAATGTGCTAAGCTTGGAGGAGAGTTTAAAGACTGAAAAGTAAATGCGGTAGTTGATTTCTATGGATAATTATTTAATGTTATTATAAAACACTTTATGATCATAACTTCTGTATGTTTGGAATAGGGAGAAGATAAAAGAAAATAACCAAACTCTGAAGGAGCTTGAATCTGTACACAAAAAGCATACAAAGAGACAAGAGGTTTGCTTTAAGTTAAATAATTCTCTCATAAATGAACATGATAGATGATTACATACTAAATAAAGCGTACTTTTATTTGATTCTATTTCATATAGATTCTGGAACAAAGATGGCAAAATCTATTTTTATGGGTGCCTTGTGTTCACGTGTGCTATTTTGTGTTGGATTATAGGAGCTTGATAGCCAGCTTAAAGATTGTAAGGATAAATTTAAGGATTTTGAAAGACAAGATGTTAAGTACCGTGAAGATTTGAAGTACATGAAGCAAAAGATCAAGAAGTTGGAGGATAAACTTGAAAAGGTAATGAATGCATAATATGTTCAGGCTCAGAACAATCTTGAGTAGAGATCTCACTTCTTGTTTACCATCCAGGATGCATCAAAGATCGAATCATGTACAAAGGAGTCTGAGACTTCAAAAATTGTAATACCAAAGCTTGAAGAAGAGATACCTAAGTTGCAAAAGCTCTTACTGGAAGAGGAGAAAGTTCTCGAGAATATTAAAGAGAAATCTAAAGGTATAATTATATCCTCTTAACTGCAGTTTTAGAGAAGATAAATGTTCTGGCAAAGCTTGTAAAGATTGACTTTTTTTCATTCGTCTTGGTTGGCGATCAGATGAAACTGAGGGTTATAGGTCTGAGCTGGCGAAAGTTCGCGTTGAACTAGAACCTTGGGAAACAAAGCTTACTGTGCACAAGGGAAATCTTGAAGTTGCATCCAGTCAGAGGAAGCATTTAAGTGAGAAGGTGAGCGTGGTATACTTGTATGCTTTGATATGTACTAGTAATCTAGTATGGGTAATATTGCTCACTGTCATTTCATGCTATATCAGCATCTCAATTTGCATTTCCTGTCTTTGTTAAAGTAGAGAAGTTCATAAGAGATAACGTTGTTGTTTTTCATTTAATTACCATCCTTAGTTTTAAGTCAGCACTGTTGAACTATACCAATCTCCCCCATAAGTTAGTTATCATAGCAGATATACTCTTTTAATAAATACTATTTTTTTTTCTCTCTTTTAAAAAGAAGAAGAATAGCAACATGATTCTTGCCTTGGTGGCTTGCTTGCAACTTCACATGTGATATCTTGCTATCTAAAGACCCGCAAAAGGGATATCAAGAAATTTGTAGGAGCATATCCTAATATTGAAACCTAAGACTTGCAAATAGGAACCTAGTTTGCTGAAACTTCCTTTTGTGCTAGATATCTTAAAATCCAATTACAGATACTATTCATACTCCTGGTCAATATAGTCCACAAACTTATTCTTATATGTTTGTTAATGTTTGGGATGATCGTTATATTGCTGACTGAACGCGTTGGTTGAATCTTTCAGCATGAAGCTGCACGTACAGCTTTGACTGATGCTCAAAAGCATTTGAACGATCTATCTGGAAGATTGGAAACAAAAACTGTCGCCGTTGATGATATGAGGGAGAAATTAGAGGTGAAGAAGGATGAAGCACTGGAAGCTCGCAAAGTCGAACAGGTTCCATTCTCAGTGTAGTCATTTGTTTTTAAATATGTTTGTTTCACTGTGCTATTTGGTGAGAAGACTTCGAAATCTTCAGGAGTGCGTTAAAGAGCAAGATAAACTTATTCCTCTTGAACAAGTTGCAAGACAAAAAGTTGCCGAATTAAGAGCATCTGTGGATTCTGAGAAGAGTCAGGGTGCAGTTTTGAAAGCTATTCTGCGAGCCAAGGAGTCCAACCAAATTGAGGGTATATATGGCAGATTGGGCGATCTAGGGGCCGTTGAAAGTGAGTGGCGAATCTTTATTAATTATTTTTACTCTCTGTCAACTTCTTTCATCTCTCTCTCTCTTTTGTAGATGTTCGATATATGTAGAATGACAGAATATTATTCTAAAGCTAATATGTGGAATTTGGTCTTTAAGATATGTTATTTGATGAATGCATAACTCTTATTTTGATTCATAATAATGATTCAGTTGTAAATCAAACTTGGTTATTGGCGAATAAATGTGATATGAAAGTGTTATTAGCGTCGGACACATATTTGTCATTTTATAGGATTGACACACTCTGCTATTTTCTTATCAACAACTCTAAAATGTTTTTTTTCGTTTGGCAGAAAAATATGATGTTGCCGTATCTACAGCATGTGGTGGGCTAGATAATATTATTGTGGAAACAAGTGCTGCTGCGGAAGCATGTGTTGGCCTTCTACGTAGGGAGAATATTGGTGTTGGCTCCTTCCTAATACTGGTACTGTTTATGTTTCAGATATTAGTAGCGTCTTTTTGTGTAGCAACAGATTATGTCTGTGTAACTTTTGCCGAACTTGCTACCTAGATACCAGGCAACTGATTGTTTGGAATTGAGATGATAGTATTTGAGAGTTGAAGTTGACTGGTTTTAGATGTAATATTTGTAAAACACATTTTGTGTTGTTTACTTCCAATATCCCGACCGGAGAGACAAATTACATACCTATCTCATGCACAAAATAAGATTGGAACTCATTCTAAAACAAGTTTCTCTTCCGTCCATGAGATCCGTGTATATCAAAGTTTGCAAAGGTATTGGAAGAAAATACCACAAAAGAATATTTTATAACTCTTACAGCCAAAATCAGTACTCTCCAACTATCAGGATAGTAGCACACTGACGGAATTTATTATTACATAAAAGATGGTCACATTTTTTTACAGTATTATACTGTTTAATTCCATTTTTGGTCACTGATAGTTATGATGCTTCTTATTGTTGCTTTTTGCAGGAGAAACAGAATCATCTTTTGCAAAAATCGAAGGCCACTGCAAACAATCCAGAGGGTGTTCCACGACTTTTTGATTTGATCAGAGTTCAAGATGAAAAATTAAAACTTGCCTTTTATTCTGGCTGTTTAGAAACTGTTGTGGCTAAAGATCTTGAACAGGTGACTTCCTATATCTAAGTATGCCAACTAAGGCTAGAGAACTGTGTTCATAATTACATACACACAAAAGGCCATTGTACAGTATACAGTTATACAAATGAATCTTATGATTTTTTTATAACATGGAGACAACTATTGGATTGTTATGTTTACAATTAGCAGAACACTTTGTTTTAGATAGAATAATCACCAATAACGTGTCGGCTCTTTATATCAACAACGAATCTATGATTTATTTAACTTTAGGCAAATGTTTCAAGCTAGTTCTAAATACAATAAGGTTAGCTTTTTTCTTTTATCGTAAAGAGTCCAAAATCTGTTGAAATTAAGGGACAAATCTGTTTTCATACACAGAAAATATGGGTTTTATGTCTATTTTCCTCATAATGAAGGTTTCAAGACTTCAAACATAAATTAAGATGTAACTCTACCTGTGTAGCTATATACTCCTGAAATTCCATATGAAATCCTGTAGTTTGGCTTATAATTTTGTTGCATTATCAGGCTAGACGCCTTGCATTCGACTATGGTGCTCGCAGACGTGTTGTAACTCTTGATGGCGATTTAATTGAGACATCTGGTACAATGACTGGTGGAGGGAAGCCACGTCGTGGTAAGATTGGTACATCTATTCGAGCCGCTAGCGTGTCTGGAGAAACAGTTGCTAAGGCTGAGAAGGAGCTTGCCGAAATGGTTTCAAAGTTAAATAGTTTTCGCCAAAAAACAACTGAGGCTGTAAAGCATTATCAGATTGCAGAGAAAGAAGTTACCCACTTGCAGATGGAGATAGCAAAAGGCCAGCAAGAGGTATTGCTTACATAACTAGACATAACTTCAATTGCTTTCTGTAATTTAACTGGAGATCTAGACTGAACCCAGTATCAATTTCCACAGATTGACAGTTTTAACTCAGAATATAATTATCTTAAAAATCAAATGGATTCCTTGGAAGCTGCATCAAAGCCAAAGAAAGATGAGCTTGTCGAACTGGAAAAATTCAAGAAAATCATATTAGCAGAAAAAGAGGAGATTGATCAGTTAACACTGCATTCTAAACCGTTGAAGGAGAGGGTGAGTAAAATATCCATTATGCTTTTATCTCCCTTTTGTAGTTCAGCCAACCATCTGGTGGTGGATATGCTGATGTTTTGTGTGTTGATTTGTTTGCTTTTGTGTTTGAAAACTACCTTTTCATATCCTAATTTTCCTCCAAATATCAATTAAATTGTTTGGATTTTAAGGAAATACTATGTTTTGAACTTGAATATCATACCTATGTATTCTTGCTTTTCAAATCCTCATGTTTAGTTTTTGTTCTCTAGTGGAACGCTTTGCTGATTCTATTCATACCCTTGCATTCTTGCCAATGACTAGTCTTCTTGGATGCAAATATACTGTATTATTGTCTTGTTTGTGCTTCTGTTGTAGGCCCTAATGCTACAGAGTAAACTAGAAAATATCGGTGGTGAAAAATTAAAGGCACAAAAGCTGAAAGTTGACAAGATTCAATCTGTAAGTTAAGCATTCTCTCAAATTTAGTTATTAGTGTGTGTTGTGTGTCGATGTTGATTCACGCTATACACTTTTGTAGGATATTGACAAAAATAGCACAGACATAAACCGTCGCAAAGTTCAAATTGAAACAAGTGAAAAAATGGTAAAGAAACTGACAAAGGGCATTGAAGATTCAACAAAGGAGAAAGAGCGGCTAACTCAAGAGAAAGAAAAGTTAGGAGAAGGTTTCAAAGAAATAGAACAGAAGGCTTTTTCAGTTCAAGAAAAGTATAAGGAGACACAAAAGGTCTCAACTTCCTTCATTCTATATCAAATGTTTTTAATTCGGCAAGATAGCCAGTCATGCAAATTCATAATTCATTTTGTTTGTGTAGTTAATTGATCAACATAAGGATGTCTTGGATGCTGCGAAGTCTAATCATGAGAAGTTGAAAAAATCTCTGGATGAATTGCGGGCATCTGAGGTAATTCGCTAATGAACCATCTTTTGTATTATGCTCTTCACGTGGTCAACTTTAATTCAAAACGATACTAATAGTTTAATTTTATTACTTTAGGTTGATACTGAATATAAATTACAAGACATGAAAAAATTGTACAAAGAGTTGGAAATGAAGGAGAGAGGTTACAAGAAAAGGCTTGGTGAATTGCAGATGGCTGTTACCAAACAGATGGAGCAGTAAGTTGTATTGAATATTTTGGATAAAAAAGATGATATGGATTTGAAGAAGTTTTGAAAATTTTACCTTATTGATTGCAGAATTCAGAAAGATCTTGTGGACGCTGATAAGCTTCAAGCAACATTGACCGAAGAGAGCCTCACTCAGACCTGTGATCTCAAAAAGTCCCTTGAAATGGTGGCCCTACTGGAAGCGCAGCTGAAAGAAATGAATCCAAATCTTGATTCGATCGCGGAGTATGACTATCTGATTGTTCTTTTATAGATAAATGGAAATTTTGACTGATAGCCAAGAATCTCCCCTAAGAGATCTCATCACACTGCAGGTATCGTAGTAAGGTGGCATTGTACACTGAACGGGTTGAAGAGCTTAACAATGTGACTCTGCAACGAGACAATGTAAAGCAGCATTATGATGATTTGAGAAAGAAAAGGTATGGTTATCTTTTTTCTGTCGGTTAGCATCATCTACAGTTTATCTTTGAGACTGAACCAAATATTTGAATTGATTTTAGGCTGGACGAGTTCATGGCAGGATTTAATGCAATATCTTTAAAATTAAAAGAAATGTACCAGGTTTGTCCCTTGTTCCTCAATAGTGGCATGCAAGCATTCATGACTCATATGACTATGTTCCTGTTTCTTGCGAGTATGTCTGTTTGGTTGTAAATAGAAGAAGCTTCCGTTGGACTTGATTTCTTCTTGCTTTTCAACATAAGGACGATTTATAGTTACTTTTACTTGATGTTAAACTAATGAGACTGCTGCAGATGATCACTCTTGGAGGTGATGCTGAACTCGAGCTAGTTGACTCTTTAGATCCCTTCTCTGAAGGGGTCGTTTTTAGCGTCAGGCCTCCTAAAAAGAGTTGGAAGAATATTGCTAATCTATCAGGTGGTGAAAAGGTAAGTAGCAAACATTTTAGCTTTCATGAGGACCTCGTATGTTCATAAGTCAATTGCGTAACCCCGAATTGTTGTAACTATTTCAGACTCTCAGTTCGTTAGCTCTAATTTTTGCTCTTCATCACTACAAGCCTACACCGCTTTATGTAATGGACGAAATTGACGCCGCCCTAGGTAACTCTACCTATTCTATAAATTCCCAGATTCTTTTTATCTTCTCATTTTTTCTGTCTTCTCTTGCAGACTTCAAGAATGTTTCAATTGTGGGACATTACGTTAAAGACAGAACTAAAAATGCACAATTCATAATCATTAGGTAGGTAGCTTTTTCCAAGTTAATGTTTTTTGTTATTTGATATTATATTCTCTAATGTTGTGTTCATATCGGTATGGGTATGCAGTCTTAGAAACAACATGTTCGAGTTAGCAGATCGGCTAGTCGGTATCTACAAAACTGATAATTGTACGAAGAGCATCACCATAAATCCTGGTAGTTTTGTTGTCTGCGAGAAAGCTGTTTAATTGTTCCTCACCGTAACCAGTTTCTGTGTATATATAATCGTCGGGATCAAATTTACATTCAGTTTTTGCTTTGTTATTTTGACTTGATCTATCTATTTGATTGTTATACTATTTAGTCCTCAAGTATCAATCATGATCATTGTTAAATAAGTTCCGTCTATTACTTTTATAGATCTCAAATTTAGTCGACCCATAAAATCGTTCGTAGTATATTATAATTTATAAACCCATTTATTGTAATGGGCTTATATCTCTCATTTGACGTTAACATTTTCAATACTTATTTTAAAAAAGTACTGTAAGTAAAATAAAATGAAATAAAATATATAAAGGTAAATAGAAGATGTAAAAAGACAGATACCCAACAAAAGAAGAACGTAGAAAAGGTCGTATATGAGACAAGCGCTTGGTTCGTCATAAAAACATCCCATCTGATAGAAACCCTCACATCATTCAGAGATTATCTCTTCATTCTACTACAAAACACAAAACACCTCTACTCCTTGTTTATTTTTATAAGTAGAGAGAGAAGTAAAAACCAGCTATCTTGTGAGAGCGATGATAAGTGAAGAAGCTCCTTACGATAATCAGAAACACGAATCGTCACTGGAAACACCTCTGGTATCGGAAAATTACAAAGGCGGTGATGATATCGAAGAAGCGGCGATTGTCGATGGTTGTTCAAAAGGCACCACCTCTTTCTTCAAAACTTGTTTCAATACTGCCAATGTTCTTTCAGGTAATTTTTTATTTTTATTTTTCCTTATGTTATATAATTTATTTATATTCTCATGTTAATTCTAGGCATTTTTTTTTCCTCAAATCTATATCGTCATCGTCATCTCCTAGGATTCTGTAAGATCTTTAGGACCAGTCATTTTCCTTGTTGCTTACATTGTTTATCTCTTCATAAAACGGTGGTGCTTAAGGAGTTCAGTACCACGATTATGTCAATACTTCACCGTTTTTTCATTTGTTATACACATAGATTTAGTTTAATGTTTGAATAATATTTTTTATTATTTAATTAAATTATTATGTATAAACTAGTTTATTAGTTAATAAATAAATAAATATCTATAAATAGTACAGATACTAAAATATTATTTCAGCTGTCCTTTGGTTTATGATGTTACGTTTTTTTTTGTTTAAGAGAAGTTTAAATATGTAGATGAGAAAATTGGGAAGAAGAATGCGTATTTGGTTTTTGCTCGTATGTTTAAGATAAATTATAGTATTATATACGTGTTTGAATTGAATAAGTCAACCTCAATTCCGTCCCTTATGGCAAAAGAAACGGGAAATTTAGGTAATTAAGTATAGCCATTGATGATCATTAACACATAATTTCATCACAATACTATGAATTATATACTTATTTAATTATTTAAGAGATTTCCTCCGTTCTTTAAGGTCTCTAACGAATTTATAAGATCTAAATTTATGGTCTTGACAATTTTGTATTTAGACTGAAAATCAATAATGATTTTAGATTAATAAAAGCAAAACTAGATTATATTTATATTATTGTTTAAAAGAAGACATCTTAATGACTAAAATATAAAACTAATAAAAATTACATCAACCTATACATGAAATTTAGAAGACCAAAGTGAGTCGAAACTGGAAAGGGTTAAAGGTTACATTCCTCTTATGTGTTCGTAATCATTATTTTCAGAGTGTTGGATATAAACCGGTTCTGATTAAAACTTAATATCAAAATCGGACTGTATAGTAAAATAGAAATTCAACATCGAAATCATTATTTCACATGTTTTGGATATGAAAACTCGAAAAAAGAAAATATATTAGAATAATTACCAAATTTGTAGCTTCCTCAGATCAAAAGTTGAGACTAACGTATAGACATTACTTATATAATTTTCACGTGGATTCGCCATGCGAGAGAGCTGATGGCTATGTCTAGTATTGCCACAAAAGATCAAACGACATTACTGAGCTATAAACCCGTTTCGTATCTGATAAGTGTTACATTACTTGTTATCAGAATCTTAAGAAAAGAAGAAAAAGAAATGTAGTATAATAGGGTGAACGTTTTAAAACACATGTTAAATAATTTTTTTAAAGCGATTTAATAAGTTTGCTTATTATTATTATTATTATTTTTGTTATTTTTTTTTTAGATTCTTCTCTCACAAATTTGATGTTTAATTTAATTTTTAAAAAAATCACATCAAGATTTTTTTTTTCCATTTCATTGTATAAAACATACATCCAAAATTCTAATTTTACTATGTGCAGTTTTTTACACAAAACAATCTACATACATCTTATAAACAAAATAATCATAATGATTTTTTCGACTTCAGAGAAAAAAAATACAAAATCAGAATCAAATTCATTATTTAATAGATTTTTCAAAAGAGATCAACTTAATGTTGTTATATAAAAGATATTCAAAATTGTATTCCGCACATATTGTGTCTGTTTCCTTTTCGTATATTCCTCGATTAGTGAAAACCAAATCGGTTCTTCTAGCCGAAGAGTTTTTGGATGAGAAGATTCAAGAAGTCGTGTTTTAATTAAACCCATCAAAAGCTCTGATATTAGATGGTATGACAACTGCATATTATCAGAAATGTCGGGAGATGGTTGACCCGATTGTTCATGAGATGATCCGTAATGCGATTGTTTGAAAGAGTTTCATTTTCGGTTTAATGATACGATTGTTCCTCTGATTTCCAAAGTTGCTGACCCTAAGAAAGTCATTCATGTTCGGATGATAAACTTGATCAATGTTCTGGTACAATTTATTAGGTAGGTAATGGTTAACAAATTACGACACTTGCTAAGTGAGCGTATTGAACATAAATAGGCAAATTTTCTCCGCGATCGGTTTACTACATATAATATAGTATAGGTGCATGAGGTGGATCATCGGTTGTGTAAAATCACTAGGGCACAAAGATATATGGTGGTTAAGACCGATCTAGCAAAAGTGTATGATAAACTCAACTGAAGGTTTATTGAATATACTATCATTCAGTTTGGGCTCCCATCGACATGAATAAGACTTATAATAACTACCTTGAGGAATTCGATGCAAATTATGCGGAATCAATAATTCTTTGAGCATTCCACACTGCAACAAGGTATCAGACAAGGGAATCCACCAACTCCTTACTTTTTCTCATGTATATTGAACGATTATCTCTTATTATTCATGATCTTTATAGTAGTGGAGAATGAAGTCCACTCCGTCTCCATATGTCAGGCTCAATAAATCATTCACGTTTTTTGTATAATAATACTATTACACCTGTTTTGCGATGAATCCGGGCAATCGATAAACGATGAGAAGTCGAGAACAATATTTTCTAGGATTGTACAAAAGAGAGAAACAAATGATTATCGTCTAAGAGCGGCTTTTGTCTTTTTGAATCTTTGTAGAAAAATCTGGGTATGCCAACCAGTAGAGACTTAATCTACTTTGATATATCACTCCACCTCAACTAGTAGATCTCTTAAGTTCAAAGCATTTTATTCATTATTGCAATGGAGATGTAACTTTCTGGACAATCCCGTAGTTGTGGCTTTGTTTCCATGAAATAATTGGTCTACTCCCTTAGACTTTCATTGGCTCTTGTGTTGCAATGGATTATGTAATATTTGTTTCCCTTAATCTTCTTGATCATACAAAATGGTTCCAAAATGTCGTCCGAAATATTTGGTAATTATTTTATACATTTTTTTGGAAACTGTTGAACTACTACATGACGCTTCTTTGAAGGGTCGTGAAAAAGGCTCAACATTTTATCCCACTATCAGCTCTATACTACAACATCTTATTGTTGAATTGCTAGATGTGACGGTTCATATATCCTTTGTCGTAGTAATTGTACATCTCGTGGTTGTCAAATAACGGTGAAATTATGCGATACAAAACTTTCGAGGTTAGTGAAGACTCTTCATCTAGATAAACATCCTCATCATCATACTAGTCATTCAAGGTATTCATGAATTAATATGCCTCGTAGGTACTACGGGTAACCCTAAGCCAAGCTTCGATAAAATTGCACACCATTTGACATTTACTATTGTCCATGTGGTTTGGTGGATAACCTGGTTGTGTACCGATGTTATTCTGTGCCATCCAAGACTGAGAAGACGGACATGCTGGTGATTATGGGGAATCCTTAATAGGATAACTTGAGCATGATAAAATCCTAGGGTGAAATCTTGGGATTCGATGATACATAGTGGGTGTAGGGTATATCTCGATTGCGTTCTAGGGAGTGGCGTTGCTCTAATGTTCACAGTTAGTGGAATCACTCAAATCTATTTTTTCTTCTCTCCATGTTCTAGCCGAGGCTCCCTGTCCTTCTGAGTCTTTGGTCGTGCCTAGATGTAAGAGTTTAATTTCTTCTTTTGTTTTGGCGACGTTAGTCGTTTCCTATTTGGACCGCAAGATCCTTGATTCGAGTTTTACCTGTCCTCCTTCCAATGTCCTCCTTACAAGATGATTTGAAGGGATGTTTCATGATGTAGGCATATTTCAACGTCCTATCTTTCAGAATTCTAGGACTCGCATCGCCTTCTTTATCATCAGTCACAATATACACAATAGATTTGAGTATTGGAGCCATTAATAGTTGAGCCATTTGCTCGATTTCAGTAGAATGCATATGAGCCTTTGGGTCTAGAGGTGTCCATTAAGTTGCTTTATCTCCAACTTCTTGGGGTGGTTCTTATTTTAGAATTTGACAACAATTGAGTTGAATTTACAATTTGTTTTGGTTTTTTGGAAGGAATTTTTTTCCTCAAAACAACACCAATTGATGTAGAAAATTATAAATATTTAAACCTCTATTTATAGAGTTCACATTTACGATAAACATATTTCAAATATTAAAAATATTTTACTTTTTTCTTTCAAACTACCTAAGTTATATAATTTATCATATTTTAATTTTTTGCACCTTAAATATTTAAATTTCGGATGGACCCATGTAAATGCACCAAACTATTTATACTCATGTCAAATTATAATTAATACTATTATAATAAATTAAATTAATAATTAGTTTTAAAATAAGAGTATTACATTTCATTAATATAATAAGTAACCAATCGACTTAAAAATATAATTTTCATAGTATAAATTAACTTTGACCTGATTTATGGTTTTAAAAAGTCTGAAATCTATTAATATTGGTTTAAACCGGGTTTATATATATTTAGTTCCGAACAGGACTAATCAATCTGATAAAATATATATGAATTAATAATATTAAACTCGAAAAAGGATGGATCAGACAGATCCGACGAAACAAATACGATGTAAATACAAACGTAAGTGAAAAGTAATTTTAAAAAACAGGTGAAAAATAGGGGATTAAAAACTGCCTTATTATCCTTCCGTGGTTTTGATAATAAATAATTAATATATTCTCAATGGATAACCGAGTTGGTTGAATAAAATACATGTGGGAACAAATGCCATAAGTTTGAATTTTTTTACGTACGATTTTTTTGGATGTGTCTATCACCTTATTGTGGTTACCTTATTGGTTTGCAGATTATTGCGTCAGATTTAGAATATAATCTCTACACTCGTTGATTAACCCCTAAAAAATATAATTAATATTTGTTTTTTATATTTTTGGTAACTAATATATTAATTTCATTATTTCAATTTTGTCTCATTTAAGAATTATCCCCTATATATCTTTTCGATTGGATCATCTCATTCATGAGGTTGGTGAGATTACAATAATTAATTAATATTCTCTTATTCTAACCATTAATTTATTGTTTTAAGTTATATTTTTTTTTTTATGGACATCCTTTTCATCTTTCCTTTTTGAATTTTTGTACGGAAAGTTTTGAAGGGTTTGTGTTATAAATATTTTTCTTCGTATTTTCAAATATTTGTATTCGTTCTATTCTATTTATTTATTTGAGGTACAAAAATTATAATATTTTAAAATAATAATGATAATAATAATAGTTAAAATTATTTTTATAAAATAAAAATTAGAAATAAAAAGCTTCAGTAGTGAAAATAAAATAAAAGTAGGCTTAAGGTTTGATAAAAATACCAAAATAAATCATTCAGAGAGATCTTAAGTAAATGCATTATAAGACTAATGCTTCCCATTAGAAAAACATTCCATCTCTTCCTATAATCTTTTTGATTTCGTCTGAGAATTCAAAGGCGTTGAGCAATGACTCATCTTTGTCTTCGCCATTTATTTCTGACTACTACAAACAAAAAGAACAAGTGGCAGTTAAACTTGAGGAAGTAGAAGCAAACTATGGTCTTGAAACTACCGGCACCATATCTTTTACCAAAACTTGTTTCAATACCTCTAATTCTTTATCAGGTTTCATTTCTTGTTATTTTAGGAAGCCTATATCAGAACAGGTTACAAAACGATTTAAGATATCTACTTCATTATAAATTAAAATTTGAACGTTGTTTTGTTTTGTGGATTGTCAGGAGTTGGAATCTTATCAGTTCCATATGCCCTCGCAACCGGAGGATGGCTAAGTTTGATCATTTTGTTTCTCATCGCGGCCGCAACTTTCTACACAGGTCTCCTTATTCAAAAATGTATGGACGCGGATCCAACAATCCAAACTTATTCAGAGATAGGTGAGAGAGCTTTTGGACCGAAAGGGAGATTAATAGTTTCGCTTATTATGCACATAGAGCTTTACTTAGTCACTACTGGTTTCCTCATTCTCGAAGGAGACAACTTACAGAATCTATTTCCGGATGTTGGGTTCGAAATAGCTGGTCTTAAATTTGGCGGAACAAAAATGTTTATCCTGATCGTTGGTCTTGTTATTTTGCCTTCTGTTTGGTTGGATAACGTTAGTGTTCTTTCTTACATTTCGGCTAGTGGAGTTTTAGCTTCTGTTATCATTCTTGTTTCGGTATTTTGGGTTGGAGCTTTCGATGGAGTCGGGTTTGAGAAGAAAGGAACATCGGTGAACTGGAGTGGAATCCCTACTTCTATTAGCTTGTACTCTTTCTGCTACTGCGCCCATCCTGTTTTTCCTATCTTCTACACTTCCATGAAGAACAAGCGCCAATTCCCTAATGTAAGTTTGGATTATGTTTTTTGATTATGTTTAGTAGTTGGGAATTTCAATAGGGGTGCCGAAAATCCGATTAGAGGTCCATTTTGGGTGCATGTCATTTGCATCTGGATTTGTGAAACTGGTTGAACCCAAAACTGCTTTTGATTCATATAATCTTGCACGTCTAAACCCAAACCCGACCTGTATTTTCGTTAGGACAATCTTTCTTCTTAGACATAATATTCATATTCGCGTCCGAGTTTTTTCAGATTGCACCAATGAGGTTCAGTCTTGATATATGCTCCTGGGTACTTATGTTTGATCTTGTTATTGCAGGTACTGCTTATATGTTTTGTGTTATGCACTTTCTGCTATGCATCAATGGCTGTCTTCGGATACCTAATGTTCGGTTCAGACATTCAATCACAGATCACACTTAACCTTCCAACACATAAACTAAGTTCGAAAATCGCAATATACACAACATTAGTGAATCCCATAGCCAAATATGCGATAATGCTTCTACCAGTTGTAAACGCCACTCGAAGTTGGTTTCCTTCTTACTACAACAGCAAAATTTTCAGCCTATTAGTCAGCACTCTCATGGTAATCAGCACGGTAGTTGTAGCCTTGGCTGTTCCGTTTTTTGGGTATCTTATGTCTCTTGTTGGAGCTTTTCTTAGTGTAGCAGCTTCCATAATATTGCCGTGCTTATGCTACTTGAAGATTACAGGAAATTACAAGAGAATTAGTTTTGAGAAGATAGTCTTGTTGGGCATTATTCTGATGGGTGTTGCAGTTTCAGTTTCCGGGACATATACAGCATTGGTAGAAATTTTTCTTCATTTATAGACTACACAGGTACATTTACTTATCTATGTAATTTTTTTAACAACGTGGAGAATGATATTCTAAATTTTAAATTTTTATCTTGACGGGTTCCAAGAATTTAAATTGAGCATATTTATTACATCGGGTCAGATCCTACCTAGCTATGTTGAGATAACTTCATTTGAGAAAAAAGTTAGCCTTCACCGAGTGGCATAGTTAGGATCGGAACATCGTGGTGTTCTGGACTTTATTATCGAATATATATATATATCAAAATAAATTATAATAACAAGTGGTTTATATTCAAATTTCAAACATTGAATTGTCGGTGTCATGACATAATATATGTTACATAAATAACTGAAATGTAATTAGACAAAACTAAAATAAAAACATAAATCCAAGTTAATTCTACTTCTACTTTCCTCTTACTCATAGTTTGAAAATGTTGAAGGATAGTTGTGTTACTAATCATGGTAAATACCTTTTTTTCCACAAATGTTACGAGATAATCATTAAGCCATGGATCACTCATTCTATATCTCAACTCATTTTTCACATAATTCATTCTTGAGAAAACTCGCTCAACACTCGCCGTTGCTACGGGTAAAAGCAAAGCAAACTTCAAAAGCTCATAAATCCAATTGAAGATTCTATGCTTTTTTGTATTCACAATAATCCTAGAAAGTTCTGCAAGTCCTTTCAAATTGGAAAATCTAGCATCTTTCCTTACACTCCTAATATAACACTCAAATTGGTTTGTCAAAACTTCATCATCGACATCGGAAAACTCAATTGGGTACATTCTCGCCATTCACAATAATAATTTACTATTAAAATCTTCAAATGAAAAGCAAGGACTCAAGCATGCAACATATTTCAACAACTCACTGTTTTCCATATTAAACCTCTCATTCAACTCTTTTAATTGCATATCTAAAATATTCATGAAGTAATCAAACTTGTAGCGATGCAAGTTAGAAACACCATGAGCTAACGCCTAGATTTCATACCTTTCACATATTGTGCCTCCATGTCAGGAATGCCAACACTCAAGTTGTTACAAGATGACACAACTTTATCCAAAAAAAATTCCCAACCGTCATTTCTCATGTCCTGTAATCGATCTTTACTTACTGAAACAAGGTTCAAAGCGTTCAAAATATCTTGATCAGCCCTTTGCAATGTCAAAGACAATTCATTTGTCACACCTAATATATCATTCATCAAATACAACATGAAAATAAAATCAAATGTTTGCATCACAATTAACAAGGTCTCCGCTTCTCCATTTTTATCACTTAATCCATCAACTTCCAACTATTCAAGAACTTCAATCACTGGAGAAAACAATTTCATCAAACCAATAAGTGTCCTATAGTGAGAACCCCACCTTGTGTCACCATCTCTTACAATAGATGTCTCTTGATTCAATCAGCGACCAGTTTCAACAAAGCCCCCTTCTATCAAATTTGTAACTTGATTTGCTTGATATTCTTGAAGTAAATCCTGATGTTTGTTAGATGACCTAATGGCATTAACAACACGTATAACAACTCCAAAAAACCATTTCACACCAACGTGTTCTCTTACAACTGCAATAAGTGCCAATTGCAATTGGTGAGCAAAACAATGCACATAATAAGCATTAGGATTGTCCTTTTGGATCAAAGTTTTCAAACCTCCAAATCTACAACGCATGTTGCTTGCCCCATCATATCCTTGTCCTCTAATTTTATACATAGATAATCTATATCCACACAACAAACTTGCAAGAGCAGTTTTTAGTGATATTGCACTAGTGTCTTGGACGTGAACTATTTCAATAAATCTTTCCATAACAAACTCTTTCTCATAAACAAAACGCAAAACAACCGCCATTTGTTCTTTACCAGAGCAATCTCCAGATTCATCAACTAATACAGAAAAATTACCATCTCCAATTTCTTTGACAATTTTGTTAACTGTTTCGACTGCACAAGCATTCACAAGCTCCTTTTGAATATCATGAGAAGTCATTTTATGATTTTTTGGAGCATTTTTTTAACACAACTCCTATTTCTTCATTGATCAAGCCAAAAATGTCTAATAACTCAAGAAAGTTTCCTTTATAAGAAGAATTTTTAGATTCATCATGTCCACAAAATGCCAAACCACATAGTAACAGATATTTAGCAGCTATAAGTGATGTATTCAATCTCACAAGATAATCAACTTTCTCTTTGTCACTTTGCTTATTTAAAGAAGCTTCACTACTTTGTTGAGGTTGATAAGGGAATAATTCGCCAGTAATAAGAGTAAAGGGACAATTGTTAATAAAAGGAAACTAATGTGTTTATTTGAGTATTTATTGTAAGTTAGAGAGTAATTTATAAACAATATAAACAATAAGATCCGAAATATTCCCCAAGTCATTTATTAACTCATCATTGGCACCGTCTGTGGGAAACCGTGATACCAAAAAGGAATCTTTTTTTTTGAAAATCACGCTTTAACGATGAATGACGAGGCTGTGGGAGAGAGGGTTGGTAGAGAAGTAATCCGAGCCATTTCGGTATTCGAAGGTGAAGAAGCCCCCGGTCGGGGGTGCTACGACCAGGGTCGGGACAAACGGTCGACCCTAATCATGACCCGAAGACAGCTCCTGGAAGACATTGCCAGGCTGAACGCTCAAAGAGAACGGGCACTAGACGAGAAAAGGGTCCGGGAAGGAAAAGGCAAAGAACCACTCTTGGAGGCCCGTGAGGAGGGCAACCCCACTGTTGGACCTCGCGTCAAAGCCCGATCCGTCAGGTATTATCGAGAGCCTCATCCCGAGGAAGAGCAGAATGCCAGAGCGCAACGATACCCAGAGGACCATCACGGCGTGTCCGCTGACTACACCTCAGATGACTCATCGGGCAGGGAGTACCGACGTCGGGAAAGAGTCCTACGCACACATAAAAATCGTTCCCGACGCCTTCGAGGACCCAGGACAGATTCCCCGAAATACAAAAAGGGGAGCACTGAGAAACAAACTCCGGTGTCGTTTGAAAAGGAAGAAATGCCCGCGGCCAGTCGTGAAGAGCGAGCAGCACTGCCTCAAGTACCATGGCAACCATCGAACAGCTAGCACCAAGGTTACCGAACCAGCAGCCAGTTTATCAGTCCAGGGGACGAGGGACTCAACGGAGTTCAAACAGAAGGACTCGGAGGCGGAGCTTTCGGGTTCGGAGTTAATTGGAGAGCCTCGCCATTGTCCGAAAACATATTAGCAGGGCAGCTCCCGAAGCGATTCGATATTTGGGAAGAAGGACCCGGATAATCACCTGGAGGCCTTCAAAAACTTCATGCTGAGTTTCGACAATGATGATAAACTCCTGTGTAGAGCATTCTCTATGACCTTCCGAGATCGGGCGTCCAAGTGGTACAACCGTTTACCACAAGGTTGCATCAAGAACTTCAGGATGTTCTGGACAATGTTTAGGCATATTTCGTTGGAAGTAAGAGTTTCCGAGCCAACGGGGACACTATTATGAATTGTAGACAGAGGTTGGGGGAAAGCCTCAGGGAGTACACCCGACGATTCATTGACACCAAAACCGACCTAGACCACTGCGAGGAGAATGTGGCGTTGACCGCGTTTCGTTTGGGCTTACTCCTGGGACCTATGAAGCAAGCGGTAACGAAGAAACATGCATTCACTTTCTCCGCACTTCTGGCTCAAATAGAAAAGCAAATATTGATCGAAGAGACCGAAGCGTCCGAGCTGGCAGCGCAAATTGAGCAAAGTGCCCAAGCATCAGTAGTAATAAGGCAGGGCACTCAATCGAGCTACGCTCGGGCAGTCCAACCGGTCAGTACAATACAGCCGACCCAGCCAGTATCCACCAAACCTTCGGCCCCAACAAGCCAGAAACCAAAGCAGACGAGTCAGACGACTTCGCGACCCATGTCAAACAAATGGATCCGGCCTGCTTACTTCGCAGACCTCACAGAGTGTGTATCGTCGATCTATGAAAAAACTAAAAAAAACGGGATGTACCGAAGGCCGTTCCCGATACCGACGCCTCGGGAACAAAGGAACAACCGCTATTGTCGCTAGCACGAAGACGTGGGGCATGATACAAAGGACTGCATTTCCCTGAAGAAAGAGATACATATGCTCATAGAACATGGAAACCTCCTAGAATACGTTAAGAAAGCACAACAGAGTACGACTTCGAAGGAATTCGTGATAATTCCGAAGCCCGAAACCACAATGACCATTTCAGAGGTAACCGATCCTTTCGATGTTTCCATAGAATACCTTGACCCCGAGGCAAACCGCAACATCATCGGGATCATCGAAGAGGAAGCAGAGGAAAACGTTGGTAATGTAAGAAGCCTTTGTGAATTTTTTGAATCCCTAACTATTTTTGGGGGAGATTCTATGGAAGGAACCACACACTCTTCTAGGAAAAGGCACATCGTAAACTTAACCACTCAGTTAGAGGCTCGACCTTACTCCCAGTCCAAAAGCGTCCCATCTCCGATCTTGTACTTCGACGACGATGACATGAGAGACATAGCCGGGCCTCATGAGGATGCCATTGTGATCGGGGCAGCCATTGCGGGGGAGGAAGTCCGACGCATCTTGGTAGATACCGGAAGTTCGGCCAACATAATATTCGCATCCACTTTCGCCAAGCTTAGGACGCCGCCGATCATCACACGGTCAGACCGTACCATAGTCGGATTTACGGGGTCAGCAACTGACGTTATATGAGAGTTTGAGGGCGTCGTCCAGTTGGGCCGCTGCCCGTTCAAGAAGGAGGTTACCGTTTTATTCGTGGTAGTAGACGCACCAGCTTCCCACAACGCAATTTTCGGCCGATCGTGGATATCGCGAATGCATGCGGTATCTTCTACGATCCACCAGTGTTTAAAATACGTGGTCGGAAACAATGTGGGTATAGTCCGAAGTAGCCAAAAAGCAGTGCAGGAGTGTTACCGAGCATCATTGGCACCTAAGAAAGACCAAGAGATGGTTCAAGCTCGGGAATACCAATCAAAGGGGCTCGCCCCAGGGTCGTTACCTGTTGATGATCCCAAGGAAGCCCCTAGCTATCTGACTACCGACGAAGAATGTGAACGACGCCTATTCGCCGAAGGGAAAGTTCTGCAGATCAGGGTGTGCTTGACACCAGTCTTCAGGGAACAGTTATTGTCTCTACTACGAGAAAACCTAGATTTGTTTGCATGGTGCTCAAGGGATGTAACCGGGGTCCCAGAATTGTTTGTCATTCACAGACTAACTATCAACAGAAAGTCAAACCGATCTCCCAAAAGCGTCGAGATTTTTCCTCGGAAAAGACAGACATTATCCTACGTGAAGTCGAGAGAATGATCAGCGTCGGGCACATAAAGGAAGCAAGTTACCCGTTGTGGACCTCCAATCCCGTCCTGGTTAAAAAGAAAAACGGGAAATGGAGGATGTGCGTGGATTTTACCGACCTCAATCGAGCGTGTCCGAAGGACCCTTTCCCGATGCCAAGGATTGACCAGTTGGTAGATTCGACTTCAGGGAATAGGTTACTTTCGTTCATGGATGCATACGCCGGATATAATCAGATCAAATTACACGCTGCGGACCAGGAAAGCACCACGTTTATAACAGGCCGAGGACTGTATTGTTACAAAGTCATGCCATTCGGGCTGAAAAACGTCGGGGCAACATACCAGAGGCTAGTTAACAAAACGTTTGAGGGTCAAATTAGGAGGAAAATTGAGGTGTACATCGATGACATGTTAGTCAAGAGCGGCACGGACGAAGCTCATCTTGCCGATCTGTGAGAAACTTTTGATAACCTACGGGGTATAAACCTCAAGCTCAACCCAGAAAAATGCTCCTTCGGGGTCCGGTCGGGAAAATTTCTAGGTTTCTTCGTTAGCGAAAAAAGGATTGAAGCCGATCCCGTCCAGCTCCGAGCTCTGACCGACATGACTCCGCCCAAGAACATCAAGGAAGTCCAGATCCTAACTGGGCGTCTGCCAGCTTTAAACCGTTTCATTTCTCGTTCATCTGATAAGTGCGCTCCCTTTTTTCAGGTCTTGAGACAAGCAAAAACTTTTGTGTGGAAGTCCGAATGTGACGAAGCTTTCTTAGGGATTAAACGTTATCTATCGTCCCCGAACCTATTAATAAATCCCATAACAGGCGAGACCCTTTTTCTTTACATTGCGGTTACTGACTTTGCGGTTAATGCGGCCTTAATCAGTGAATCAGGACCAGCCCCTACAACGGTTTACTTCGTAAGCAAGAGCTTGTTGGATGCAGAAACTCGGTATTTAAGGTTGGAGAAAATGGCTCTCGCCTTAGTAACAACAGCACGGAAGATGCGCCCCTATTTTCAAGCCCATCCTATTGTAGTCCGAACCTCGTTTCCGCTCAAGTATGTCCTCCAGCGGCCAGACATGTCCGGGAGGATGTCCAAATGGTCGGTCGAGTTAGGCGATTTCGACATCAACTTTGAACCACGGACAGCCATTAAAGGCCAAATTCTGGCCGATTTCTTAGTAGAGTTCCACTCCGAACGTCCAGATCAGGATGCACCGTCTGAAGAGGCCGAACTGAATGAGTGGACCATCCGCACCGGCGGAGGGGAAATTGTCAGTGGCTGCGGAGCGGGGATATAGATAGTTACCCCAACAGGCATTAGTATGCACCAGGCCATTCGATTTGGTTTCCATACTTTGAAAATGAGGCTGAATACGAGGCTGCTCTGGCGGGGCTACGGCTAGCGCAAGTATGTGGGGCTAAGCAGGTACGCCTCGTAAGTGATTCCCAACTTTTGATAAACCAAGCTTCGGGAATTGCGGAAGCTCGGAAAGAGCACCTGGTCCAATACCTAGCGGCACTCAGAGTGCTAGCGGCCTCATTCGTCAAAATCACATATTCCTTATTATTGGATGCATAATTCCCATATTCCTCTAATTGTCATCAGTAGATTAGAAAAAACTTTTAATAAATTCCTATGAAGATCAAAATTTGAGACTAAAGCAATCCATTGGGCTTCTTGGAATCATATTTTCAAACCTTTTGATGAAGGTGGCCTGAATATCAGACGTTTAACTGATATTCAAACCACCATATCTCAAAGCTTTGATATAACTATAGGAAACATGACAGTTTTTGTGAAAAACTAATGTATGATATCTATAATAACAATGGAAATCATCCTCTCAAAAATAATTTTAATAAACCTGGTTCTATGACTTGGAAAAGACTAGTTAGTATTAAAGATTCTGCAGAAGGTAACATTAAATGGTCTTTTGGCAGTGGTAACATAGACTTTTGGTTGGAGAATTGGCACAACCAATCTCCAATCATGGACTTCAACAACAATGGTGCTAATCTATGGTATCTTGAGCAGAAAGTAAGCACATTTTGGAAAGGAAATGACTGGGATAAAGAATTGCTAGAAACCTTCCTAGATAAAGAGGGAATCAACCAAATCTCACTCTTCAAGATTGATTCTTTAAAGCAACATAAGTTACTTTGGGCTATCTCTCCTAACCTAGATTTTAACACTAGACAAACTTCGGAAAACATTAGAAGTCACTACACTAAATCTAATTTATATAAGAAAATTTGGAATCAAATTACTCCCAAGAATGTTCTTTCTTCTTGTGGAAGCTTATCAAATTTGTTTTACCAACCGACTCTATTTTGCAATTATGTCATTTTAGTCTTGCTTCTAAGTGTGTATTCTGCCCTAACACTGAAAATATAAATCATTTGTTTTTGAATTGCACTTTTTCTTGGTCTATCTGGAAGCACTATAGCCTAATTTTCAACATCAAAATCGACCAGTATATGAGCATTACTCATATTATCAGGGAATGGTTCTGGTTTTCTAGTAGGAAGGTTTATATAACTCATGTCCTTCATTCTCTAATATGCTGGACAGTTTGGAAATACAGAAATCAACTTAAATTCAAAAATAAATCTATAACTACTGACTATGCTATCCTATATATTAACAGAATCATTTGTAATCTGAATTTGAAGCTGAAAAAAAGCATTGGCTCAACGCGATTGAAGCTGGTTCGATTTTACGATGTAAGTCAGTTTATCACAAGCTTAATAAAAATTTGTATGTTAAGTGGACTCACCCGGTGGAAGGAAGACTGAAGCTGAACGTTAACGGAGCCAACTCGCATACATGGGAAGCTTAAGGTGTAATCATTTTCAGGGATCATCAGGGAGATCTTAAGCGGGGCATTGGTAAGGTTTTTGGAAATCTTCCTCCTTTGTTAACATAGGCCTGAGCTCTACTTGAAGGTCATCTAATTTGCAAGGAAAAGAATTGGACCAAAGTCGATATAGAGTCTGACAGTTAGGCTCTAATCAACTATCTGGCCAAAGAGAAATATCCCTGGTCTGTGTCTCAAATTCTACCTATTTTTCGTGTCAGACTCTAATCGACTATCTGGCCAAAGGGAAATATCCCTGGTCTATGTCTCAAATTCTACCTATCTGTCGAAGAATCCTCCACCATTGCATGACGATCAATGCAATCTCCTGTAATCAGAATTTCGCCGCCGACTGGCTGGCGAAATGGACAATGCATTGTAAGCAGAAAACGCATGTCACTCAGTATAAAGCTCCAGTGGAATTGTTGTCTATCGTCCTTCTTGAAGGATTATGCATCAGTTACATGAATGAAAATTTCTAGAAGATGGAAGATTTTGGGCTGTATCGGAAGGTTTGGTTGGAAATCATTAGGTAGGTAGCTTTTTCCAAGTTATGGTTTTTTGTTATTTGATATTATATTCTCTAATGTTGTGTTCATAGCGGTATGGGTATGCAGTCTTAGAAACAACATGTTCGAGTTAGCAGATCGGCTAGTCGGTATCTACAAAACTGATAATTGTATGAAGAGCATCACCATAAATCCTGGTAGTTTTGTTGTCTGCGAGAAAGCTGTTTAATTGTTCCTCACCGTAACCAGTTTCTGTGTATATATAACCGTCGCGATCAAATTTATTTCAGTTTTTGCTTTGACTTTGCTTGATTTGATCTAATCTATTTGATTGTTATACTATTTAGTCCTCAGTTATCAATCATGATCATTGTTAAATAAGTTCCGTCTATTACTTTTATAGATCTCAAATTTAGTAGACCCATAAAATCTTTCGTAGTATATTAAAATAAAATGTATAAAGGTAAATAGGAAGAAGTAAAAAAGAACAACAAAAATTAAAATAGGAGGAAAACAGAGTCATTTGGGAAATTCTCAGGCGATTTTTCCGTTATTCTCCTCCTTTTCTATTGGATCTTTCTCGCTCTTTACTTGTTGTTGTTTGTTCTTCTCTATCTCTATCATAGAGATAAAAAACAACGTTCTTTTCGAAAATGATTTTCCGGCCTTGTTTCAATCGGAAAAACAGAGTATTAAGATAGCAAAGAAGACCAAGAAGTTTGTAGATCTTTTCAGAAACGAGAATTCAAGAAACAAAGAAAATAGTTACAAACCAGAGAGTGTGTTTAAGAAGTCTGATCACATATTATTGCTATTTCATCAAGAAATTAAAGAGAATCTCCTGAAAAAATCAAAAATCACTTTGATCGGAATATTTTCGTTAGGTCTTCCCAAGAAAGCTGCGTTTGGAATTTTTTTCACTTCTTTTAAGTTTAAAGGCCAGTTAAGTACTTTCTAACTGGAATTCCCACCATGTGTTTATGGAATTCGACTTAGATGAAGACGTTTGTAAAATTTGGGCTAAAAGTGTTTGGAACGTCGGAGGCTCAACGATGAGGGTTCTAAGATGGTCTCCTGACTTCCATCCTAAGTACGAAAACCCCATTGCTCTTGTCTGCACAAGATTTGAGAAGCTTCCAAAATACTTATACAACTCTGACTTCATCATGGAAATTGCCTCAACTGTTGGCAAACTTTTTAAAATTGAAATACTAGTTTCAAATAGAGCTTCTAAAAATTATGTTCTTGCTTTAATTGAAATAGACTTATCCAAGAAGATCCATCATCAAATTTGGATTCATATTGGGATTAATGATGGGTGCTGGATTAATCTCAAATACAAGAACCTTCAATCTTATTGTAATGGTTGTTATCAATTGGGTCATTGTTTTGATGATTGTAAGAAAAAAGCGAGGCCTTCTGACCATAAAGTTTAGGCTCAGTATAAGGAAATAACACAGGCAGAAAATGAGAGAGTTGGTACTGAAAAGATGGATAATATGAAGAGAAAGGAAGTTGTTGAATCAAACTCTGATTTTATTCCTAATTTGAAATCGATCATTATTCACAATCAGAGGAAGGAAACTTCTTTAAAATATACTTTGTTTACTAGGAAAGATACAAGAGAATTCGGTTACTAGTAGAAATGATATACAGAAGACTTTTACAGCTAATATCCCTCATAACACTGAAATTATTGAAGCTATACAACATATTCAAAACAAAGGTGATATGCAAGATCCCAAAGAAGCTGCTAGTTTTCTTCAGGACACCACTTCTCCTTCTGAGGACAACATCGGGAGTCTCCAATAATGCAAGATAACTCTCTATCTGGCCAGGAGTTTAGCACAATCCTGAAAAGGAATCTCAAGTCAGCTAAAAAGATAAATAAACCAGGTTAAAAACTAATGAAGTCCTTCAAGTATGGAGGAACAAGTAGAAAAATCAAATCGTTTTCTGATAATAATTAAAATCATTAATTGGAACTTGCGTGGTTTTAATAACAAACCAACTATCAGAAGGCTGAAAGATATGATCTTCAAATATAATATTATCATTTTAGCTATTCAAGAACCATTAACTAATTCTGATAATATAAATGTTTTGGTTGATTTGTTGGATTTTTCAGGTTTCTTTTATAATATTTCTAATAAAATATGGGTTTTTTGGGTTGTTGATCTTAGTATTAATGTCATTGTAAATCACGATCAATGCATGGGCATGGAAGTTACTACTACTAAGAATAATATTATCTTTAAATTTTCTGTTGTTTATGCAAAGTTTAGCAGAATGCTTAACTTGGAATTGTGGGATCAACTCAAGATATTT
This sequence comes from Limnanthes douglasii subsp. nivea, assembly GCA_036936605.1. Lineage (NCBI taxonomy): Eukaryota > Viridiplantae > Streptophyta > Magnoliopsida > Brassicales > Limnanthaceae > Limnanthes > Limnanthes douglasii. The sequence continues at coordinate 229,966,164 of JAUPFV010000005.1, read as the reverse complement.
TCTCCTCCCAATCAAGGCTGGTTGGTGGTTGGGGATTTTAATGTCATTACTACTTCTGATGAGCAGATAGGTTGTAAGCATTTGGACCAGAATAGTATGAATGATTTCATTCAAGCTATAAATGAGAGTCACTTAGAATATGATGGCTATTTGGGTCTTAAGTTTACTTGGAATAGAAGTCTCAAGTGGAAAAGGCTCGATAAAGATTTGATTAACTCTAATTGGTCCAACCTCTAAAGAAATACTCAAGTTACTCACATGGTCAGAACTTGTTCTGACCATGCTCCTATCATGATTATTGTTAATACTCCTGTTTCTAATAGCATTAATCTTACAAACAGAAACTTTAAGTTCACGAATATGTGGTCTAATGATTCTACTTTGCTTGATGTTGTTGATAACAACTGGAAAATGGAAATTAATGGTTCTTCAAATGAAATTCATTGGTTTAAACTCAAAAAACTCAAAAGCTGTCTTAAAATATGGAATATAAATTGTTTTGGAAATGTTTTTAATAAAGTTAAACAAACTGAAAAGATGGTTTTGGAAGCTGAGTTAATGCATTCTAATCTGAATAACCAAACTTCTGAAATGAACTTAAAGAAATCTAATAGTCTTTACATACAAGCTCTTAGAAATGAGGAGGAATATTGGAGGCAGAAAGCCTATTGTTCCTGGCTTAATGATGGTAATAACAATACCAAGATATTCCATTCTTTTGTCTCCAAAAAGAAAAGAAAGAATGGAAATAAAGCTATTAAAGATGGGGATAATTGGTTATACAATGCTGTGGAGATTGGTAATTCTGCGGAAAAGTACTATAAAGACATCTATTCAAAAAAGGTTTATAATTCTAAAGTGGAGGAGAATCTTTGTTTGAATAATGACCTTTTGTCTTCTATTCCTAAGTTAGCATCTGAGGAAAATAATTCTAACCTTATGAGAGCTACTACTGATGATGAGATTTGGAATGTCCTTAATTCTATGAATGCTGATAGTGCATCAGGAATTGATGGCTACAATGTCACCTTTTATAAAGTTTGTTGGCATATTATTAAGGACGATTTGGTTAAGGCCTTAAACTCCTTCCTAGTTGGCAGCAAAATCCCAAATGAGATTTTTGCTACAGCTTTGTCTTATCCCAAAGACTAGTAATCCTATCTATTGGACTCATTTCATACCTATAAGTCTTTGTACTCTAACTAACATAATTATATCTAAACTTCTTAATAACAGGTTATCTTCTATTCTACCTATGATCATATAAAGTACTCAGGGAGCTTTTGTCAAGGGTAGATCTATCAATGACAATATTATGATTGCGAGGGAGATGGTATATATTATGAAGATGAAATCAGCTAAAGGTAACATCATGGTCAAATTCGACATGTCCAAAGCTTTTGACCTGATGTTCATTCCATTTATTCTTAAAGTCCTATCTCTATTTGGATTCTCGAAGCAGTTTATTAAGTTAGTTCATGATATGATCAGTGCTGTTAGTATCTCTATTTTAATTAATGTCAAGTTCTATGGATTTTTTAATTCTGTGAGGGGTTTAAGGCAATGGGACCCTCTGTCCCCTAGCCTTTTCATCCTTGGAGAAAAAGTTCTTATTAGAGGGCTTCTAAACTTATATACTAATAATAAAAGCATGCTCTTTGCTTCTAGATCTTCCATTATAATACCAAGTATATCATTTGCTGATGATATTTTAATTTTTACTAACACTTTGAATTCTTCTATCAAATTGCTTAGTGAATTCCTAGATAACTATTAGCTAATCTCCGGGAAATTGATTAATAGAAAGAAGACTGAGATCATTACCTCTAATCTTCTGTTTCATAGTAGAATCTTTGAGCTGGAAGAAAACACAGGATTTAAGACTGATCAGTTGCCAATCTTCTACTTGGGAGTGACCTTAAGCTACAATAACAAATAAAAAAATTACAATAAATTGCTGGACAACATCAACCGAAAAATTACAGACTGGGACAACAAATATTTATCTTTTGGAGGGAGGATTTCTCTAATTTCATCTATTCTTATGTCTATTCCTTATTATTGGATGCATAATTCCCATATTCCTCAAATTGTCATCAGTAGATTAGAAAAAAACTTTTATTAAATTCCTATGAAGATCAAAATTTGAGACTAAAACAATCCATTGGGCTGTTTGGAATCATATTTTCAAACCTTTTGATGAAGGTGGCCTGAATATCAGACGTTTAACTGATATTCAAACCACCCTATCTCAAAGCTTTGATATAACTATAGGAAACAGGACAGGTTTTGGGCAAAACTAATGTATGATATCTATAATAACAATGGAAATCATCCTCTCAAAAATAATTTCAATAAACCTGGTTCTATGACTTGGAAAAGACTAGTTAGTATTAAAGATTCTGCAGAAGGTAACATTAAATGGTCTTTTGGCAGTGGTAACATAGACTTTTGGTTGGAGAATTGGCACAACCAATCTCCAATCATGGACTTCAACAACAATGGTGCTAATCTGTGATATCTTGAGCAGAAATTAAGCACATTTTGGAAAGGAAATGATTGGGATAAAGAATTGCTAGAAACCTTCCTAGACAAAGAGGGAATCAACCAAATCTCACTCTTCAAGATTGATTCTTTAAAGAACATAAGTTACTTTGGGCTATCTCTCCTAACCTAGATTTTAACACTAGATAAACTTGGGAAAACATTAGAAGTCACTACACTAAATCTAATTTATATAAGAAAATTTAGAATGAGATTACTCCCAAGAAGTGTTCTTTATTCTTGTGGAAGCTTATCAAATTTATTTTACCAGCCGACTCTATTTTGCAATTACGTCGTTTTAGTCTTGCTTCTAAGTGTGTATTCTGCCCTAACACTGAAAATATAAATCATTTGTTTGTGAATTGCACTTTTTCTTGGTCTATCTGGAAGCACTATAGCCTAATTTTCAACATCAAAATCGACCAGTAATGAGCATTACTCATATTATCAGGGAATGGTTCTGGTTTTCTAGTAGGAAGGTTCATATAACTCATCTCCTTCATTCTCTAATATGCTGGACACTTTGGAAATACATAAATCAACTTAAATTCAAAAATAAATCTATAACTACTGACTATGCTATCCTATATATTAACAAAATCATTTGTAATCTGAATTTGAAGCCGAAAAAAGCATTGACTCAACGCGATTGAAGCTGGTTCGATTTTAGGATGTAAGTCGGATTATCACAAGCTTAATAAAAATACGTCTGTTAAGTGGACTCACCCGGTGGAAGGAAGACTGAAGCTGAACGTTAACGGATCCAACTCGCATACATGAGAAGCTTAAGGTGGAATCATTTTCAGGGATCATCAAGGAGATCTTAAGCTGGGCATTATTAAGGTTTTTGGAAAACTTCCTCCTCTGTTAACATAGGCGTGAGCTCTACTCGAAGGTCATCTAATTTGCAAGGAAAAGAATTGGACCAAAGTCGATATAGAGTCTGACAGTGAGGCTCTAATCGACTATCTGGCCAAAGGGAAATATCCCTGGTCTGTGTCTCAAATTCTACCTATTTGTCGTGCCAGACTCTAATCGACTATCTGGCCAAAGGGAAATATCCATGGTCTCTGTCTTAAATTCTACCTATCTGTCGAAGACTCCTCCACCCTTGCATGACGATCAATGCAATCTCCCGTAATCAGAATTATGCCGCCGACTCGCTGGCGAAACGGACAATGCATTGTAATCAGAAAACGCATGTCACTGAAGGTGACAGTTACATGAATGAAAATTTCTAGAAGATGGAAGATTTTGGGATGTATCTGAAGGTGTGGTAAGAAATCGAGCCGAGCTGGATATTCGAGCTCCATTAATGAAAATCAAATTGGAGCTTTTCTTTGAGAGTAATGGATTGTAAATTGAATGGGTGAGTATTTTTCGTACTTTGATGGAGATCTGATTTCGCGAATTGCATGTTTTGTTTAAGGTGGAGAAAGTATTCGATAATGGAAGAGATAGAAAAAAAGACCTTGTCTATTTTTTTTGTTTAAGGTTATTTTCTTTCCGTCCTGGTTTGTCTCTTCAGCTTAATTTAACCCCTAACTTTTGTATCCTTCAATTCGGTATAAATATTAATTTTGAAATAAAATAAAATGAAAATAAAAAATAAAATAGAAGAAGTAAAAAGACAGATATCCAACAAAAGAAGAACGTAGAAAAAGTCGTATATGAGACAAGCGCTTGGTTCGTCATAAAAACATTTTATTTGGTAGAAACCCTTTGTTTCGTTATCACATCATTTAGAGATTATCCCTTCATTCTACTACAAAACACAAAACACCTCTACAGTCCTTGTTTATTTTTGTAAGTAGAGAGAGAAGTGAAAAGCAGCTGTCTTGTGAGTTGTGAGAGCGACAATGACAAGTGAAGAAGCTCCTTACTATTATCAAAAACACGAATCGTCACTGGAAACACCTCTGGTATCGGAAAATTACAAAGGCGGTGATGATATCGAAGAAGCGCCGATTGTCGATGGTTGTTCGAAAGGCACCACCTCTTTCTTCAAAACTTGTTTCAATACTGCCAATGTTATTTCAGGTAACTTTTTTTTTTTAAAGTTCTAGGATTCTTTAAGATCTTTAGCCCATCTCTAACCGAGACCGAGGTCGAAAATGGTTTATAATTGTCGGTGTCGGTCTCCAAAACAGGAGACCGATATACTATTTGGGTTCGATCTCACTGAGGAGAGAGAAAACGGATGAAAAAAACAAAAAACCGGGTTTCTGTCGTAGGAGGGGAGGAGAGAGAAAGGAAGAAAAAGTGAGATGGAGAAAAGAGTAATAAAAAGAGTACATCAAGTGTGGGGAAATTGGTAGGTATAAATTAATACTCTATAGAGTTATATAGGTAGGAACACTTAAAACTTAATATCAAAATCGGACTGTAGGGTAAAATAGAAATTCAACATCGAAATCTTTATTTCACATGTTTTGGATATGAAAACTCGAAAAAAGAAAATATATTAGAGTAATTACCAAATTTGTAGCTTCCTCCGATCAAAAGTTGAGACTAACGTATAGGCATTACTTATATAATTTTCACGTGGATTCGCCATGAGAGAGAGCGCTGATGGCTATGTCTAGTATTGCCACAAAAGATCAAACGACACTATTGAGCTATAAACCCGTTTCGTATCTGATAAGTGTTACAATACTTGTCATCAGAATCTTAAGAAAAGAAGAAAAAGAAACGTAGTATAATAGGCTGAACGTTTTAAAACACATGTTAAATAATTTTTTTAAAGCGATTTAATAAGTTTGCTTCATATTTATTATTATTATTATTATTATTATTTTATTATTATTATTATTATTATATCATTTTTTTACTTTTTCAATTTTTTTTCTTATTCTTTTCATTTTTAAAACTATTTTGTTTAATACAATAACAAATGAATTTTCATGTCCAATCTTAATATTTTTTTATTCGGTCAATAGTTTATGTTTTCGGTTCTTCTATCACAATTTGAAGTTTAATTTAATTTTAAAAAAATCACATCAAGATTTTTTTTCTTGTATGAAACATATATCCAAAATTCTAATTTTATTGATGAGCAGTCTTTTATACAAAATAATATACATATATCTTATAAACAAAATAATCATAATGTTTTTTTTTCAACATCAGGGAAAAAAATCAAAATGAAAGTCAAATCCATTATTTAATAGATTTTTCAAAAGATATAGAGAGATCAACTTAAAGTTGTTATATAAAAGATATTCAAAATTTTATTCCGTACATATTGTGTCTGTTTCCCTTTTATATACTCTTCGATGAGGAAAGTCAAATCGGTTCTTCTAGTCTAGGAATTTTCAGATGAGAAGATTCAAGAGGTCGTGTTTTGATTAAACCTGTCAAAAGCTTCGAGATCAGATGGTATGACAACTGCATATTATTAGAAATGTCGGGAGAAGGTTGACCCGATTGTTTGTGAGATGATCCGTAACGCGATTGTTTGAAAGAGTTTCATTTTCGGTTATATGATACGATTGTTCCTCTTATTTCCAAAGTTGCTGACCTTAAGAGAGTCATTCAGTTTCGGATGATAAACTTCGCTCACCGAGTGTATTGAACATAAGCAGGCAAATTTTCTTCGCGATCGGTCTACTACATATAATATAGTATAGGTGTATGAGGTGGACCATCGGTTGTGTAAAACCACTAGGGCACAAAAATATATGGTAGTTAAGACCGATCTAGCAAAAGTGTATGATAAACTCAGTTGAAGGTTTATTGAAGATACTATCATTCAGTTGGGGCTCCCACCGACATGAATAAGGCTTATAATTACCACCTTGAGGTCGATGGGATTACGAATTCTTTGAGCATTTTACACTACAACAAGATATCAGACAAAGGGATCCACCAGCTCTTTACTCTTTTCTCATGTGTATTGAATGATTATCTCTTATTATTCACGATCTTTGTAGTAGGGGAGAATGAAGTCCACTTCGTCTCCATAAGCCAGACTCATCAAGTCCTTCACGTTTTTTTGTAGATTATGTAATATTGTTTGCAGATGTTACAAAAGAACAAATCGACTTGATCAATATAGTATTACTATCACATGTTTTGCGATGAATCCGGCCAATCGATAAGAGATGAGAAGTCGAGAATAATATTTTTTAGGATTGTAAAAAATAGTAAAAAAAATGATTATTGTCTAAGAGTGGCTTTTGTCTTTTTGAATCTTTGTAGAAAAATATGGGCATGCCAATTGCTTCAGCTCGCCTCCTGAGAGGGTTTTAATGATAAATTACTATAAAGATGAATACAAAATTACCACATTAGATTGTGCGGAATCTTTCTCTAGCAGATCAGACAACTCTGCCATAATTGGTTTTGAGTGGACTATAGTTCACTATAGTGATTGGAAGCGGTACAAATGGAAGTTGTAGCCATCACAAGTATTTTTGGTAAAATCAGCTTATAATTCGTTGATCCCGTCGAATGATGAGGTTGTATTGAAGATGATGTATTCAAGTGGAAAAAGCTCCGAGCGCTCAAGTGTCCATAAAAAGTACGAGTACTATTGTGGCATTTCATAATCACATCTTCAATATCTTCCTCCGCCTACACCAGCTGAGATCAAGGGTAATCCATGACTTTTGAGATGACCCCTTCACAATTCGGTTGTTACACTTTCAATGCCAAGGATGTCACATGTTTTTTGATTTTCTCTTATGATGACCACATTACCATTTATGTGGTATCTCATGATAGAAATACTTTACGGATTTCTAATCTAACTTATTGAACCATGAAGTTAAATCATCCTATAATAATGCGGAATAAATACTTACTAGATGTAGACATTCTTTGATCTTCAGATTCCTGACTTAGAGCAGATGATCGGCGATCCTTTGCTAGGTTATTGATTCTTCTAAGAGATGGCAACCAAAACACACCTTTGTAATTGATTCGAAGAAAGAATCAATTTGTTTTTCTTAAAGGATTTTCTCTCTGTCTTTTCTTTCGTTTGTTTCAAGAATGAGAAACTCATTCTTATATAGAACTGAAGTGAGAAAACGGTTCTTCATTAAGTAATTGTCTGTAACTTCCAGACATTTACTTAACGAAGACCAGTAACGGTTCTTCTCTCTTAATTGTCTGTAACTTCCAGACAGTTACTTAATGAAGACCAGTAACGGTTCTTCTCTCTTAATTGTCTGTAACTTCCAGACAGTTATTTAATGAAGACCAGTCCTTATTAAATTGCCACTCTTAGGGACCATAACCCGGTATTATTTTGTTTTACAAAATAACCCCAAAACTTTACGTTTTGGTTAAGTTGTTTATTTCCGAATCCAATCCTTCACAGTATTCAGAATTAAACCTGGTATCTATACAATTACCTCCATGATACATATTTTATCTACTAGTCCATTCTTTTCTTTATGATTACTTTTATTGGACTAATATTAACGATAGTTCGATACATCGATACGACATGTGACGGTCCAACTTAATGGAGAAATTCCAACAATCTCCCACTTGGATCATCATATGCTACTATATGATGCATCCACTTAATGAACGTTCTAAATTTCTATCGTCACATAGATAACCTTAACAATCTCGTAAATGACTATTAACGACATAGGACTAAAGTCACCATCAATGCATTTCAAGCCGCAAATAGATGCATCAGTAATCACGATATCGCAACAATCAACTACATGGATCTATCATGGTGCATAGCATAAGAATAATATGAAATGTAATCTTACATATCTATTCTTAACTAGTCCCACTTAATTGGAGGTCTACTTACAATAGAGTACGAATAATCAAATACAAGAGCACACTGAAAACTTGTATATAAATATGTTTGCATTAATGACCTTAAGTTCACGAATATCATAATACAAACAAATTTAATAGCTTAATACAAACTCCCACTGAAACTAATAATCCTCTAAGTACACAACACCCATGTTAATGGTGTGTTCAATAAAAACTTTAGGCACTAATGCCTTCGTAAGAGGATCTGCTAACATTGAGTTTGTCCCTATGTGCTCCACACTAATTTGACCACTCTGTACTCTCTCTTTAACAGATAGGAACTTGATATCTACATGTTTGGACTTAACCGAGCTCCTGAACTGTTGGAATACTGAACTGCCGAGTTATTGTCACAATATAATCTAAGGGGTTTTTCTATCCCTTCTACGATTCGCAGTCCTCTGATAAAATTTCGCAGCCAAAGCGCCTGATTGGATGCCTCGAAACAAGCAACAAATTCCGCAGCCATAGTGGAAGATGCAATGAGTGTTTGTTTAACACTTTTCCATGATATTGCACCTCCCGCTAAAAGGAATATAATGCCTGAGGTTGAACGGCGAGAATCCTCACATCCGGCGAAATCCGAGTCGGAATACCCTATGACCTCCAGTTTATCAGACTTCTTATATGTTAACTTGTGATGTTTTGTTTGTTGCAAATATCGGAGAACTCTTTTGACTGCTTTCCAGTGTTCCATCCCCGGATTACTTACGTATCTCCCTAACACACCCACCACAAAATCAATGTCTGGCCATGTACAAACTTGAGCATACATCAGACTTCCAACAGCCGAAGCATATGGAACCTTTTGCATTTCCTCAATCTCAAGTTTTGTCTTTGGGCATTGCTTAAGGCTAAACTTTTCACCTTTTGATATAGGGGTTTCCTTTCCTTTGCTGTTAGCCATCCCGTAACGTTGTAACATACTCTCAATATACGCCTTTTGTGATAAACTCAAAATTCCATGGGATCGATTCCTGTGAATTTGAATTCCTAACACAAATGATGCATCACTAAGATCTTTCATATCGAATTTGTCCGAAAGAAATTTCTTGGTCGTATGTAACAATTCCTTATCGTTCGTGGCCAATAATATGTCATCAACATACAGCACTAGAAATATGAATTTACTCCCACTGAATTTTTGATACACACAATCCTCTACCGAATTTATCTCGAAACCAAATGTGACAATAACTTCAAGGAATTTATGATACCACTGTCGAGACGCTTGCTTGAGACCATAAATAGATTTCTTCAGTTTACATACCGTCGACTTTGGATCACCAGAGACAAAGTTTTCAGGTTGTAACATATAGATCGTTTCCTCAATGTCTCCATTAAGAAAGACGGTCTTTACATCCATTTGATGGAGCTCAAGGTCGAAGTGTGCAACTAATGCCATGATTGTCCGAAAAGAATCATTCGAAGAAACTGGAGAGAAGGTTTCTTTAAAGTCAATCCCTTCACGTTGAGTAAAAACCTTAGCTACAAGTCGCGCTTTATGCCTCTCCACATTACCCTTAGAATCCCGTTTGGTTTTAAAAATCCATTTACAACCAATCGGCTTCTTTCCTTCAGGTAATGGAACAAGCTCCCATACCGCGTTATCTTGCATTGATTTAAACTCTTCGTTCATTGCTTTAATCCAGAAGTGAGAATCAGAACTTTTCATGGCTTCACGAACACTTAAAGGATCGTTTTCTGTTGAACCATAAAATTCTTCATGTTCTTGAAGATACACTATATAGTCTGAAGATATAGCGCTCTTTCTTTCTCTAGTAGATCTACGCAAAGGCATAATTTCTTCATTTTGCACTTGAACTTCTTGAGGAGATAGAGTTTGTTCTTCTTGAACAACTTCATTTTGCTCCATTGGAACAACATCCATAGGAGGAAGATTAACATCATCTTGAGTATCTATATGTTCTAACGAATCTGAAGTGATGATTGGCCTTCTAATTACCATATCATCATCTGACACTATAGTATCATTGTTAGAACCTTCATGAATCTCTATTGATTCTTCCTCAAAATGAATGTTCGTTACTAAATTCTTCCCCCCAAACTCTATATCCTCAAAGAATTTCGTTGTACCCGTCTCAAATATATTCTTTGTGGAAGGATCATAAAACTTAAAACCCCTACTGTGCTCGGGATATCCGATGAAATAACTACTAACCGTTTTGGAGTCCAATTTCTTTTCATTCGGCCTATAAGGCTTCGCTTCAGCTGGACATCCCCAAACATGTAAATGTTTTAAACTAGGTTTACGCCCAGTCCAAAGTTCATACGGTGTCTTAGTAGTTGCTTTCGTCGGAACTCTATTAAGTAGGTAGGTCACACATTTTATTGCTTCTCCCCAGAGTGATATAGGTAATGTTGAATGACTAATCATACTTCTTACCATATCCTTTAATGTACGGTTTCGTCTCTCAGATACTCCATTCATGTTAGGCGAACCCGGCATCGTATACTGAGGGACTATACCACACTCTTCTAGGAACTTTGCAAACGGTCCATGACGTTGTTCACCTGAACCATCATATCTCCCGTAGTATTCACCACCACGGTCCGATCTGACGCACTTAATGTCTTTACCAAGTTGTTTCTTAACTTCAGTCTTAAAGACTTTGAACTTGTCAATGGCCTTTGATTTTTCGTGAATGAGATATAGATACCCATATCGTGAAAAGTCGTCAATGAAAGATACAAAATATCGTTGGCCGTTCCATGATGCTGTAGGGAACGGACCACAAATGTCTGTATGTATCAAATCCAAGACCCCTTTCGCTCTGTATGCATCTAATCGTTTCACTTTGGTCTGTTTTCCTTTTATACATTCAACGCAAACGTTGAAGTCCGAAAAATCCAGTTCACTTAATAAACCTTCTGAAACAAGCTTTTCAATTCTATTTCTAGAAATGTGACCTAATCGCTTGTGCCAAAGTTTTGCTGATTTTTCCATTTTACAATTTAGTTTTCCAGGTACATCTACATTCATTATCTCTTTGTGATCCTTTATAGTATCCAATAAATACAAGTTATCATTTGTTATTAACTTTCCAGAACCAACAACATTACCATGTAAATAAAGACATAAAGTTTCATTTCCAAATAGACAAGAATAACTTAATTTGTCCAACAACGGAAAAGAAATTAGGTTCCTTCGAAAAGAAGGTACATACAATACGTCTTTTAAATACAAAAAAATGTCCACTGGTAAGCAACAAACGAAAATCACAGATAGAATGAACTAAACACGAACTGCCATCAGCTGTATAGATGGATGTTTCACCATCACTCAGACTTCGGTTTCTTATCATACCCTACAAAGAAATACAAACATGAGTTATTGCTGCTGTATCAGCCCACCAAGTATTTCTTGGCACTGAAACTAAATTGATCTGAGAACAGACCATATAAGTGAAAATACCTTTGGCTTTCATCATAGCCCTCCATTTTTCACATTCTTTCTTAAAGTGTCCCGGTTTCTTACAATGGAAGCAACGCCCTTTACCAGACGTACCCTTATGCTTCTTTTGTCCCGAACGGGATGCATGTGCATCTGAACCTTCATACTTTCTCTTAATTCCCTTATCCACCTGAGCTTTCACCATTGCACTTCTGGATGTTCTTGCTTCATCTTTTCCTCCTCTTGCGCTGCCTGAGAGATGAGCTCGTTGAGAGTCCATTTCTCGCGCTGACAATTATAAGAAGTTTCGAAGTTCTTATACTGAGGAGGGAAAGGATGAAAAGAAAAGCTTACCACAACATCTTCGGGAAGGTCAATCTTAAGTGCTTTCAGTTTGGAAGTGATGTTTGACATTTCCAAGATGTGCTCACGAACAGTCCCTTTGCCACGATATTTCATAGAGGCTAGCTTAATAAGCAGCGTCTTAATCTCTACTTTATCGTTCTTGGCAAAACATTTCTCTACCTCTTCGAGAAATATTTCCGCATTAGTGATCTCAGGTGAAACTGCACCACGGAATGCTAATGGAATTGCTTGCTTCATGATCCATAGACTTATCCTGTTCGAATTTTCCCACGCCTCTGACTCTTTCTTCTCCGTAGGAGAACTGTCATCAGTCAGAGGCGTGGGAAAAGTCGAACAGGACTGTCATCAGTCAGAGGTTTAGGTTCATCGACCCTTAATGCTAAGTCGTAATCATTGCACATCAAGTGCAGCAACATATCTTCTTTCCACAGCTCAAAGTTGCTCCCATTAAGTATGGGTACCTTTTTTCCTTTCGGGTTATAGAAATACGAATTTGCTAACATAACAAAATAGCCAAAAACATCCCTTAACAAATAACCTCCATAGTATTTAACAAATAAATATAGCATAATAAAACATACTCTTACAACATCAATAAGATACCTTTGGGCAAGCATATTAATTTGTATATGTATGAGTTTGGGCATAATTAATGTTGATCTTTCTAATTGATAAGAAAAAAAAATCTTCCTTTGGGCCGATTTTTTCCTAGTTCAATTTTTTTAATGATCAATTCACAAATAACTATCTCGTGTCTAAGATTAACTATGTCAAACATTAACCTTCCTTTGGGCCGATTAAAATTTACATACTTGTCAATCATAGACTTCTCAAAACTCTAAAATAATTAATTCAGCAATAGGGATCACTTTGGCGATATATTGAATCATTAATTATTTACCGAAGTTTGGACAACTTAAAACATGCTAATTATTTCGAAAAATACTATACGACTACCTTACTTAATGTACAAAGTATTTCGTAGTCTATATAATTTAATCAAATTAAATTTACACCTTAAATTTAATATATTATAATATATCTTTAATTATATTGTAATATATATTTAATTATAATATATCTTTAATTAAATTAAATTTACACCTTAAATTTAATATATTATAATATATCTTTAATTATATTGTAATATATCTTTAATTATATTGTAATATATCTTTAATTATAATATATCTTTAATTAAATTAAATTTACACCTTAAATTTAATATATTATAATATATCTTTAATTATATTGTAATATATCTTTAATTATATTATAATATAATTCTTAATATATATTATAATATAGTATTTATTTATATATAAAAAACTTATTCATATATATACTATAATATATATTTATATATATAATAAACTTCAATGATATAATATAATTCTCGTAATAATTCACTTATAACTTTATATAATATATAAGCAAACTTAATTACACATTTATCGGTTGTCACGTATATTTCGTCTATTCTTTAGGCGAAAGGACAGTTACTAAATTAATAATTTCAGATTTTTAACTGCATATATAATTATACCACCGTAATTGTTTAATTGTTTGTGTAATTTCCGATAACCGACATCATATCTAATATATAGATCTAATATATATGATCTAATTTTATAATCTGAAAAACTAAGAATTTAATTTCATGGTGGCTCTGATACCACTTGATAGAAATACTTTACGGATTTCTAATCTAACTTATTGAACCATGAAGTTAAATCATCCTATAATAATGCGGAATAAATACTTACTAGATGTAGACATTCTTTGATCTTCAGATTCCTGACTTAGAGCAGATGATCGGCGATCCTTTGCTAGGTTATTGATTCTTCTAAGAGATGACAACCAAAACACACTTTTGTAATTGATTCGAAGGAAGAATCAATTTGTTTTTCTTAAAGGATTTTCTCTCTGTCTTTTCTTTCGTTTGTTTCAAGAATAAGAAACTCATTCTTATATAGAACTGAAGTGAGAAAACGGTTCTTCATTAAGTAATTGTCTGTAACTTCCAGACATTTACTTAACGAAGACCAGTAACGGTTCTTCTCTCTTAATTGTCTGTAACTTCCAGACAGTTACTTAATGAAGACCAGTAACGGTTCTTCTCTCTTAATTGTCTGTAACTTCCAGACAGTTACTTAATGAAGAACAGCCCTTATTAAATTGCCACTCTTAGGGACCATAACCCGGTATTATTTTGTTTTACAAAATAACCCCAAAACTTTACGTTTTGCTTAAGTTGTTTATTTCCGAATCCAATCCTTCACAGTATTCAGAATTAAACCTGGTATCTATACAATTACCTCCATGATACATATTTTATCTACTAGTCCGTTCTTTTCTTTATGATTACTTTTATTGGACTAATATTAACAATAGTTCGATACATCGATACGACATGTGACGGTCCAACTTAATGGAGAAATTCCAACATCTCAAACATTGTTCTCAGCTTGGCTGAAGTCGAGGTATCATTGTTCCTCATCGTATTCTTTGTGTTAATTTGTGCCGATGTGTCTGTCTTGTTGGATTTTTGGTATCTCTTATCTATTTTTTGCTATAAAGACTTAATCTACTTTGATATATTACTACACCTCAACTAGGAGATCTCCTAAGTTCAAAGTATTTTATTCATTATTGCAATGGAGATGAAACTTTCTCGATAATCCCGTAGTTGTGAATTTGTTTCCATGAAATGCTTGGTGGACTCCTTTAGACTTTCATCAGCTCTCGTGTTGCAATGAATTATGTAATGTTTTTTGTCCCTTAATTTTCTTTGAACATACAAAATGGTTCCAAAATGTCGTTCAAAATATTTGGTAATTGTTTTATACATTTTTTGGAAACTGTTGAACTACTACATGACGCTTCTGTAAAAGGTCATGAAAAAGGCTCAATATTTTATCACACTATTAGCTCTATACTACAACATCTTATTGTTGAATTTCTAGATGCGATGGTTCATATATCCTTTCTTGTAGTAATTGTACATCTTATGGTTGCCAAATAACGGTGACATTATGCGATACAAAACCTTTTAGGTTAGTGGAGACTTTTTATCTAGATAAACATCCTCATCATCATGCTAGTCATTCAAGGTATTCATGAATGAATATACCTGTTGGAATTCTGGTCATTTTTTATTTTTTGCTTGACAAATATGTATTGGGATTTGATCTATTTGCCCGATAGTCTAGATCTGGGTGGATGTATCCTGGTGGGTACTGCGGGTAACCCTAAACCCAACTTCGATAAAACTGCACACCATTTGACATTTACTATTGTCCATGTGGTTCAGTGGATAACCTGGTTGTGTATCGAGGTTATTTTGTGCCATCCAAGACTGAGAAGACGAGACATGCTGGTGATTATGAGGAATCCTTAATGGGATAACATGAGCATGATAAAATCCTAGAGTGAAATCTTGGGATCTGATGATACCCAGTGTAATCACTAAGTTTTTTCCCTCTCTCCATGTTCTAATCGAGGCTTCCTGTCCTTCTGAGTCTTTGGTCGTGCCTAGATATAAGAGTTTAATTTCTTGTTTTGTTCTGGTGACGTTCGTCGTTTCCTATTTGGACTAGAAGATCCTTGATTCGAGTTTTACCTGTCCTCCTTACAAGATGATTTGAAGGGATGCTTCATGCTGTAAGCTTATTTCAACGTCCGATCTTTCAGAATTCTATGACTCATATCGCTTTCTTTATCATCAGTCACAATATTTACAATAGTTGAGTATTGGAGCCTGTGAATCAGTTGTTCGTGCAAAAAACATAAGCTATTAGCATGTTTCTCATTTAATTGTTGAGCCATTTGCTCGATTATAATAGTATGCATATGAGCCTTTGGGTCGAGAAGTGTCCACTAAGTTGCTCTATCTATAACTTCTTGCGGTGGTTCGATTCTTATTTTAAAATTTAACAACAATTAGATTGAACTTGTTTGTTTTGGTTTTTTGGAAATGATTATTTTTGTTCTTCAAAACAACACCAATTGATGTAAAAAATTATAAATGTTTAGACCTTTATTTACATAGTTCACATTTACGATAAAAAATCATTGAGAGAGTAAATGCATTATAAGACTAGTGTTTCCCATTAGAAAAACATTCCATCTCTTCCTATAATCTTTTTGATTTCGTCTGAGAATTCAAAGGCGTTGAGCAATGACTCATCTTTGTCTTCGCCATTTATTTCTGACTACTACAAACAAAAAGAACAAGTGGCAGTTAAACTTGAGGAAGTAGAAGCAAACTATGGTCTTGAAACTACCGGCACCATATCTTTTACCAAAACTTGTTTCAATACCTCTAATTCTTTATCAGGTTTCATTTCTTGTTATTTTAGGAAGCCTATATCAGAACAGGTTACAAAACGATTTAAGATATCTACTTCATTATAAATTAAAATTTGAACGTTGTTTTGTTTTGTGGATTGTCAGGAGTTGGAATCTTATCAGTTCCATATGCCCTCGCAACCGGAGGATGGCTAAGTTTGATCATTTTGTTTCTCATCGCGGCCGCAACTTTCTACACAGGTCTTCTTATTCAAAAATGTATGGACGCCGATCCAACAATCAGAACTTATTCAGACATAGGTGAGAGAGCTTTTGGACCGAAAGGGAGATTAATAGTATCGCTCATTATGCACATAGAGCTTTACTTAGTCACTACAGGTTTCCTCATTCTCGAAGGAGACAACTTACAGAATCTATTTCCGGATGTTGGGTTCGAAATAGCTGGTCTTAAATTTGGCGGAACAAAAATGTTTATCGTGATCGTTGCTCTTGTTATTTTGCCTTCTGTTTGGTTGGATAATGTTAGTGTTCTTTCTTACATTTCGGCTAGTGGAGTTTTAGCTTCTGTTATCATTCTTGTTTCGGTATTTTGGGTTGGAGCTTTCGATGGAGTCGGGTTTGAGAAGAAAGGAACATCGGTGAACTGGAGTGGAATCCCTACTTCTATTAGCTTGTACTCTTTCTGCTACTGCGCCCATCCTGTTTTTCCTATCTTCTACACTTCCATGAAGAACAAACGCCAATTCCCCAATGTAAGTTTGGATTATGTTTTTTGATTATGTTTAGTATATAGTTGGGAATTTCAATAGGGTGCCGAAAATCCGATAGAGGTCCATTTTGGGTGCATGTCATTTGCATCTGGATTTGTGAAACTGGTTGAACCCAAAACTGCTTTTGATTCATACAATCTTGCACGTCTAAACCCAAACCCGACCTGTATTTTCGTTAGGACAATCTTTCTTCTTAGACATAATATTCATATTCGCGTCCGAGTTTTTTCAGATTGCACCAATGAGGTTCAGTCTTGATATATGCTCCTGGGTACTTATGTTTGATCTTGTTATTGCAGGTACTGCTTATATGTTTTGTGTTATGCACTTTCTGCTATGCATCAATGGCTGTCTTCGGATACCTAATGTTCGGTTCAGACATTCAATCACAGATCACACTTAACCTTCCAACACATAAACTAAGTTCGAAAATCGCAATATACACAACATTAGTGAATCCCATAGCCAAATATGCGATAATGCTTCTACCAGTTGTAAACGCCACTCGAAGTTGGTTTCCTTCTTACTACAACAGCAAAATTTTCAGCCTATTAGTCAGCACTCTCATGGTAATCAGCACGGTAGTTGTAGCCTTGGCTGTTCCGTTTTTTGGGTATCTTATGTCTCTTGTTGGAGCTTTTCTTAGTGTAGCAGCTTCCATAATATTGCCGTGCTTATGCTACTTGAAGATTACAGGAAATTACAAGAGAATTAGTTTTGAGAAGATAGTCTTGTTGGGCATTATTCTGATGGGTGTTGCAGTTTCAGTTTCCGGGACATATACAGCATTGGTAGAAATTTTTCTTCATTTATAGACTACACAGGTACATTTACTTATCTATGTAATTTTTTTAACAACGTGGAGAATGATATTCTAAATTTTAAATTTTTATCTTGACGGGTTCCAAGAATTTAAATTGAGCATATTTATTACATCGGGTCAGATCCTACCTAGCTATGTTGAGATAACTTCATTTGAGAAAAAAGTTGGCCTTCACCGAGTGGCATAGTCAGGATCGGAACATCGTGGTGTTCTGGACTTTATTATCGAATATATATCAAAATAAATTATAATAACAAGTGGTTTATATTCAAATTTCAAACATTGAATTGTCGTTGTCATGACATAATATATGTTACATAAATAACTGAAATGTAATTAGACAAAACTAAAATAAAAACATAAATCCAAGTTAATTCTACTTCTACTTTCCCCATACTCATAGTTTGAAAATGTTGAAGGATAGTTGTGTTACTAATCATGGTAAATACCTCTTTTTCCACAAATATTACCAGATAATCATTAAGCCATGGATCACTCATACTATATCTCAACTCATTTTTCACATAATTCATTCTTGAGAAAACTCGCTCAACACTCGCCGTTGCTACGGGTAAAAGCAAAGCAAACTTCAAAAGCTCATAAATCCAATTGAAGATTCTATGCTTTTTTGTATTCACAATAATCCTAGAAAGTTCTCTAAGTCCTTTCAAATTGGAAAATCTAGCATCTTTCCTGACACTCCTAATATAACACTCAAATTGGTTTGTCAAAACTTCAT
Source organism: Limnanthes douglasii subsp. nivea (assembly GCA_036936605.1). Lineage (NCBI taxonomy): Eukaryota > Viridiplantae > Streptophyta > Magnoliopsida > Brassicales > Limnanthaceae > Limnanthes > Limnanthes douglasii. The sequence goes on along the minus strand of JAUPFV010000005.1, from coordinate 229,947,409 downwards.
CATCAACATCGGAAAACTCAATTGGGTACATTCTCGCCATTCACAATAATAATTTACTATTAAAATCTTCAAATGAAAAGCAAGGACTCAAGCATGCAACATATTTCAACAACTTAGTGTTTTCCATATTAAACCTCTCATTCAACTCTTTTAATTGCATATCTAAAATATTCATGAAGTAATCGAACTTGTAGTGATGCAAGTTAGAAACACCATGAGCTAACGCCTAGATTTCATACCTTTCACATACTGCGCCTCCATGTCAGGAATGCCAACACTCAAGTTGTCACAAGATGACACAACTTTATCCAAAAAAAATTCCCGACCGTCATTTCTCATGTCCTGTAATCGATCTTTACTTACTGAAACAAGGTTTAAAGCGTTCAAAATATCTCGATCAGCCCTTTGCAATGTCAAAGACAATTCATTTGTCACACCTAATACATCATTCATCAAATACAACATGAAAATAAAATCAAATGTTTGCATCACAGTTAACAAGGTCTCCGCTTCTCCATTTTTATCACTTAATCCATCAACTTCCAACTATTCAAGAACTTCAATCACTGGAGAAAACAATTTCATCAAACCAATAAGTGTCCTATAGTGAGAACCCCACCTTGTGTCACCAGCTCTTACAAGAGACGTCTCTTGATTCAATCCGCGACCAGTTTCAACAAAGCCCCCTTCTATCAAATTTGTAACTTGATTTGCTTGATATTCTCGAAGCAAATCCTGATGTTTGTTAGATGACCTAATGACATTAACAACACGTGTAACAACTTCAAAAAACCATTTCGCACCAACGTGTTCTCTTACAACTGCAATAAGTGCCAATTGCAATTGGTGAGCAAAACAATGCACATAATAAGCATTCGGATTGTCCTTTTGGATCAAAGTTTTCAAACCTCCAAATCTACAACGCATGTTGCTTGCCCCATCATATCCTTGTCCTCTAATTTTAGACATAGATAATCTATATCCACACAACAAACTTTCAAGAGCACTTTTTAGTGATATTGCACTAGTGTCTTGGACGTGAACTATTCCAATAAATATTTCCATAACAAACCCTTTCTCATCAACAAAACGCAAAACAACCGCCATTTTTTCTTTACCAAAGCAATCTCCAGATTCATCAACTAATACAGAAAAATTACCATCTCCAATTTCTTTGACAATTTTGTTAACTGTTTCGACTGCACAAGCATTTACAAGCTCCTTTTGAATACCAGGAGAAGTTATTTTATGATTTTTTGGAGCATTTTTTTAACACAACTCCTATTTCTTTATTGATCAAGCCAAAAATGTCTAATAACTCAAGAAAGTTTCCTTTATAAGAAGAATTTTTAGATTCATCATGTCCAAAAAATGCCAAACCACATAGTAAAATATATTTAGTAGCTATAAGTGATGTATTCAATCTCACAAGATAATCAAATTTCTCTTTGTCACTTTTCTTCTTTAAAGAAGCTTCAATAATTTGTTGAGGCATCATAAGAGATTCACATTTTGTCACTGCAAAGTTATGTTGATTACCAACATGGATTTTTAGTCTACTTTTCTCCAGCAAAACTCTCTTGACTGCTAGTAACACACTCACTCTTGAATAAATAACAAGGCAAACAATTGACAAAGTTATTATGTTCACTATATTCAAACCAACTTGGATATAAATCAAACCAAGATTGAACAAATGCACGTGGTTTTCCGTTCAAATTTATAGGAGGATATTTCTCCTTACGGGGTTGAGTTGGACCCCGTAAAAGATAAGCTCTTCTTACCGAGTCTTGAAGATCTGGATGAAAACTAGAGATTGGATCTCTTTTCCCTGGATCAGCCTCCAAATGTTCCCAATTTGTAGATTGATCTTCGACTTCAGGTTGTGAATTATTGTCCACCGGAACATGAGCTTCTGGAATAACAACTTCATCTTGTGTTTTTTTTTCACGGTTAACTTTAGTAATTAAATTAGAGACATTTGTATTTGCTCCTTTATATTTAGGAGTTGGTTTATAATATCTATGCATCCTATAATGACAATCATAAAAAAACTCAATCAACAATAAAATTTAAACTCAATTTTTGTAACGAGTGAATAATAACATAAGACATGTAGCAAAACATCAATTTTGAGAATTAATAACATAAAACATAATAAATACCTTAGTGTTTGAAGCTGAAAATCACAAGAAAGCAAGAAAACAATTTGCAGCTTGTAGTTAGAGTTTTCTAAGTGATAGTAGAAACTAGAAATAAAATATTGTATTTTGTAGTTAGAGTTTAATATATATAAAAAGTATAAATTGATATTATATATAGGGAGTCTTACCAATAAAGACCCATTTAACAAACCTATTACGGATAAAGACCTAAAAATTGTAATGGACTTTATACCTCAAATACGCTTCTATATAGAATACAGTAACCAACTTCTCTTTCTTTGTTTTTTTTAATTCTAATTTTTAAAGGTCCGTATCTTTTAAGCCGCAGCTCGAAAAAAGAGTCCGAAAATACCATTGGTTTTGTTTTTTTAAGACAAACAAAACTAGTACCATTCATGATATGTTTTGAATTTTTTTAAAATTATATTTTACACACGTTTCTCATATATATGGTTTCGCATCTAGTGACTGGTTTCACATCTATCAAAATAAAGAATGTTTAGCATCTATCAAAATAAATAAAGAAGGTTTAACATCTATCAAAATAAATAAAGAAGGTTTAGCATCTATCAAAATAAAGAAGGTTTAGCATCTATCAAAATAAATAAAGAAGGTTTAACATCTATCAAAATAAATAAAGAAGGTTTAGCATCTATCAAAATATATAAAGAAGGTTTAGCATCTATCAAAATAAGGAAGGTTTCACATCTATCAAAATGAAGAAGGTTTATCATCTATCAAAAGAAATAAATAAGGTTTAGCATCTATCAAAATATAAAAAAAGAAGGTTTCGCATCTATCAAAATAAAAAAGGTCCGCATCTTCTTCGTTTACCCTTTAAATTTAATTTTTTTAAAAGTCTGTATCTTTTAAATCGTAACTCAGAAAAAATATATATGAAAATACCGTTGGTTTTGTTTTTTTAAGACAAACAAAACTAGTACCACTCTTGATATGTTTTGAATTTATTTTTTTAAAATTATATTTTACCCATGTTTCTTAGTTATATGGTTTCGCATCTAGTGACTGGTTTCACATCTATCAAAATAAAGAAGGTTTAGCATCTATCAAAATAAAGAAGGTTTAGCATCTATCAAAATAAAGAAGGTTTAGCATCTATCAAAATATATAAAGAATGTTTAGCATCTATCAAAATAAAGAAGGTTTCGCATCTATCAAAATAAAGAAGGTTTAGCATCTATCAAAATAAATAAAGAAGGTTTAGCATCTATCAAAATAAAATAAAGAAGGTTTCACATCTATCAAAATAAAGAAGGTTCCGTATCTTCTTGTTTACCTTTCAAATTTAATTTTTTTAAAAGTCTGTATCTTTTAAACCGTAACTCGGAAAAAAAAATTGAAAATACCGTTGGTTTTGTTTTTTTAAGACGAACAAAACTAGTACCACTCTTGATATGTTTTGATTTTTTTTTAAATATTTTTTGGGCATCTATCCGTATTAGCGTTTTGCGTCTACTGTATTAACGTTTTGCATCTCTTTCCATAAGTTCAGCGTTCAAATATGTCCAGATTCTGATAAATTGAATAAATATTGGAGGGATTAATAACTACTGGAAAGGTCAAGCAGCTAACATCTATCATCTTTTCATTCCTCTCTTCATCGTCAAGTAGAATCTTAGTATGTGTATATTGTCTTTAGTATGTTATTTCTACCTCACGACTCAGCCTAGTTGGTAAACGCGTCGGTCAGGAACCCACAGCTGTGGCTTCTTTAGTTTAATTAATTTTTCTACTTTATGCCCTTCAAATAATTTTTCTACTTTATGCCTTTCAATTAATTTTTTTACTTTATGCCCACAGATCTTGGGTTCGAGACCCAGCTGTGGGTTCTGTTCAATTAATTTTTCTTCTCTTCAATTTTTTTCTACTTTTGTGAGTTTAGTTGGTAAAGGCCGTGGAGTTTGTTCAATTTTTAGTTTTTAGAATCTATTCAATTAATTTTTTATTATTTAATTTTTTATTATTTATAGTTTTTAGTTTTTAGAGTGTGTTCAATTAATTTTTTAGTTTTTATAGTTTTTAGTTTTTAGAGTCTGTTCAATTAATTTTTTATTATTTATAGCTTTTAGTTTTTAGAGTTTTGTTCAATTAATTTTTTATTATTTATAGTTTTTATTATTTATTATAGAACAATGTATTAAGATGATATGGAGTGTGTTTATATATATATATATATATGATATAGATTACACATTTGATATATATTATTTATTTAAAAATATGATTCAAAAATAATATAAATTTATATAAATTTGATTGGCGGGCGGGTTGGTTCCTTTGTCGTCGCCCCTGATTACAAGATACAATTTTTTAAAATAATTATTCTTTTACTATTAATTATGAAACTCAATCTTCAAATACTAAAATATTTATTATGACTCTATGTTATTAATTTTTATAATTCAAGCTTTGCTACATGTCTTATATTACTATTCAATAGTTACAAAGAATAACATTGATTGATTTATAGTTTTTCTTAAGATAGAAAGCTGTAGATTTCAATTTCGAAACAAATAGACCTGCATAAATTCATAATTTTTTATTTTGCTTTACGGATCAAACCGTAACAACATAGGCTCTCGAGTTCACTAAAAATACATGTCATAATCAACACATCTATTAGTTTTTGTATACAGCGGAAAAGCTCAAACTAAAACCTCATCAAACGTAACAACATAGCCTCTCGAGTTCACTAGTAATAGATATCCTAATCAATACATATAGAGTTCATTATTAATAGATATCCTAATCAATACATCTATTAGTCTACTTATATTTTTTTTATGTTATAATAGTACTTCAAAGTGTTGACAAAATTAATATGGAAAACTCACTTTAACAACTTTTATATAAATCAAATATGAAGATATATTACAACACCATTTTTACAACTTCCACTACAAAAGAAATATTTTTTTGACAATAACCAGGACACCATAGGGTTTAAATCCTGGCTACGCCACTGTGTATATACACTCATTTTTTCGATTTTTTTACAGTTTATAGGTTTACGCTTTCCGATTAAGTGTTTTTTGTTTGAATTTAGGTCATCGATTTCAGGACAGAAACCGGATGTTCTGATTTACGTCGATGAAGATTGTTTCCATGTTCATAAGGTACTCCTAAATCAATGGAAATTAGATAATGCAGTAAGATAAATATGAAGAAAGTCAATTTCCGTTGGTTTTTAACTTAATTGGAGAGAGAAAGTAAGATTAATTTAATGGATAAGAAGGAAGAGAGAGAAAAAGTGGGGTAGGGTGTTAAAAACTTTTATATAAATGCGGAGGGATATTTAGGGTATTAGTGGGTCTTTAATGGTAAATATTTAGCTAAAATGAGTGTTTCTGAGAGAATAATAAAAATATGGATCTTAGATGGATAATAGTTAGGGTTTTGGGTCTTGAATGATACTTTACCCTTATATATATATTTAAAAAATATTATTTATATTAAACTAATATATAGGATATATTATAGCATAATAGTTATATATGCATATATGATAAGAATAAACAACCCACGACCTATGAGTGGGTTCCTAAGTTGATTTTGCCACATGGACAAATACATATTTGGTTTTCTGTTGGTACTAAACATTCTAGTTTAGGAATTGGGTGGGTTCCTAGGAACCACATGCACCACCCAGTTCCGCCCGTGCCTTCACCAACATAACTATGTTGAGCTAACGCGGATTCTCTCTATACATTTCTTTAGTTCATTCTGCTAGACACTGGTCTTGCGTGATTTAAGACTCCGCATTTCGCATACATATCAACGAAAGCAACTATCAACGAAAGCAACTACCTAACTTAACATTAATGTTAACCTTATGCAATCAGTTGAAAGCGAACGCATATATCTAAACCCGAGTTCCCAAGCTACGCATACGTTGAAAGCACAACCACCATCTCAAGTTAATATACACATATTTGATGTTAAAGTTATGCGTTAAATATTTTGTTTACACCTTTTTAAAATCTCTCTAATAACTCGTTAACTAAAAACCTTTAAAAAGTGTTAAATCCATTTGTTAAATATCCAGAGTCACTTGTTAACATTTTTTGTTTTTTTTTTTAAATTTTATTTCTTCATTTTTTTGTTTTAATTTTTAGTATAAAAATAATTATTTTTATTCAAATAACAATAAATTTTAATATATTATGTTTAAAAAATATTTCTAAAAATAAGATATAAAAAACATACTTAATATTTCAAAGATATTTTAAAAGAAAAATTATAATAAAAGTACGTACTCACAAACTTTATTTTTAGGTAATACCAAAATTATTATTTATACTTATTTAATACCCATAATATAACTCACAACTCAAATACTCACGCTTCATGACCCATCACCTAGCCACTTTTAATTCTTAAACCAAAATTTATCTTTTTTACTTTATCTTTTATTTTATTTTTTAAAGGTTCACGTCTTTCACACCGGAGCTCGGAAAAAATATCCGAAAGTACCACCGCTTTTGTTTTTTAGGATTAACAAAACTAGATCCGTTGATGATATTTTAAAGTTTTTCAAAAAATAAAATTTCACCAGTAACATGTGAGTTCTTTGAAAAATAACTATGAGAGTTCTTTGAAAATCAATCATGCGAGCTCTTTGAAAAATTAAATATGTGTGTTCTTTGAATTATCAACAGTGCTATTTTGTTTGAAAAATCAACCATGCAGGTTTTTGAGAAATTAAACACGCGAGTCCTTTAAAATATCAATCATAAGAGTTATTTGAAAAATCAATGATGAGAAATCTTTAAAAAATTCAACATGCGAGTTCTTTGAAAAATCAATCATGCGAGTTCTTTGAAAAATTAAACATGCGAGTTCTTTGAAAAAATAATAATGCTAATAAATCACGCGAGTTCTATGAAAAATCAATCATGAGAGTTTTTAAAAAAATTAAACATCAAAGTTTTTTGAAAAATCGATCATGCGAGTTTTTTTAACAACAAATAAAAAAATAAATAAAAAATCATTAATGGATCTACTTTTGTTGGTCTAAAAACAATAAAGCCGGTGGTACTTTTGGATTCTTTCCGAACTACGGTTTGGTGGTAAAGTCGATGGTTGTTTATAATATCAATTCTTAGGTATTAAGTGGTAATAAAGAAATTGAGTAAAATTTACTAGCACTTTTCTCATTTTAAAAGAACATGAAAATAAATCAAATTTGTTATATAAAAGATATTGTTGAAAAATATGTGGAAATAAAATCAAGATAAAAGATATACAAAAATTAAATTAAATTTTTATTTCCTTATTTTTTTCTTCAAACTTACCGTTTTAAATCAAGCATAAATATTATATTTTAATGTATTTATGTATATTTTTTAAATTTCACGGTTTTTTTAAAAATCAAATCTTTTACAAATCTTTGTATATTTTCATTTTTTCGATTTTTTTTTGTTTTCTCAATTTCTAAAAAAAACCTTTCGATCTTATTTTTCAATACAAAAGCAATGAAACAAAATAGTTTGATCTTCTTTTTCAATACAAAAATTATGAAACAAAATATTTTATATTTTATACGGTAATTTAACTTTATTATTTAAAAATAATTTAAACAAAACTTCAAAAATTACAATAGAATAAAATCAAAGAAACTAAAACAACAATCAAAATTGAAATCGTATTAACTAGTTAGAATATTAGATTTCTCAACTAAGAGAAAGCTAAATGTTGTTTAACTTTCCTATATGACACCCACTAACAAATAACTTTACCACAAACGACTGTCCATGCTCTAGAACTATCCATAGTAGTGGGTATATTTCATCTCCGAAAAGTGCGCCACATCACCATACCCCACCATATTTCATCTTTCAGATAGTATTAAAAAATTCATACTCCACGCAACAAAGCATATTTCATCTTTCAACATACCCCACCATATTTCTCTATCTTTCACATCATTCTACCATATAATATCATATCATATATTTTTATTTATCTTCTTTATTATTTAATATATATTTACATTAAAGTTAATATATATTAAAATAAATAATTTTAATAAATTACCATTATATATTGTCTTTATAAATTTAAATTATAAAATTTAAATAATTTATCTTAATAAAATTATACATAATATATTATCTATTTAAATTTACAATATAAAAATAAAATTGGTATGATTTTTGAAAAACTTAAATTTTTAGTAAAATAAATAATTTACATTTTACTAAACAACACGATATTATTTGTGGTAATGGTAAAACTAGATCTAAGGGTAATTTTGGAAGTTATTAAGTTTGTATGATATTAAATTCTCAGTAAGAGATAGATAGAGAAATGAACTGCTTGTATTTAATAGAGAGGAAAAAAAGTCAAACCCATTTAATACTGGTTGTTGAGCTATTTATATTCTTTTTAGATCCATGGGCCATTCGGGTCAGATCATATGTTTGGGTCAATCTTACGAGCCCCTTGGCCCATAAACAAAGGTGCTAGGCACATAGTTGAGTTATTGAGTATATTGCTTATTCATTGAATTTAGTTGTTGGAACTCTTCAAAAACTGTGATAACTTGTTTACTACAAAGTCTATATATGGCCTTGTATTCAGTAAGTATTGCGATGAGCCTAATAAGATGCGCTATAATATAAGATCAGGGAGAAGATGTCCATCATTGATAGACAAAAACTTCTCAACAGACATAGGAGTGGCACAGGATTTGGAGCAGCTCATTCAAGTATTTCAAGTAAGTTGTTTACATATTATGGTTGAGTAATGTATAAACCTGTGCTATCTCTGCTAACCTTCATTCCTAAAAACATATATAGATTATCCACGTTTAGAGAGAGACTATGTCATTGAGTTTACTGAAAAACTGATGTAGATCTTTAGACTTGTTCCCAGTCACAATTATATCATCTACATAGATGCGAACAATCAGAGTAACCTATGCTGTAATGAAAAAGAATATTGAGTTATCAACTTTGAAGTTAAGAAATCTCCAATTGGTTAGACTATCCTAGAGTTTGAAAGAACCAAGCTCGTGGAGCCTGCTTAAGCCCATACAAAGATTTATGTAGCCTGCAAACATGATGAGGTCTTAGAGGATCCTCAAAGCCTTGTGGCTGATACATATACACAACCTTCTGTAAATTTCCATGAAAAAGGCATTGCTTATGTCCAACTGTCGTATACCCCAATTCTTGGACACAATAATACTTAATTTTTTTTGATGGTGATAACTTAATCCTATGATTAAAAGTCTTATCAAAATAAATTCTAGAGGACTGTTGAAAACCATTGGAAACTAGCGTCACCTTGTACCTTTGTAAGGATCCATCAACTTCACATTTCAGCATGTAGACCCACTTGTTTCCTATAATATTCATGCTAGGGTGCCAAGGAGTTAAAAACCATGTAAAGTTAGATTTTAGAGCTTGAACTTCATCAAGCATTACTTTAGCCCGCTTTGGATTAGACATAACTTGTTTAAAACTTGTTGGCTCTTTAGGTGATTCCAAGCTTGTGCCAATTAAACCAATATAGATGTATTTTGGTTTTGAAATACCAACTTTGGCCATGGTACCCATAAGATGTTGCTTTGTGATAGAAGGCAGGACACTCCTATTTTCTATCAAAATAGGAATGGAATATATATATATATATATATATATATATATATATATATATATATATATATATATATATTTAAGGTTGATTTACTAGGTAAAACATGATCAATGTTGAGTTTTAGATTAGAAAGAGTGACTTGGGTAGGAATAAACATAGTTTATGGTTGAAAATGATCTATATGTGGACTAGTTTCTGAGTTGTATTGAAATGTTAAGGGTGTTTGAGTTGTGTGAGACAAGTCTGGATTGTAAAATGCAGGATTAGGTGGAGCAGAAGATATGAGTGAAGCATGATGCTCAGGTGAATAAAAAGGTATATGTAAGTTACCTTTTTCAGTTGAAGCAAAGTTGTATGTCTACACTCTATTGCATTAGTTTTATAATGGTTAAACCCAGAACACTTAGGAAAAATGTTAAAACAATTTTAAAAAGTCAAAGAGATTGAAGACTCAGGTTTAGTTATGTTGAAAAATCTACCAGCACAAGAGAACTCTTCTTTATTGAAGACAACATGTCTTGAAATGATGATTTTTTATGTGGGAGTAACATATTTATGTCATTTGTGTGTGACAAAACAACCCATGAACACATATTTGATTGAGTGGAAACTTAGCTTATGTTTTTGGTAAGGTTTGATATGAGGATAACAATATGAGCCAAAAAACTTTAAGAATGAAATAAACAGGTTTCCTATGATATATTAGCTTATAAGGTGACTGGTTTTCTAAGACAGAATGGGTAGTCTATTACTGAGATAAGTGGCATGCTAAAGGCATCTGACCAGTAAAATAGAGCCATTTGAGATTGAGCAAAAAGGGTAAGGCCAGTCTCAACAATGTGCTTATGTTTTCTTTCGGCCTTACTATTCTGGGAGAATTATATGGATAGGAAATTCTTAGCTCAATGCCACAACTTTTGGTAAAAGGAAAGAATGTTTGGTATTCACCCCCTTTATCAGTTTGCAACACTTTAATTTTTCTTTCAATTTTTTCCACTAGTTTTCTGAATTCTAGGAAAACATATAGAGCTTCACCTTTTTTTTTCAAGAAGATACACCCAAGAAAACCTACTATGATCATCTAGAAACATAATGTAATATCTAATTCCATTTCTAGTCTGAACAGGGGCTAGTCCCCATAGATCAGAATGAATAAGGTCTAAAATATTTAATGCATAAGAGTTTGATGCACGAAAATGAAGTTTGTAAGATTTTCCTAGTTGACAAGAGTCACAAAATGAAAGTTGCTTTTGATTAAAAGGAATGTTACATGGCAAGTTGGCTTGTTTGGAGAATGTCTACCTCCTCTGCCCTTGTAATTGCTGATGAGTCCGAATTCAGCATGCTCCCCGGACAAGGACAGATCGGTCCAAAGCCTCCGGACCGGACAGATCAGACAGATCACATGGACCGGACAGATCACTTCGAACACTATGACCATAGGACTGTTCGAACTATGATAAAAGTACTAAAAAACCTAAACACTCCTTGACTAAGCTACTTGCTCTCCTACTTAGAGCTCATGGGTCTTTGAACATGACCCGGGTTCTTTAAACATGACCCGAAAGCCCATAAGGGCCCAAACATCACACTATAAATACCCAACCACATGCATTAACTATGGGTAATGAGAATTAACTGCTACCAAGCTGCTTAATTATCTCTCTACTCCCTACTCTAAACCGTTTAACACCCACACACCACCGTTTAACACCCACACACCACCGTTTAACACCCACACACCACCGTTTAACACCCACACACCACCGTTTAACACCCACACATCACCTTAAAACACCAATTAAAATTACCAGCCTACCCCCAGGCGATTATTATCCTTACCAATTGCAACTCCCTCTTCCTCTATATTTATTATTATTTGATATTCCTCTATAATATCTACCTTTTTCTTTAGAATAGGTTCTATTTGCTTTTGATCCTTGAGCATTATTAGACTGCTGTTTGTCAGCCTTATTGTTGTTATTGCTGGTAGTAGAGACTAGATTTAGATTAACTACAACTCCCTCTCTATTTGAGATTTGCTCTAATCTTCTCTCAAAGATTAAAAGAGAATATTGAAGGCTTACCCAGATAATATATGCGTTATTAAATCAACCATAGAGATAGACGAGTCATAAATAGCCAAGTTGTTAGCAATGGCTCTCGTTTTGGCTAGGTATTCATTCATTTTGGAAGCACATTTTCTTGTTCTTTGAAATTCACCTTTGAAGTAATATATCCTAGCTTTTGTTTGTGATCCAAAGATATCTATTAAAGCATCCCAGAGTCTCTTTGAAGACTCACGTTCTAGGATTCTGCTGCTATTTCAGGATCAATGGTAATGAACAACCATCCTAAAATAATTGACCCTTGTAATGTTAGTCTTTGTGAATAACATTTTCAATTAAGTTTCTAGTTGAATTAGGCATAAATTTTGATGGATATGGACTCTCTCCATAGATGTGACTAAACAGCATGTTTCCCTTAATAACAAGAATAATCATAGCTTTTCATAACAAGTAATTAGTTCTGTGTAGCTTAAGACTGTTGCTACAATTAAATTCGATTCTTGTTATTTGTAAAAATTCCAGGTAAAGAGCAACCAGATGCTGCATTATCTAAGATGTTCGAAGGAGAATTGACGTATACCATTCTTTGATCTGATACCAAGTTGGACTTTGAATGAAAAGCAAAGTAAAACTTGAAAAAGAAGAAGATAACTATATGATCTGATTGAATTTTTTGGTGTGTATTAAAATCTTTACACTATAGTTATATGCAATATATATTATAATATAGTTTGTTACTGTTAAAAACAAAGAGAGAAGTAGCCGCAGGAAGCGGCTAGGGTTTTGTGTTTATTAGAAAATGTTCCTTTTGTTTTATTGATGCATTAGAGATATTAACTCAATAGTGAGGCTCTCAATATATAGAGAACTTAGAGGCCTATACATGGAAACTTAATACACTGAATATTCTAACACTCCCGCTCAAGTTGTGTAGTGGGATCACCAATACCCAACTTGGAAACCAAATTCGAATGTTCATGCAGCAACCTCTTTTGTCAAGATATCTGTCAGTTGGTCTTCGGATCTAACAAACGGAAGTTCTATTGTCCCATCTTCAATCTTTTCTTTTATGAAGTGCCTATCTATTTCAACGTGCTTTGTTCTATCGTGCTGCACCAGGTTCTCTGAAATCTTAATCGCAGCTTTATTATCGCATATTAACTGAATTGGACACTTCAGAGGGGATCCGATTTCTTTCAATATCTTCTTTAACCAAAGTATCTCGGTAATCCCCTTAGCGATTCCTCTAAATTCTGATTTAGCACTTGACAGTGATACTACTTTATGTTTGTTTACTCCTCCAAGTCACCAAGTTACCTCCAAGAAGAGTAAAGTAGCCAGCAGTTGATCGCTTGTCGTTAGGATTCCCTCCCCAATCAGCATCTGTGAATACTTCAACATCAAGGTGTCAATTTTTCTTAAAAATTATGCCTCTTCCTGGTGTGCCTTTGAGATATCGAATAATCCTCATTACTACCTCCATATGGTGTTCGTGAGGATGATGCATGAACTGGATAACTACTCCCATCGCATATGCAATGTCGGGTCGAGTGTGAGCCAGGTAAATCAATTTTCCCACCAACCTTTGGTACCTTTCTTTACTCGCTGGCATGGCCTCTTCAATTATCTTTAGTTTGTGATTCACAACCATAGGAGTGTCATTTGGTTTGTAATCCACCATGCCAAATTCAGCTAATAAATCCAATATATATTTCTGTTGGGAGATATAAATCCCTCCTCTTGACCTAAGAACCTCGATTCCTAGGAAATACTTCAATCCCCCAAGGTCTTTCATTTCGAACTCCTTGAAGAGGATTTTCCTAAGAGAGCTAATTTCTTCTTCGTCATTCCCCGTTATAATCATATCATCGACATATATTATAAGACAAGTGACTAATTCTCCTCTCTTTTTGTAAAAAAATATATGATCCCCATTACTCTGTTTGTAGCTATACTACTTTATTGCCATTGTAAATCTCCCAAACCAAGCACGAGGAGACTGTTTGAGCCCATATAATGCCTTTTTTAGTTTACATACCTCATTTTCTTGAAAACCATCAGATAACCCTGGTGGGGGTTCCATATATACCTCTTCTTCCAAGTCTCCATGTACGAAAGCATTCTTTACATCAAATTGATGAAAAGGCCAATATTTATTCGTGGGTATTGAAAGTAAAACTCTGATAGTGTCGATCTTTGCAACCGGAGAGAACATTTCAGAGTAGTCTATACCATATGTTTGTGTATATCCTTTGACAACCAATCTTGCCTTGTGTCGCTCGATGGTGCCATCAGATTTATATTTTATATTAAACACCCATCTACACCCGACTTTTTTCTTCCCTTGTGGTAACACACAATTCTCCCATGTACCATTCCTTTTTAGAGCTTTCATTTCGGTATTCATTGCCTCATGCCATTCAATCATCTGCTTAGATTCTTGAGTTGTTTTAGGCATTTGTTCAGAGAGAATAGTAGCTGAAAACGCCTTTGCAATCTTCGTCATTCCTTTCCTGTTCATTTTTACCGGATATGTGGAAGCACGATGAACGTGTTCCGGTGAATACCGGTCAGGAGGAACTCCTCTATTTTTTCTTGGGGGAAGAACTAGAGTTTGAGTTTCAACAAATGAACTTCCTGAAATGTCATGGTCAGTAGCATTTTGTAAATTATGACATTGTAAATTGTTTACCTCATGATGGACATTTTCTTCGGCTGATTCGCTGGTAGTATCCATGGCATTTATTTCTTGTTGGACTTTGTCTTCGGGAGAATCATTGGTGGTAAGAACTGCCTCGTCAGTCTCCTTTATGTTGGAAGAGGCGTGTTCGGTGGCGCCATCTACCGACTCTGTCGGCACATCCTCAAAGTAACTTTCATATAGAAACAAGTCGAGTGATTCACTTACTTTCTCCCCCTGAGCACGAGATTGGTGGTCAAAAACATAATTTAATTCTAAGAAGTCACAGTCCATGGTGACATGAATTCGACTAGTAACTGGATTGTAACACCGATAGCTCATTTGATGGACACCATACCCAACGAATACACACTTTTCAGCACACAGATTAAGTTTGTTTCGACTAGTTTTAGGGATATGAACAAACACCGAACAACCAAAGACACGAGGTGGTAAGGTCATAACAGATAGAATTGTAACTTGGGTGGCAAGCACTTGTAATGGAGATTTATTTCCTAGACATCGAGTTGGTAGACGATTTGCAAGATACGTGGCTGTAGCAAGAGCTTCTGGCCAAAGAGAATGAGGAACTCTAGATTCAATCATTATAACACGAATTTTTTCAAGTAAAGTACGATTTTTTTGTTCTGAAGTACCGTTTTGTTGAGGTGTGTTTGGACAAGTGGTTTGATGGATAAGACCATTTGTTTTGAAAAAATTATGCATTGTTTGGTTGACAAACTCTGTTCCATTATCAGAACAGAGAATCTGTTTTTTTTTCCAAATTGAGTCAAAATCATTTTGTAAAAACAAACAAATATTTATGGTACTTCTGATTTATGTTTCATGAAGTATATTCAAGTCATTCTTGAGAAATCATCCACAAATAAAATAAAATATCTGATTTGATTGTTAGTGGAATTTGGTGCGGGACCCCAAACATCAAAAATGGATTAGCGAAAAAACATAATCAACTATAGTATTACTTTGATTAAATGAGACCCTACGATTTTTTGCAAGAATGCAGGTTTCACATTTCTCATGAATGGAATTATTAAAAAAAAGGCTAGGAAACAAACTCTTAAGATAGCTAAAAGAAGGATGACCAAGTCGTCGGTGCCATAACCAAAGTTTCCTTTCGGTTGTTCCGTGAGCAAGCATGGCATGTCCCTTATGAACTACCTCATCAACATAATAGAGACCTCCTTGTTCAGTACCACGCCCAATGATCTCCTTCGTACGAATGTCCTGTAAAATGCAAAAAAATGGATACATAAGAACCACATAGTTGAGTTGTTTTGTCACTTGACTAACAAATAATAACTTTAAGGACAGTGAAGGAATGTAGAGGCAGTTTTTAATTTCCATTTTTTCCGAAAAAATAATTGAACCTCCCCCTTTGACTTCATAAATTTCTCCACTAGCAGTTTCAATATGGGACTTCTTTGGAGATGACATGTCACCAAAGTCTTTAGGATCATAAGAGATGGTGTCCGTAGCCCCGCAATCAAAGTTCCAATTCATTGATCTCTCAAACCCTTTACCTCCAAGTTTTTCGTAGGAGTTCGCCGCCATTCCTCTAAAACCAATGCCACTTCCTTGCTCATTTTTAGTCAGATCTTCACCGCCATTTGTAGACGAAGCCCGTTTGACATTAGATCTGAAACGCTGGTTATTTTTCTCCTTATGACCGTCCTCCCACCATTCTGGATAGCCAACCAGCTGGAAACATGTCTCTTTAGTGTGTTTCTTCATCCCACAATGAGTGCAATACAACTTGGATTTATCTTCTTTCTCTTCGGATCAGAATTTAAACTTCTGTGCAGTATCTTTAGCAGCCAAACCCATTCCAATTTCAATCGAGTCACTATCAGAAGAACTTGATTTTAGTATATTAAGCCTGTCCACTTCCCTTCGTATTGTAGCATATGCTGTTTCCTCAGAAGGAAGATGATCCTTTTTTATGATATCTCTCTTGACTGGTTCCAGCTTGTCATTAATCGCCATTAGCAATTGATAGAGTATTTGTTCTTGAGTCTTCTTATTGTAGATCTAAATGTCTTCTTGGTCTTTCATAGGGTTCAGATCTCACCTATCTATAGACATCTAGATGTTTAGCAGTTTGTTCCACAAGTATTCTAGTGTATCGGACCCTTGCCTTAATAAATTAGCCCTCTTATGAAGGTCAAACACCTGTAACGAATCCGTGCCAAAACCGTATGTGGTGGCTAACCCATCCAGAGGGCTTTTGCAGTGGGATATTGCGAGATATTATTCACCAAGCTGGATTCAAGATTCTGGATAATCCATGTGAAAACACATTGATCATCTTGTTCCCACCTTGTATATGTTTTGTCAGTTTTGGATGGAGGTGTCGGCTCCCCTCTAATGTGAGAACCTCTCCCCCTTCCCCCAATTGCTTTCTTCATCAGGTTTGCCCATAGGGCATCGTCGTCACCACCGAGTTTAATCCCTAGGGATAAATTCTCGGGGTTAGTTGTTTGTTGTTGTGTTCCGAGACCATTTCTCAGAATGGCAACAATTTGCATTGTTAATTCATCAGGGATTTGACTGACCACGATTTCATTGCCAGCCATTTTTGTTGAGGATGTTCAGAATTCCCAGAATCACACGTGCTTTGATACCATGTTAAAAACAAAGAGAGAAGTAGCCGCAGGAAGCGGCTAGGGTTTTGTGTTTATTAGAAAAGGTTCCTTTTTGTTTTATTGATGCATTAGAGATATTAACTCAATAGTAAGACTCTCAATATATAGAGAACTTAGAGGCTTATACAAGGAAACTTAATACACTGAATATTCTAACAGTTGCACATTTTTTTATATGAAATATTCACTTATTTTGTTATCTAAGTAACTTAAACAACAACATTATGTTAAATATAATAACAATCATTAGTTGGGCTTGACTACCAGTTCTTGACTTAGGCTTTACTTGCTCTATGCCAAGGCTGTATCTTTAGTAGTGATGAGTCTCATTCCATTAGTGTAACCCATCTCACACAACACAAGTTAGTATGTTAAACCACATTATTCAAATCATTTGTAGTTTCTCTTACAATGAACCCAACTTTTTTATATTAACCCTTTCCAACTTCCTTTCTTCTTCATCACATTCCAAGAAACTAACATTACCTATTTCAAGCTTTACTCTATCAAAAAGTTCAAAAACTTCATGAGCATAATTATGTTGAGCTAACCCGGAGTCCATATAGAACTCATTTTCTACACATTTTCTTAGTTCATTGTGCTAAACACTAACCTGGTGTAATTTAAGACTCCACATTTTGCATACATATCAAATCTATACGAGCAGCAAATAACTTAATATTTAATTCTTAATTTCTCATATCTCTTGAAAGTGAACACATATACATAACTCAAGTTCCAAAACTTCGCACGCGCTGAATTCACAACCACCATAATTATCCCGTTTAGCTCAATTTAAAAAATAACCATTTGCTTAATCCACCTGGGAGTTATGAGGATAAACCATAATTATTTCATCGCAAATTTTTTGTAGATCCAAAACTTTCATACACGACTCATAAAAATGAACCAAATTATTCAAAATATAAACGCCATTAGAAATCGATTAAATTATTTCATTACAAATTATATAAAAAACGTATATAAAATTTTAAAACTCATCAAATCTTGTTTTTAAATAATATAAACTCAAAATAAAATTACATGAAAAATGCTAAAGGTACAAAATTTGTTTATCATATCGTTTAATTAGGAAATTTTATAAATTTTATAAATTAATTAAGGATATCTTTTATTCAGCCAATCTATGTATACCACTTAAGTAAACTAAATGACTGATATTGGATGAAATAAATATCTATATCTAGATTGTATACCTCTAAAATATTTAGTTATTATCTTAATTTTATTTTATGAAAAGACAACTGCCAACCGTTATGCTATCTCGAAAGCAAAGTTTTAAATAGGGAAATGAGACATGGCCAGACACCCAAAATTAACGGGATTAGTGGATGATTAATTAGTAATCTATATAAACGAGTCAAAATAAACTTAATTTTTATAATTAGTAATAAGTTTAGATTTTACCAATTAAATTATGTTTATTTTTTAAATTTAAATAAGTATAGTTTTTGTAAATCAAAATAAATACAGTTTTCGTAATTTAAAAATTATTTATTATTAGAACTATTTTTTGTAAGTTTTTTGATGATTATTTTTCAAGTTTTTAAATCATTTTTCGCAAGCTCTTCTTAAAGTGTTTTGTCATGAGTTTTTTACATGTTCTTTTGTAAGTTTTTGAATGTTTTTGCAAGTATTTTTTAATTTTATTATAGGTTGTTTAACTGTTTTGATCCAAAATGCACCACGACACCAACGAAACTTTGAGACAGATATGCTTGGATATCTTCATCATTTCCTCATTCTTAATAATATTGTTTCCTCAAAATTGGTTTACTAGTTTTAGATGGAGATAAATTATAAACATTAATAGTTGCAAAAATGTTAATATCTCTCGAAAGCTCCAATTTGTAGGCATTAACATTGATTCACTCCAGAAGTTTGAATCGACCATCTACACGAGGTGAAAGCTTAGAACTTCGTTTTGGAGGAATATTTTTGGTCTCATGTGTATCTAAACCCATTTTCACATGTAAATATTTTGCATTCTCTATCTTCTTAACATTTATACTGCTCTGTTTACTTATTAGGTTCTTCTTAAACTTATGATATATTTTCTTGACAAATTCAGCTTTGTTCATTTTATATTGGCTTGGATGCTCTGATGGTGGTAGCGGGGATAATTCTAACGGTGTCAAAGGATTAAATCCATACACAACTTCAAAAAAGAGATATTTTAGTAGCAAAGTAAATAGTTATATAAAAACACAGTAAGTGGTAAGCATCCCAACCAATTGCTCAGATTTTTACCTACACCATCTCTAAGTAAAGTAGATAGTGTACGGTTTACCACTTCAGCTTGACCATATGTTAGGGGATGACGAGTTGTTAAAAACAATAGTCTAGTCTCCATCTTTGACCAAAGCATTTTTCAAAAGTGATTGAGGAATTTGGTGTCTTGACATAATGTGATAGTCATTGGCATTCCATATAAACACACCACTTCTTTGAAGAACAAATCTTCTATTTGAGAAACATCATTCACCTTAACACATGTTATAAAATGTGTAATCTTTGAGAATTGGACCACCACAACAAATATGGACTATTTGTTTCTTATTTTTGGAAGTCTAAAAATTAAATCCATTGATATATCCACCCATGGTACAATATGAATCGATAATGGTAGATAAAGACCACGATGATGTGATACAAATTTTTCTTTTAAGAAAATAAAACAACAGTTGCAGAACTTTTCCACATCTTTCTTAAAGTGGGGCCAAAAAATTGCTTACTAACAATTGTTAAGGATTTATCTTTTCAAAGTGACTTATAAGTCCTCCTATATGTGCTTCTCTTAAGATGAGATCATGTATAGAACCTCATGGAATGCATAAACGCTTAACTCTAAACAACAATTCATCATATTTATAGATAAACCAAATTCCCCTTTAGCAAAATTATTGTAAATATGTCCATAACGTGGATCATCTTTATACAATCCTTTGATTCTTGTTCAAATCCTAGAATCTTTGCATCCATTATAAAGATTAATACATGTCTCCTTGATAATACGTCTGCTATAATTTTATTTCTCCTTTTTTGTATTTGATGATGTAAGATAATGTCTTAATGAACTCCCACCATTTATCATGACTATTTTTTAGCTTAGTCTGGCCTCTTGGATGCTTAAAAGTCTCATGATCTATATGAATAACAAAATCTTTAGACAACAAGTAATGTTGTCATGTTTCCAATGATTTCATCAATGCATATAGCTTCTTATTGTAAGTTGGATAGTAGAGTGCCACATTGCCGAATTTCTCATTATAATAGGCTATGAGACGTCTTCCTTGAGTCAATACACCTCCAATACTCATGCCTTAAGTATCACACTCTACTTCAAGCAATTTTTTTTTATCAAAATCAGAAAGAACCAAACCAATTCTTCTGTTATATTTGAGGGCTTGAAAATCATTCTCTTGTGTTCCTATAAAAAGTAGCTAATCCCCATGAAAACTTCGTACATGCCTAAATATCTTCGGTGTGGGTGATTCTTGAGTTGCTTTGATATTTTCTTGATAATTTTATAGGTCTTGAGAACTCATAATAAATCCAAAAATACAAGACTATCCGTGCAAAAGGTACAATGTTTTTAGATTAACAAACAACTTCTCGTTTTAGAATATCCAAAACAAGTTTCAAATGTTTAGTATGGTCGACTAAGCTTTTATTGTAGATTTGTAAGTCATGAAGGTAAACAACAACACATATGCCAATAATTAATCTCAAAACACAATTGAGTAATGTGATGAAAGTGCTCGGTGCATTTGTTAATAAAAAATGTATAAGTAACCATTCAAATAAACCATGTTTTGTTTTAAAACCAGTTTATATCCATCATCATTTTTCATGCAAATTTGGTGATACATACTATTAAGATCAATCTATGAAACATACAAGATGAATACATGTTTTATTTTTTACCTATCCTCTTATCATCTTTGGGACTTCAATTGTTTTTTTTTGCATTAGTTTATATTGATTCTTCTTCATCTAATGATTTGTTGTTGCATACAGTCCAAAGTTGTGTTCTTTTAGTCCAATTAAAGGTGGTGTTTTTGCGTTTGAGTTATTGCTCTATTTAAACAAAAATATAATAATTCATAAAAATTAGTGTATTGTTTCCTTTCCACCTCTCTTACAATACGTTCTTGTAAACCATCTATAATTTTACCATTAGTGCCTCCTCGAACTCTTCTGGTTCCAAATGATTTTTAGATATTCAAACTTATCAAAATACTCTTCAACAACTCTGGTTTCTTGTGATAGCTTTCTATATCGTTTCCGTAACTCACAATGGTATAATTTTTTTTATGTCTTCCTAATGATCTATGGGTTTGAAATATTTTCTCATTCTTTTTGTCACTTATTTGTTCCACCAAATAAGAGCATTATTATAAAAATATAAAACAGCTAGGGCAAGTTTCCTTTGCTTAGTATACTAATAATACTCAAATAGATTTTCCATGTAGACATTATAATATGATTTTCCAACAAATACATAATATATCAGTTTTACCTTTGTATTTCTATGCATTATTGATTGTTTTTCTCTTGCCCTTACTCTTCCAAGAGGATTTATTCTAGACATGTAATCATTTTCATCTTCTATTTTTACGTATTGTTGTTGCTTTTTTTAGAGATCAAACGTTTTTTAAGCATTCAAGTCTTCTTGGGTGCAACTCAATTCGCCTAATACGTTCTCTAAGCTTGTTCCTCACAATACAAACTTCTTCACCTCGTATTTATATAAGCTATTACAAAATATTCAGCAATTAAACAAAAGTCTTCATATTATTATCTGCCATTATAACGGGTTGTGTGTAAAGATGATACAACCTTGATAATAAACCTTTAAGCTTTGATATCAAATGATGTTGGCATGTAAACAGTTTGGCTACGGAAGTTGTTTGGAGAATACTCACAACTTGAATAGATTCAGATGATATATGTGGCGTTAGATAAAATGTTATCTTGACTCGATACTATTCAGAGAATAGTCATAAGCGAAATCAATTGAAAGGCGATGATAGATATGTGACATATCGAGTTGTGCCACAAAGGCGATGGAAACATTTTGATAAGTAGAAATCTAAACTGAGTTTAGCCTCGATAAAAACATAATGAAATATCAACTAAACTTGTTTCTCACAAGGATAATTTAGGGATAGATTTTTCCGGACAAATATCTTGAGTACAAACTCATTTTTATTTATTTATATTGTATTAATTAATTGCATCTGACTTCACTAATAGATATTACAACTATTTAAAGAAAAAATATAGCTGGAGGTCCTAAATACTATATATATATATATATATATATATATATTAAAGATTGCAAACTAAAAAATAACAACTTGAAAGATGTAATAATAAACTAACTGATAAATAGTAATTTACAAGATTCACAACAAACTAGCTAACATATAACAAATCAAAAGATATCTTAACAAACTAACTATTTTAATGATGTAGAACTTTATTTTTATATATTTTTTTTACCAAATATTCTAGAAACATCTTAAGTGGTTTCTTGGGATTTTGTTATTTAGAAAGTGCTTTGGTCTTGATTAGTAGCTAAACTGTAAGCTAACTGATGCTCCATTTGATTTATCATACTCTCCACAACATTTTTAAGATACCATATAAAACTTAATTTACTAACTTTAGTTCGAATTATACACTGATATATCTTATCCATAATACAATCACAAAAAAACTACAATTAGCATGTACGAGTTTACAAGTTTAGTTATAAAAGTCAAAAGATCTAGAGATCATTAATCAGTAATAAAATGAATATTCAATCTGACTAAATTGAAGGATTATGGTTTATTATGTGATAAATTGAGTTATAAAAATCTAAAATATTATAGGTTTATTAAAGAGTTGAAAGATATTAATGTATACTTGAGACGGTAAATAATGTGTATATTTAAATTGTTGGTTGTAATCTATTCTTGATCTAGACAAACAAAATTGGTCATTTACAATGATAGCCGATTATGATAAAAAATTGGAAAAAATGATAAGAGATCAATCCAAATAAAAAAATACTAAATTTAGAAGAACAAACTTATTTGATAAAAAAACAGAAAAAACCATATTCATATTCAAAAAATATATTGATTAAACAAATCATTTATTAAATAATATTTTTTATTTTTTGTCGGATATTTATTGGTATCTTTAAATATTTATTTATAAATAAACTTGAATTTAAATATATATTCGTAATTATCTTGGGTGAGTTACTCTTTAAGATCCAACCTAAAAAATATATTATGGTCTAGTACCCAACAAATTTAACAAACTCTGTACCCAAAATACATTTCTATATAAAAGTATAAAAGCTTGTACACATTCTTTTTCTTTTAATTTTTTTTAAACACCAACTCAAAAAACCCCCTTTAAAGTACTATTGATTTTTATTTAATATGAATAAAACTAGAGTGATGAATGATATTTTTGATTTTTTTCACGAGCCTAGTTTACCCTAATCTCGCATTGAGAGTTTTGGTCCCGTATTTATCATTTAAAATTAAATCTTACATTAGTTCAGTATTCATGAATGATATTTTGTAAATGTATTGATTTTTGGTATTTAACGAATCTTTTGAATTGACGGTCCTCTTGTTCCTTGGTCGGCCAACCACCTGTTTGGTGGTCTTCTCCTCCCCATCATACCATATGGAGCCAAAAACTGACCACCTAAAACCAATCTTTCCTTATTTGTGAATTACTGCTCTGCGAAAAGAAACTCAACCTCAACAAATATGTTTCATCAATCTTTTTTTATGTTTTCAGACCTAAGCATTCTCCTTCCATTAAAAATACTTTAAATATGGTTATGCTCTACCCCTCATATACGCCTCCTCTACCTTATGGTTGTCCATTTTTGTGCTAGCCTGAAAGTGTACTAGTGATAGCCTTAATCAGATTCATTCAACTACCATCTCATCTCTATTGAACACAACATAATCCTAAAACTCAACCTCATTTCTATAAAAAACCATGGTATTTTGAAAGTCACCAGAGGTTTTTCCTAAACTACCTCGACCCCTCTTTATCCTCCCATACATCCTATAACCTGCATCATTTAAAAACTCCCAGTATTACCTCATCTACCCAAGTTACTCTTTTTAAAAAATAGAATCCTATAATCACTACTTTAACAAAATAAACCTTATATCAACCTTTCTAAATGACCTCTCCCAGTTCTGAGATTGATTATGGTGCCACTTCTCAAGTTATCTCCCTACGTCCATGCATCCTAAATGGATCCTCTAGACTCTTCTATCTGTAAAGAGCTTTAGTTTCTCTTCTGATCTAGTGTTTCTACCTTCGAGTTCTAAGCCACTCCTAAGATCTTCACCATCACGATACAACCCAACTCATTCTCCAGCCACCACACTTATATGCACAAAGCTCCTAGGGCCTTTGTACCTCTAATATCAACCTTCTTCACTTGGTATCACTCCAGACCATGAAGTTGTGGTGGTGAAAGCTCCGTCAGAGGTTAGGCTCCACATGGAATCGGGGATGGTAACCGATTCTCTAATATAATTGAAGTTTTGTTCACTGTCCAAGAGAGACCATGATCCATCCCTCACTCTTTGCTTTTCCAATTTGTGAACACATCGGTGTTATCCAAGTATATTCTCCTCTCCTTTGTGCAAGACACAATCCCATCTATCATCAATAACCCCTCCCATGGCTCATACTACCATGATTCTGTAGCCACAATCGAAGGTCACTCATTCTCGATGTCGTGCTCTCCCTAATTGTAGAGTCCCTTCCTGAATCCCCATCGCTCCCTATCTCTCATCTATCATCGATCCCATACATAATTACCCTTCGAATCGAAGCTCTCAGAGCTAGAAACCATGATACAGTATATTTGAAAGCAGCTTTTGACTTTCTGACCGCATCCCTTCCTCCACAGCCAACCTCCGATAACAACTCTAACTCCACCCTCCATCATTCTTTTGCTCTCAATATCTCTCTTAGTGGGCCTCGTGATATCGTACGAAATTCGTTAAGAGAGTTGGGCCTCCAAAAATCAGTAACCTTAAATACTCTCCCTGTTGGGTCTCCCAACCAAGCCCGATCCCTTGGACCTCACACCAAACAACTGACCATCCTATCATCTATGTGGACCAGATTTCTGCCATTAAACCCAATTCATTTCTCAAACTTACTCTTTCCTTTTTCCAAACCACTACAAACTCTTCATAACCATTTAAATATTCTTAAAATGACCTATTTTTCCAACTCATCCAATCCAAACCAACTAAACTCCTTATCATTCGCCTCTAAGTCAATAACTACATTTCCTCTTCCTTTAAATCCCTTATTGACTCACAAATTAGGTGTATCCCGCCATGTCTCGATATTCACTCGCCGCATCTCCTCTTTACCCTTTAAAAGAATGGTAGAAAATACTCATTTGGTAGGAAATTCAAAGATAGTATTTTCAACAACTTAGGAACCCTAAATTCTTTAATCAACTACTTTTAGCTCATATTATTAATTCCTTGGAGACCACCAACTCCTCCAAAACCATCCATCTCTCTCGATCTTCTAACTTCCATGCTTCCTCTTATGGATCCAACTCTTTTGTGAACCCCTCATCCTCCCTTATTTCTTCTTGGGTTAATGTGGTGTCGGGAGCCACTAAACCCTCGATTCCTCTCATCCTTGAAGTCCTCCAAAACAATTTCAATGACAATAATTTTAATATGGATAATGATGCCATCCTTGGAACTCTGAATTCATGACGATCTTATTTATCCAGTTACTTTCTTGGTGAATCCTCCACTATTTCTCAACTCAAGGAAAATATTATTACCATTTGGAGAAAACTTGGTCTTGAGGAATTCAAATGCATTCCCAAATGGTATTTATTCTTCAAGTTTAGCTCGAAAGATAATGCAAAAAATATTTTGGAAAAGGCTCATTGACAATTTTGTGGTATTCTCTTAGTTTTCAAGAATTATGAACCTTTATCTACCCTATTTAAAGACCCAATCGAAGAGATTCCAATATGGGTCAAAATCTTTAAACTTCCCTTGGAACTCTGGACTTATAAAGCCGTAAGACGCATTGGTTCTATTTTGGGGATCCCTCTCAACAACGAAAAATAAACTGAGAAAACAGACAAACTTAAATTTGCACACATTAGTGTCTTGATTAAAGCTGGTACCACTTTACCTACCTCGATTGAGATCGAATGCTTGGGTAAAACACCTTCATTAGAAGTGAGTACTAATTTATCTTGCCCCAATACTCTAGATTCATTGTGTTTTGTCAAAACACCAGGACTAACGCTACCTCCTCACATGTTTCACTCCCCTTCGCAGTCCCTATTTTTCCATCTAGGCTCCCGCCTTCCCCGATGAACTTCTTTGAGTCTGATCCTTTGAAGAAAAGACTCCCTCGACTAATGTTGTGGAAAATTATGATGAAGTGGACTCCCCGACGTTTAGATCCACCCTTCATGGAGAGGCTTTGACTGACCCTTTACCTTTGCCCTCCGAAAAGGCTACTACCTAACCTTTTGTAAGTATTTTATGTTTATCACTTCTTGGAATTTGGGCGGGTTAAACGACCCTATCAGACAAGAAGATATTAATGGTTTTATTATGAGTAACAATATACCTATCATGATCCTTGTTGAAACTAAAGTTCAATCCTATATTGTAACTTTTTGTTAGTAAAATTGCCCCTTACTGTCATTATACCACTAACCACGACCATCACTCCATTGGTAGAATCTGGATCATTTGGAATCCTAGTGTCATTATTATCTCTATATTATCCTCCTCTCCTCAACACATTCACGGCTATGCAAAGCACCTAAATTCCCCCACCTATTTCCACTTCACTGTTCTTAATGCTTTCAACGAAATCCCTAATAGAATCCCCCTTTGGAATATTCTCCAATCTATTTAATATCAAGATCAGGGCATCCATTATGGAATTATTTAGCTCAAACAAAATAGACCCAATTTGGAATGCCACTTCCATTCTTCTCATACCGAAATCTGACTCCTCTACTTATGCCTCTGACTACCATCCCATTGCCTTATGGAATGTCATCTACAAAATTATCTCTAGTATTCAAGCCAACAGACTTAAATATTCTTTTATCTATGTGATTGAAAACTCCCAATCAACTTTTATGGTTGGTAGAAACATCTCTGATAACATCCTTCTTTCCCACGGCTTGCTCAAGAAGTAACATCTTAACTCCAAAGAAAAGAGAGTCGTTCTAAATATTGACTTAATGAAAACCTTTGACAATGTTAACTGACACCTTATCGTAGATATTCTAGTTTCTATGGATTTCTTCGCGCAAATAATCACATGGATTATACAATGTATTGCTACTCCCTCTTACAACATTATTTTCAATAAAAATCCAAATAAGTTTTTTCAGGGAAGAAAATGAATCAGACAAGGAGATCCTCTCTCGCCATTCTTGTTTTTCATTGTCATGCAAGTTCTCTCCAACATCCTTAATGAGAAAAACAAAAATTATAATTTCAAATTCCACCGGAAATATCATAAACTGAAAATTGTTAATCTCTGCTTTGCAGATGATTTAATGATCTTCTACCATGACGATATCAACTTCCAGCTTCATATCAAGAAAGGTCTCAACAAATTCTTCATGCTCCCAAAATTCAAATTAGGCATGATAAAAGCCAGATCTTTCTTTCTCGAGTCAACCCCACTTTTAAAATTGACTTGATTAACCTATCTAGTTTCAAGGTTGGTTCTCTCCTAGTCAAGTATCTAGGAGTTCCCCTGATCACTAGTCAATTTTCCCATTACAACTGCCTCATATTTTTGCACAAAATTACTGCTCGCATCGACTCTTGGAACTTTAAATACCTCTCTTACGTTGAATGCCTCTAGTTCATCAAATCTGTTCTCTTTGTTGGACAAGTGTATTAGTCCTCCATTTTGATTCAGAACTCACTCAAATCCTCAACCGCTATCGCTGGACTGACCATGAGATGAAAATATGTAGTGCCAAAGTAGCTTGGACCTTTGTTACTGATGCAGACAGATTAGCGCTAGAATTTATGAAGACAGGCGATCACCCGAAGAATGCAGCGAATTTACAGTTTCGGAGCTCCCGGTGTCCGATTTTGACCCACAGCACGTTATTTCAAAAGGAACGACGCCACAATTACAAGTCACCAGCTATGCTCGTGACATATGGCGCTTTTTGGGCATTCGGAGTCGTTTACTATTTTATTTCGAATTTTTATTATTTAGGGCATTTTTGGTATTTTCGTATTAGGGTTTTCATTCGAACTCTTATTTAAACAGACTTTGTTTACAATGTAAGGGAGTTGATATTGATAAAAAAAATTAGGGTTTCCCCTATATTGGCTTCTCTGCGTTTACTCTATATCATAATGGTATCAGACACAGGCAGTCTTGTGAGATGGTGCGAGGAAGAACCAGAGGTCGCAGCGGCGTTGCTGTGGAAGGAGATGCAAGTGATTTCGGAGATCGCGAGAATGCTGAACTGCACCTTCAGGTCGAGTATCTTGCCCATCAA
Organism: Limnanthes douglasii subsp. nivea; assembly: GCA_036936605.1. Lineage (NCBI taxonomy): Eukaryota > Viridiplantae > Streptophyta > Magnoliopsida > Brassicales > Limnanthaceae > Limnanthes > Limnanthes douglasii. Next base: position 229,918,601 of record JAUPFV010000005.1, on the reverse strand, counting down.
ATGGCTGAACTTACTGCCAGGCAACTCGGTGTGGAGGCTGAAGGTCCCGATAACCCTTTTGGAGAAAGGCCCGAACGGAATGTTTATCAAGACCGCCGCTGGAAGCCTGGATTTAAGGTCAACATTCCTGACTTTGATGGTGGCCTTCGGACGGAGGAGTTTGTCGATTGGTTATTCCAGGTTGAGGAGGTGCTGGACTTCAAGGAAGTTCTTGAGGAGAGACGGGTAGCTTTGGTTACCATCCACCTGCGCGGCAGGGCACAAGCTTGGTGGCAGCAGGTGAAAAATATCCGTGTGCGTGAAGGCAAGGAGCAAGTACGTAGTTGGGAGAAGTTCAAGAAGAAAATCCGCAAGACATTCTTGCCTTACAATTTCGAGCGAGAATTGTTCCAGCGTTTCCAGAATCTTCGTCAGGGGCCACGCTCTGTGGACGAGTATACGGAGGAGTTATATCAGTCGCTTGCTCGTACAGATGTGAACGAGTCAACACATCAGCGGGTATCCCGCTATATTGGGGGGTTGCACCTTCAACTCCAGGATGTGTTGAACATGTTCGACCCGTTGTCTGTTTCAGAAGCTCATCAGCGTGCCCTCCATGCAGAAAAATAGTTGGCTTGACAAACCCAGATTGGCATACAAACTGATGCTCCTACAGGGACCTCAGTGCCCGCACCAGTTCCATGTCCAACCATTCCCATTGTTCCCATTGGTGCGACCTGCCGTTCTGCTGGTAAGTTACGTTGCTTTGGCTGTGGTGATTTAGGGCATCGTCAGGTAGAGTGTCAGAATGCTGCGGGTGCTAGGGGTCTTTTATCTCACGAGGTGTTTTAACCGGTCCCCATTGTTCCTGATGGTCTCCTGAAGTTTGATACATATGATGATGATGTGACCGAGGTTGCGAAGGAGGTTGTGACTGGTGATGTTGGTGCAGTTCTGATGGTACGACGCACTTTTCTTTCCCCTCGTGTTCCTGATCAGAGTGATTGGCTGCGAAATAATGTGTTTCAGTCCACTTGTACGATTGTCGGTAAGGTGTGCACCTTCATTATTGATGCTGGTAGCTGTGAGAATGTAATTTCCGAGACAACGTGTGCTGAGTAAAGTTACAGATATCACTGTGTCTCAACGTGTGCTTGTATCATTTTCTGTAGGGCAGACAAACCAGGATGAGGTATTTGGTGATGTAGTGCCTATGGACGCTTGTCACTTATTGCTTGGCCGCCCTTGGCAGTATGATTTTTCTGTTATGCATGATGGTCGTGCGAATACTTATTCGTTCTTTTTTCGGGGTAAGAAGATTGTTCTAGTACCGCCAAAGCCTCGGTCCTTCAGCATTGGCTCTGGTCCTTCCACAACGACCTTGTTGTCCCGTGCTCCTTTTCAGGCGGCCATGGAAGAAGCTGGTGTGGTCTTCTTGTTGTTTTGTGATCCTGTTGTGATTGATTCTCGTGCGGACCCTAGCCCTGCAGTTCAGTCTCTTTTGTAGGAGTTTGCAGATGTTTTTCCTAAGAATTTGCCACCCCCCCCCCCCCCCCCCCCCGAGTTACCTCATCTGAGGGATATTCAACATCAAATCGACCTGGTTCCCGGTGCTGCTCTCCCAAATTGGCCCCACTATCGCATGAGCCCGAAGGAGTATGAGGAATTACATCGACAGGTGGAGGATTTGTTGGAGAAGGGGCATGTTCGAGAAAGTCTCAGTCCATGTGCAGTCCCGGCGTTGCTCACACCGAAGAAAGATGGTTCCTGGCGTATGTGTGTGGACAACCGAGCTATTAACAAGATCACTGTTTGCTACAGGTTTCCTATACCTCGTCTAGATGATCTTTTAGACCAGTTGGGTGGTGCTACTGTGTTCATCAAGCTTGATTTGAAGAGTGGATACCATCAAATTCGGATTCGTCCTGGTGATGAGTGGAAGACGGCGTTTAAGACGCGTAAGGGACTGTTCGAGTGGCTGGTGATGCCGTTTGGCCTGTCTAACGCGCCGAGCACTTTCATGCGTGTCATGAATCAGGAATTGAGGCCTTTGATCGACAAATTTGTTGTTGTTTACTTCGATGATATTCTGATTTATAGCGCTAACCCTTCTGTGCACTTGTCCCACTTACGTGAGGTGTTATTGGTGCTGCGTCAGGATAAGTTTTATGGTGCTGCTGCCAAATGCTCGTTTATGTCCCCATCTGTCCAATTTTTGGGGTATATTGTCTCTCTTGAAGGGTTACGAGCTGATCCGAGCAAAGTTGCTGCAGTGGACCAGTGGCCTCGACCTACTTCCATCATCGAGGTTTGCAGTTTTCATGGTTTAGCTTATTTTTATCGGCGTTTCATTCCCCATTTCAGCAGTGTTATGCCCCCCCGATTACGGACTGCATGAAGGGCACGCAATTTGAATGATCCGAGGATGCTGATGCGGCATTTGCAGAGATTAAATGGCGTCTCACCACTGCACCTATTCTGGTGCTGCCCGACTTTTCTCAGCCATTTGAGCTTCATTGTGATGCGTCTAAATTTGGTATTGGGGTAGTTCTTTCCCAGTCAGGGCGTCCTGTGGCTTTCTTTAGTGAAAAACTGGCGAGTGCTAAGCTGCGATTTAGTACATATGACATTGAATTCTATGCTGTGGTTCAGGCTATCAAGCATTGGCGTCATTATTTGTTTCAGCGTGAATTTGTGCTATATACTGATCATGACTCTTTGAAGTATCTTGGCAGCCAGGACAATGTCTCTCATAGATACGCTTCTCGGATAGCTTACTTATAGCAGTTCACTTTTATCATCAAGCACAAGACCGGTATTACGAATCGGGTTGTTGATGCTCTGAGCCGTCGTCACAATTTTCTGACTGAAATGCGAGTTCATGTTCCTGGTTTTGATTCTTTTGTTGACCTTTATGCTACTGACTCGTTCTTCTCTCGGGTTATTGAACTGATTCAGCAGGGGACACAATCTGATTTCTTAATGGAGGATGGATTTCTCTTTGGCGGGGTACAGTTGTGTATCCCTGACTGTAGCGTGCGTCTTCAATTGATCAAGGAGCTGCATGTCGAGGGTCATGTGGGCCGTGATAGGACATACCAGTTGCTGTCCGCATCATATTTTTGGCCTTCGATGTGTAATGAAGTTGGTCGTTATGTCTCCCGTTGTCGAGTTTGTTAGTTGGCCAAGGGAACATCAACGAATGCGGGTCTTTATTTGTCGTTGCTAATTCCTACTCAGCCCTAGACCGACATCAGTATGGATTTTGTTCTTGGATTACCTCAGACTCAACGCGGATTCGACTCTATTTTTGTGGTGGTTGATCATTTTTCTAAGATGGTAGACTTCATCCCATGTAGAAAGACATCTGATGCAGTGTGTGTCGCACATCTCTTCATTTGAGAGATTTACCGCATTCATGGCCTCCCTAGTACCATTGTTTCTGACCGTGACACCAGGTTTGTGAGTCATTTTTGGCGCAGCTTATGGCGCATGGTGAATACGCAGCTCAGTTTTAGTAGTGCCTACCATCCCCAGACTGATGGTCAGACAGAAGTGGTTAACCGTTCCGTCGGTAACTTGTTGCGCAGCCTGGTGGGAGCTCACCTGAACGCGTGAGATCAGCGCCTACCGCAGGAAGAGTTTGCCCATAACTATGCCCTTAACCACTCGACGGGTCTTTGTCCTTTCCAGGTGATGTATGGTGTTGTGCCCCGGGGTCCTGTCGACTTGCTCGCCCTGCCCAGTAAAATTCGTGTTCACACAACTGCTGAGGAGCTTGTCTCGCAGATTCGCCAAACCCCCCAAGTATAAGTCTCAGGCGGATCATCATCACCGTCCTGTACAGTTCGAAGTTGGTGACTATGTGTGGGCAGTCCTAACCAAGGCTCGGTACGCTGTCGGTGAGTACAAAAAACTGGCCGCCTAGAAGATTGGCCATGTGGAGATTGTGGAGAGGATCAACCGAATGCTTATCGGCTGCGTTTGCCTAGCCATGTCCGTACGTCTGATGTCTTTAATGTTAAGCATCTGATTCCTTATGCAGGTGACTCTTCTGACGAGGAGACTGGTTCTGATTCGAGGGAGAATCTTCTCTATCCCGGAGGGGATAATGCAGACAGATTAACGTTAGAATTTATGAAGACAGGCGATCACTCGAAGAATGCAGCGAATTGACAGTTTCGGAGCTTTCGATGTCCGATTTTGACCCACAGCACCTTATTTCAAAGGGAACGACGCCACGATTACAAGTCACCATGGTGTTTTTTGGGCATTCTGAGTCGTTTACTATTTTATTTCAAATTTTTATTATTTTAGGGTATTTTTGGTATTTTCGTATTAGGGTTTTCATTCGAACTCTTATTTAAACAGACTTTGTTTACAATGTAAGGGAGTTGAATTTTGATAAAAAAATTAGGGTTTCCCCTATATTGGTTTCTCTGCGTTTACTCTGTATCAGTTACTGTGCCTACGTTAGAGGGCACCCTTTGGCAATCTGGAGTTAAAAACCTAGAATCAGGAGGCCGTCCTTAAACACCTCTGGTCCATCATTAACAAAACTTCTAACTCTGTCTCGAGCAAATGGATTAAAATTGAAAAAATTAAATATAATAACTTCCGAGACATATCTTGAGGCTCTTTCCCCTCATAGGCTTGAAGGAAAATTTTATCCTTTAGTCTTTTGGCCAGTAATCTTTTCATCGGCAATGATATGAACACCTTCTTCCGGTTTGACATATTGATTCTCTTTAAATCCCTTACATCTCACTGTGGTTATTCAATTATCAAAGACTCAAGGTTAGGTAAAAACCTTATTGTCTCAGACTTTATCTCCGAGGGGCAATAGATTTGGCCTTACAACAAGAGATGTGTCAGTGTTGGAAGCATAAGCAATCTTATAGAAATCTGCAATATCATTATCTCCCTTTGTCCTCCAAGCGTCCTCCTTGATGACATCCCCTTCTACACGGCTAAACATAGATCTCCCAACTTCACGATTAAAGACCCTTACAATGTCATATGTACGCCTATCCCCTGTGTCGAATGGGCGGGGTTGATCTGGAATAAATTTAATATTTTGCGTTATTCTTTCTGGCAGGCTATACACGACAAGATTTTGACCTGTGATAAGCTTTTGTCTTGGGGAATGGATACTTACACTTCTTGCGTTCTATGCAACTCTGTTGATGAAGATACAAATTATATCCTTTGTGATTTTTTCTTTTCTCGGAGCTTGTGGGAACATGTTCTTGCAAATCTTGGGGTCCCCTACAAAAAGAATTCCAATTGGAACTCATGGCTTATAGAAGCCTCCAATTGGCCTTCTTCTACATTGCGTCATCTTTTGGCATGCTTGCGTTGCTGTTACTATGTACCATATTTAGGTTGAAAGAAACAACATAATCTTTGGTTCCCCTCCGAGGTAATCTGGGAATGAAGATTTCATGGCCTATTTATATTTTCATTAGTCCAATTGGAACATGCTCTGATTGTTCCCTTGCTGGTCCTGGTTATCGACTTCAGACTGTTGTACCTCTGTTTTGGCGTTGTTTCTACTTATTATTGACCTTGTTATGGTCTTTTTATATTTTCCTTTTACTCTCCGGCTCTGAAGCCTTCCCTTGGGATATGCCCTAGGTAATCGTAAGAACATATTTATTTTTATCTAATGCATTTATTCAACAAAAAAAATTATTATGATTTTTTGTTTGTAAAACTTACATACAATATACTTTTTAGATGTAACAAATAACTAAATAGAAGAGATATCCATAACCATCTAGGAAGAAATAAAGTTACCGATAATTGCGTGATTTTTTCTCAGTTAAAAGATTAGCAAAAACCACACTCAACAAATGCTTCCAACAATACTCCTGAGCACACAAACACATACAACCTTCAACAATTAGTTATTTTAATCTTCAAAACTCAATATCTTTCAAATTTCTACTAAAAAATACAAAAAAACACACTTATTTTTATTTAAAAAAAACGAACAAAATGAAATCAATAGGTGATATTTTTAGAATTTTTTTTACGCAACTAAATTACACTTAATTACGCAACTAGAGCACAATTATTTTTTAGCAACCAAAATATACATAATTCCGCAACTGGAACACAATTCTTTTTCGAGACTTATTTTATAACTGAAGTCCCATTTATGCAACTAGTTTCTTTTTATTTAGGCGACATATTTGCACGTAATTCCGCAACTAGAACAAAGTTATTTTTAACCAAATTACACGTATATACACAATTAAAACACAGTCCAATATGTTTTCAATTTTTTTCAGCATAAGAATGCATATATTTTTGCAAATACAAAAAAAGTTATAGGTTTCACACCCATTTAACAATTATTTTCACAATATAAGTGTGTATCTTTTTCCACACAATTAGATTTATTTAGCTTCCAAAGTCCTATTTAAGCAACTCTTTTTTTATTTACGCAACCATTTTGCACATAATTTTGTAACTGGAATACACTTATTTTTAACCATCAAAATACACATAATTACACAACTGGAACCAAGTTTTTTAGAAACTAAATTAAACTTAATTTTGCAACTGAAACATAAATTTTTACAAACGTATTTCACAACCAAATTACATGTAACTATGCAAGTAAAAAGAAATTAAAAAATTATATTTTATAGATTTAGTGTTTTTTCGTCTTAAAAAAACAAAATCATGTTTAGATTCTTTTGAAACTATAGTTTGAAAGATATGATATTTAGAAAAAAAAAACCTATTATAACTACTTCAAACTCACAAATTATTACAGATATTTATAATTCAAAAACAAATAACTATGCATACCCTATGCATCGTAGTAAATAAATTTAATATTAAATAATTATTAACAAATTATTTTATTTAAATATAAACTTAATAAAAACATCATTATAACCCATCAAATATTTACAAACACATAAATAATTTAGAGTACTGAAATTTATTTATATTTTCTCTTTTTACTTTTTTTTATTTTATATTTTTAAATGGTTTAATCCCATCAATACAAAAATCCTGATTCATAAAACGTTGTATATGGATTTCAGCTCTTTTTTTCTTTCGTCGTGATTTTTAAGCAAATATTTAAACATAAACAATAAACTAATTAAAATCAATATTTTCTGTAAATATGATATACCACGCATTATCGTTACAAACAATAAACGTTAATTTCAGATAGAAACCTTCTGCGAAATCTGAGATATCTAATATAACGTTACCATCCATCCTCAACCAGACAACTAAAGGGATATGACCAACCAAATCTTATCGGAAAGTATTTGTCGAACTGTAATTGGTTTTTCATTTTTGTTTAAGAGAAGTTATACATATAACTTAGAAACCCAAATTCAATTGGGTCCACAATCTTCCAAGACTCACAAAAACTCATACTATATAAATATTGTTTTGATCGTATTCTTTGTGTTAATTTGTGCCGATGTGTCTGTCTTGTTGGATTTTTGGTATCTCTTATCTATTTTTTGCTATAAAGACTTAATCTACTTTGATATATTACTACACCTCAACTAGGAGATCTCCTAAGTTCAAAGTATTTTATTCATTATTGCAATGGAGATGAAACTTTCTCGATAATCCCGTAGTTGTGAATTTGTTTCCATGAAATGCTTGGTGGACTCCTTTAGACTTTCATCAGCTCTCGTGTTGCAATGAATTATGTAATGTTTTTTGTCCCTTAATTTTCTTTGAACATACAAAATGGTTCCAAAATGTCGTTCAAAATATTTGGTAATTGTTTTATACATTTTTTGGAAACTGTTGAACTACTACATGACGCTTCTGTAAAAGGTCATGAAAAAGGCTCAATATTTTATCACACTATTAGCTCTATACTACAACATCTTATTGTTGAATTTCTAGATGCGATGGTTCATATATCCTTTCTTGTAGTAATTGTACATCTTATGGTTGCCAAATAACGGTGACATTATGCGATACAAAACCTTTTAGGTTAGTGGAGACTTTTTATCTAGATAAACATCCTCATCATCATGCTAGTCATTCAAGGTATTCATGAATGAATATACCTGTTGGAATTCTGGTCATTTTTTATTTTTTGCTTGACAAATATGTATTGGGATTTGATCTATTTGCCCGATAGTCTAGATCTGGGTGGATGTATCCTGGTGGGTACTGCGGGTAACCCTAAACCCAACTTCGATAAAACTGCACACCATTTGACATTTACTATTGTCCATGTGGTTCAGTGGATAACCTGGTTGTGTATCGAGGTTATTTTGTGCCATCCAAGACTGAGAAGACGAGACATGCTGGTGATTATGAGGAATCCTTAATGGGATAACATGAGCATGATAAAATCCTAGAGTGAAATCTTGGGATCTGATGATACCCAGTGTAATCACTAAGTTTTTTCCCTCTCTCCATGTTCTAATCGAGGCTTCCTGTCCTTCTGAGTCTTTGGTCGTGCCTAGATATAAGAGTTTAATTTCTTGTTTTGTTCTGGTGACGTTCGTCGTTTCCTATTTGGACTAGAAGATCCTTGATTCGAGTTTTACCTGTCCTCCTTACAAGATGATTTGAAGGGATGCTTCATGCTGTAAGCTTATTTCAACGTCCGATCTTTCAGAATTCTATGACTCATATCGCTTTCTTTATCATCAGTCACAATATTTACAATAGTTGAGTATTGGAGCCTGTGAATCAGTTGTTCGTGCAAAAAACATAAGCTATTAGCATGTTTCTCATTTAATTGTTGAGCCATTTGCTCGATTATAATAGTATGCATATGAGCCTTTGGGTCGAGAAGTGTCCACTAAGTTGCTCTATCTATAACTTCTTGCGGTGGTTCGATTCTTATTTTAAAATTTAACAACAATTAGATTGAACTTGTTTGTTTTGGTTTTTTGGAAATGATTATTTTTGTTCTTCAAAACAACACCAATTGATGTAAAAAATTATAAATGTTTAGACCTTTATTTACATAGTTCACATTTACGATAAAAAATCATTGAGAGAGTAAATGCATTATAAGACTAGTGTTTCCCATTAGAAAAACATTCCATCTCTTCCTATAATCTTTTTGATTTCGTCTGAGAATTCAAAGGCGTTGAGCAATGACTCATCTTTGTCTTCGCCATTTATTTCTGACTACTACAAACAAAAAGAACAAGTGGCAGTTAAACTTGAGGAAGTAGAAGCAAACTATGGTCTTGAAACTACCGGCACCATATCTTTTACCAAAACTTGTTTCAATACCTCTAATTCTTTATCAGGTTTCATTTCTTGTTATTTTAGGAAGCCTATATCAGAACAGGTTACAAAACGATTTAAGATATCTACTTCATTATAAATTAAAATTTGAACGTTGTTTTGTTTTGTGGATTGTCAGGAGTTGGAATCTTATCAGTTCCATATGCCCTCGCAACCGGAGGATGGCTAAGTTTGATCATTTTGTTTCTCATCGCGGCCGCAACTTTCTACACAGGTCTTCTTATTCAAAAATGTATGGACGCCGATCCAACAATCAGAACTTATTCAGACATAGGTGAGAGAGCTTTTGGACCGAAAGGGAGATTAATAGTATCGCTCATTATGCACATAGAGCTTTACTTAGTCACTACAGGTTTCCTCATTCTCGAAGGAGACAACTTACAGAATCTATTTCCGGATGTTGGGTTCGAAATAGCTGGTCTTAAATTTGGCGGAACAAAAATGTTTATCGTGATCGTTGCTCTTGTTATTTTGCCTTCTGTTTGGTTGGATAATGTTAGTGTTCTTTCTTACATTTCGGCTAGTGGAGTTTTAGCTTCTGTTATCATTCTTGTTTCGGTATTTTGGGTTGGAGCTTTCGATGGAGTCGGGTTTGAGAAGAAAGGAACATCGGTGAACTGGAGTGGAATCCCTACTTCTATTAGCTTGTACTCTTTCTGCTACTGCGCCCATCCTGTTTTTCCTATCTTCTACACTTCCATGAAGAACAAACGCCAATTCCCCAATGTAAGTTTGGATTATGTTTTTTGATTATGTTTAGTATATAGTTGGGAATTTCAATAGGGTGCCGAAAATCCGATAGAGGTCCATTTTGGGTGCATGTCATTTGCATCTGGATTTGTGAAACTGGTTGAACCCAAAACTGCTTTTGATTCATACAATCTTGCACGTCTAAACCCAAACCCGACCTGTATTTTCGTTAGGACAATCTTTCTTCTTAGACATAATATTCATATTCGCGTCCGAGTTTTTTCAGATTGCACCAATGAGGTTCAGTCTTGATATATGCTCCTGGGTACTTATGTTTGATCTTGTTATTGCAGGTACTGCTTATATGTTTTGTGTTATGCACTTTCTGCTATGCATCAATGGCTGTCTTCGGATACCTAATGTTCGGTTCAGACATTCAATCACAGATCACACTTAACCTTCCAACACATAAACTAAGTTCGAAAATCGCAATATACACAACATTAGTGAATCCCATAGCCAAATATGCGATAATGCTTCTACCAGTTGTAAACGCCACTCGAAGTTGGTTTCCTTCTTACTACAACAGCAAAATTTTCAGCCTATTAGTCAGCACTCTCATGGTAATCAGCACGGTAGTTGTAGCCTTGGCTGTTCCGTTTTTTGGGTATCTTATGTCTCTTGTTGGAGCTTTTCTTAGTGTAGCAGCTTCCATAATATTGCCGTGCTTATGCTACTTGAAGATTACAGGAAATTACAAGAGAATTAGTTTTGAGAAGATAGTCTTGTTGGGCATTATTCTGATGGGTGTTGCAGTTTCAGTTTCCGGGACATATACAGCATTGGTAGAAATTTTTCTTCATTTATAGACTACACAGGTACATTTACTTATCTATGTAATTTTTTTAACAACGTGGAGAATGATATTCTAAATTTTAAATTTTTATCTTGACGGGTTCCAAGAATTTAAATTGAGCATATTTATTACATCGGGTCAGATCCTACCTAGCTATGTTGAGATAACTTCATTTGAGAAAAAAGTTGGCCTTCACCGAGTGGCATAGTCAGGATCGGAACATCGTGGTGTTCTGGACTTTATTATCGAATATATATCAAAATAAATTATAATAACAAGTGGTTTATATTCAAATTTCAAACATTGAATTGTCGTTGTCATGACATAATATATGTTACATAAATAACTGAAATGTAATTAGACAAAACTAAAATAAAAACATAAATCCAAGTTAATTCTACTTCTACTTTCCCCATACTCATAGTTTGAAAATGTTGAAGGATAGTTGTGTTACTAATCATGGTAAATACCTCTTTTTCCACAAATATTACCAGATAATCATTAAGCCATGGATCACTCATACTATATCTCAACTCATTTTTCACATAATTCATTCTTGAGAAAACTCGCTCAACACTCGCCGTTGCTACGGGTAAAAGCAAAGCAAACTTCAAAAGCTCATAAATCCAATTGAAGATTCTATGCTTTTTTGTATTCACAATAATCCTAGAAAGTTCTCTAAGTCCTTTCAAATTGGAAAATCTAGCATCTTTCCTGACACTCCTAATATAACACTCAAATTGGTTTGTCAAAACTTCATCATCAACATCGGAAAACTCAATTGGGTACATTCTCGCCATTCACAATAATAATTTACTATTAAAATCTTCAAATGAAAAGCAAGGACTCAAGCATGCAACATATTTCAACAACTTAGTGTTTTCCATATTAAACCTCTCATTCAACTCTTTTAATTGCATATCTAAAATATTCATGAAGTAATCGAACTTGTAGTGATGCAAGTTAGAAACACCATGAGCTAACGCCTAGATTTCATACCTTTCACATACTGCGCCTCCATGTCAGGAATGCCAACACTCAAGTTGTCACAAGATGACACAACTTTATCCAAAAAAAATTCCCGACCGTCATTTCTCATGTCCTGTAATCGATCTTTACTTACTGAAACAAGGTTTAAAGCGTTCAAAATATCTCGATCAGCCCTTTGCAATGTCAAAGACAATTCATTTGTCACACCTAATACATCATTCATCAAATACAACATGAAAATAAAATCAAATGTTTGCATCACAGTTAACAAGGTCTCCGCTTCTCCATTTTTATCACTTAATCCATCAACTTCCAACTATTCAAGAACTTCAATCACTGGAGAAAACAATTTCATCAAACCAATAAGTGTCCTATAGTGAGAACCCCACCTTGTGTCACCAGCTCTTACAAGAGACGTCTCTTGATTCAATCCGCGACCAGTTTCAACAAAGCCCCCTTCTATCAAATTTGTAACTTGATTTGCTTGATATTCTCGAAGCAAATCCTGATGTTTGTTAGATGACCTAATGACATTAACAACACGTGTAACAACTTCAAAAAACCATTTCGCACCAACGTGTTCTCTTACAACTGCAATAAGTGCCAATTGCAATTGGTGAGCAAAACAATGCACATAATAAGCATTCGGATTGTCCTTTTGGATCAAAGTTTTCAAACCTCCAAATCTACAACGCATGTTGCTTGCCCCATCATATCCTTGTCCTCTAATTTTAGACATAGATAATCTATATCCACACAACAAACTTTCAAGAGCACTTTTTAGTGATATTGCACTAGTGTCTTGGACGTGAACTATTCCAATAAATATTTCCATAACAAACCCTTTCTCATCAACAAAACGCAAAACAACCGCCATTTTTTCTTTACCAAAGCAATCTCCAGATTCATCAACTAATACAGAAAAATTACCATCTCCAATTTCTTTGACAATTTTGTTAACTGTTTCGACTGCACAAGCATTTACAAGCTCCTTTTGAATACCAGGAGAAGTTATTTTATGATTTTTTGGAGCATTTTTTTAACACAACTCCTATTTCTTTATTGATCAAGCCAAAAATGTCTAATAACTCAAGAAAGTTTCCTTTATAAGAAGAATTTTTAGATTCATCATGTCCAAAAAATGCCAAACCACATAGTAAAATATATTTAGTAGCTATAAGTGATGTATTCAATCTCACAAGATAATCAAATTTCTCTTTGTCACTTTTCTTCTTTAAAGAAGCTTCAATAATTTGTTGAGGCATCATAAGAGATTCACATTTTGTCACTGCAAAGTTATGTTGATTACCAACATGGATTTTTAGTCTACTTTTCTCCAGCAAAACTCTCTTGACTGCTAGTAACACACTCACTCTTGAATAAATAACAAGGCAAACAATTGACAAAGTTATTATGTTCACTATATTCAAACCAACTTGGATATAAATCAAACCAAGATTGAACAAATGCACGTGGTTTTCCGTTCAAATTTATAGGAGGATATTTCTCCTTACGGGGTTGAGTTGGACCCCGTAAAAGATAAGCTCTTCTTACCGAGTCTTGAAGATCTGGATGAAAACTAGAGATTGGATCTCTTTTCCCTGGATCAGCCTCCAAATGTTCCCAATTTGTAGATTGATCTTCGACTTCAGGTTGTGAATTATTGTCCACCGGAACATGAGCTTCTGGAATAACAACTTCATCTTGTGTTTTTTTTTCACGGTTAACTTTAGTAATTAAATTAGAGACATTTGTATTTGCTCCTTTATATTTAGGAGTTGGTTTATAATATCTATGCATCCTATAATGACAATCATAAAAAAACTCAATCAACAATAAAATTTAAACTCAATTTTTGTAACGAGTGAATAATAACATAAGACATGTAGCAAAACATCAATTTTGAGAATTAATAACATAAAACATAATAAATACCTTAGTGTTTGAAGCTGAAAATCACAAGAAAGCAAGAAAACAATTTGCAGCTTGTAGTTAGAGTTTTCTAAGTGATAGTAGAAACTAGAAATAAAATATTGTATTTTGTAGTTAGAGTTTAATATATATAAAAAGTATAAATTGATATTATATATAGGGAGTCTTACCAATAAAGACCCATTTAACAAACCTATTACGGATAAAGACCTAAAAATTGTAATGGACTTTATACCTCAAATACGCTTCTATATAGAATACAGTAACCAACTTCTCTTTCTTTGTTTTTTTTAATTCTAATTTTTAAAGGTCCGTATCTTTTAAGCCGCAGCTCGAAAAAAGAGTCCGAAAATACCATTGGTTTTGTTTTTTTAAGACAAACAAAACTAGTACCATTCATGATATGTTTTGAATTTTTTTAAAATTATATTTTACACACGTTTCTCATATATATGGTTTCGCATCTAGTGACTGGTTTCACATCTATCAAAATAAAGAATGTTTAGCATCTATCAAAATAAATAAAGAAGGTTTAACATCTATCAAAATAAATAAAGAAGGTTTAGCATCTATCAAAATAAAGAAGGTTTAGCATCTATCAAAATAAATAAAGAAGGTTTAACATCTATCAAAATAAATAAAGAAGGTTTAGCATCTATCAAAATATATAAAGAAGGTTTAGCATCTATCAAAATAAGGAAGGTTTCACATCTATCAAAATGAAGAAGGTTTATCATCTATCAAAAGAAATAAATAAGGTTTAGCATCTATCAAAATATAAAAAAAGAAGGTTTCGCATCTATCAAAATAAAAAAGGTCCGCATCTTCTTCGTTTACCCTTTAAATTTAATTTTTTTAAAAGTCTGTATCTTTTAAATCGTAACTCAGAAAAAATATATATGAAAATACCGTTGGTTTTGTTTTTTTAAGACAAACAAAACTAGTACCACTCTTGATATGTTTTGAATTTATTTTTTTAAAATTATATTTTACCCATGTTTCTTAGTTATATGGTTTCGCATCTAGTGACTGGTTTCACATCTATCAAAATAAAGAAGGTTTAGCATCTATCAAAATAAAGAAGGTTTAGCATCTATCAAAATAAAGAAGGTTTAGCATCTATCAAAATATATAAAGAATGTTTAGCATCTATCAAAATAAAGAAGGTTTCGCATCTATCAAAATAAAGAAGGTTTAGCATCTATCAAAATAAATAAAGAAGGTTTAGCATCTATCAAAATAAAATAAAGAAGGTTTCACATCTATCAAAATAAAGAAGGTTCCGTATCTTCTTGTTTACCTTTCAAATTTAATTTTTTTAAAAGTCTGTATCTTTTAAACCGTAACTCGGAAAAAAAAATTGAAAATACCGTTGGTTTTGTTTTTTTAAGACGAACAAAACTAGTACCACTCTTGATATGTTTTGATTTTTTTTTAAATATTTTTTGGGCATCTATCCGTATTAGCGTTTTGCGTCTACTGTATTAACGTTTTGCATCTCTTTCCATAAGTTCAGCGTTCAAATATGTCCAGATTCTGATAAATTGAATAAATATTGGAGGGATTAATAACTACTGGAAAGGTCAAGCAGCTAACATCTATCATCTTTTCATTCCTCTCTTCATCGTCAAGTAGAATCTTAGTATGTGTATATTGTCTTTAGTATGTTATTTCTACCTCACGACTCAGCCTAGTTGGTAAACGCGTCGGTCAGGAACCCACAGCTGTGGCTTCTTTAGTTTAATTAATTTTTCTACTTTATGCCCTTCAAATAATTTTTCTACTTTATGCCTTTCAATTAATTTTTTTACTTTATGCCCACAGATCTTGGGTTCGAGACCCAGCTGTGGGTTCTGTTCAATTAATTTTTCTTCTCTTCAATTTTTTTCTACTTTTGTGAGTTTAGTTGGTAAAGGCCGTGGAGTTTGTTCAATTTTTAGTTTTTAGAATCTATTCAATTAATTTTTTATTATTTAATTTTTTATTATTTATAGTTTTTAGTTTTTAGAGTGTGTTCAATTAATTTTTTAGTTTTTATAGTTTTTAGTTTTTAGAGTCTGTTCAATTAATTTTTTATTATTTATAGCTTTTAGTTTTTAGAGTTTTGTTCAATTAATTTTTTATTATTTATAGTTTTTATTATTTATTATAGAACAATGTATTAAGATGATATGGAGTGTGTTTATATATATATATATATATGATATAGATTACACATTTGATATATATTATTTATTTAAAAATATGATTCAAAAATAATATAAATTTATATAAATTTGATTGGCGGGCGGGTTGGTTCCTTTGTCGTCGCCCCTGATTACAAGATACAATTTTTTAAAATAATTATTCTTTTACTATTAATTATGAAACTCAATCTTCAAATACTAAAATATTTATTATGACTCTATGTTATTAATTTTTATAATTCAAGCTTTGCTACATGTCTTATATTACTATTCAATAGTTACAAAGAATAACATTGATTGATTTATAGTTTTTCTTAAGATAGAAAGCTGTAGATTTCAATTTCGAAACAAATAGACCTGCATAAATTCATAATTTTTTATTTTGCTTTACGGATCAAACCGTAACAACATAGGCTCTCGAGTTCACTAAAAATACATGTCATAATCAACACATCTATTAGTTTTTGTATACAGCGGAAAAGCTCAAACTAAAACCTCATCAAACGTAACAACATAGCCTCTCGAGTTCACTAGTAATAGATATCCTAATCAATACATATAGAGTTCATTATTAATAGATATCCTAATCAATACATCTATTAGTCTACTTATATTTTTTTTATGTTATAATAGTACTTCAAAGTGTTGACAAAATTAATATGGAAAACTCACTTTAACAACTTTTATATAAATCAAATATGAAGATATATTACAACACCATTTTTACAACTTCCACTACAAAAGAAATATTTTTTTGACAATAACCAGGACACCATAGGGTTTAAATCCTGGCTACGCCACTGTGTATATACACTCATTTTTTCGATTTTTTTACAGTTTATAGGTTTACGCTTTCCGATTAAGTGTTTTTTGTTTGAATTTAGGTCATCGATTTCAGGACAGAAACCGGATGTTCTGATTTACGTCGATGAAGATTGTTTCCATGTTCATAAGGTACTCCTAAATCAATGGAAATTAGATAATGCAGTAAGATAAATATGAAGAAAGTCAATTTCCGTTGGTTTTTAACTTAATTGGAGAGAGAAAGTAAGATTAATTTAATGGATAAGAAGGAAGAGAGAGAAAAAGTGGGGTAGGGTGTTAAAAACTTTTATATAAATGCGGAGGGATATTTAGGGTATTAGTGGGTCTTTAATGGTAAATATTTAGCTAAAATGAGTGTTTCTGAGAGAATAATAAAAATATGGATCTTAGATGGATAATAGTTAGGGTTTTGGGTCTTGAATGATACTTTACCCTTATATATATATTTAAAAAATATTATTTATATTAAACTAATATATAGGATATATTATAGCATAATAGTTATATATGCATATATGATAAGAATAAACAACCCACGACCTATGAGTGGGTTCCTAAGTTGATTTTGCCACATGGACAAATACATATTTGGTTTTCTGTTGGTACTAAACATTCTAGTTTAGGAATTGGGTGGGTTCCTAGGAACCACATGCACCACCCAGTTCCGCCCGTGCCTTCACCAACATAACTATGTTGAGCTAACGCGGATTCTCTCTATACATTTCTTTAGTTCATTCTGCTAGACACTGGTCTTGCGTGATTTAAGACTCCGCATTTCGCATACATATCAACGAAAGCAACTATCAACGAAAGCAACTACCTAACTTAACATTAATGTTAACCTTATGCAATCAGTTGAAAGCGAACGCATATATCTAAACCCGAGTTCCCAAGCTACGCATACGTTGAAAGCACAACCACCATCTCAAGTTAATATACACATATTTGATGTTAAAGTTATGCGTTAAATATTTTGTTTACACCTTTTTAAAATCTCTCTAATAACTCGTTAACTAAAAACCTTTAAAAAGTGTTAAATCCATTTGTTAAATATCCAGAGTCACTTGTTAACATTTTTTGTTTTTTTTTTTAAATTTTATTTCTTCATTTTTTTGTTTTAATTTTTAGTATAAAAATAATTATTTTTATTCAAATAACAATAAATTTTAATATATTATGTTTAAAAAATATTTCTAAAAATAAGATATAAAAAACATACTTAATATTTCAAAGATATTTTAAAAGAAAAATTATAATAAAAGTACGTACTCACAAACTTTATTTTTAGGTAATACCAAAATTATTATTTATACTTATTTAATACCCATAATATAACTCACAACTCAAATACTCACGCTTCATGACCCATCACCTAGCCACTTTTAATTCTTAAACCAAAATTTATCTTTTTTACTTTATCTTTTATTTTATTTTTTAAAGGTTCACGTCTTTCACACCGGAGCTCGGAAAAAATATCCGAAAGTACCACCGCTTTTGTTTTTTAGGATTAACAAAACTAGATCCGTTGATGATATTTTAAAGTTTTTCAAAAAATAAAATTTCACCAGTAACATGTGAGTTCTTTGAAAAATAACTATGAGAGTTCTTTGAAAATCAATCATGCGAGCTCTTTGAAAAATTAAATATGTGTGTTCTTTGAATTATCAACAGTGCTATTTTGTTTGAAAAATCAACCATGCAGGTTTTTGAGAAATTAAACACGCGAGTCCTTTAAAATATCAATCATAAGAGTTATTTGAAAAATCAATGATGAGAAATCTTTAAAAAATTCAACATGCGAGTTCTTTGAAAAATCAATCATGCGAGTTCTTTGAAAAATTAAACATGCGAGTTCTTTGAAAAAATAATAATGCTAATAAATCACGCGAGTTCTATGAAAAATCAATCATGAGAGTTTTTAAAAAAATTAAACATCAAAGTTTTTTGAAAAATCGATCATGCGAGTTTTTTTAACAACAAATAAAAAAATAAATAAAAAATCATTAATGGATCTACTTTTGTTGGTCTAAAAACAATAAAGCCGGTGGTACTTTTGGATTCTTTCCGAACTACGGTTTGGTGGTAAAGTCGATGGTTGTTTATAATATCAATTCTTAGGTATTAAGTGGTAATAAAGAAATTGAGTAAAATTTACTAGCACTTTTCTCATTTTAAAAGAACATGAAAATAAATCAAATTTGTTATATAAAAGATATTGTTGAAAAATATGTGGAAATAAAATCAAGATAAAAGATATACAAAAATTAAATTAAATTTTTATTTCCTTATTTTTTTCTTCAAACTTACCGTTTTAAATCAAGCATAAATATTATATTTTAATGTATTTATGTATATTTTTTAAATTTCACGGTTTTTTTAAAAATCAAATCTTTTACAAATCTTTGTATATTTTCATTTTTTCGATTTTTTTTTGTTTTCTCAATTTCTAAAAAAAACCTTTCGATCTTATTTTTCAATACAAAAGCAATGAAACAAAATAGTTTGATCTTCTTTTTCAATACAAAAATTATGAAACAAAATATTTTATATTTTATACGGTAATTTAACTTTATTATTTAAAAATAATTTAAACAAAACTTCAAAAATTACAATAGAATAAAATCAAAGAAACTAAAACAACAATCAAAATTGAAATCGTATTAACTAGTTAGAATATTAGATTTCTCAACTAAGAGAAAGCTAAATGTTGTTTAACTTTCCTATATGACACCCACTAACAAATAACTTTACCACAAACGACTGTCCATGCTCTAGAACTATCCATAGTAGTGGGTATATTTCATCTCCGAAAAGTGCGCCACATCACCATACCCCACCATATTTCATCTTTCAGATAGTATTAAAAAATTCATACTCCACGCAACAAAGCATATTTCATCTTTCAACATACCCCACCATATTTCTCTATCTTTCACATCATTCTACCATATAATATCATATCATATATTTTTATTTATCTTCTTTATTATTTAATATATATTTACATTAAAGTTAATATATATTAAAATAAATAATTTTAATAAATTACCATTATATATTGTCTTTATAAATTTAAATTATAAAATTTAAATAATTTATCTTAATAAAATTATACATAATATATTATCTATTTAAATTTACAATATAAAAATAAAATTGGTATGATTTTTGAAAAACTTAAATTTTTAGTAAAATAAATAATTTACATTTTACTAAACAACACGATATTATTTGTGGTAATGGTAAAACTAGATCTAAGGGTAATTTTGGAAGTTATTAAGTTTGTATGATATTAAATTCTCAGTAAGAGATAGATAGAGAAATGAACTGCTTGTATTTAATAGAGAGGAAAAAAAGTCAAACCCATTTAATACTGGTTGTTGAGCTATTTATATTCTTTTTAGATCCATGGGCCATTCGGGTCAGATCATATGTTTGGGTCAATCTTACGAGCCCCTTGGCCCATAAACAAAGGTGCTAGGCACATAGTTGAGTTATTGAGTATATTGCTTATTCATTGAATTTAGTTGTTGGAACTCTTCAAAAACTGTGATAACTTGTTTACTACAAAGTCTATATATGGCCTTGTATTCAGTAAGTATTGCGATGAGCCTAATAAGATGCGCTATAATATAAGATCAGGGAGAAGATGTCCATCATTGATAGACAAAAACTTCTCAACAGACATAGGAGTGGCACAGGATTTGGAGCAGCTCATTCAAGTATTTCAAGTAAGTTGTTTACATATTATGGTTGAGTAATGTATAAACCTGTGCTATCTCTGCTAACCTTCATTCCTAAAAACATATATAGATTATCCACGTTTAGAGAGAGACTATGTCATTGAGTTTACTGAAAAACTGATGTAGATCTTTAGACTTGTTCCCAGTCACAATTATATCATCTACATAGATGCGAACAATCAGAGTAACCTATGCTGTAATGAAAAAGAATATTGAGTTATCAACTTTGAAGTTAAGAAATCTCCAATTGGTTAGACTATCCTAGAGTTTGAAAGAACCAAGCTCGTGGAGCCTGCTTAAGCCCATACAAAGATTTATGTAGCCTGCAAACATGATGAGGTCTTAGAGGATCCTCAAAGCCTTGTGGCTGATACATATACACAACCTTCTGTAAATTTCCATGAAAAAGGCATTGCTTATGTCCAACTGTCGTATACCCCAATTCTTGGACACAATAATACTTAATTTTTTTTGATGGTGATAACTTAATCCTATGATTAAAAGTCTTATCAAAATAAATTCTAGAGGACTGTTGAAAACCATTGGAAACTAGCGTCACCTTGTACCTTTGTAAGGATCCATCAACTTCACATTTCAGCATGTAGACCCACTTGTTTCCTATAATATTCATGCTAGGGTGCCAAGGAGTTAAAAACCATGTAAAGTTAGATTTTAGAGCTTGAACTTCATCAAGCATTACTTTAGCCCGCTTTGGATTAGACATAACTTGTTTAAAACTTGTTGGCTCTTTAGGTGATTCCAAGCTTGTGCCAATTAAACCAATATAGATGTATTTTGGTTTTGAAATACCAACTTTGGCCATGGTACCCATAAGATGTTGCTTTGTGATAGAAGGCAGGACACTCCTATTTTCTATCAAAATAGGAATGGAATATATATATATATATATATATATATATATATATATATATATATATATATTTATTTAAGGTTGATTTACTAGGTAAAACATGATCAATGTTGAGTTTTAGATTAGAAAGAGTGACTTGGGTAGGAATAAACATAGTTTATGGTTGAAAATGATCTATATGTGGACTAGTTTCTGAGTTGTATTGAAATGTTAAGGGTGTTTGAGTTGTGTGAGACAAGTCTGGATTGTAAAATGCAGGATTAGGTGGAGCAGAAGATATGAGTGAAGCATGATGCTCAGGTGAATAAAAAGGTATATGTAAGTTACCTTTTTCAGTTGAAGCAAAGTTGTATGTCTACACTCTATTGCATTAGTTTTATAATGGTTAAACCCAGAACACTTAGGAAAAATGTTAAAACAATTTTAAAAAGTCAAAGAGATTGAAGACTCAGGTTTAGTTATGTTGAAAAATCTACCAGCACAAGAGAACTCTTCTTTATTGAAGACAACATGTCTTGAAATGATGATTTTTTATGTGGGAGTAACATATTTATGTCATTTGTGTGTGACAAAACAACCCATGAACACATATTTGATTGAGTGGAAACTTAGCTTATGTTTTTGGTAAGGTTTGATATGAGGATAACAATATGAGCCAAAAAACTTTAAGAATGAAATAAACAGGTTTCCTATGATATATTAGCTTATAAGGTGACTGGTTTTCTAAGACAGAATGGGTAGTCTATTACTGAGATAAGTGGCATGCTAAAGGCATCTGACCAGTAAAATAGAGCCATTTGAGATTGAGCAAAAAGGGTAAGGCCAGTCTCAACAATGTGCTTATGTTTTCTTTCGGCCTTACTATTCTGGGAGAATTATATGGATAGGAAATTCTTAGCTCAATGCCACAACTTTTGGTAAAAGGAAAGAATGTTTGGTATTCACCCCCTTTATCAGTTTGCAACACTTTAATTTTTCTTTCAATTTTTTCCACTAGTTTTCTGAATTCTAGGAAAACATATAGAGCTTCACCTTTTTTTTTCAAGAAGATACACCCAAGAAAACCTACTATGATCATCTAGAAACATAATGTAATATCTAATTCCATTTCTAGTCTGAACAGGGGCTAGTCCCCATAGATCAGAATGAATAAGGTCTAAAATATTTAATGCATAAGAGTTTGATGCACGAAAATGAAGTTTGTAAGATTTTCCTAGTTGACAAGAGTCACAAAATGAAAGTTGCTTTTGATTAAAAGGAATGTTACATGGCAAGTTGGCTTGTTTGGAGAATGTCTACCTCCTCTGCCCTTGTAATTGCTGATGAGTCCGAATTCAGCATGCTCCCCGGACAAGGACAGATCGGTCCAAAGCCTCCGGACCGGACAGATCAGACAGATCACATGGACCGGACAGATCACTTCGAACACTATGACCATAGGACTGTTCGAACTATGATAAAAGTACTAAAAAACCTAAACACTCCTTGACTAAGCTACTTGCTCTCCTACTTAGAGCTCATGGGTCTTTGAACATGACCCGGGTTCTTTAAACATGACCCGAAAGCCCATAAGGGCCCAAACATCACACTATAAATACCCAACCACATGCATTAACTATGGGTAATGAGAATTAACTGCTACCAAGCTGCTTAATTATCTCTCTACTCCCTACTCTAAACCGTTTAACACCCACACACCACCGTTTAACACCCACACACCACCGTTTAACACCCACACACCACCGTTTAACACCCACACACCACCGTTTAACACCCACACATCACCTTAAAACACCAATTAAAATTACCAGCCTACCCCCAGGCGATTATTATCCTTACCAATTGCAACTCCCTCTTCCTCTATATTTATTATTATTTGATATTCCTCTATAATATCTACCTTTTTCTTTAGAATAGGTTCTATTTGCTTTTGATCCTTGAGCATTATTAGACTGCTGTTTGTCAGCCTTATTGTTGTTATTGCTGGTAGTAGAGACTAGATTTAGATTAACTACAACTCCCTCTCTATTTGAGATTTGCTCTAATCTTCTCTCAAAGATTAAAAGAGAATATTGAAGGCTTACCCAGATAATATATGCGTTATTAAATCAACCATAGAGATAGGCGAGTCATAAATAGCCAAGTTGTTAGCAATGGCTCTCGTTTTGGCTAGGTATTCATTCATTTTGGAAGCACATTTTCTTGTTCTTTGAAATTCACCTTTGAAGTAATATATCCTAGCTTTTGTTTGTGATCCAAAGATATCTATTAAAGCATCCCAGAGTCTCTTTGAAGACTCACGTTCTAGGATTCTGCTGCTATTTCAGGATCAATGGTAATGAACAACCATCCTAAAATAATTGACCCTTGTAATGTTAGTCTTTGTGAATAACATTTTCAATTAAGTTTCTAGTTGAATTAGGCATAAATTTTGATGGATATGGACTCTCTCCATAGATGTGACTAAACAGCATGTTTCCCTTAATAACAAGAATAATCATAGCTTTTCATAACAAGTAATTAGTTCTGTGTAGCTTAAGACTGTTGCTACAATTAAATTCGATTCTTGTTATTTGTAAAAATTCCAGGTAAAGAGCAACCAGATGCTGCATTATCTAAGATGTTCGAAGGAGAATTGACGTATACCATTCTTTGATCTGATACCAAGTTGGACTTTGAATGAAAAGCAAAGTAAAACTTGAAAAAGAAGAAGATAACTATATGATCTGATTGAATTTTTTGGTGTGTATTAAAATCTTTACACTATAGTTATATGCAATATATATTATAATATAGTTTGTTACTGTTAAAAACAAAGAGAGAAGTAGCCGCAGGAAGCGGCTAGGGTTTTGTGTTTATTAGAAAATGTTCCTTTTGTTTTATTGATGCATTAGAGATATTAACTCAATAGTGAGGCTCTCAATATATAGAGAACTTAGAGGCCTATACATGGAAACTTAATACACTGAATATTCTAACACTCCCGCTCAAGTTGTGTAGTGGGATCACCAATACCCAACTTGGAAACCAAATTCGAATGTTCATGCAGCAACCTCTTTTGTCAAGATATCTGTCAGTTGGTCTTCGGATCTAACAAACGGAAGTTCTATTGTCCCATCTTCAATCTTTTCTTTTATGAAGTGCCTATCTATTTCAACGTGCTTTGTTCTATCGTGCTGCACCAGGTTCTCTGAAATCTTAATCGCAGCTTTATTATCGCATATTAACTGAATTGGACACTTCAGAGGGGATCCGATTTCTTTCAATATCTTCTTTAACCAAAGTATCTCGGTAATCCCCTTAGCGATTCCTCTAAATTCTGATTTAGCACTTGACAGTGATACTACTTTATGTTTGTTTACTCCTCCAAGTCACCAAGTTACCTCCAAGAAGAGTAAAGTAGCCAGCAGTTGATCGCTTGTCGTTAGGATTCCCTCCCCAATCAGCATCTGTGAATACTTCAACATCAAGGTGTCAATTTTTCTTAAAAATTATGCCTCTTCCTGGTGTGCCTTTGAGATATCGAATAATCCTCATTACTACCTCCATATGGTGTTCGTGAGGATGATGCATGAACTGGATAACTACTCCCATCGCATATGCAATGTCGGGTCGAGTGTGAGCCAGGTAAATCAATTTTCCCACCAACCTTTGGTACCTTTCTTTACTCGCTGGCATGGCCTCTTCAATTATCTTTAGTTTGTGATTCACAACCATAGGAGTGTCATTTGGTTTGTAATCCACCATGCCAAATTCAGCTAATAAATCCAATATATATTTCTGTTGGGAGATATAAATCCCTCCTCTTGACCTAAGAACCTCGATTCCTAGGAAATACTTCAATCCCCCAAGGTCTTTCATTTCGAACTCCTTGAAGAGGATTTTCCTAAGAGAGCTAATTTCTTCTTCGTCATTCCCCGTTATAATCATATCATCGACATATATTATAAGACAAGTGACTAATTCTCCTCTCTTTTTGTAAAAAAATATATGATCCCCATTACTCTGTTTGTAGCTATACTACTTTATTGCCATTGTAAATCTCCCAAACCAAGCACGAGGAGACTGTTTGAGCCCATATAATGCCTTTTTTAGTTTACATACCTCATTTTCTTGAAAACCATCAGATAACCCTGGTGGGGGTTCCATATATACCTCTTCTTCCAAGTCTCCATGTACGAAAGCATTCTTTACATCAAATTGATGAAAAGGCCAATATTTATTCGTGGGTATTGAAAGTAAAACTCTGATAGTGTCGATCTTTGCAACCGGAGAGAACATTTCAGAGTAGTCTATACCATATGTTTGTGTATATCCTTTGACAACCAATCTTGCCTTGTGTCGCTCGATGGTGCCATCAGATTTATATTTTATATTAAACACCCATCTACACCCGACTTTTTTCTTCCCTTGTGGTAACACACAATTCTCCCATGTACCATTCCTTTTTAGAGCTTTCATTTCGGTATTCATTGCCTCATGCCATTCAATCATCTGCTTAGATTCTTGAGTTGTTTTAGGCATTTGTTCAGAGAGAATAGTAGCTGAAAACGCCTTTGCAATCTTCGTCATTCCTTTCCTGTTCATTTTTACCGGATATGTGGAAGCACGATGAACGTGTTCCGGTGAATACCGGTCAGGAGGAACTCCTCTATTTTTTCTTGGGGGAAGAACTAGAGTTTGAGTTTCAACAAATGAACTTCCTGAAATGTCATGGTCAGTAGCATTTTGTAAATTATGACATTGTAAATTGTTTACCTCATGATGGACATTTTCTTCGGCTGATTCGCTGGTAGTATCCATGGCATTTATTTCTTGTTGGACTTTGTCTTCGGGAGAATCATTGGTGGTAAGAACTGCCTCGTCAGTCTCCTTTATGTTGGAAGAGGCGTGTTCGGTGGCGCCATCTACCGACTCTGTCGGCACATCCTCAAAGTAACTTTCATATAGAAACAAGTCGAGTGATTCACTTACTTTCTCCCCCTGAGCACGAGATTGGTGGTCAAAAACATAATTTAATTCTAAGAAGTCACAGTCCATGGTGACATGAATTCGACTAGTAACTGGATTGTAACACCGATAGCTCATTTGATGGACACCATACCCAACGAATACACACTTTTCAGCACACAGATTAAGTTTGTTTCGACTAGTTTTAGGGATATGAACAAACACCGAACAACCAAAGACACGAGGTGGTAAGGTCATAACAGATAGAATTGTAACTTGGGTGGCAAGCACTTGTAATGGAGATTTATTTCCTAGACATCGAGTTGGTAGACGATTTGCAAGATACGTGGCTGTAGCAAGAGCTTCTGGCCAAAGAGAATGAGGAACTCTAGATTCAATCATTATAACACGAATTTTTTCAAGTAAAGTACGATTTTTTTGTTCTGAAGTACCGTTTTGTTGAGGTGTGTTTGGACAAGTGGTTTGATGGATAAGACCATTTGTTTTGAAAAAATTATGCATTGTTTGGTTGACAAACTCTGTTCCATTATCAGAACAGAGAATCTGTTTTTTTTTCCAAATTGAGTCAAAATCATTTTGTAAAAACAAACAAATATTTATGGTACTTCTGATTTATGTTTCATGAAGTATATTCAAGTCATTCTTGAGAAATCATCCACAAATAAAATAAAATATCTGATTTGATTGTTAGTGGAATTTGGTGCGGGACCCCAAACATCAAAAATGGATTAGCGAAAAAACATAATCAACTATAGTATTACTTTGATTAAATGAGACCCTACGATTTTTTGCAAGAATGCAGGTTTCACATTTCTCATGAATGGAATTATTAAAAAAAAGGCTAGGAAACAAACTCTTAAGATAGCTAAAAGAAGGATGACCAAGTCGTCGGTGCCATAACCAAAGTTTCCTTTCGGTTGTTCCGTGAGCAAGCATGGCATGTCCCTTATGAACTACCTCATCAACATAATAGAGACCTCCTTGTTCAGTACCACGCCCAATGATCTCCTTCGTACGAATGTCCTGTAAAATGCAAAAAAATGGATACATAAGAACCACATAGTTGAGTTGTTTTGTCACTTGACTAACAAATAATAACTTTAAGGACAGTGAAGGAATGTAGAGGCAGTTTTTAATTTCCATTTTTTCCGAAAAAATAATTGAACCTCCCCCTTTGACTTCATAAATTTCTCCACTAGCAGTTTCAATATGGGACTTCTTTGGAGATGACATGTCACCAAAGTCTTTAGGATCATAAGAGATGGTGTCCGTAGCCCCGCAATCAAAGTTCCAATTCATTGATCTCTCAAACCCTTTACCTCCAAGTTTTTCGTAGGAGTTCGCCGCCATTCCTCTAAAACCAATGCCACTTCCTTGCTCATTTTTAGTCAGATCTTCACCGCCATTTGTAGACGAAGCCCGTTTGACATTAGATCTGAAACGCTGGTTATTTTTCTCCTTATGACCGTCCTCCCACCATTCTGGATAGCCAACCAGCTGGAAACATGTCTCTTTAGTGTGTTTCTTCATCCCACAATGAGTGCAATACAACTTGGATTTATCTTCTTTCTCTTCGGATCAGAATTTAAACTTCTGTGCAGTATCTTTAGCAGCCAAACCCATTCCAATTTCAATCGAGTCACTATCAGAAGAACTTGATTTTAGTATATTAAGCCTGTCCACTTCCCTTCGTATTGTAGCATATGCTGTTTCCTCAGAAGGAAGATGATCCTTTTTTATGATATCTCTCTTGACTGGTTCCAGCTTGTCATTAATCGCCATTAGCAATTGATAGAGTATTTGTTCTTGAGTCTTCTTATTGTAGATCTAAATGTCTTCTTGGTCTTTCATAGGGTTCAGATCTCACCTATCTATAGACATCTAGATGTTTAGCAGTTTGTTCCACAAGTATTCTAGTGTATCGGACCCTTGCCTTAATAAATTAGCCCTCTTATGAAGGTCAAACACCTGTAACGAATCCGTGCCAGAACCGTATGTGGTGGCTAACCCATCCAGAGGGCTTTTGCAGTGGGATATTGCGAGATATTATTCACCAAGCTGGATTCAAGATTCTGGATAATCCATGTGAAAACACATTGATCATCTTGTTCCCACCTTGTATATGTTTTGTCAGTTTTGGATGGAGGTGTCGGCTCCCCTCTAATGTGAGAACCTCTCCCCCTTCCCCCAATTGCTTTCTTCATCAGGTTTGCCCATAGGGCATCGTCGTCACCACCGAGTTTAATCCCTAGGGATAAATTCTCGGGGTTAGTTGTTTGTTGTTGTGTTCCGAGACCATTTCTCAGAATGGCAACAATTTGCATTGTTAATTCATCAGGGATTTGACTGACCACGATTTCATTGCCAGCCATTTTTGTTGAGGATGTTCAGAATTCCCAGAATCACACGTGCTTTGATACCATGTTAAAAACAAAGAGAGAAGTAGCCGCAGGAAGCGGCTAGGGTTTTGTGTTTATTAGAAAAGGTTCCTTTTTGTTTTATTGATGCATTAGAGATATTAACTCAATAGTAAGACTCTCAATATATAGAGAACTTAGAGGCTTATACAAGGAAACTTAATACACTGAATATTCTAACAGTTGCACATTTTTTTATATGAAATATTCACTTATTTTGTTATCTAAGTAACTTAAACAACAACATTATGTTAAATATAATAACAATCATTAGTTGGGCTTGACTACCAGTTCTTGACTTAGGCTTTACTTGCTCTATGCCAAGGCTGTATCTTTAGTAGTGATGAGTCTCATTCCATTAGTGTAACCCATCTCACACAACACAAGTTAGTATGTTAAACCACATTATTCAAATCATTTGTAGTTTCTCTTACAATGAACCCAACTTTTTTATATTAACCCTTTCCAACTTCCTTTCTTCTTCATCACATTCCAAGAAACTAACATTACCTATTTCAAGCTTTACTCTATCAAAAAGTTCAAAAACTTCATGAGCATAATTATGTTGAGCTAACCCGGAGTCCATATAGAACTCATTTTCTACACATTTTCTTAGTTCATTGTGCTAAACACTAACCTGGTGTAATTTAAGACTCCACATTTTGCATACATATCAAATCTATACGAGCAGCAAATAACTTAATATTTAATTCTTAATTTCTCATATCTCTTGAAAGTGAACACATATACATAACTCAAGTTCCAAAACTTCGCACGCGCTGAATTCACAACCACCATAATTATCCCGTTTAGCTCAATTTAAAAAATAACCATTTGCTTAATCCACCTGGGAGTTATGAGGATAAACCATAATTATTTCATCGCAAATTTTTTGTAGATCCAAAACTTTCATACACGACTCATAAAAATGAACCAAATTATTCAAAATATAAACGCCATTAGAAATCGATTAAATTATTTCATTACAAATTATATAAAAAACGTATATAAAATTTTAAAACTCATCAAATCTTGTTTTTAAATAATATAAACTCAAAATAAAATTACATGAAAAATGCTAAAGGTACAAAATTTGTTTATCATATCGTTTAATTAGGAAATTTTATAAATTTTATAAATTAATTAAGGATATCTTTTATTCAGCCAATCTATGTATACCACTTAAGTAAACTAAATGACTGATATTGGATGAAATAAATATCTATATCTAGATTGTATACCTCTAAAATATTTAGTTATTATCTTAATTTTATTTTATGAAAAGACAACTGCCAACCGTTATGCTATCTCGAAAGCAAAGTTTTAAATAGGGAAATGAGACATGGCCAGACACCCAAAATTAACGGGATTAGTGGATGATTAATTAGTAATCTATATAAACGAGTCAAAATAAACTTAATTTTTATAATTAGTAATAAGTTTAGATTTTACCAATTAAATTATGTTTATTTTTTAAATTTAAATAAGTATAGTTTTTGTAAATCAAAATAAATACAGTTTTCGTAATTTAAAAATTATTTATTATTAGAACTATTTTTTGTAAGTTTTTTGATGATTATTTTTCAAGTTTTTAAATCATTTTTCGCAAGCTCTTCTTAAAGTGTTTTGTCATGAGTTTTTTACATGTTCTTTTGTAAGTTTTTGAATGTTTTTGCAAGTATTTTTTAATTTTATTATAGGTTGTTTAACTGTTTTGATCCAAAATGCACCACGACACCAACGAAACTTTGAGACAGATATGCTTGGATATCTTCATCATTTCCTCATTCTTAATAATATTGTTTCCTCAAAATTGGTTTACTAGTTTTAGATGGAGATAAATTATAAACATTAATAGTTGCAAAAATGTTAATATCTCTCGAAAGCTCCAATTTGTAGGCATTAACATTGATTCACTCCAGAAGTTTGAATCGACCATCTACACGAGGTGAAAGCTTAGAACTTCGTTTTGGAGGAATATTTTTGGTCTCATGTGTATCTAAACCCATTTTCACATGTAAATATTTTGCATTCTCTATCTTCTTAACATTTATACTGCTCTGTTTACTTATTAGGTTCTTCTTAAACTTATGATATATTTTCTTGACAAATTCAGCTTTGTTCATTTTATATTGGCTTGGATGCTCTGATGGTGGTAGCGGGGATAATTCTAACGGTGTCAAAGGATTAAATCCATACACAACTTCAAAAAAGAGATATTTTAGTAGCAAAGTAAATAGTTATATAAAAACACAGTAAGTGGTAAGCATCCCAACCAATTGCTCAGATTTTTACCTACACCATCTCTAAGTAAAGTAGATAGTGTACGGTTTACCACTTCAGCTTGACCATATGTTAGGGGATGACGAGTTGTTAAAAACAATAGTCTAGTCTCCATCTTTGACCAAAGCATTTTTCAAAAGTGATTGAGGAATTTGGTGTCTTGACATAATGTGATAGTCATTGGCATTCCATATAAACACACCACTTCTTTGAAGAACAAATCTTCTATTTGAGAAACATCATTCACCTTAACACATGTTATAAAATGTGTAATCTTTGAGAATTGGACCACCACAACAAATATGGACTATTTGTTTCTTATTTTTGGAAGTCTAAAAATTAAATCCATTGATATATCCACCCATGGTACAATATGAATCGATAATGGTAGATAAAGACCACGATGATGTGATACAAATTTTTCTTTTAAGAAAATAAAACAACAGTTGCAGAACTTTTCCACATCTTTCTTAAAGTGGGGCCAAAAAATTGCTTACTAACAATTGTTAAGGATTTATCTTTTCAAAGTGACTTATAAGTCCTCCTATATGTGCTTCTCTTAAGATGAGATCATGTATAGAACCTCATGGAATGCATAAACGCTTAACTCTAAACAACAATTCATCATATTTATAGATAAACCAAATTCCCCTTTAGCAAAATTATTGTAAATATGTCCATAACGTGGATCATCTTTATACAATCCTTTGATTCTTGTTCAAATCCTAGAATCTTTGCATCCATTATAAAGATTAATACATGTCTCCTTGATAATACGTCTGCTATAATTTTATTTCTCCTTTTTTGTATTTGATGATGTAAGATAATGTCTTAATGAACTCCCACCATTTATCATGACTATTTTTTAGCTTAGTCTGGCCTCTTGGATGCTTAAAAGTCTCATGATCTATATGAATAACAAAATCTTTAGACAACAAGTAATGTTGTCATGTTTCCAATGATTTCATCAATGCATATAGCTTCTTATTGTAAGTTGGATAGTAGAGTGCCACATTGCCGAATTTCTCATTATAATAGGCTATGAGACGTCTTCCTTGAGTCAATACACCTCCAATACTCATGCCTTAAGTATCACACTCTACTTCAAGCAATTTTTTTTTATCAAAATCAGAAAGAACCAAACCAATTCTTCTGTTATATTTGAGGGCTTGAAAATCATTCTCTTGTGTTCCTATAAAAAGTAGCTAATCCCCATGAAAACTTCGTACATGCCTAAATATCTTCGGTGTGGGTGATTCTTGAGTTGCTTTGATATTTTCTTGATAATTTTATAGGTCTTGAGAACTCATAATAAATCCAAAAATACAAGACTATCCGTGCAAAAGGTACAATGTTTTTAGATTAACAAACAACTTCTCGTTTTAGAATATCCAAAACAAGTTTCAAATGTTTAGTATGGTCGACTAAGCTTTTATTGTAGATTTGTAAGTCATGAAGGTAAACAACAACACATATGCCAATAATTAATCTCAAAACACAATTGAGTAATGTGATGAAAGTGCTCGGTGCATTTGTTAATAAAAAATGTATAAGTAACCATTCAAATAAACCATGTTTTGTTTTAAAACCAGTTTATATCCATCATCATTTTTCATGCAAATTTGGTGATACATACTATTAAGATCAATCTATGAAACATACAAGATGAATACATGTTTTATTTTTTACCTATCCTCTTATCATCTTTGGGACTTCAATTGTTTTTTTTTGCATTAGTTTATATTGATTCTTCTTCATCTAATGATTTGTTGTTGCATACAGTCCAAAGTTGTGTTCTTTTAGTCCAATTAAAGGTGGTGTTTTTGCGTTTGAGTTATTGCTCTATTTAAACAAAAATATAATAATTCATAAAAATTAGTGTATTGTTTCCTTTCCACCTCTCTTACAATACGTTCTTGTAAACCATCTATAATTTTACCATTAGTGCCTCCTCGAACTCTTCTGGTTCCAAATGATTTTTAGATATTCAAACTTATCAAAATACTCTTCAACAACTCTGGTTTCTTGTGATAGCTTTCTATATCGTTTCCGTAACTCACAATGGTATAATTTTTTTTATGTCTTCCTAATGATCTATGGGTTTGAAATATTTTCTCATTCTTTTTGTCACTTATTTGTTCCACCAAATAAGAGCATTATTATAAAAATATAAAACAGCTAGGGCAAGTTTCCTTTGCTTAGTATACTAATAATACTCAAATAGATTTTCCATGTAGACATTATAATATGATTTTCCAACAAATACATAATATATCAGTTTTACCTTTGTATTTCTATGCATTATTGATTGTTTTTCTCTTGCCCTTACTCTTCCAAGAGGATTTATTCTAGACATGTAATCATTTTCATCTTCTATTTTTACGTATTGTTGTTGCTTTTTTTAGAGATCAAACGTTTTTTAAGCATTCAAGTCTTCTTGGGTGCAACTCAATTCGCCTAATACGTTCTCTAAGCTTGTTCCTCACAATACAAACTTCTTCACCTCGTATTTATATAAGCTATTACAAAATATTCAGCAATTAAACAAAAGTCTTCATATTATTATCTGCCATTATAACGGGTTGTGTGTAAAGATGATACAACCTTGATAATAAACCTTTAAGCTTTGATATCAAATGATGTTGGCATGTAAACAGTTTGGCTACGGAAGTTGTTTGGAGAATACTCACAACTTGAATAGATTCAGATGATATATGTGGCGTTAGATAAAATGTTATCTTGACTCGATACTATTCAGAGAATAGTCATAAGCGAAATCAATTGAAAGGCGATGATAGATATGTGACATATCGAGTTGTGCCACAAAGGCGATGGAAACATTTTGAT
This sequence comes from Limnanthes douglasii subsp. nivea, assembly GCA_036936605.1. NCBI lineage: Eukaryota > Viridiplantae > Streptophyta > Magnoliopsida > Brassicales > Limnanthaceae > Limnanthes > Limnanthes douglasii. The sequence goes on along the minus strand of JAUPFV010000005.1, from coordinate 229,884,744 downwards.
AAGTAGAAATCTAAACTGAGTTTAGCCTCGATAAAAACATAATGAAATATCAACTAAACTTGTTTCTCACAAGGATAATTTAGGGATAGATTTTTCCGGACAAATATCTTGAGTACAAACTCATTTTTATTTATTTATATTGTATTAATTAATTGCATCTGACTTCACTAATAGATATTACAACTATTTAAAGAAAAAATATAGCTGGAGGTCCTAAATACTATATATATATATATATATATATATATTAAAGATTGCAAACTAAAAAATAACAACTTGAAAGATGTAATAATAAACTAACTGATAAATAGTAATTTACAAGATTCACAACAAACTAGCTAACATATAACAAATCAAAAGATATCTTAACAAACTAACTATTTTAATGATGTAGAACTTTATTTTTATATATTTTTTTTACCAAATATTCTAGAAACATCTTAAGTGGTTTCTTGGGATTTTGTTATTTAGAAAGTGCTTTGGTCTTGATTAGTAGCTAAACTGTAAGCTAACTGATGCTCCATTTGATTTATCATACTCTCCACAACATTTTTAAGATACCATATAAAACTTAATTTACTAACTTTAGTTCGAATTATACACTGATATATCTTATCCATAATACAATCACAAAAAAACTACAATTAGCATGTACGAGTTTACAAGTTTAGTTATAAAAGTCAAAAGATCTAGAGATCATTAATCAGTAATAAAATGAATATTCAATCTGACTAAATTGAAGGATTATGGTTTATTATGTGATAAATTGAGTTATAAAAATCTAAAATATTATAGGTTTATTAAAGAGTTGAAAGATATTAATGTATACTTGAGACGGTAAATAATGTGTATATTTAAATTGTTGGTTGTAATCTATTCTTGATCTAGACAAACAAAATTGGTCATTTACAATGATAGCCGATTATGATAAAAAATTGGAAAAAATGATAAGAGATCAATCCAAATAAAAAAATACTAAATTTAGAAGAACAAACTTATTTGATAAAAAAACAGAAAAAACCATATTCATATTCAAAAAATATATTGATTAAACAAATCATTTATTAAATAATATTTTTTATTTTTTGTCGGATATTTATTGGTATCTTTAAATATTTATTTATAAATAAACTTGAATTTAAATATATATTCGTAATTATCTTGGGTGAGTTACTCTTTAAGATCCAACCTAAAAAATATATTATGGTCTAGTACCCAACAAATTTAACAAACTCTGTACCCAAAATACATTTCTATATAAAAGTATAAAAGCTTGTACACATTCTTTTTCTTTTAATTTTTTTTAAACACCAACTCAAAAAACCCCCTTTAAAGTACTATTGATTTTTATTTAATATGAATAAAACTAGAGTGATGAATGATATTTTTGATTTTTTTCACGAGCCTAGTTTACCCTAATCTCGCATTGAGAGTTTTGGTCCCGTATTTATCATTTAAAATTAAATCTTACATTAGTTCAGTATTCATGAATGATATTTTGTAAATGTATTGATTTTTGGTATTTAACGAATCTTTTGAATTGACGGTCCTCTTGTTCCTTGGTCGGCCAACCACCTGTTTGGTGGTCTTCTCCTCCCCATCATACCATATGGAGCCAAAAACTGACCACCTAAAACCAATCTTTCCTTATTTGTGAATTACTGCTCTGCGAAAAGAAACTCAACCTCAACAAATATGTTTCATCAATCTTTTTTTATGTTTTCAGACCTAAGCATTCTCCTTCCATTAAAAATACTTTAAATATGGTTATGCTCTACCCCTCATATACGCCTCCTCTACCTTATGGTTGTCCATTTTTGTGCTAGCCTGAAAGTGTACTAGTGATAGCCTTAATCAGATTCATTCAACTACCATCTCATCTCTATTGAACACAACATAATCCTAAAACTCAACCTCATTTCTATAAAAAACCATGGTATTTTGAAAGTCACCAGAGGTTTTTCCTAAACTACCTCGACCCCTCTTTATCCTCCCATACATCCTATAACCTGCATCATTTAAAAACTCCCAGTATTACCTCATCTACCCAAGTTACTCTTTTTAAAAAATAGAATCCTATAATCACTACTTTAACAAAATAAACCTTATATCAACCTTTCTAAATGACCTCTCCCAGTTCTGAGATTGATTATGGTGCCACTTCTCAAGTTATCTCCCTACGTCCATGCATCCTAAATGGATCCTCTAGACTCTTCTATCTGTAAAGAGCTTTAGTTTCTCTTCTGCTCTAGTGTTTCTACCTTCGAGTTCTAAGCCACTCCTAAGATCTTCACCATCACGATACAACCCAACTCATTCTCCAGCCACCACACTTATATGCACAAAGCTCCTAGGGCCTTTGTACCTCTAATATCAACCTTCTTCACTTGGTATCACTCCAGACCATGAAGTTGTGGTGGTGAAAGCTCCGTCAGAGGTTAGGCTCCACATGGAATCGGGGATGGTAACCGATTCTCTAATATAATTGAAGTTTTGTTCACTGTCCAAGAGAGACCATGATCCATCCCTCACTCTTTGCTTTTCCAATTTGTGAACACATCGGTGTTATCCAAGTATATTCTCCTCTCCTTTGTGCAAGACACAATCCCATCTATCATCAATAACCCCTCCCATGGCTCATACTACCATGATTCTGTAGCCACAATCGAAGGTCACTCATTCTCGATGTCGTGCTCTCCCTAATTGTAGAGTCCCTTCCTGAATCCCCATCGCTCCCTATCTCTCATCTATCATCGATCCCATACATAATTACCCTTCGAATCGAAGCTCTCAGAGCTAGAAACCATGATACAGTATATTTGAAAGCAGCTTTTGACTTTCTGACCGCATCCCTTCCTCCACAGCCAACCTCCGATAACAACTCTAACTCCACCCTCCATCATTCTTTTGCTCTCAATATCTCTCTTAGTGGGCCTCGTGATATCGTACGAAATTCGTTAAGAGAGTTGGGCCTCCAAAAATCAGTAACCTTAAATACTCTCCCTGTTGGGTCTCCCAACCAAGCCCGATCCCTTGGACCTCACACCAAACAACTGACCATCCTATCATCTATGTGGACCAGATTTCTGCCATTAAACCCAATTCATTTCTCAAACTTACTCTTTCCTTTTTCCAAACCACTACAAACTCTTCATAACCATTTAAATATTCTTAAAATGACCTATTTTTCCAACTCATCCAATCCAAACCAACTAAACTCCTTATCATTCGCCTCTAAGTCAATAACTACATTTCCTCTTCCTTTAAATCCCTTATTGACTCACAAATTAGGTGTATCCCGCCATGTCTCGATATTCACTCGCCGCATCTCCTCTTTACCCTTTAAAAGAATGGTAGAAAATACTCATTTGGTAGGAAATTCAAAGATAGTATTTTCAACAACTTAGGAACCCTAAATTCTTTAATCAACTACTTTTAGCTCATATTATTAATTCCTTGGAGACCACCAACTCCTCCAAAACCATCCATCTCTCTCGATCTTCTAACTTCCATGCTTCCTCTTATGGATCCAACTCTTTTGTGAACCCCTCATCCTCCCTTATTTCTTCTTGGGTTAATGTGGTGTCGGGAGCCACTAAACCCTCGATTCCTCTCATCCTTGAAGTCCTCCAAAACAATTTCAATGACAATAATTTTAATATGGATAATGATGCCATCCTTGGAACTCTGAATTCATGACGATCTTATTTATCCAGTTACTTTCTTGGTGAATCCTCCACTATTTCTCAACTCAAGGAAAATATTATTACCATTTGGAGAAAACTTGGTCTTGAGGAATTCAAATGCATTCCCAAATGGTATTTATTCTTCAAGTTTAGCTCGAAAGATAATGCAAAAAATATTTTGGAAAAGGCTCATTGACAATTTTGTGGTATTCTCTTAGTTTTCAAGAATTATGAACCTTTATCTACCCTATTTAAAGACCCAATCGAAGAGATTCCAATATGGGTCAAAATCTTTAAACTTCCCTTGGAACTCTGGACTTATAAAGCCGTAAGACGCATTGGTTCTATTTTGGGGATCCCTCTCAACAACGAAAAATAAACTGAGAAAACAGACAAACTTAAATTTGCACACATTAGTGTCTTGATTAAAGCTGGTACCACTTTACCTACCTCGATTGAGATCGAATGCTTGGGTAAAACACCTTCATTAGAAGTGAGTACTAATTTATCTTGCCCCAATACTCTAGATTCATTGTGTTTTGTCAAAACACCAGGACTAACGCTACCTCCTCACATGTTTCACTCCCCTTCGCAGTCCCTATTTTTCCATCTAGGCTCCCGCCTTCCCCGATGAACTTCTTTGAGTCTGATCCTTTGAAGAAAAGACTCCCTCGACTAATGTTGTGGAAAATTATGATGAAGTGGACTCCCCGACGTTTAGATCCACCCTTCATGGAGAGGCTTTGACTGACCCTTTACCTTTGCCCTCCGAAAAGGCTACTACCTAACCTTTTGTAAGTATTTTATGTTTATCACTTCTTGGAATTTGGGCGGGTTAAACGACCCTATCAGACAAGAAGATATTAATGGTTTTATTATGAGTAACAATATACCTATCATGATCCTTGTTGAAACTAAAGTTCAATCCTATATTGTAACTTTTTGTTAGTAAAATTGCCCCTTACTGTCATTATACCACTAACCACGACCATCACTCCATTGGTAGAATCTGGATCATTTGGAATCCTAGTGTCATTATTATCTCTATATTATCCTCCTCTCCTCAACACATTCACGGCTATGCAAAGCACCTAAATTCCCCCACCTATTTCCACTTCACTGTTCTTAATGCTTTCAACGAAATCCCTAATAGAATCCCCCTTTGGAATATTCTCCAATCTATTTAATATCAAGATCAGGGCATCCATTATGGAATTATTTAGCTCAAACAAAATAGACCCAATTTGGAATGCCACTTCCATTCTTCTCATACCGAAATCTGACTCCTCTACTTATGCCTCTGACTACCATCCCATTGCCTTATGGAATGTCATCTACAAAATTATCTCTAGTATTCAAGCCAACAGACTTAAATATTCTTTTATCTATGTGATTGAAAACTCCCAATCAACTTTTATGGTTGGTAGAAACATCTCTGATAACATCCTTCTTTCCCACGGCTTGCTCAAGAAGTAACATCTTAACTCCAAAGAAAAGAGAGTCGTTCTAAATATTGACTTAATGAAAACCTTTGACAATGTTAACTGACACCTTATCGTAGATATTCTAGTTTCTATGGATTTCTTCGCGCAAATAATCACATGGATTATACAATGTATTGCTACTCCCTCTTACAACATTATTTTCAATAAAAATCCAAATAAGTTTTTTCAGGGAAGAAAATGAATCAGACAAGGAGATCCTCTCTCGCCATTCTTGTTTTTCATTGTCATGCAAGTTCTCTCCAACATCCTTAATGAGAAAAACAAAAATTATAATTTCAAATTCCACCGGAAATATCATAAACTGAAAATTGTTAATCTCTGCTTTGCAGATGATTTAATGATCTTCTACCATGACGATATCAACTTCCAGCTTCATATCAAGAAAGGTCTCAACAAATTCTTCATGCTCCCAAAATTCAAATTAGGCATGATAAAAGCCAGATCTTTCTTTCTCGAGTCAACCCCACTTTTAAAATTGACTTGATTAACCTATCTAGTTTCAAGGTTGGTTCTCTCCTAGTCAAGTATCTAGGAGTTCCCCTGATCACTAGTCAATTTTCCCATTACAACTGCCTCATATTTTTGCACAAAATTACTGCTCGCATCGACTCTTGGAACTTTAAATACCTCTCTTACGTTGAATGCCTCTAGTTCATCAAATCTGTTCTCTTTGTTGGACAAGTGTATTAGTCCTCCATTTTGATTCAGAACTCACTCAAATCCTCAACCGCTATCGCTGGACTGACCATGAGATGAAAATATGTAGTGCCAAAGTAGCTTGGACCTTTGTTACTGATGCAGACAGATTAGCGCTAGAATTTATGAAGACAGGCGATCACCCGAAGAATGCAGCGAATTTACAGTTTCGGAGCTCCCGGTGTCCGATTTTGACCCACAGCACGTTATTTCAAAAGGAACGACGCCACAATTACAAGTCACCAGCTATGCTCGTGACATATGGCGCTTTTTGGGCATTCGGAGTCGTTTACTATTTTATTTCGAATTTTTATTATTTAGGGCATTTTTGGTATTTTCGTATTAGGGTTTTCATTCGAACTCTTATTTAAACAGACTTTGTTTACAATGTAAGGGAGTTGATATTGATAAAAAAAATTAGGGTTTCCCCTATATTGGCTTCTCTGCGTTTACTCTATATCATAATGGTATCAGACACAGGCAGTCTTGTGAGATGGTGCGAGGAAGAACCAGAGGTCGCAGCGGCGTTGCTGTGGAAGGAGATGCAAGTGATTTCGGAGATCGCGAGAATGCTGAACTGCACCTTCAGGTCGAGTATCTTGCCCATCAAATGGCTGAACTTACTGCCAGGCAACTCGGTGTGGAGGCTGAAGGTCCCGATAACCCTTTTGGAGAAAGGCCCGAACGGAATGTTTATCAAGACCGCCGCTGGAAGCCTGGATTTAAGGTCAACATTCCTGACTTTGATGGTGGCCTTCGGACGGAGGAGTTTGTCGATTGGTTATTCCAGGTTGAGGAGGTGCTGGACTTCAAGGAAGTTCTTGAGGAGAGACGGGTAGCTTTGGTTACCATCCACCTGCGCGGCAGGGCACAAGCTTGGTGGCAGCAGGTGAAAAATATCCGTGTGCGTGAAGGCAAGGAGCAAGTACGTAGTTGGGAGAAGTTCAAGAAGAAAATCCGCAAGACATTCTTGCCTTACAATTTCGAGCGAGAATTGTTCCAGCGTTTCCAGAATCTTCGTCAGGGGCCACGCTCTGTGGACGAGTATACGGAGGAGTTATATCAGTCGCTTGCTCGTACAGATGTGAACGAGTCAACACATCAGCGGGTATCCCGCTATATTGGGGGGTTGCACCTTCAACTCCAGGATGTGTTGAACATGTTCGACCCGTTGTCTGTTTCAGAAGCTCATCAGCGTGCCCTCCATGCAGAAAAATAGTTGGCTTGACAAACCCAGATTGGCATACAAACTGATGCTCCTACAGGGACCTCAGTGCCCGCACCAGTTCCATGTCCAACCATTCCCATTGTTCCCATTGGTGCGACCTGCCGTTCTGCTGGTAAGTTACGTTGCTTTGGCTGTGGTGATTTAGGGCATCGTCAGGTAGAGTGTCAGAATGCTGCGGGTGCTAGGGGTCTTTTATCTCACGAGGTGTTTTAACCGGTCCCCATTGTTCCTGATGGTCTCCTGAAGTTTGATACATATGATGATGATGTGACCGAGGTTGCGAAGGAGGTTGTGACTGGTGATGTTGGTGCAGTTCTGATGGTACGACGCACTTTTCTTTCCCCTCGTGTTCCTGATCAGAGTGATTGGCTGCGAAATAATGTGTTTCAGTCCACTTGTACGATTGTCGGTAAGGTGTGCACCTTCATTATTGATGCTGGTAGCTGTGAGAATGTAATTTCCGAGACAACGTGTGCTGAGTAAAGTTACAGATATCACTGTGTCTCAACGTGTGCTTGTATCATTTTCTGTAGGGCAGACAAACCAGGATGAGGTATTTGGTGATGTAGTGCCTATGGACGCTTGTCACTTATTGCTTGGCCGCCCTTGGCAGTATGATTTTTCTGTTATGCATGATGGTCGTGCGAATACTTATTCGTTCTTTTTTCGGGGTAAGAAGATTGTTCTAGTACCGCCAAAGCCTCGGTCCTTCAGCATTGGCTCTGGTCCTTCCACAACGACCTTGTTGTCCCGTGCTCCTTTTCAGGCGGCCATGGAAGAAGCTGGTGTGGTCTTCTTGTTGTTTTGTGATCCTGTTGTGATTGATTCTCGTGCGGACCCTAGCCCTGCAGTTCAGTCTCTTTTGTAGGAGTTTGCAGATGTTTTTCCTAAGAATTTGCCACCCCCCCCCCCCCCCCCCCCCGAGTTACCTCATCTGAGGGATATTCAACATCAAATCGACCTGGTTCCCGGTGCTGCTCTCCCAAATTGGCCCCACTATCGCATGAGCCCGAAGGAGTATGAGGAATTACATCGACAGGTGGAGGATTTGTTGGAGAAGGGGCATGTTCGAGAAAGTCTCAGTCCATGTGCAGTCCCGGCGTTGCTCACACCGAAGAAAGATGGTTCCTGGCGTATGTGTGTGGACAACCGAGCTATTAACAAGATCACTGTTTGCTACAGGTTTCCTATACCTCGTCTAGATGATCTTTTAGACCAGTTGGGTGGTGCTACTGTGTTCATCAAGCTTGATTTGAAGAGTGGATACCATCAAATTCGGATTCGTCCTGGTGATGAGTGGAAGACGGCGTTTAAGACGCGTAAGGGACTGTTCGAGTGGCTGGTGATGCCGTTTGGCCTGTCTAACGCGCCGAGCACTTTCATGCGTGTCATGAATCAGGAATTGAGGCCTTTGATCGACAAATTTGTTGTTGTTTACTTCGATGATATTCTGATTTATAGCGCTAACCCTTCTGTGCACTTGTCCCACTTACGTGAGGTGTTATTGGTGCTGCGTCAGGATAAGTTTTATGGTGCTGCTGCCAAATGCTCGTTTATGTCCCCATCTGTCCAATTTTTGGGGTATATTGTCTCTCTTGAAGGGTTACGAGCTGATCCGAGCAAAGTTGCTGCAGTGGACCAGTGGCCTCGACCTACTTCCATCATCGAGGTTTGCAGTTTTCATGGTTTAGCTTATTTTTATCGGCGTTTCATTCCCCATTTCAGCAGTGTTATGCCCCCCCGATTACGGACTGCATGAAGGGCACGCAATTTGAATGATCCGAGGATGCTGATGCGGCATTTGCAGAGATTAAATGGCGTCTCACCACTGCACCTATTCTGGTGCTGCCCGACTTTTCTCAGCCATTTGAGCTTCATTGTGATGCGTCTAAATTTGGTATTGGGGTAGTTCTTTCCCAGTCAGGGCGTCCTGTGGCTTTCTTTAGTGAAAAACTGGCGAGTGCTAAGCTGCGATTTAGTACATATGACATTGAATTCTATGCTGTGGTTCAGGCTATCAAGCATTGGCGTCATTATTTGTTTCAGCGTGAATTTGTGCTATATACTGATCATGACTCTTTGAAGTATCTTGGCAGCCAGGACAATGTCTCTCATAGATACGCTTCTCGGATAGCTTACTTATAGCAGTTCACTTTTATCATCAAGCACAAGACCGGTATTACGAATCGGGTTGTTGATGCTCTGAGCCGTCGTCACAATTTTCTGACTGAAATGCGAGTTCATGTTCCTGGTTTTGATTCTTTTGTTGACCTTTATGCTACTGACTCGTTCTTCTCTCGGGTTATTGAACTGATTCAGCAGGGGACACAATCTGATTTCTTAATGGAGGATGGATTTCTCTTTGGCGGGGTACAGTTGTGTATCCCTGACTGTAGCGTGCGTCTTCAATTGATCAAGGAGCTGCATGTCGAGGGTCATGTGGGCCGTGATAGGACATACCAGTTGCTGTCCGCATCATATTTTTGGCCTTCGATGTGTAATGAAGTTGGTCGTTATGTCTCCCGTTGTCGAGTTTGTTAGTTGGCCAAGGGAACATCAACGAATGCGGGTCTTTATTTGTCGTTGCTAATTCCTACTCAGCCCTAGACCGACATCAGTATGGATTTTGTTCTTGGATTACCTCAGACTCAACGCGGATTCGACTCTATTTTTGTGGTGGTTGATCATTTTTCTAAGATGGTAGACTTCATCCCATGTAGAAAGACATCTGATGCAGTGTGTGTCGCACATCTCTTCATTTGAGAGATTTACCGCATTCATGGCCTCCCTAGTACCATTGTTTCTGACCGTGACACCAGGTTTGTGAGTCATTTTTGGCGCAGCTTATGGCGCATGGTGAATACGCAGCTCAGTTTTAGTAGTGCCTACCATCCCCAGACTGATGGTCAGACAGAAGTGGTTAACCGTTCCGTCGGTAACTTGTTGCGCAGCCTGGTGGGAGCTCACCTGAACGCGTGAGATCAGCGCCTACCGCAGGAAGAGTTTGCCCATAACTATGCCCTTAACCACTCGACGGGTCTTTGTCCTTTCCAGGTGATGTATGGTGTTGTGCCCCGGGGTCCTGTCGACTTGCTCGCCCTGCCCAGTAAAATTCGTGTTCACACAACTGCTGAGGAGCTTGTCTCGCAGATTCGCCAAACCCCCCAAGTATAAGTCTCAGGCGGATCATCATCACCGTCCTGTACAGTTCGAAGTTGGTGACTATGTGTGGGCAGTCCTAACCAAGGCTCGGTACGCTGTCGGTGAGTACAAAAAACTGGCCGCCTAGAAGATTGGCCATGTGGAGATTGTGGAGAGGATCAACCGAATGCTTATCGGCTGCGTTTGCCTAGCCATGTCCGTACGTCTGATGTCTTTAATGTTAAGCATCTGATTCCTTATGCAGGTGACTCTTCTGACGAGGAGACTGGTTCTGATTCGAGGGAGAATCTTCTCTATCCCGGAGGGGATAATGCAGACAGATTAACGTTAGAATTTATGAAGACAGGCGATCACTCGAAGAATGCAGCGAATTGACAGTTTCGGAGCTTTCGATGTCCGATTTTGACCCACAGCACCTTATTTCAAAGGGAACGACGCCACGATTACAAGTCACCATGGTGTTTTTTGGGCATTCTGAGTCGTTTACTATTTTATTTCAAATTTTTATTATTTTAGGGTATTTTTGGTATTTTCGTATTAGGGTTTTCATTCGAACTCTTATTTAAACAGACTTTGTTTACAATGTAAGGGAGTTGAATTTTGATAAAAAAATTAGGGTTTCCCCTATATTGGTTTCTCTGCGTTTACTCTGTATCAGTTACTGTGCCTACGTTAGAGGGCACCCTTTGGCAATCTGGAGTTAAAAACCTAGAATCAGGAGGCCGTCCTTAAACACCTCTGGTCCATCATTAACAAAACTTCTAACTCTGTCTCGAGCAAATGGATTAAAATTGAAAAAATTAAATATAATAACTTCCGAGACATATCTTGAGGCTCTTTCCCCTCATAGGCTTGAAGGAAAATTTTATCCTTTAGTCTTTTGGCCAGTAATCTTTTCATCGGCAATGATATGAACACCTTCTTCCGGTTTGACATATTGATTCTCTTTAAATCCCTTACATCTCACTGTGGTTATTCAATTATCAAAGACTCAAGGTTAGGTAAAAACCTTATTGTCTCAGACTTTATCTCCGAGGGGCAATAGATTTGGCCTTACAACAAGAGATGTGTCAGTGTTGGAAGCATAAGCAATCTTATAGAAATCTGCAATATCATTATCTCCCTTTGTCCTCCAAGCGTCCTCCTTGATGACATCCCCTTCTACACGGCTAAACATAGATCTCCCAACTTCACGATTAAAGACCCTTACAATGTCATATGTACGCCTATCCCCTGTGTCGAATGGGCGGGGTTGATCTGGAATAAATTTAATATTTTGCGTTATTCTTTCTGGCAGGCTATACACGACAAGATTTTGACCTGTGATAAGCTTTTGTCTTGGGGAATGGATACTTACACTTCTTGCGTTCTATGCAACTCTGTTGATGAAGATACAAATTATATCCTTTGTGATTTTTTCTTTTCTCGGAGCTTGTGGGAACATGTTCTTGCAAATCTTGGGGTCCCCTACAAAAAGAATTCCAATTGGAACTCATGGCTTATAGAAGCCTCCAATTGGCCTTCTTCTACATTGCGTCATCTTTTGGCATGCTTGCGTTGCTGTTACTATGTACCATATTTAGGTTGAAAGAAACAACATAATCTTTGGTTCCCCTCCGAGGTAATCTGGGAATGAAGATTTCATGGCCTATTTATATTTTCATTAGTCCAATTGGAACATGCTCTGATTGTTCCCTTGCTGGTCCTGGTTATCGACTTCAGACTGTTGTACCTCTGTTTTGGCGTTGTTTCTACTTATTATTGACCTTGTTATGGTCTTTTTATATTTTCCTTTTACTCTCCGGCTCTGAAGCCTTCCCTTGGGATATGCCCTAGGTAATCGTAAGAACATATTTATTTTTATCTAATGCATTTATTCAACAAAAAAAATTATTATGATTTTTTGTTTGTAAAACTTACATACAATATACTTTTTAGATGTAACAAATAACTAAATAGAAGAGATATCCATAACCATCTAGGAAGAAATAAAGTTACCGATAATTGCGTGATTTTTTCTCAGTTAAAAGATTAGCAAAAACCACACTCAACAAATGCTTCCAACAATACTCCTGAGCACACAAACACATACAACCTTCAACAATTAGTTATTTTAATCTTCAAAACTCAATATCTTTCAAATTTCTACTAAAAAATACAAAAAAACACACTTATTTTTATTTAAAAAAAACGAACAAAATGAAATCAATAGGTGATATTTTTAGAATTTTTTTTACGCAACTAAATTACACTTAATTACGCAACTAGAGCACAATTATTTTTTAGCAACCAAAATATACATAATTCCGCAACTGGAACACAATTCTTTTTCGAGACTTATTTTATAACTGAAGTCCCATTTATGCAACTAGTTTCTTTTTATTTAGGCGACATATTTGCACGTAATTCCGCAACTAGAACAAAGTTATTTTTAACCAAATTACACGTATATACACAATTAAAACACAGTCCAATATGTTTTCAATTTTTTTCAGCATAAGAATGCATATATTTTTGCAAATACAAAAAAAGTTATAGGTTTCACACCCATTTAACAATTATTTTCACAATATAAGTGTGTATCTTTTTCCACACAATTAGATTTATTTAGCTTCCAAAGTCCTATTTAAGCAACTCTTTTTTTATTTACGCAACCATTTTGCACATAATTTTGTAACTGGAATACACTTATTTTTAACCATCAAAATACACATAATTACACAACTGGAACCAAGTTTTTTAGAAACTAAATTAAACTTAATTTTGCAACTGAAACATAAATTTTTACAAACGTATTTCACAACCAAATTACATGTAACTATGCAAGTAAAAAGAAATTAAAAAATTATATTTTATAGATTTAGTGTTTTTTCGTCTTAAAAAAACAAAATCATGTTTAGATTCTTTTGAAACTATAGTTTGAAAGATATGATATTTAGAAAAAAAAAACCTATTATAACTACTTCAAACTCACAAATTATTACAGATATTTATAATTCAAAAACAAATAACTATGCATACCCTATGCATCGTAGTAAATAAATTTAATATTAAATAATTATTAACAAATTATTTTATTTAAATATAAACTTAATAAAAACATCATTATAACCCATCAAATATTTACAAACACATAAATAATTTAGAGTACTGAAATTTATTTATATTTTCTCTTTTTACTTTTTTTTATTTTATATTTTTAAATGGTTTAATCCCATCAATACAAAAATCCTGATTCATAAAACGTTGTATATGGATTTCAGCTCTTTTTTTCTTTCGTCGTGATTTTTAAGCAAATATTTAAACATAAACAATAAACTAATTAAAATCAATATTTTCTGTAAATATGATATACCACGCATTATCGTTACAAACAATAAACGTTAATTTCAGATAGAAACCTTCTGCGAAATCTGAGATATCTAATATAACGTTACCATCCATCCTCAACCAGACAACTAAAGGGATATGACCAACCAAATCTTATCGGAAAGTATTTGTCGAACTGTAATTGGTTTTTCATTTTTGTTTAAGAGAAGTTATACATATAACTTAGAAACCCAAATTCAATTGGGTCCACAATCTTCCAAGACTCACAAAAACTCATACTATATAAATATTGTTTTTAAGATAGATTAGATTAGTACATACATCTGAATTGAATATGAAACCCAAATTCAATTTCGTCCACAATTCATTATCGGAAAGGAAACGGAAAGGGAAACTTCGCTAATTAGCTATAGAGGACGATTAACACTGACCATTGCTTCATCTATCTTTGATTATGATCATTTAATTCCTAATAGTATAAATTTATAAGAATAGATTGAATTAAATAAAACTTTTAAGAGATGTCTTTCTATTTTTGTTTTTTTCCTAAGGAAATAACTTAAAAATATAAAATATATACGATTAATTAAAATATATATCCTATACTTCAAAATTTCCACCATATACGGACTTTAAGCGAAAACAAAAGCTCGTATATGTATGTGTCGATTACATCTCGTGTTCATAACGAACTAGATAACGAACGGGAATTTATGGTATATTTTTTTATATATATTTTTTTTTATTAATTTTACAGTCCAATCTTAGATTAAGATTTGTGTGCTTATCACCAACTCAAACTCTTGAATTGCTCAATAAGCCTAATAATTTGGAGAGACGTGAAATGAAATTCTATTTCAATTCTGAAATGAAATTCTATTTCAATTCTGAGATGAAATTGAGGCGCCAAACCTTGTTTTATTTGGGAGAAGACAAGTTGAGAATGTCTCGCCATTCAAAAACTTTCATCTCTTCTAATTTTGCGTTATTAAAAGGTAGACTCCAAATTTAATTTCAATACAATTTTAATCTATCTTTTGATCTGTATTTGTCTTTCTGAGTACGATGGAAAGCTTTGTATGCCTCGAGCCTCTATAAGAATAGACATGTTTAAATCCGATCCAGAATCAAACGACTTTACAATAAATTCTAACCGAAAGACAACTTCCGTTTTAGCGTTGTTGGAGTTTGATTCTTCATTTATCTTAGGACTGTCAATAACCTAAAAAGATGTCAAAACATGCAAAGGATTAAGTTCTATGAACTACAAAGCCAGGTGTTAATACGTGCTTACAGAGCTTGTTCGTAACATCAAATCAAGTTATATCTATATAATAATATGAAGATCCAAAATATATTTATAGATTGAAGATTCATGGACAAGAAGTACAAAGCAAAAGAAACAGAACAACATATGTTTGTTACGTAAAAAATACTTTTGATGTAAGGAGATTATTTTCTTCATATCTAGCAAAATGTAACATTCTAGATTATATATATATATATATATATATAGATAGATAGATAAAATAAAGTGGTTTTAAGGTAACTATTACTTAGTTACAATGTAAATTAAATATCAATAATTTATTCTTAAGTATCATACATCAAGACTTTTTAGGAAGGTGATTGGTCTAATTGAGCAGGAGGTTGTGATTGTAGTTTTGTTTCTTTCTACTTTTAAGGGTCCATTTTGCTATCCAATCTGCTGCATTATTTTTATCCCTATATATATACATATATATAAGAAATTTGCATGCTAGAAAGTGATGAGTTTTCTACAACAATCAATTAGGAGAGACACACACCAAGGACTTTTTCTTTTTTAAAAGCATTTCAATTATGGTGATAGAGTCAATCTCAATATCTATAGGTTTTATTTTTCTTATCTTTACAAAGAATTAACCCATCTAAGATAGCCTTACACCCAACTACTAGAGGTGATTGTTTCTATAAAATCTACCATACACTGCTAATATATCTTCGTTGTTATCTGTTACGATGCCACCTCTAGTAGATTTCCTAGATAGGATACACGAACCATCTGATCAATTTAAGGAACCTTTTATCAAATTCAAAGGCTTTCGTGCTTCCTATTATAAAACTATTAGAAAGTGTATCCAAAGCCTTCGACATATATATTTTTATCATCATATGAATCCCCAAAAATTTTATACTTAAAAAATTAGATAACTCTTGTGCTAACATGATATTATCCTGAATATTTCTACCATTCACAAAGTCCACTTTCTGTTTTGATATGATCTTAGAGAGAAACAAAAACAACTTTTAATTTATGATATTAAAGATCCGTCTATTTAACGTGGTACACAAAGTTATTGGTCTGAATTAACTCCACGTTTAGGAGAATTTACTTTAAGAATGAGGTTGATTGAATTTCCATATATATGTAGAGACACATGATAACCTTTGAAGAATTGCCACAATTACAGACAAATTTTGTATTAAAATTTAAAATTGAAAATCACAAAATATATATGATTATTTGTATTATTGTTTAAAATCTGATGATTATTTAGACTAGGTCTAGAATTATTTGACCGCATCTTATTGTAACGTTTCTAATTTTTTAGAACAAAAAATTATTATATATTTTATTGTAAGTTCATATTATTTTCAGGTTCATTTTATTCATTTTTTTATTTGTATTTTTTTTCAAATGATTATATTTTGAAATTTAAAGATAAATAGTCTCAGATCATCATATCGTTTGTATCAAAGAAATAAATCAAAAAATGGCCAATTTGATAAATTTTTAGATATCGATAAAAAATTATATGATTCATTCTTTTTAAATTCGGATCTAATTGATGCATAAGGTATACTTAAATCTCATTGAATCAAAATATCATCAAAACCAATACACAAAGTTGACAAATGACACTTTAAAGTTACATAAAATCGAGGTTCTTGAATTATAAATAGCACGTGTTTGTGGTGATAAAAAATATGGAATCAAATTACGTATATATTGTGAAGACTATTTTAAATTTTGAAAAATAAACGATGGATCAGAACCACAGGCGGAGCCAGGTGGGGTCCTGTGGGGTCCCAGGAACCCACCTAGCTCCATAAATATTGTCTTTAGTGTGTTATTTCTACCTCACAACTCAGCCTAGTTGGTAAAAGCGTCGGTCAGGAACCCACAAATTTTTGGTTCGAGACCCGTGGCTTTGGTTCGAGACCCGTGGCTTCTTTAGTTTAATTAATTTTTACTTTATGCCCACAGATCTTGGGTTCGAGACCCAGCTGTGGGTTCTGTTCAATTAATTTTTTATTATTTAATTTTTTATTATTTATAGTTTTTAGTTTTTAGAGTGTGTTCAATTAATTTTTTAGTTTTTATAGTTTTTAGTTTTTAGAGTCTGTTCAATTAATTTTTTATTATTTATAGCTTTTAGTTTTTAGAGTTTTGTTCAATTAATTTTTTATTATTTATAGTTTTTATTATTTATTATAGAACAATGTATTAAGATGATATGGAGTGTGTTTATATATATATGATATAGATTACACATTTGATATATATTATTTATTTAAAAATATGATTCAAAAATAATATAAATTTATATAAATTTGATTGGCGGGCGGGTTGGTTCCTTTGTCGTCGCCCCTAATTACAAGATACAATTTTTTAAAATAATTGTTCTTTTACTATTAATTAGGAAACTCAATCTTCAAATACTAAAATATTTATTATGACTCTATGTTATTAATTTTTATAATTCAAGCTTTGCTACATGTCTTATATTACTATTCAATAGTTACAAAGAATAACATTGATTGATTTATAGTTTTTCTTAAGATAGAAAGCTGTAGATTTCAATTTCGAAACAAATAGACCTGCATAAATTTCTAATTTTTTTATTTTGCTTTACGGATCAAACCGTAACAACATAGGCTCTCGAGTTCACTAAGAATACATGTCATAATCAACACATCTATTAGTTTTTGTATACAGCGGAAAAGCTCAAACTAAAACCTCATCATACGTAACAACATAGCCTCTCGAGTTCACTAGTAATAGATATCCTAATCAATACATCTAGAGTTCACTATTAATAGATATCCTAATCAATACATCTATTAGTCTACTTATATTTTTTTTATGTTATAATAGTACTTCAAAGTGTTGACAAAATTAATATGGAAAACTCACTTAAACAACTTTTATATAAATGAAATATGAAGATATATTACAACACCATTTTTACAACTTCCACTACAAAAGAAATATTTTTTTGACAATAACCAGGACACCATAGGGTTTAAATCCTGGCTACGCCACTGATCAGAACTATGAATAGATAATCTAAAAATATAATAAAATAAACATAAATGAGGAGAGAGAGATGGAGCGGAGTCTCACCACTTATATATTTCAAGAATAATTCATTTTTTTGTTTTGATGATTTTTGTTTAAAACCTTTTATTTTCCGGTTTGATGCTTCTTGTGGCTATTGAACTATTAAGTTTTGAGTTTGGAAGAATTTATTTTGGTTTAGTGATTTAGTTGTTTCTGACAGAATTGTTTTTATTAAACGACCGATTTTGATTTTGAACTGAAAAAATAAGCCATAAAATCTATGCATTATTTGTTAATTGAAAATTATTAATTTATTTTGGAATAATATACATTTAAATGTCAATATAATCATGATTAAATGGTTGGGACATATAATTATATTTATTTTTTTTATAAAATATTTGAAACAAATATTCTTCCAATATTTACCTATTACAAAACGTGATATCTAAATGTTTACTTTCAAGACTAACTTGATAACTAAATGTCTAACTTAAGAGTTAAAAAACGTTTAACCTGACAACTAAATGTCTAACCTCATAGATAAATGTTTAACTTGACAATTAAATGTTTAACTTGACTGATAAATCTTAAACTTGACAACTAAATGTTTAACAACTAAATATCTAAGCTCACATGAACTGTATAATCCGATAGTTAAATATTTAGATTGACAACTTAAATGTTTATCCTAACAACTAAATATCTAACATGATATATAAATATTTAAGTTGACAACCAAATGTCTGACCTAACAAGTAAATGACTAACCTTATAAGTAAATGTTTAACGTGATCAGGTAAATGCCTAACCTTGTAAGTCAATGTTTAACCTTACATATAAATGTCTAACATGACAGGTAAATGTCTAACATGACAGGTAAATGTTTAACATAACATGTAAATTTTTAACTTCACAGCTAAATGTTTAAGCTTACATCCAAATGCATAACATGACAGCTAAATTTTTATCTTTACATCTAAATGTTTAAGCTGACATCCAAATATGTAACCTAACAGAGTGACAACTAAATATTAATCCTTACAACTAAATATCTAATTTGACAGGTAAATATTTAATGTGACAACCAAATGTCTAACATGACATGTAGATGTTAAATGTGATAAAGAGATGTCTAGTATGACATGTAATTGTCTAACCTTATAGGTAAATATCACATATAAATATTGGAAACAAAACTCTAACATAGTTTTTCTGTAATGTATGTACATGCTATATGTATAAAATATTGTTCAAACCGTTTATCAATGAACCATAATGCAGTATATTGCATAATCCTCGTAGAATAAAGGGGCTTGATATAGACTCAAACATAAATATATCCATCTCTTTTTCTTATAATGAAAATAGAAACAGTTTAAAAGAATAATTCTATCGTCATTTTTTCAATAAAGCAACAGTAACATGATGTGGAAATTCTAGCACCATTATTATAAAGTCATATATGTTTATAAACCGATTAAAAGGAATCATACTACAAAATAACACACTAAGTTACAATCCGAAGCCATTTGGAATGTAAATGATAAGGAATCATAAAACAATGATATTTTAAACAACCAATATGAATAAGCATGTATGATACCACCAATGAGACTTTTAAAATTTACGTAGAACTAATATAATGATGCAAAAGAAAATAACTGCGGACTGAAGGAGTACGAGACTACATCCCACATGCCAAGCTAAAAAATTCCATGCACAATGCGAACAACCAATAATCGGGTAACAAGTACGACATAATTCTTTTTCTCAAGTTAGTATTATTTCTATAATAAAATAAACTGTAGTATTTTGCACAAAAAATAAAATTTTAGTAGTTGTTCATACATTAACGATGAAATGTTTCCAAGATTTTATCTATCGTGATGATAAACACCAAAACATGCAACTAATAATCCTTTGAATACATTTTTATTGAAATATAATAGGGTAACCATAAAAATAGTACCATAATTTTATTTTCTAAAAATATGAACTTACATTAAACACAAAAGTAAAACCTCTGTGATGGTCGGTGATGGTCAAGGCTGTCAATATTCAACATGACAAAATCACACGACACAAAAATATACCAAAAAACAATTAGCGTTAAGATCAAGGTATTTACGACCTGATAATATTTAAAGTCGATACATACAAAAAAGGGCTGGGTTAGTATCGACCTGTAAAACTCGAAACTAAAAAAAATTAAAATGAAAAAGATTTTGAGGGACATTGCCTTGAAAATGACCAAATTATTTACAAAAAGTATTATAGGTTTACCGAACTACACCTAATAAAAAACTCAAGCATCTTCTTTTTCATTTGTGTATGAGATGGATACGGTAACCTCAGTGGAACCCATCCTCCTAGCTTTCCGAATCACAAACTAATCTAAAGTGGGTAACTATAAAAGTCAAAGAGCCGAACTCGATTTAATTGAGAGAAGAAGAACTGCGCACATAAGATCCCTTTATTATTAGACTCTGATGAGAAGTAGGTATGTATCTTGGGTTTGACAGAAAAAGAATTCAGGGTAAGTGACAAAATTAAAAAAATGATCTTCATACACACTAAAGATAAATGATTAGGGTAGTTAGGGAAAAATTGAGAAGGGCCTTATTCGGTTACCGAGAGGGTTAAGACCAAAACTTATCGGCTGATAGATCAAGAAGGAAACCCACTTCGACATGCTTGTAACATTGAGAAATTGAGACAATATCTGGAATGGTTGTAAAAGAATTGTGTATATTAGTTAATTTTATGATGTAGCATACTATTTCCTACCCTAGTGACACAAGGAGATTTTAATGAGTTGTCCACCTAGCCAGGTTTTAGAAATCTTTTAGGTTTTCATATTCTCGCCTCACTGTTAATTGGTCTGAATGTTTCTAACCTAAAGTTTAAATTTAAAAGGTTCCAATACTAGTTGGCCAAGTGTAAATCTTTCATATTAGTTGGTCACATTTAAAATGTCCAAACATTAGTTGATCAAGTGTAAATGTTCCAACATTAGTTGATCACATTTATAAGGTTCCAACACTAGTTGGTCAAGTGTAGAGGTTCCAACATTAGTTGATCATATTTAAAAGGTTACAATATTAGTTGGTCATGTTTGAAGAGTGCTTTAGCGACTGGTTGTAAATTAATCACCCTCAACTATGAAAATTTTGAAGACATAATTTTAAATAACAAATTAATATGTTTCAAGAAACGAATTGAATAACAAGAGCTAATATCATAAAATTTGAATGCAAACACAAAATTCTTTTACCGACCAAAGACTTATAATTCTCATAAATACAAAAAAAATTACAAACAAGGCAAAATCATCTTCCACCTTCAGATTTGTCTTCACTGCCTTCGCTAACAGTTTCTTTTCTCTTATTCTTAAGATTCTTTGGTTGCTGAGAGAGGTTGAGCTAGGTGGGTTCCTGTGGGGGCCTAGGAATCCACTCTTTAATGTATATAATATATTTAGTATTAAATAATAAATTATAAATTTTAATTTAGTGGAAATTATCAAAGTTTTGAACCCACAAGTCATATGTAAATATAATACGTTTAAAAAGATTGCACATCTATTAAGGAAAGCAATTAATACTTCTATTTTATATAAAAAAAACAAATTTGACTAGTCCAAACTAATAAAAGCTATATTTTTTTACAAAAAGTAAAATAAAATAAAATTTAATTAGTCATGAATACTTAATGTTATTTGATATTGTATTGGTAATATTAAATGACACTTAATTTAGAATTGATTTTATTTTTCTTAACACGTTAACTATTAAGTAATTGAGGGAGCCATATATATATATAAAAGATTTATATACTCATTTATGTTATATATATATATATATAATTTATTTCTGAATATATAATATAAATAGATATATTGATTTAAAAGATAATAATATAAACTCGATAATGTTAGTAAGTAGTAACAAAGATAGTTATTATTAATATTATTTATTTTATGTACTTTTCTAGACTACTCTCAAAGTCCCGTCTGAGAATTATGATCTTTGACCATAAAACTCAATAATTTTCTTGGATAGAAAAGAATTTCTAAATTAATAAGAGTGAAGTTTAATAATCTCATAAAATAATATGTAATTATTAAAATACACCAAAGATATTATATTAGCCGAAATTATTAAAGGAATATATATAATTATTACAGAAGACTAATATATACACATACATACATACATTTGGCCATTGTAAATACAACTTCAGAATTCAATTGATCACTTTGAAAATTCTTTTTTTTCTATAAGAATCACCAAATTTATTCTATGATTGTCACTATGTCTCTTTAATAGTTTAATAACCATGAGGTCTATGACACCACAATATTTTGGTCCTAGCTACTCCATTGCCTGCGGATCCTCCATAAAACTTCCATCTTCAAATTATGCATCCTCAGACTCGCCATCTCCGCTCTCTGAATCCAGTGTTGCCTCTAGATCATCTTCGAATGAGATGTCAGCGTGTCGTTTATCCTCGAGGACAATGTCCTAAAACGATTCAAGGTTTAGCTTTTGGAACGTTTTGCGTAGCTAAGAACTAGTTCGTATTTGACTTTAGCATCAGTTTATCTAGAGCGCTTAGGAATTTCTCAACATATGCAACGACTGTAACTTTTTGGTCATTTGAAGCATGATCATTGATTACAGTTAATCCCCCTCGTTTTTCTTAGTCATTTCCTTATGCTCATCTTATAACTAATGAAAGACATTCGTTTGGTGGTCATGTTCGTTTTCTTCCTAATGGTATTTCCGAGTCTGCTCTGTCGATGAGGAATCCAGCATGGGAAATCTTAGCTTTAAGAACAATTTTTTTTTGTTTCGGTAGCTGTTTTTTCTATCAATTTGACCCGACCTTTTTCGTTATTAACAGAGTCTTTCTACTCAATGGTAATTTTATGATATCCCTCACACTCTTCTCGATGCAATGTTATTGTCTCTTTTTGCTCTGCTATTCACTTATATTAGGTGAGGCATAGTTAATATTCATACATACTATTCTCTTAAATCCTACTTTTCTCTTAAATCCTATTTTTCTCTTAAATCCTACTTTGTCTATCTAAAGTTCTATAACTTCGTTTGTGATTTATTTTACGCTATTACCTCTCAGACATCTTTGGAAACATCAATGAATACTTAGTTTTTTTTAACTTTGTTATATCTTCAGGACATAAGAAATTATTTATAATGTTACCTTTCTTGATCTAATAACAAAATTTGTTAAGATAATTGTGAATGTGTTATATGTATGAAGCAAATGACGGTAGGATCTGAAGATGTTGAGTAGGAAAATAATATTCAGTAAATAATCCAGAAGCACAAAGGAAACATTTGAAACGTTGAGTGAATACATTTGAGATGTTGAGTGAATATGTCTCTCATATTTTCACGCTTTCAACGCGTAAACCAAATAACCTATCTACACATATCACAATTACAGTATATATATATATATATATATATATATATATATATATATATATATATATATATATAGTGTGATAGAAAGTAAACCCTAATTCATATACTGACTAATATTAAACAGTTCATACATTTTATTCTAATCATAACACTCTACGAAAAATCACTTACTTCTTAACAAAATTGGTTAATTCAGTTGTAACTAATTTTTGCACAACTGATTATGTACATCGTCTTGAAGCCCTCTTCTAAAAGATTATTATTTAAAAAATTATCATCTAAAAAACCCTCGTCATAAAAGATAATACATCGTTTAAAAAACACTACCTCGTCTAGACAATCATGCCCGGTATAAAACGTCTAAAATCTCTTATCTCACCTATACGTCTAAAATCTCTTATCTCACCTAAAAAAACCGTATCTCTAAATTTAGAAAATCACGTCGGATATAAAATTTCCAAAAGCAAAACAATCTAGTTTAGAGTTAATTTCATAATTTAACGCTTCTCTCATTTACGACATCCACTTAATATCTTTTAGATTAGATTATAGTCATTTATGAGTTGGTGAGACTATAGTATCATAATATCACTTGTTATATAGTTATAATTAACTAATATTCTTTTATTCTAACCGTTAATTTATTGTTCTAAGCTTTATTTTTCGGTTGACATCCTTTTCATATTTCTTTTATGTGTGTCTTATAAATATTTTTCTTTGTATTTTTAAATATTTGTATTCGTACTATTCGATTCATTTATTAGTGACCACGACATATAAAAATAATTCAGAGAGATCATAAGTAAATGCATTATAAAACTAGTGTTTCCCATTAGAAAAACATTCCATCTCTTCCTAAAATCTTTTTCGTTTCGTCTGTAAATCAATGGCGTTGAGTAATGACTCATCTTTGTCTTTGCCATTTATTTACGACTACTACAAACAAAGAGAACAAGCCGCAGTTAAACTCGAGGAAGTAGAAGCAAACTATGTTCTTGAAACTACCGGCACCATATCTTTTACCAAAACTTGTTTCAATACGTTAAATTCTTTATCAGGTTTAATTTTCTTGTCTATCTAATGTACACTTAAAAGATCAGCCTTAGATTATAAATTAATATTTGAACGTTTTTTTGTTTTGTCAAATATCAGGAGTTGGAATCTTATCAGTTCCATACGCCCTCGCAACCGGAGGATGGCTAAGTTTGATCATTTTCTTTCTCATCGCGGCCGCAACTTTCTACACAAGTCTTCTTATTCAAAAATGTATGGACGCGGATCCAACAATCAGAACTTATTCAGACATAGGCCAGAGAGCATTTGGACCGAAAGGGAGATTAGTAGTTTCGCTTATAATGCACATAGAGCTTTACTTAGTCACTACAGGTTTCCTCATTCTAGAAGGAGACAACTTACAGAATCTATTTCCTGATGCTGGGTTCGAAATAGCTGGTCTTAAATTTGGTGGTACAAAAATGTTTATGGTGATCGTTGCTCTTGTTATTTTGCCTTCTGTTTGGTTGGATAACATTAGTGTTCTTTCTTACATTTCGGCTAGTGGAGTTTTAGCTTCTGTTATCATTCTTGTTTCTGTATTTTGGGTTGGAGCTTTCGATGGAGTCGGGTTTGAGAAGAAAGGAACATGGGTGAACTGGAGTGGAATCCCTACTTCTATTAGTTTGTACTCTTTCTGCTACTGCGCCCATCCTGTTTTTCCTATCTTCTACACTTCTATGAAGAACAAACGCCAATTCCCCAATGTAAGTTTCCATTATGTTTAGCAGTTGCGAATTTCTACAGGGGTGCCAAAAATCCGATTACATGTTTATTTTGGTTTCGTGTCATTGCATCTGGATTTTGGAAACATGTGAATTTGAATAAAAACTACTTTTGATTCATATAACCTTGAGCTAAACTGG
This sequence comes from Limnanthes douglasii subsp. nivea, assembly GCA_036936605.1. Classification (NCBI taxonomy): domain Eukaryota; kingdom Viridiplantae; phylum Streptophyta; class Magnoliopsida; order Brassicales; family Limnanthaceae; genus Limnanthes; species Limnanthes douglasii. Next base: position 229,859,435 of record JAUPFV010000005.1, on the reverse strand, counting down.
TTGAGCCCGAAACTGCTTTAGATTCATATAATCTTGAACTTTTAAACCCAGAGCCGACCTGAACTTTATGGTAAGCACAATATTTATTTTTAGACATAATATTCATATTTGCCGGCATTATTCAGATTGCACCAATGAAGTTCAATCTTGGTATATGCTCTTGGGTAATCATGATTGATCTTGTAATTGCAGGTACTGCTTATATGTTTTGTGTTATACACTTTCTTTTGTGCATCAATGGCTGTCTTCGGATACCTAATGTTTGGTTCAGACATCCAATCACATATCACACTTAACCTTCCAACACATAAACTAAGTTCAAAAATCGCAATATACACAACGTTAGTGAGTCCCATAGCCAAATATGCGATAATGCTTCTGCCAGTTGTAAACAGCACTCGAAGTTGGTTTCCTGCTTACTACAACAACAGAATTTTCAGCCTCTTGGTCAGCACTCTCATGGTAGTCAGCACGGTAGTTGTAGCCTTGGCTGTTCCGTTTTTTGGGTATCTTATGTCTTTTGTTGGAGCTTCTCTTAGTGTAGCGGCTTCCATAATATTGCCGTGCTTATGTTACTTGAAGATTACGGTACATTACAAGAAAATTAGTTTTAAGAAGATTGTCTTGGTCGGTATTATTCTGATGGGTGTGTCAGTTTCAATTTCCGGGACATATACAGCATTGGTAGAAATTATTTGTCATTTATAGACTTCACAGCTATATATACTTATCTATGTATTTTTTTTGGTAACAACCTAAAGAATGATATTCTAAATTTTTATCTTGACGGGTTTCAACAAAACTAAAATGAGCATATTTATTTCATCGGATCAGATCCTAGCTATGTTGAGATAGCTTCATTTTAGAAAAAGGTTCAAGGACTTCACGAGCATAGCTATGTTGAGCTAATCCCATCTCTACCCATTTCTTTAGCTCATTCTGCTAAACACTAGCCTTGCCTGATCTAGTACTCCGCATTTCGCATACATATTTACTAGAGCAGTACCAAACTTAACATTTAATGGTAACTGTCTGGCAATCGCTAGAAAGTGAATACATATACCAAACTCAAGTTTCCGAGCTCCACACAAGCTGAAATTACAACCACCATCGTTGTCTCATCAGACTGAAGTCTAGAATACATCAGGTTACTTCATCTAACTGAGTTTTCATCATAAAAAGTAATCACTTCATCGCGAACATTTTTGGAGCCCTTCAAATATTTCAAATTAAATAATATCCTAACATCTTAACAACACATACCAATTTAAAAGATATCTTAACAAATTAGCTAAAAAATAGTAAATAAAAATATTACTATACAAACTAACTATTTTATTTATATGGAGCTTCATTTTTGTATTTTTTTTTTACATGATCTTCTGGAAACATTTTAAGCGTTTGCTCCAGTAAACTAAACTGTAAGTTGGATCATACTCGAGTAAACTAAACTGTAAGTTGGATTTCTCCATTCCATTTGGTTTATAAGACTTTCCATGATCTTATTAAAATCTCAATGTAATTCTTTTTCTTTTGGGCGTGTTATAGAACCAATTCCAAATATTGATATATTGATGATCTCATGTTGGTCTTTAATCTGATTTCTTTGATTGTCCTCATCATTCTCTCCCATTTGAGAAGGGTTTGCCTTCAAAATTGCCTTCAAAACTGGTTCACCTAAATTTAAATGGAGATAAGTCAGAAACATTAAAACCTGCAGAAATGTTCATATCTTCTGGAAACTCCAGTTTGTAGGTATCATCATTGATCCACTCCAAAACTTTAAAATGAACCATCTCCACGAGATAGAATCTTAGAAATTTATTTTGGGGGAATCTTTTTGTCTCATGTAGATCCAAACTCATTCTTTCGGTTCAATGGTTAAAGTTTTGCGTCCTTTATCTCATTGATACTCATATATTTTTGTTTTTCTCAATTAGGTTCTCTTTAATGTTCTGGTGTATTTTCTTAACAAATTCAGCCTTGCTCATTCCATCTTGGCTTGACTAATCTAATGGCAGTAGTGGGTATAATTTTAACGGTGTCATAGGCTTATATACATACACAATTTTAAAGGATACATTTTAGTAGCAGAGTGGGTAGCTTGGTCATATGCAAACTCAATGAATAGTGAACATCTCAACCAATTGCTTAGATTTTTATCCACACTAGCTCCACGTAAATTAGATAATGTATGGTTTACCACTTCATTTTGGACATCTGTTAAGGGATGACAAGTTGTAAAAACAAGTGTTTAATCATCATCTTAAACCAAATCATTTTTCTAAAGTGGCCGAGGAATTTGGTATCTTGATATGATATAATAGTCCTTGACATTTTATGCAAACACACCATTTCTTTGAAGAACAAGTCTGTTGTTTGAGAAACATCTCTTATTTTGGAAGTCTCAACACGAAATCCATAAATATATCCACCCATAATAGAGTAGTTATCGACAATGGTAGATAAAGACCATGAAAATTCGATATGGATTTTTCTCTTAAGAAAATAAAATAAAGAGTGTAAAAGTTCTTTATATCTTTCTTTAAGTGAGGCCAAACGAATCGCTCACTAACAAAAACTAAGGTTCTATCTCTTCTCATGTGACTCATAAGGCCTCCTTCATGTGCTTCTCTTAATATGAGATCACGCATAGAGCCTTTTGGAATGCACGAAGGCTTGCCTATAAACAATAATTTATCATGTTTGTTAGACACACCAAATTCCCATTTAGAACACTCATCCAAAATATGTCTAAAGTATAGATCATTTTCATACAACCCTTTGATGTGTTAAAATCATAGAACCCTTGCCTTTATTGTGAAACTTAATGCATGTCTCCTTGATAACGCATATGTTAAAATGTTTTTATACATGTTTCTATACTTTATGAGGTAAGATAATATCTTAATGAACTCCAATCACTTAGCATACCTTCTTTTGAGTTTGGTCTGACCTCTGAGATGCTTAAGAGCCTCTTGATCTGCATGGATAACAAACTCTTTAAATAGTAAATAATAGTGTCATGTTTCCAATGGTCTCACCTATGCATATAGCTCTTTGTCGTAGGTTCGATGGTTGAGTGTTGCCTTACTGAATTTCTCACTAAAATAGGTGATGGGACGTCCTCTTTGAGTCAATACACCTCCAATACCAAACGTTAAATTATTAAACTTCACTTTAAATGTTTTATCAAAATTATGAAGAAACAAAATTGGTGCTTGTGTGAGGTTATATTTTAGGGGTTTTAAATCTTTGTCTTGTGCTTCTTATCACTTGAAAGCCACATTTTTCTTAATTACAGCAGTGAGAGGATGCTAAATTGCTAATTTTTTTCATAAATATCCTATAAAAACTAGCTAATCCATGAAAGCTTCGTACATGTCAATTTTCGTTGGTGTTGTTCATTCTTGGATTGCGTCGATTTTTTTCTTGATCAACTTGTAGGCCTTAAAAAATCACAATAAATCCAAAAAATAAAAGACTATTCACGCCAAAGGTACACTTTTTCAGATTAACAAACAATTTCTTGTTTTTAAACATCCAAACCAAGTTTCAAATGTTCAAAATGGTCATATAAGAATTTATTATGAATTAGTAAGTCATCAATGTAGATAACAACACATATTCTAATAATTGATCTCAAAATACGATTCAGTAATTTTGTGAAAGTGCTCGGTGTATTAGTTAATCCAAAAATGTATCACTAACGACTCAGATAAACTATATTTTGTTTTAAAATGAGTTTTATTATCATCTTTCATGCGAATCGGGTGATAAGTACTATTAAGATCATTTTTGAAAAATAAAAAAAAAACTATTCATATTAGCCGAACGAGGAACGGGATGTCGGTATTCTACCATTATATTGGTAACGGCTTTAAGGTTAACACTAATTCTCCAAGCCATATCCTTATTAGGAATTAGTAGACCTAGACCACATATTAGATCATGCTTTCGCGGGTGTGCCTCTTCTCCATCAGCTCACTAACTTTCCTTTGTAACTTATTTGTCCTCTCTCGATTTATTCCATAAGTTGATTAATTTGGAATGTATGTTCATGGTACCAAGTTAATCATATGCGTAATCCGACGGATCTATAGTAACTTATAATGGATTTTTTTAAGCATAAACATTAAAATCCTTCTTTTTATTTGGCGTAGAAGACATACCAATAGGTAAAACTGTCTCTGTACAATCGAGAAAATTCTCAACAGGTTTTTCAAATCATTGTGGATAGACTTTGTTAGACTCTATAAATTAACAACATTATAAGATATATATATATATACTTGATTTACTTACCATCTATTCTATTTGTCATCTTTGGGACTTTTATTATTTTTCCTTTGACTTTTGTATTAGTCTGCACTGATTATCCTTCATATAATGATTTGTTATTACATAGAGTCCACAGTTCTGTTCTTCTAGTCCGACTGGATGTGGTATATTTTCATTTGAGTTGTTTCTCAATCTGACAAAAAATATGGAATAATTCATACAACTTAGTGTATTGGTTTTCTTTTACCTCTCTTACAATACGTTCTTCTAAACCATCTATAAGTTATACCATTAGCGCCTCTTTGGGCTTTTGGTTCCAAATGATTTTTGAGATGTTCAAACTCATCAAAATACTTTTTAATAGTTCTGGTTTCTTGTGATAAATTTTTAAATTGTTTTGTAAATCATTGTGGTAATGAGTAGGTATATACCTCAGTCTTTAAAATAAACTTCATGTCTTCGCAGTTTTCTATATTTCTGAAACATTGCCTCATTATTTTTGTCACTTTTTTGTTCCACCAAATAAGATCATTTTTGGAAAATGTATAGCAACTAGGATAAACTTCTTTTGCTTAATATATGTATAACACTCAAAGATATACGTCATACGTTTTTCCCAATCCATATAGGTATCAGGATATGATTTTTCAACAAATACATGAGGTTTAGTTTTACCTCTGAATATATAGGCCTTGTTGGTCGTTTCCCTCTTGTTATTCCTCTCCCGAGAGGATCTTTTCTAGACCTTTAATCATCTTTATCTTACGTTTTGTCATCTTTTATAGATGTCATACATTTTTTATACATTCAAGTCTCATTGGGTGCTGCTCAATTCGCCCAATACATTCTCTAAGCTCGTTCCTCATCGTACTAGATTCTTCACCTTGTATTTACATATACTTTTGCATAACATTCCTAAATTGAACAAAAGTCTCCATATTATTTTCTGTAATTGTAATGTGTTATGGGCAAGGATGATACAACCTTGATAACGGACCTTTCGGCTTTGATACCAGATTATTGTAGGCACATAAGCGGTTTGGTTGTCAAAATATTTGTTTAGAGAACACTCACAACTTGAACAGATTCATACGATATCTGTGGCGACAGATGGAGTGTTGGTTTGAATAATTGCTGGTTAGAGAACACTCACAGAAGAAATCAGATGGAAGGTGATGATAGATAAGTTATCGATGAAGATGTCCTAATAGGATGATGGAAAACCATTGATAAATAGAACTTTAGATTGAGTTTAGTCCAGAGAAAAACAAAATGAATGATCAACTAAATTTGCTTCTCACAAGAATTATTTAAGGAATATCTTACGTATGAACTCATTTTTATTGATATTTTATCATTTGATTATATCTAATTTCTCCAATGAATATTACATATATTTAAAGGAAAAAAATATAACCAAAAGTCCTAAATACTAGAAATAGATATGTTAAAAATAAAAATCTAAAAGATAGAAAATTAAAAAAAAAATGGGTTGGAATTGATTAGTAGCTAAACTTTAAATAGGCTCATGCTCTATTTGATTTATAAGACTCTCTACATCATTGTTGAAATCTCAATGTATTTTTTTTTCTATTGAGCGTGTTATATGATCAATTCCAACAATCGGTAATTTGCTATGTTCTTACTTATATATCACTGATCCTTCCCATGCTTAACCGATGTAGGATGTGGGATGTGGGACTTTGGTCGCCACCCTAACAAATCCTTCTCTCGAACAAAGTACCACTTAGCCTCCTCTCAATTGACTTTTTCATCCGCTCACTCTAATCAGAAGTTGCTCCACCTGAGCAATAGAGCTTTTACAGCGGATCTATCTACTCACTCGACCATCATGTGCATCTATCTACTCACTCGACCATCATGTGCATGTTCCTTAGCTTCACTATCCACTCCAATCAAGTACCACCGCTTGATGAGTCATGGACGCTCCAAACTAGGATGTATAGAGTAGATCATTCACCTTGAGCATGACTACTGGTTCATCATGTTCGACCTCCGAGGATATTACCACCACCGCGTTCCGTCTGGGCCTGACGCTCTGATACCACGTGTTGGAAATATGGGGGTCCGGTCTGCATATTCCGCCTCCGTATATAAGTAAGAACACAACCGATCTCAACACTAGTATGATATTGTCCGCTTTCGCACCCGAAGGCCCTCACGACTTTGCATTTGGTCCACTACCAAAAGGCCTCATACTAGTTGATGTATGTTCTTACTTATATACCACTGATCATTCCCATGTTTAATCGATGTGGGGTGTGGGACTTTGGTAGCCACCCTAACAAAAAGAAAATTAAATCTAACTAAATTGAAAGATTATAGTTTATTATATGATTAATTGAATTATAAAGAGATCAAAAATCAAAGTTTATTCGAGGGAATAAATTGATTAATGTATAATTGAAACGGTAAAACATGTATATTTAAATTATTGATTTTCATTGATTCGTGATCTTAAACAAAAAAACAAAATCGATATTTTACAACGATAGTGATTAAAATCTTAATCGGAAAAAAAAATAATAGATCGATTCTAATAGAAAAAAATTAGATTTGGAGAAAAAAGTATTTGAAAAAACACCATGTTCATATTTAAAAAGTGTATAGATTAGACAAATTATATATTAAATAATAATATAATACCTCAATAGATTGAATTTAATATTATCAATACTTATTTAAATTTATTATTGAGTGACTTATTTCTTAAGATAGAGCCTAAAAAGTTATTATAGTCTCCTATCCAAACTTTTATGTATCAAAAATTCTTCTATATAAAATTACCAAACAAGTGTATACATTATATTTATTTTATTTTTTATTTTTTTATTTTCAAATATCGTATATCTTAAACGGTAGTTCAGAAACAAAATATGAAAGTACTATTGATTTTGTTTTTTTATATTATAAATAAAACTATATTTATGAATGTCTTTTTTAAAATTGTTTTGCAAATCCAGTTAAACTTGTCTCGCATCTAGCTTTTTGGTCCAACATCTATTATGTAAAAATTAAATTTTACTCTGGTGTCGCAGCTCTGGTATCTCATCCTACAAATCTTGGTATTTCATCTCACAACTCTCGTTCTCTGATTATGCAACTCTCCTCTCCTGGTCTTTTCCGTATCTCATCCGAAAATTATTTGTTTTTCGTCCAACAACTATCGATCTCTCGCCCTGCGACTATCGGTCTTTCATCCTGCAGCTCTCAGTCTGTTATCTCTATGTCTTTCGTCTATCCTTCTCTTGTATCTCGTATCTCGTCTCTCGACCCGCAACTATCTATATCTTGTCCCACAATTCTTGGTATATCGTCTATGCGTCTTTGTGTCTCTCGTCTATGCGTCTTCTGTTCCTCGTCAAATAAATAAATAAATTAAAAATCCATCTAAAAAATATAATTTATAGATCTAGTTTTGTTCTTTAAAAAAAAATAATACTAATTGTATTTTTCAGATTTTTTTCTTATGACTTAAAAGATACATACTTTTAACAATTAAAATCACAAAACAAAAACAAATAAAAGAATATAGCAGTGTTTCATGATTTTGTAAATAGAAAATTCAAATAGATCTTATTATATATTTATATATATATATAAATATAACTTGTTTTTGTTATTTATAGATACTTTAATTTTTATTATTAGTATATTATAAGATATAATAAAAGCTAAGTAAACCAATATATAATTTGAAAATAGACTTTTTATGTTATTTTAATCTCGTTTACCAAGTTAATTATTAAATTCATGAAAAACAAATTGGGTAAGATTTGGATAAAATATAAACTTCTTTAATGAAATAAATATTTAAAAGACGGACAACCATTCGGAAAAAATTAAAATTATCCATAATCAACTAAGTTCTTTAAGTTTTGAAGCTTACCAAAAATCACCCGAAACACAAATACTTCTAATAATACCCATAAACACGCAAACACGTACAACCTTCAACAATTAGTTATTTTTAAAATTTTAAAATTTCATATCTTCCAAACCTAACTCCAAAAATATATATCTAAAATAGATGTATTTAATGTTTTAATGACGAACAAAACAAAATCCGTAAGTGATATTGCTGGAGAATTTTGGTTTTTTTATCTTATTTTTTCAACCAAATTACACTTAATTACGTAATTATAACACATTTGTTTTTAGCGACTAAATTAAACGTAATTTGAAACGGGAACACATTTTTCTCGAGACTCATTTCACTACCAAAGTCCCATATACACAACTAGTTTCTTCTTATTTACGCAACACATTTGTACATAATTCCGCAATTTAAACACAAATTATTTTTTCACAACCAAATTGTGCGTATTTACGCAGTTAGAATACAATCTATCTTTTTATTTTATTTATAAAAAAAATTAAACACAAAAATGTACACATTTTCGCAGCTACAAAAAGTTAGTTATCTTACACCCATTTAACACTTACTTTCACTATACAAAGTTTGTATTTTGTTTTCTTACACAATCACACTTATTTAGCAACCAAAATCCTATATACGTAACTTTTTTTTACGTAACTCATTTGCACGTAATTTCGTAAATGGTAGACAATTACTTTTTAGCAACCAAATACGCGTAATTACGCAACTGTGACACAATTGTTTTTTAACAACCAAATTACACATAATTACGTAACTGGAACACAATTGTTTTTTGCAGACTTATTTCGTAACTAAATTACACGTAACTACGCAACTAAAAGAAAATAAAAAAAAATATTTTGTAGTTCTAAATAAAGAAAATCAATGGTATTTTTTTTTTTGGTTTTTTAAACTATAATTATGAAAAATATAACATTTAAAAATAAAATAAAAACAAAAAAAATAAAAATATTTAGAACTACCAAATAATTATCGATATTTTTAATTTTAACAAGTTATCAATATTTGATGTTAAATAATTATCAATAAATAAGTTTGATATTAATTAAACATAGACATAATAAATAATGATTGCATAACCAACCAAATGATTACAAATAAATGATTTAGTCTATATTTTATATATTTATTATTTATATATTATTTCAGAATTATTTATATTTTACTTTCTAGATTGTTCAATCATATCAATACATAAAAAAAAAGCATAAGACGTTGTATATGGATTTCAACTCATTTTTCTTGTTATGTTTTTTTAGCAAATATATAAACATAAAAAAAATAGTCAATCTTATTAAAGAACAATATTTTTTAAATATGATATTTACCACGCATTAAACAATAAACCTTAATTTCAGATAGAAACTTTTGCCAAATCCGAGATATCTAACATAATGATTGGGTGCCATCCCTCCTCAACCAAACAACTAAAGGAATATGACCAACCAAAGTTTATTGGAAAGCACTTGTCGAACCTTAAACGATTTTTTAGTTTTTGTTTAAGATAAGTTTATATATATAAATTAGAAACTCAGATTCAATTGCGTCCGCAATCTTCCAAAACTCACAAAAAATCATACTATCTAAATCTTGTTTTTAAGATAGATTAGATTAGTACATACATCTTTGAACTGAATATGCAACCCAAATTCAATTAGGTCCACAATCCATTATGGGAAAGGAAACGGAAAAGGAAACTTAGCTAATTACCTATCTATCTTGATTATGATCATTTAATTCCTAATCTTATCATTTTATAAGAATAATTTGAATTAGATAAAACCTTTAAGAGATGTTTTTGGTACTTCTGTTTTTCCCCAAAGAATATATTAAAGATATAAGATATATACAATTAATTGATATATACCATATATATGGAAATTTATCACTAAGAAGTTTAAGGAAAAAAAATATAAGTTTATTTATGTTGTTTCGATTTCATTTTTGTATTTATAACAAAGTAAATTTATGTTGTGGATAAATTTTTTATTTTTTTATTTTTTATTATTAAATTTGTAACTTTACAATCCAATAAATTTTGGATTAACTTTTGTGGAGTTGCAACTTTATAACTTCAATTTTTGAATTGTTTTGAAAGGTTAATAATTTTCAAAGAGCAAAATAAAATTCAATTTCAATTTTGAGATGAAATTGAAACACTAAACTTCGTTTTATTTGGGATAAGACAAGCTAACACTTGAAGAGCCCAACAATTCTTTTGAACATTCTTTAATCTCTATTATTTTTTTTATAGGGAGAAAAACTCTAAATTTAATTTATACACAATTTTAATCTAGCTCTTGATCCTTATCTGTCTTTCTGAGTGAAATCGAAAGTTTTGTATGCCTTGAGCCTCTATTAAAATAGCCATGTCTAAACTCGATCCCGAATCGGATGACTTTACAATAAATTTCAACTGAAAGATAACTTCGATTTTGGCATTGCTCGAGCTTAATTCTTCGTCTATCTTACGACTATCAACAACCTAGAGACATGTCAAAAGCTGCAACTATAAACTCGGCTATTAATACCTACTTACAGAGTTTATCCGTAACATCAAATCAAGTTATATCTATATAATAATATGAAGAACTAGAATATATTTATAGGTTGAAGATTCATGGACAAGAAGTACAAAGCAAAATAAGCATAGCAACATCTATTTGTTTTGTAAAACGTATTTTTGGTGCAAGGAAATTATTTCATTTATATCAAGAAACCTGTAACATTTTGGATTATCTATATATCATCTATATATTGATAATTTTTTTAAAAGTATTCATTACTTAGTTACAATGTAAATTAAATATCAATCATCTATTCTTAGGTATCATACATCAAAACTTTCTAGAAAGGTGATTGCTCCTAATTGAAGAGAATGCTCTGATTATAGTCTTGTTTCTTTCTACTTTTAGGGGTCCATTTTGCTATCCAATCTGCTGCATTATTTTGCTCCCTATATATATATATGAGAAATTTACATGCTAAAAGTGATGAGTTTTCTACAATAATAAATTAGGAGAGCCATGTACCAAGAGTTTTATCCTTTTAAAAGCATTTAAATTACAGCGAGTCAATCTCAATATCTATAAGTTTTATTTTCTTATCTTTATAAAGAATCAACCTATAAATGGGTAGTTCTCAAGAGTTGTATTATTCCATAATATTTTGAAGAGACTAGACTTAATATCCTTAATTCTAATATGATTCAATGTTTTCTTTGTTTTGAAATCAGCAAAGTCTGATAATGACCATTATATTGTATCCTCCACGTTTTCTTTTATACTAAACCTTTTAATTTATTTTATATTCGACGGTAGTACCTCATACTTTAGCTTATCTAAATTCCAACCACCCTCATTCTAATAGTTATTTACTTTGTCCATAACATAATCATCACAAGATAATAGTCACGAATGGATAATAGCATTTGTGTTACACCATTTCTCAATCCAAATATCAGTATCATCCTTTCCAATCTGCTAGAGAATAAAAGGCTCCAACATTTCTCTTATGTTTTATTAATATTTTCCATGTTTAGTAATATTTCCTAGTTAATTACATATGTCGAAGATAAGAATTAGTGTAGTAATTGGCTATGATATACCTATACCATAAAGATTGTTGATTAATGAATGTATACAATAATTTGCATGAGAAAGTTGTTTGCATATCTTCATTACTTCTCAAATTTAGACCACCTTTCTCATTAGACTTGCAGATATTAGACCATTTAGTCCAGATAATTTTCTAATTTAGTTCCTTAGAACCTCATATAGACATATTACATAACTTTCTATTATAATGATTACAGTTTTAGATAGAATACAACTTTGAAGATAGTAGTTAGGTAAGACCATCAGAACTGATTGAGTAAGAGTTAGCCTACCACCAAAAGATATTAACTTACTATCCCATTCATGATTTTTATATCTTATCTTGGTCACCAAGTCAAAAGTTGTTTTATCTTTATTGATTGATTGGCCAGATTTATCTTGATAAAGCTGTAGAAACAGATTGATTTTCCGGAATTATTAACCGTACCATTCACAAAGATTATAAAGTCACCAAAAATGTTAAATAAAGTATGTCAATAAAGCTACTCGATTTGTATTTTATTTCTCTATTATTTTTAAATATTTTTTTTATACCACAAACTAGGTATTCTTGAACTATAATGAAAAGCTTAGGAGAAATAAGACCCTCTTGTCTAACTACATTATTTAATTTAAAGAAACCATGTAATTCTCCATTTACGATTATTGAGAACCAAGTTGAATGGATGATCATTTTGATCAATTCAAGGAACTTTTTATCAAATTTAAAGGCATTCATAATTCCTACTATAAAACTAAAATAAAGCCTATCAAAAGCCTTGGACATATCTATTTTTATCATCACATTACTCCTCCCGACTTTTATGCTTAAATCATTATATAGCTCTTTTGCTAACATCATATTATCATAAATATTTCTGCAATTCACAAAACCTACTTGCTATAAAACTCAAAGGATAAAGGATATTGTTGGCACAAACCCTATAGCGTTCAAATATGGAAACGTGTTCCAAAAGGCAGATGACTTAACCGAATCAGTAAAATTTCGTTAATAGAGTTCAAATTTTAGTTTATCATTTTAAAAAGAGGCACGAGAAACTGTAAATGATTGCAATTAAAAGTTACTTATCATCCGAGTTCCGTGTTTGACTATTTTCTTATCAATTAATTATCAGATTATGTGCGTTCATTCTATTTTTATATTTATATGTTTCTTATATATTAATATTATGGTAACATAAATGCTAAAAGAAAGATTTCACCAAATATTCTAAGTTATAATCTTTTTAATAACAAATAAATATAATATCTTATATAAAGATATAATATTAATAAAAAAATATTATCAAGTAGTTCTATTTTGTTGAATTTTTTATTTGTTTTATTTTAAATTTTAGAAGTTTGTATATTTGGAGCCGTAATTCATTTTTTTAAAAAAATTATCATTAATTTCAATTTTAAGACGAACAAAACTAGATCTATTGATGATTTTTTTAAATATTTATTTACGGAAGATGATAGATAAAAGACATAAACGTTTGAATGAGTTTGGTTTTATGTTCGTCTCACGTATTTGGTCTGCGTATCTTTGGATCTCATGTGTGCAACATGAGAGAAGTCACTAAATTATATGATAAACTTCTTTATTTTTCATTAAAAACTAAATATTTTTGCATTTTTTTAAAATTATAAATATGTAAGAATATATTTCTAGTATTTTTGTTTGCGATTTTCATTAAATACTAAATATATCAGCATCATTTTCATTAAAAACTTGATAATTTAGTGATTCTCATTAAATAGTGAATACCTTTCTAGTATTTTTGTTTGTGATTTCTATTAAATACTAAATATATTTCTATTATGTCCATTAAAGATTCACTATCTTCTTCTTCTTTTGTTTTCTTTTTAATTTTTGTTTACAATGTCTCGCATATATATTTTTTCAGTTTGTGATGCGAGACCAGTGTAAAATATTTAATAAAGGGTAGATGTGGACCAGTATTAGATGCGAGATATTAAAAAAATATAGAATAATGCGGGACCAATGATGGATGCAGAACCAGTGACGAATGCAGCACATTGTACAAAAATTATAAAATGCAGACGAGTGATAAGTGTTACATGTGAGACATTGTAAAAAAATTAGACAAATTCAGACCATAAATAAAGTCAAGAGACTCTATGAGTTTTTTTATCATTACCAAAACAAATCTGGTCAGTCAATAAACAAACAAAAAATTAATTTTATTTCCTCAAATCAAATGAGTATTCAGAAGATATCATCAATTGAAAACATCACTGGGTTTAGCCACTGTAATTTGTCGTTTCAAATATCTTGGTATCTTAATTCATCCAAAAAAAATTTGCTTCTTTGATGAGTTACTTATTAAAATTAGAACGATAATATGTGAATGAGATTGAAAAACTTTATCTTTTGGAGGAAGATAGATTCTCATTCCTTTTTTTCCTTCCAAATTTATTACATACAGAGTTGTTTCATTCCAAAATCTGTCATCACTAGAATAAACATGTTATTAAATAAGTTTCTATGGTGCTCCAAAGAAACTAAGAAATCCATGATTTGGTGTAACTAGTATAAGCTAAGTAAACCTTTTGAAGAAGATGGTTTAAACTTAAGAATAATCAAAGACATTCAATCATCATCTCTTGCAAATTATGGCTCAATTTTAAAAACAATAAAACTCTCTCGTCCAAATTAATACATGAAACTTACTGTCCTCAAATCCATCCTCTTCAATCTCCATATAAGTGTAAAGATTCCAAAACCAGCAAGAGGTTAATTAACATTAGGGAAATAGTTGAAACCCATATTTACTAGAAAATTGGTTGTGGTAACATTGAATTCTGGTTGGACAAATAGTATCATATCCTTTCATTAATATATCTAAACAAAAATATAAACAGTATGAGGTACTCTCAAGACAAAGTAATTGAATTTTGGTCAAATGGAACCTAGAACCTTGAAAAACTCAAGGACCAAGTTCTTCCATCTGATATATATATATAGAGAATATCAAAATTAAATATTAATAAAAACAATGAAGACTTAATAATTTAGAACATATCTTATGATGGTCTCTTATATCTAAAAGAAACTTGAGACACTATTAGATAAAAGAATCATTCTTCAACTCTACATAAAAATATTTGGAACAATACTACTCCAAATAAATGTTACTTTACTCTTTGAAGAGTTATGAAAGGCCTAATTTCCATTGACATTGTAATTTAAACAAAAAAATTCTACTTAGCATCAAAATGTCAACACTGCTGTAATATTGAGTGCATAAACCATATGTTTGTGACATGTGAAGTATGAAAATACTTCACATGTCTAGTTGGGATATTAATTAATACACATATGATACTTATATATATATATATATATATATATATATATATATATCATCAATTGCTGGTTTATTTCTACTACAAAACAATACACACATATACTGTCACCAAATATAGTATATTGTATTTGGTCTGCTAGATATAAACATAAATTTAACAACAATCACTCTTATTCATAAACCATAATATATAAAATACTATATATTATATCAAAACTGGATGTTTCTAACTTAATAAAACTTAGTACTGGTCTGGAGACATGACCAAAGTTAAGGATTCAACATGTTTTTATCATCTATCAAACCACCAGAAACCTTCAATGATTAGATGGACAAAACCTTTATATGATAGACTAAAGCTTCATTTTGATTGTGCATGTTTATTAAATGGATAATCTACTGTTATAATTATAATTAGAAATAATCAACGTGATTTAATCCATTCATTAGGTGGATTATATGGGAAACAATCCTCATTGATTTAATCCATTCATTAGGTGGATTATATGGGAAACAATCCCCATTGATTGCTGAGTCTAGAGCTATGCTAGATGGCCTTGTGTTTGTAAATCAATGGATTATAATATTATTAACATTAAAATAGATTCATTAGTCTTATTTTAAATATTATGCTATAGAAAAGCTCTCTAGTATCTTGATCCATTAGTAAAAGACTGCAGAAAACTATATAATCTACAATGCTTATCAATCACATCTTTCGTGAGCATAATTATGATACTGATTAGGTAGTTAAATATACTATAAAATGCAATCAAAGTATGATATTACCTTGTTAAATTCTCCCCTATTTTTATAGCAATATTATTATCCGGAAGCTTAAATATCGGATATTTAATACTTGAAAATGAATAAATTATTCACTATTACAAATGTTTAATCTTCTAATTATCAAGTCACTAACCCTTGTCTGCAGGTATCACCTGACTACAATAATGTTTTTATATTGCAGAACAATAGTTTCTCAAATCAATAGGCTGAAACAATGCTTGAAGAAGGTGAAACAATGATTCAAAAAGTGGATTGGAGCTTGAAGATGGTGAAACAATCACCTACACTATATGGACTTCAAGATCAATTGGATATTATTATCGCTCTCATGATTCTACCATATCTTGGAACATTATGTTCCTTGACCGCAAAAATAAAGTCTTGATTTATTGTTCTTGAAAGATCAAGATAAATTTAAAATTTATCATTTTAATTTTCGTTCCAATGTATTGAATTATCTCAACAAGGCTAAATTCCTTTGTACTATTGTAAAAGTTACAACTATGTAACTGTTGTTTTTTAATAAAAAAAAAATCTGATTGCAGAAAAGAAGAAGATATATGCCGACCACTGATAGATATCGGACCAACCTAAAATTGAAATTTTTAAATGGTAGATGTACGACAAAAAAAAATAAAAAAAAATAATGAATGGATCTAGTTTTGTTCATCATAAAAAAATATAACCAATGATACTTTTTAGATTTTTTTTCAAAGTTACCATTTAAAAGGTACGAACAATTTTAAATAAAAAAAAAGAAATAGAATGTGTACACGTGTTTGATCATTTTATATAGAAGGGTATTTTAGGTACACGGGTTATCGTAATCAGTTACTCACCCAATTCTTTATATATATATATATATATATATATTAATCTTTTAATTTTGTTTGATTTTTATAAAATTATTTTTTTTATTTTACTTTAAAATTTAATATAGTTAGAGATTAATAATTCTCATTCACTTAAAACACTCCATAGGAATTTTGCATGGTTAAGATACTAAACAAGTAAAAAATGATTTTAGGAAAATTTTGTTCCAAATCATAAAATATAACGAGATTTTTGCATTTTTTTAGAGCCTCTAATAAGTTTATTCATAACATAGATTTTTTTAATAACAAAAATATATAAAACCATTATTTAATTGGAGTTTACACATACGATGTACTTATAATTACATGTTAACCTAATATTCGTTCCAAAACCATATAATAACAGTCTAATAATTTTTAGATCTCTAGTCATTGTGAGTTAGATGAAGAATGACCATAGAAAGAAGGATTAGCGGTCTGAAAATTCTCAGCGAAGCTAACATGAGATTTTTTCAAAAGTGCAAGAATGTTAGCCATTAAATCATAAAATTAGACAAGTGGTCCATTCAATTACCAAACTGATAATTATGATGTTATCAACGATATTCTAGATAGAAAAGGTTATATTGAGACCCCATTTGGCTATAATGAGACCTCTAAATTAATGTTTTTATTTTTTGTGAAATGACCATATTACCCCTCTCAAATAAAAGCCAAATTTTCAGCAAAAAACAAACTTTCTTTTCTTCTTATCCAACCAAAACTCTCATAAAATAACCTAACACTAAAAAAACTCCAGATACATCCTATATAATGGATTTGAGTGATTTCAATGACGATTTTGCTTGCAATATGGATGATTTTGCATCAGAGGAGAATGAGCCTTTGACAGACTATCTGGAAACACAAGTTGAGGTAGATTTTGATATATTTTGAGTTTAGTACAAATATCGCACTTATCACGTGCTAAAACGGACGAACTGCCCATTCGGTATGCACAAACATGCGTGAATATGGGCTTGGTGTTCATGTAAAAATACCGAACAGAGTGCTCATGATTTTGAAAAAATCACGCATGATCCATTTGTGATTTTTCCTATATCACGAGTTCACGATTGGTAGTGTTAATTTGTGATTTTGTGCAAATTGATTGTTTGGTACGCGCGATTTGGTTCACCTACATGCAGAATTATGCATTATTTAAACAGATTTCGATATAAGTAAAAATTAAGTATATTTTGATATAATTATTGCATGCCTTTTGTAGGAACCGGACCAAACGCCATGTTCGATGGCCGATTATGTGAAAATGTTTACTACAGAACCTTATATACCAAATCCAATTTGATCTTATGGGTTGATTCGGAAAGAAAAAAAGTTAGGATTCATTTTGGTATTGATTAAATACAACGACAGTAGCAAAAATAGGAAAACTCAAAGGTTGTATTTCAGGTGCAAGAGGCAAGGTATTTACAAACCCAACCCCAAAACGGAATATGTTAAGAAGCACCGAGAATGTTCATCGAAAAAATGCGGGTGTCCGTTTTTGTTAAAAGGAAAACCGGTCTTATAACTACCCGATTATTAGAAATTGATAGTGGTAAACGTGAAATAAAACCACCAACCGTTTTAACACTTGGATGTTGACTCACAAGTCGCTAGAATAGAAGTGGGAGAAGAGGCGTTTGTTCGTAGTCAAACGGAAGTCGGTTCTCGACCAAGAGAGATATACCGCGGTTTAAATCTTAAAGACTCAGAAAATATATTTAGCATGCGTACGATCTACAACATACATAAAAACACAATTTGGTCGATAAAGCGGGCATGACCCAAATACAATACTTGTTTGTAAGTTAAAACAACGCGAGTACTATGTTTGAGAGCGAACTAATAAAGCAACGAACGAGATCCTTGAGTTGATTTTTGCGCATCCTAAAAGCACTGATATATTACGTAGTTTCCCTCAAGTTCTTATAATGGATAGCACGTATAAGACTACAAGGTATAAGATGTCTTTGCTAGAAATAGTTGGCCAAACTTCGACGAAGAAGACCTTTTGTCTCGCTTTTGTTTTTATGAGCTCTGATAAGCAAAAGAACTACACGTGGGGATTGAGCGTTTGAAGGAACGTGACGGACAATAACATGTGCGCAATACCTAATATTATCGTCACTGATAGAAAGTTGGCTTTAATGAATGCTATCGAGGATATATCTCTGGATGCAACTCATATGCTATGCACTTGAAATTTTAATAGGAACATTTTCTCCTACACTAGGAAATTTTTGTCGAAATCGATAGAGATTTGTCACTCGAGCCTCAAACTGGAAGGAAGTTAGACTTCTAATTTATTTAATCTTATGTTATATGGCAGAGATTTATCACTCGAGCCTCAAACTGGAAATCGGCACAAGTCTATGCACATTTGAGAAAGTTTGGAAAAATGTTCATGAGTTGCTTAACACTCAACACTCTAACTTTTTCGAATCGTTCAAGCGAAGTAGGTTTCGTCCAAGAAACTCAACTAAGGGGGTTAAGGCGTCTATCTATAAGGAAATAAAAGGTAAAATTTCATGTACGACTATAGATATAATATAAAAAATCTTTAACGGCCGGGGAAATATTGTTCACTCCCGGAATGTGTGGTTGTGTTATTTGGAAAACTCATAATTTACCCTGTGCATACGAGTTAGCTATGATAAAAAAAAGAATGTATGGCAATTGAAAAGGATGAATATGATATTTATTGGAGTACTTTATTGATCAAAATTAGGTATGAGGTTGGTATCGAATATGAGCTTACAAAAAACTCTCCTTAATAGATAATTCTATTCGCGCTTACGGTGCACACGTCCAAGATCACATCATAAATATGATGATTCAAATCCTAGATCTGTGAGAAGTCATGTTTTGGAACCTAAGGAGCCGGTTATCACTAAAGGTAGGAAAAAATATGGTCGTAACAAATCAACTAACGGAACCCATCAGAGTTTAAACACGTTGGTAGTCTATGCGCTAGCACTCCCGGTACGATAGCTAGCACGGCTGCCTCAGTACTTAAATAATTTTTAGTACCCAAAGCAAATGCAAAATCCAAATCCAGGGCTCAACTTAACCCCAAAGGGAGAGATAGACCGAAAAAATTGATCAAAGCCAAAGATTTTAGCGGCTACGAGAGTTGGTTTCCCAACTATTTGCTTGAGTACATGTCTAGCGTGGAATGGGTATCTCGTGACGGTAATTGCGAATTTTCGGTCGTAGATTTAACTGTATACAGCAATGTTGATTCATGGCAACAAGTTATATGTGATTTGATCGTCGAATAACAAGATTAATGTGATCTATGGGAGAGAGTGTTTGATGGTGCACAACATGTTGATAACCTAGTAAAAAGGTTGGACGTTTTTGAAGTGTATGCAAATGGTAATCGATATTGGATGATGTTACCCGCCTAAAACTTACTGCTAGCCACTATATATATATATCAGTGTATCGTATACCACGTATCGCTCCTATAATCCTATACGTAT
Organism: Limnanthes douglasii subsp. nivea; assembly: GCA_036936605.1. Lineage (NCBI taxonomy): Eukaryota > Viridiplantae > Streptophyta > Magnoliopsida > Brassicales > Limnanthaceae > Limnanthes > Limnanthes douglasii. The sequence continues at coordinate 229,839,167 of JAUPFV010000005.1, read as the reverse complement.
CTACCTTTACGTGGCATGCCCCTTCGATCATGTCCTACCATTGAAGTTAGTCTATGATTCGTACATGGTTTCCATTTCGTGAAAGTAAGTATACCAATGAGTCCTATAGTATTATATATTATTTTTTGACTTATTATTGAGTCAAATTTTGTTTGTATAGATTGTGTTGAATGGACCGCTGCCAGAAATCTATCCTACTTGGTTTCCGTTTCGCATTAACGAAGTCGTAACCGGTTGGGCAATACCGCTCGAGAAAATGATTCAAAAAATATCATCAAATCAAGCCCACCCAACCATCGATCGCACACGTAGATCCACCAGAATTCTTCGATTTAAGAGAGACCAATGGTTAAGTAGACGCGTTGCTTGTTTTTTTGTAACGCATGGATGAATACTTTAATTTTATATCGTCATCGTTTGGACTTTAAAGTTTATTATAACACGGTTTATTTCGTTTGATACTTCCACGTGTGACATTATTATCTTTATTAATCTTTGTATCTATTTCATATATTTTATTTGGAAAAACTGTTCCAAATTGTATAAAAAATAGCAAAAACTTAACTGTTCCATCAAGAATGCGAACATTCAATTCATGATTTTTTTATAAATTGCGTACCTCGTCTGCGCAATTCTATCCAATTCCAAAGGTTGAGTACGTGATTTGGATATAATCGTGACCTCTGAGTTTGCGAATTTGGCTTTAACACAAGCTTTGTGTTCGCGAAACCTATTAGAAATATTGTCATTTTTTGTATTTTTCAGGTTCCCAAACTCATATTTTTATGAATCATCTACTATAGTAATTTCACACCATTACTGAAAAAATGAACGCAAAAGAAGAAGTTAAAGTTGGCTAAAAACAGGCCGAACAACCATTTAAAAGTAGCATAAAACTCAAACAACCAGTGATGAAATCATAAAAACTAAAACAACATTCAAATAAAAAAATTCAAGAAAATCATAAACTTAAACAATATTCAAGGAAAACATAAACTATAACAACAACTAAGGAAATCATTTGTAATAACTCCTAGTCAACGAATTTTATTTATCAGGCCAATTCCACTTCATCAACTTCCTTTCATCTTATCTATATGCTATTCCACCGCAGCTACACGCATTTCCTCTTCCATTATGGTAGATATGTAGGCATGAACATGATCCAGTTGGTCCTCCATTAAATTATTGGTGACTTGACAGTTGAACAACTTAAATACAGCATGACGTTCCTCGTCGTTGAGGTTGGAAACTAAGTGTACATGAAATTTCACTAGATAGGTCCACCTAGTTTTTACCTCATCGAAACGTCGTGAAATCTTAGGCGGCTCGACGCCTTCCTTGCCATATAGGAAATATATATGGCATAACATTGCCTCCTAATAGTGCTTACCCCATTAATTCTTATAGGTTTTACCCACTTTGATTGATGCTTTCATCAAATATTCTCAGTCCAAAGACACATTTTTAGAGTTTATATTTTAAGTTTCTCAGGTTGTGTTGTTACAATTAGAGAGCATCTATTTATTGATCATTTCGTCTTCAGATAATGTAATCCAATTAGACCAATCACTACTTGGCACATGTAAGATATGTATAACGTAATCCCATAACCCAATTATTTCGTGGCACCTAATGGATACAACAAAACACATATCTCTACGATCGTTAGTCAGTCCCATGTGCGTTAGATCAGTGTGTACAGTTATAATATATACGGTTCTCATTATAGCGTAGCAAAATACAGAGTGCAATAAACAATACTACTATAAACGTAAATACTCAAACAACAACTTAGGAAATCAAATAACATATCGAACAATAACCGAGGAATACATAAAAACTCAACAACAACTAACAAAATGATAAAAACAAAAACAATAAGTGAGGAAATTATAAAAACTAAAACAACAGCCAAAGTCACCATAAAACTTAGTAATTAAAGTCGTATCCCATGTTGTCTTCAACATCGATGTCATTTGAAATATCATCCTCCCTACATGCAATCATATCCTTCAGATACACTACCATATCCTAGTAATGTAATCTACAACTGTCATGTTCCACACTGTAGCCATTTCTTGCTTAATTTTAAACGGCATGCACAACAAACACTGGAGCGATTTCACACTATTGTACCCGTTTTTTACTTCATCACGGTTGCGCGTTATATGATTTATTACTCATAACCGTCCGTATTCGAAATATATCATACATAACACCCAATCAAAAAAGCATTGCTCGTATCTTCGAACATCTCTCGACGGACAACCTTCACGCCCTGAAGCAACTGGTAGTCTTCAGCTACACTAAACTCCATAACTAATGGCCTTTGTGTTTTTTTTATTTGTGAATGTTTGGTGGATAAACTATCAGACTAAGTTTCAAGTCCATTTTGTAGGACAATTCAATTTTAAGGGAATTTTTCGTTTAACGGGAACAAAAGTATGGCGGGAGTCTTTGTTTGACGGGAGTCAATTTTTTGGCGAAAGTCATTTTGTGGCGGGAATCAACGTATAACGAGAATCATTGTTGGGGGAGGTTAAATGATACCCCGCTATAATTAGACCCATTTTATTTATAATGAGACCATAAAATTTGATGGAGAGAATCAATGTTTAATATTATATAGTCATAACATACGGTACATTAAAAATATATAAAATATGTAAATAAATACGGTTAATAACATAAGACAAACATAGTGTAAAACATAAAGCTAATCGAAAATGTGACAACATAACATGATCTAATAAAAATAGTCGCAAAATATGCCCAAAATAGAATAAAATAGTCATATAATACAAAATGGTCACTGCTCAAGCTCTCGGTACTAGCGCGCCATGAGCCTGCACTCATCCAGCTTCTGACGAAGCTCATCCATACTCATCGCGTCCAACATCGAATGTGCATCGATAAGAAGATCAGACAAGTCATATAACCTAGCCTGGTAACTCATCGCTCTCGGGTGTCTCCAACATATGGATCAGATGACTCACAATCGGGATCGATCAGAGGGTACCATAGGTAATCATGGACCCATAAAATGTATAGAAATATCGTACTCCGACGAACTATAATATATGAATCACCACGAATCGTGGGAAAACGAGGTACGACTATCATGCTTCTTATATAGTCTCATCCCATAAATAACGCGTGTTAACACACCTCCTCCTGCCTGACGGTAAAACAAGTCGTTGTGGAGGTGGTCTATCCTGAACATGCCCAAGCTATTGAGCTACGCGTAATGGATTATATGCTTCAACTATGTCTCATGCCTTCAGTAAATGGTCTATCCAAGCCACATCTCAAAAGGAGAAATGATCGTGTATATGCTCATACGATATAAACCACGCCTACAATATAAACAGTAACTAAGTGTTAATAAAACAAGTATTAGTCAACAAATAAAAATACAAACGTTAAAACTTACATTATGCTCCCTCAATGAAGATATTGTATGGTCGATATTGATACGAGTCTCATTATCCGTGCGTAAAAAGAGAGGTACATATCTACACATAGTCAACATACAAATATCGTAGATACTATTGACCGTAATCATAAACGAGGGGAAGCGATCACCTAAGGTCGCATGTAAGGACGATCGCCCTAACTTGTGATATAACTGAGCTAATACATATTGGCCCCGATTATATTTAACCGATGACCTATAGTGCTCTACAAAGCGTAAGTAATCGAGAGATATATTGTTCCTCGTATTGTTCGTCAGAACATAACAACCAAGCATGTGGAGCAAATAATTCCTCGTCACTTCTGGAACCATATCATCCGAAATAGAATCATACATCAAGCAATCGTAGATGTATACATCACACAAAAACTGTAGCCGTAGCGATTCACCACTTCCAGCCTTGTTACCCTTAAGTTCCTAATTTAGAATATCAGCGGGTATACCTAGTAAACTAGAATACCAAGCTAGACTCTGACCATCACTAGGAAAAGTCTGTAGGTCAAACCGTCACCTGTAACTAGAAGACCAGTGATGGTGTGGACGTCGTCTAAGGTGACCGGCATCTCACCGGATGAGAAGTGGAAGTTGTTGCTCTCCATATGCCACCTCTCGATAAATGCCTCAATGAGGGGCACGTTGGTAGCCCAACGCATGAAGCAATCGATGAGGGGGGGGGGGGAACAAGACGTCATAACCTGGTCTCTCACCCTACTGTGACGAGTAAGATCCCAAGCAGGATGGGTGTCGTACATCGCGTAGCACGGCATAGATCGACGAGCCTACGCAATATTAAAGTAAATTAAACAATATATAAGATATAATTTACTACACGCTAAACCAATCCTAAGTTACCTCTCCCTTGAAGACGCTATATGCCTCGTGCTAATCATTTATGGCCAGATACATCCCCGGCACATGAGGATTGACTCTCCGGAACCGATGACCTAGAGACCCACGACTACGGGGAACTATAGGCGCAGGAAGGTCGACGCATCGCCGATGCCTAATTGATCGTGAACTAGGATCACGCTGCTCGGTGTCCGCAACATCCGAGTCCGATCCACCAATACGAGTACCCTATCTACAAGGCATGCTGAAAATACAAAGTATATATTATTATATACCAAATCAAATCCAAAATAATTTTACAACACCCTAACATATATTTAGATGGAAGACATAAACAATGACAATGAATAATCAAAGTCAATTTGGGGGTAAAATTGATTAATTTAATGAACCAAGCAAAAATGCAAACATTGTGTGCCCAAATTACGCTAAATCGCGTACACAGTGTTCGCGATTTATGCACAAATTAATTCACGAATTTGTTCGACACGGAAGGAAAAATCATCACTCCTAAACCCTGCAAAATTCAATGAAATCTAACAAATAACATACCAAAACGTAGATAAACACCTATTTAAACATATACCTATAACCATCTTTCCAAACAACAACAACAATCATAGAAAAATTCTAGTTCTTAGGCCGAAACCAAAACTCTAAGTATCACTAAAAATATCAAACTAAATTCGGAAATAATTACACCAATACGTAGAGAATACATACCTTAATGTGTTTGCAACTTTGGACTTGAGTAATCTCACGTTTTTTAAATAGATAAATAATGGGGTTTTAGGATTTAGAAGAAAAAAATTAACTCAAAATAAATCTTATTATCAATGACATTTTCTAAATATTAGAATCTCAATATAACCAAAATAAAACACATTATAGCAGGATCTCGTTATAAAAAATATCATTTTATTAAACCTTTTTATTTCTTGTGTTATTGAATCTAGAAAAGTTTTGAGAGATTTATAAATAGATTACTTAATAAATTTTTTTTATATCTTTTCATTTATGTATAGAATAAAAAATGCCTTTAATTATAAAAACATATTTAATAATTTAAAAACCTAAGTACACACTATAACATGTTCAACAAAAATAGGAGCGTATATAACCAAAATCCAGTTTGAATCGTCTAAAGGGGATGAACTAGTTTTGAGTGACTAAAAACTCTAACCTAATTATCTTAACGTCCGGAACCATACCTGACTTGAATTTCAGTTAAGATGGTATTTTTTCTCAGACATAAAAGCCGGTCATACCTGACTCTAACAGATTGGTTTAAATTTCATCCGCAGACACAGAAATGAGGTTCAATCTTGGTATATGCTCTTGGGTTATCATGTTTGATTTTGTTATTGCAGGTACTGCCTATACATGCTTTATGGTATGCACTCTTTCTTATGCATTAATGGCTGTCTTTCGGATACCTAATTACGGATCAGACCCTATAATCACAGATCATACTTAACTCTCCCAAGTCCTAACTCATAAACTAAGTTCGATATTGCAATCTCCAGAACTACTAAATCCCATAGCTAAATAATGCAGCAATGATTCTGCCAATTGTAAACATCATCCGAAGTTGGTTTCCTGATTACAGCAACAAGCCGAATTTCTGCCTCTTGGTCAGTAACATCGTGGTAATCAGCACTATACTTGCAGCCTTGGGTATGTCTCTTGTTGGAGCTTTTCTGAGCGTAGCTGCGTCGATTATACTACCATGCTTGCGTTACTTAAAGATTACAGAGAATCACAAGAAAATTAGTTTTGAGTGGATAGTTTTGGTGGGTACTGTTCTAGTGGGGTTGCAGTTTCAGTTTCTGGGACATACACAGCACAACACAACTTGATAGATATGTGAGTTCTTATCCATATATTTATATTCATAACCTATAAAGGATATTCTATAATCTTACCTAGATCGGTTTCTGTAAATCATATTGAACATATTATTTTCATTGGATCGGATAATGTTCAAACAAAACCTACAAAAATAAGCTTAAGGTGAAGAGTCTGTAAATTGCAGTAGAGTTAAAATAATAGTTATTTTCTTTTCACAATATAAAATAACATTTAAATTTGTTTAACAATACATTCATCTAGCAGTTTCATCTGCAAGTTCAAAAAATCTAGTAAATGATAAAGAGACTCAAAATCAGACCGAGAATCATACCCAGAAAAGAAACGATGAATCGAGCCTCCTAGCTCGAGGCAACTCTCCCCAGCATTCTTCTTCAGCATTCTGTTCTTCATTACTCTCCTCACATCTGCAGCCTTCTCCCACATTCCAGCTTCAGAATACATATTCGCAACAATTACAAAATTACCACACCTTTTTGGCTCCATTTCAAGCAAGATCTCCTTCACCTTTTCCCCTACTCCTTCCCTGTCCCTAACACCATGAATACTGCAAGCACTAAGCAGAGTTCTCCACACAACAGAATCAGGTTCAATAGGCATGTTCATTATAAATGTATAGGCTTCATTTAAACGACCCGAACGACCCAAGATATCCACCATTGCACCATAATGAGTCATCATTGGCTTAATTCTGTGTTTATGCTCCATTTCGTGAAAATACTTGTATCCATCTTCAACCAATCCAGAATGGCTGCAAGCAGTTAGGACACCGAGAAATGTAACGTAATTAGGGCGAATTGAAGATTGGCTCATCATCTTAGAAAATAATTCAAGGGCTTCATCAGCATAGCCATGTTGAGCTAAACCTGAAATCATAGAACTCCAAGTCCACACGTTTCTTTCGTTCATTCTGCTAAACACTAACCTTGCGTAACTTAAGCCCCCGCATTTGGCATACATATCAACAAGCGCAGTACCCAACTTAACATTTAACACTAGCCCTCTCCCAATCACTTGAGAGTGAGCACATATACCTAAACTCAAGTTCCCAAGCTCGGCACATGCTGAAATCACAACAACCATTGTTGTCTCGTCCGGCTCAAATTCAAAATCCATCATCTTGAAAAAATACCCAATTGCTTCATCTAACAGAGAGTTCTCAACATAAGCAGTAATCACTGTGTTCCACGAAACCACAGTTCTATAAGGCATTTCATCGAACACGTTTCGTGAGTCCAAAACCTTCAAACACGACCCGTAAAAATGAACCAAATTGTTCAGAACATAAACATCGGAATCCAATCCGCACTTCACCACCTCCCCGTGAACTTGACACCCTTCTATATACGCAGAAGACGTAGCGCATCCCTTTATCAAAAATGGAAATGTGAGCTTATTAGGTCTAATCCCTCTCTTCCGCATTTCACCGAACACATGTACGGCTTCTTTCGGCGAATCACTAGATGCGTACCCCCTGATCAGCATGTTCCAGGAGGAGGAAATTGAGTCATTCGAATGAAGGAGGATGGTTCGTGCGTAACTCAGGTGTTTGGAAGAAGAAAGAGCGCAGAACCGAACAAGTTCGCTGAGTAGAAAAGTATCTTCGTGCAGACCACAGCCATGGAGGTGGGCATGGATTTGAAAGAGTTGGTAAGTTGAAGAACATAACCGTAAGAGATCGATGTGATGTTTTTTGGAGTTGGAATGTAGAGGAGGGAAGATCTGTTTGCCAGTTGGAATGGGAAACCGAACCATTCATTGAAATTTCTACCGAAACTAACACCTCGAGACAGATGAATACTACTGTAATATTTGTAAATAACAAGATCTTATAAAATAAGTCAAATGTTAATTGTAGTTGTTTTCGGGGGGAACTTCCGAGCTTGAAGAAGAATGCCTACTCCAACAAATAGAGTCTTGTGTGACTCGATCTTTTCTTCGAAGAGTTGGTTGCGGTCTCTTTGTAGTTGGCTATCTTTATCTCTAAAGAGGTCGTTGTTTCTTGAATTGCAGTCCTATTGTGATTCGAAGAATGAAAGATTTCTCTGTTCTTAGTTCTTCAAGCCTGCAAAACAGAGTTCAACAAGGTGAAAGTTTTTATCAACAAGATTAAATTTATGATGATCTACCGCAAAATACATCCTACATCTTAATAGATACATTCAAGAAAGGTCTGCCAAAGAAAACCGTTCTTGACAAAAAAAATTGAAGACAAAAAATTCAATGGTGATTTCACCCATACGAACTGGGATTCGAGACATTTGTTTCTTGAATTCTCTTTAAAAGAGGATTTAAGCAAAAGTTGGTCCCGTGGAGTTTAGACTATAGGTGAATATTCCATCAGAGTTTTGAAGTGGCTTCCTTCTTTCAATATAAAGAAAGAATGCCCTCTGGTTTCTATGTGGACCAGAATTGAAAGATTACCTGAGCATCTCTATAGGGAATGCATCGTCAACTCGATTGCATCATCGATTGGTACTCCTCTTAAGACATGGATTCCTCATAGGAATAAAGCAATATACAATGCGTGCTACACATGGGTGGAAATTGATGTCTCCAAGAAGCTTCGGAACCATGTCTGGCTGGGTTTTGGTTGCAACAGGGGAGCTTGGATTACTTTAAGCTATAAAGATGTCTCAGGATACTGTGGAAGGTGTTTCCATGTGGGGCATGACTCTTCTAGCTGCAAAAAAAAATTTAGTTAGCAATGATGATATCAGTAAAAAGAAACCTGAGATTAGAAAAAGAAGCACCTATTTTTAACACCATAGAGGCTTAAGTGGAAAGAATGTGATACTTGATCCTGTAACTTTAGTGAGTCAAACAATTGAAGTGAACAATGAAGTGTGGAATTCAGAACAGTTGAATAAAGATTCAACAGAAGGAAAGAATGAGATACCTGAATCTGTAGCTTTAGTTAGTCAAACAACTGAAGTGAATAATGAGGAGATAATGAGAGATTCATAACAAATGAATAAAGATTCAACAAAGGAAATGCTATCTGGGGAAGGAATGCGATACTTGAAGATCCATTGCAGGATGAAAATATGATTGATGCTATCAAATCTCTTGATAACATTGTGGACTTTCCTCAACATACTGGCACAAATACTCCTCCTGTTATTAAGCTGACTCCTTTGAAGGATCCTGTTCTCAAACACAAGAAAGTAGACTCCAGTTTTCAAAAAATTCTAGATAAAAAAACTAAAGCAAACAAGAAGAAGCAAAAGAAACAAGTCTTTGGTTATTATTGGTGTGGATAATAATCGCCTGAGGGTAGGCTAATAATTTCAAATGGAGTTTTAAGGTGGTGTATGGGTGGTTAACGGTGGTGTTTGGGTGTTTAACAGTTTAGAGTAGAGAGTATAAAGTGGAGAGATAATTAAGCAGCTTGGTAGCAGTTAATTCTCATTACCCATAGTTAATGCTGGTGGTTGGGTATTTATAGTATGATGTTTGGGCCCTTATGGGCTTTCGGGTCATGTTTAATGGACCCGAGTCATGTTCAAAGACCCATGAGCTCTTAAGTAGGAGAGCAAGTAGCTTAGTCAAGAAGTGTTTAGGTTTTTTAGTACTTTTGTCATAATTCGGACTGCTTTATGTTCATAGTGTTTACAGAAATCTGTCCGGTCCAAGTGACCTGTTCGATCCCTGTCCCTGTAACCTGTCCGGTATTCGGAGAGACTTGACCGTTCTGCCCTCGTTCGGGGAGCATGCTAAATTCGGACTCATCAGAAGCCCCTTTTTTAGGTGTTTGAGCAAGTATTCTTGTCAAAGAACTGAAAAACAGTCCGATGTATGAAGTGGTTCTCAATTCGGACAGAACTGTGGGTATACCCGGACAGGTTAAGCTTTACGAATTCAAAACGGTTTTTTCCAGAGTTAGTGGGACACGTGTCGCTCTCTGATTGGCCACTTCAGCCATTGCACCACCTTCTTCAACAAGTAACCTCTTTAATTACAAATAGTGACGTCAGCGCCGTCTTTTAATCATTGCCCAACTTTTCGAATTCTCCTAGGAATCAACTCCTCTTTTCAGATCTACTATAAATTCACATTCATTTTCCACTGTTTCTCTATCTCTTTCACTTTTACTTTGCAAATTTACTCAGAGCTTTCTCTCTCTAAAGCAAAAAATTTCCTTGGCAGTTTATGTTTACAGCAAGAACAGCATTGATTAAAGGTGGTTGGCTCAACCTTTCGGAGTTGGAGAAAGCGCAAAAGGTCGAGAAAGAAAGGCGAATAGCAGCGGGGCTACCATCATCACCTGTTGAGAGACCAGTTGCTTCTGTTACAGAGTCGGATCGAGGCTCATCATCCTCCAAAGGTACCAAGCCCAAAAAACTCCTTCAATCCACCCTCTCACCCATAGTCTCTGGTTCCTCAGTCCAAGAGTCAATACCTGCTGTTGAGCCAGGAGTCACAGCTACCAGCGTTAGGAAACCCTCCCCTTTTATAGCTATGGGATCTGATTCTGACCACTCTCCGGAGAAGCTAGTTATTAAGAGGCCAAGCCGGTTAGTTAAGGGACTAACCTCCAAGAATACTCCCTCAAAATCGGGGGCAAAAAACAGTGATTCTGGGTCTGGAGTGCCCATTAGAGCTCCCCGGGAGAGGTCAACCGGTCCGGAGGCCAGCAGCCCGATACCTACAAGAGAGACTTCTGTCTCCGAGCCCCAACCTGAGGTGAGAAGTCAGAAGAATACAGACAGTCAGCAGTCCGGAGGCCAGCCTGTGCCAAGCTTCAACCCTCCCCGGATCACTACCACAGAAGCTCCCCCAACGGTTATGGAGGAGAGAATGGAGGACTCTGCTGAAGAGGTCCCTTTTGAGTCCGAGTCCTCCGGACAGGCTGATACTACTACTGTTGTTGCCAAGAAAGGCAAGGAAAATCTGTACTTGAGGCATCCGGACCTGCCGGAGTGCCTTGAGGGGAGAGTGGGGCCGTGATTTCACAAAGTTGAGCTCAAGTACCTCTTGGCCTTGCAGAAGACCAAGTATACATTCATCCATACTTCAGACCTGGGTCGAATGCGCACAAAATGGGGGATCCCCGAAGATGTAAAGATAAGGATCCCCATTGATCCGAAGACTCCTATGAAGCTATTTAATTGGGGACTCAGGTTCCCACTGGACCCGGAGATCGTACGGTACTTCCACCTGGTCAAGCTATGCCCAACTCAGCTGAGTCCCAATGGCTGGTTCACTTTGATGTCATGTATCATGGCATCTAGGTTGTATGGGATCCCTCTTCCTATGGAAGAGTTTGCAGCAGTGGCCAACCTTTGCAAGCACCATCAATTCCCCTTTGATCATTTCAATATGGGGAACGATCTCAAGGCTGTTGATGACCTCTTGGAGTCAGAGAGCAAGTGGAGGAGCCAATTTCTGTTTGTCAGTGGTGCCTGGGAAAACGACAAGAGAATCAAAGCCGGAGAGAATCAAAGCCGGAGAGAACCCAAGCCTCCTCAGGAGCAGGTGGAGGAGTGATCGTAAGTTTCTTACTTTAAATTTCTGTCCGTTTTTCTTTTTAAAATTAGATTAACTTAACCAGTTTCTCTTTTGTTCTAACAGAGCTGCCAAAGGAGTTCGGGGATTATTTGAAGGCCGGACAGACTACCTGTGGCAAAATCAATGCATGGGCCACAGAGAACTGGGAGAATCGATTCCACAAGGCCTTCACCCCTGGAAATCTAGCAAGGTCTCACCTGTGGAACACCACAGGCCGGAGAGACCTAACTTGGGAGGAGCTCACCACCCAGCCTGATGAAGACACTGTGCTTAGAAGGTCCCACGAACTAGATGGGACACTCTACCTACCTGCCCGGGCTAAAGCCCCAAACAAAATGAAAGGCAGGAGAAAAGGCAAAAAGGTGGCGAGCGATGTTGAGAAGGATGCCCCAACAGACCCGGAGGGGCCGGCCCAGGTTCAAATTGATGCAGCCCTCTTGCAGGTGGTGGAGCAGGAGACCGAAAGGCAGGAAGTTGACCTCCCAAAACCTCCAAGGGCCCCCAAGAGGACTCGCAAGCAAGTAGGTGAAGGCGTTGACCGGGAAGCCAAGAAGAAAAAGACTTCCCAAGGAGATGAGCTCGCTCTCCGGGATCCGGAGCCTTCTTTCCCCACTGACCCCTCCGACCCAACTCTGGCCGAAGAGATTCCAGAAGACTTTCACACTGATGAGGTAGAAGGGGGAAATCTCAACCTCGATGGAATGGACATCACTTTTCTAGCTGGGCTTGGTGAGTATTTCCTTGGCCTTCCCAGAGATGAATTTGTAGGGCCTTACGTTCCTCCAATTAGCTCAAATACGATCAACTTCAATGGTAAGACTTTCGTTGTCTCTAGTGAAAAGGACGTCATAGCCCATTCCTTGCTTAGTAATGTGCAACCAGTTCTTACACTGGAGAGACAAGTCCGGAGTCAAGCAGACACCATCAAAGACCTCAAGTCTGAGAAGGATAAGCTATCCGAAGACCTCCGCACTGCTACCACCAATGCCGATTTGCTCAAGGAAGCAAACGGGGAGCTGAAAAGGAATCAGAATGAGAGCAACACAAAAGTTGCCACCCTAGAAAAAACCATAAAAGATCTCCAGGAGAAGCTGTCTGGTATGGAGAAAGATCTCACTGTCTCAAGGGGAGAGACCACTGCAAAGGAGAAGCTCATCACCAACCTGACCACTGACAAGATTGCTCTAGAAAATGCAGTGACTCAGGCTGCTGAAGAGCAAGCTTCTTTGCTAAGGGACCAAGAGGCCACAATCAAGGCCAAGATCAATGCATATGCCAGGGAGATGATAAAAATCGAAGAGTTAATGGTTCAAAGGGTGAAGTCTGATATGGTTCTCCTTTTTCACGAAAAATTCCCGAAGAGGACCCTTGGGGATTTATGGCTCTACGTAGATGATGATGACCTTACATATTATACAATGGTCGAAGAAGGAATTTCCGGTGAGTCCTCATCTGATAATGAAGAGAAGACCGGAGAGAGCCCAGGCGAAGAGGAGAATGATCCCAAGGGCAAGAAGGTAGTCGAAGGGGGGAGCGACATCAAGGGCAAGAAAGCAGATGAGGGTGAGCCATCTTCAAGGGCTTAACCTTAATTTATGGTTTACTTTGTTTATCTTTCATTCAAACTAAAGTCCTTGGAAGGCCAAGGCACTCTTTTTGTTGTGGTGTCCGGTATTTGTTCGGACAGGTTTTTTGTACTGTATCCTGACTTACTCGAAAGTCCTTGGAAGGCCAAGGCATTTTTTTGTTTAATGAATATTTCTGTTTTGCCCAACCACTATCTTCTGTCATTGTTTGTTTTAGTTTAAATAGCTAGAGTTTAAGTAGCTTTTAGTTATTGCATTGTGAGAGTGTTTAAATTCTCCGGCTAGAGTTTAAATAGCCCTTAGATCTTTCAGTCTGGGTAGTATAACAAGAGATAGAACTTTGAAAATACTTAGAAAATTTTGAAGAATGCATCGAATTTTATTCAACCATCCGGACACCTCACTAAAACCTCCCCGTGCCACTAGGGAGGAAAGAGTATGCCCTCAAATATTTACATGGAAGTTCAAACAAGTAAATATTTACACAAGTGTTATTCCAAGTACATCCGAAGATGCTCAATATTCCAAGGGTGAGTTAAAACCCTGCCATCTTTGTCTTCCAACCAATAAGTCCCAGGCTTGATTCTTTCAACCACAATATACAGACCCTCCCAGGTTGGGGCCAGCTTTCCGAAGAGCTTTTCTCTAGTATGCAAGAAGACCTTCCTTAATACTTTGTCCCCTGGTTGGAAATCTCTTCTTTTAACTTTAGAAGCAAATCTGCTTCTCATCAAGCCCTGATAGTGTGCAACTCTAAGGTGAGCTTTAACCCGTCTTTCTTCTATCAAATCAAGTTGATTTCTGATCGCCATCTCATTAGCGTGTCCGGAGAAGTTGTGAACACGAAAGGAAGGGATTGTCTTCTCTATGGGGCTACTGCATCCATTCCATAGACCAGGGCAAATGGAGACTCCTGTGTTGCAGTCCCAGGTGTTGTTCGGTAGGCCCACAAGACTTCTTGTAGATAACTAGGCCACTTCCCAGCAGCCCCTTCCAGATTCTTCTTTAAACCGGACAGAATAGTTCTATTAGCCATTTCAACTTTCCCATTGGCTTGTGGGTGGAAAGGTGAAGAGAAACAATGCTGTATACCCCTTGAGGCACAGAAGCTTTCCATTTCTCTATTGTCAAACTGTGGCCCATTGTCTGTTGTTATCTTCAGTGGGACACCAAATCTGCAACATATGTTGGATAGAATGAATTTTATGACAGCTTTCGATGTTGTCCCTACCAGGGGAGCTGCTTCTATCCACTTCGAGAAGTATTCAATGGCCACAATTATAGTTTTACGCCCTCCGGACGCCACAGGGAGAGGCCCAACCAAGTCCAACCCCCATCGAGCAAAAGGGATGGGCTCAGAAATTGATTCCAAAGGAATGGCTGGTACATGAATGTCATTGCTGTACCTCTGGCATGGGTCACACCTTCTTACCAACTCCTTAGCATCTTTCATGATTGATGGCCAATAGTATCCAGAGAGTAATACTCTTCTTGTTAAAGCTCTAAATCCACAATGAGCTGATCCCTCACTATCATGCAACTCGGAGAGGACTACTTGTGATTCATCACTCCCCAAACAACGCAGGAGAGGTTTACTGTAGGACTTTTTATACAACACTTCTCTCAATATGATGAAACCACGAGCTTTGTGTTTTAATGTTCTGGCCTGTGACTTATCTGGAGGCACAACACCTTCGGAGAGATATTGCAAGAGAGGAAATCTCCAGTCTTGAGGTTGTTTCATTTGTATTTCAAAAGTTTCCTCTTCTTTACCCTTACCAAGTTGAATAGAAGGGCTCTCAAGCACATGGATCCATGGGTATGACTCCGTATATGCTATAGTTGCCAATGAGTCTGCTAGCTCGTTTTCTGCCCGGGGAATGTGCTCATAGACAACAGCTTTAAATTTTAGTGCTTCATTTTTGAGGAGGAGTAAATACTTTACCAACTGCTCATTTCTAGCCTCAGACTGGCCTAAGGCATGGTGGACAAGTAATTGGGAGTCACTTAGTAGCTTGACCCTTTTAGCCCCACAGATGTGGGCCAACTTTAACCCAGCTATAGCTGCTTCGTATTCGGACTCGTTATTAGATGCCCTGAAAGCAAAACAAATAGCTTGGTACATGCTGTCCCCGTATGGGGAAGTCAGACATATTCCTGCACCACTTCCCATGGTGCTAGACCCTCCGTCTGTTCGGACAATCCACACTTTCTTGTCTTTTATATCAGTAGTTTGCTCTGAATCCCTATCCGAGTGGAATTCAACCAGAAAATCAGCCACAGCTTGGGCTTTTACTGCTGTCCGGGGAGCAAAGTCTATGTCGAAGTCCCCCAACTCTACTGACCACTTAGTCATTCTGCTTGAAATGTTTGCTTTTTGAAGGACATTCTTTAAAGGGAAAGATGTCCGGACGATGATAGGATGAGCCTGAAAGTAAGGCCTCATCTTTCTTGCAGCTATCACCAGAGCTAACGCCAATTTTTCGAGTTTCAAGTAACGCCTCTCAGCATCAATCAAGCTTTTGCTGATGTAGTATACTGGGTGGGGATGCCCATCGACCTCTCTTACCAACACAGCACTGATGGCACAACTTGAAACGGCCAAATACACAAAGAGAGTCTCCCCATCAACTGGTTTGAACAAAGTTTTGGGAGAGGAGAGATGTTTCTTGATTTCATTGAATGCCTCATCACACTGTGGGGTCCACTCGAACCCTTTTGCACCCTTCAAAGTTTGAAAGAAAGGAGCACATCTGTCCGAAGACCTGGAGATGAATCTGTTTAAGGCAGCTAATCTCCCCGTTAACAGCTGTACTTCTTTAATGTTTCGAGGAGGCTCCATCTGGAATAGGGCATTGAACTGGTCCGGGTCGGGCTGTATTCCATGCTCACTTATGATATACCCTAAGAATTTACCGGACTGTACTCCGAACACACACTTTTCAGGGTTTAGTTTCAAATTCACTTTTGCCAAGTTGGCAAAAGTTTCTTGGAGGTCGGACAAGTGCAACTGCTCATCCACACTTTTCACCATCATATCGTCAATGTAAACCTCCATATTTCTTCCAATTTGATCAGCAAAGGCTTTGTTCACCAATCTCTGATAAGTAGCCCCAGCATTTTTCAACCCAAATGGCATCACCTTGTAACAATGTAGACCCCTATCAGTGACAAACGTGGTATGCTCTTGGTCTTTTGGATCTACTTGAATCTGATTGTACCCGGAGAAGGCATCCATAAAGGAGAGCAGTTTGTTCCCAGAAGTAGAGTCTACTAACTGATCTATCCGGGGGACCGGATACAAATCTTTTGGGCAAGCTCTATTGAGATCTGTGAAGTCAATGCACATGCGCCATTTGCCATTTTTCTTTTTTACCAGGACAGGATTGGCAGTCCACAAAGGGTATTGAGATTATTTAATGTGCCCCATCTTTGTGAGTCTGTCAACCTCTTGCACTATGACATCAGCCTTTTCTTTTGAGAAAGCTCTTCTTTTTTGAACCACTGGTGCCACATCTTTCGGACAGATAGGTGATGGGATATCACTTCTGATGGAACTCCAGTTTCATCAGCATTGCACCAAGCAAAAACATGCTGATGGTCTCTCAAAAATTTCAACATCTCTTCTTTCAACATTGGTGGCATCTTGGACCCTATCTTGACACTCTTGCCTTCTTCCAAACAATGCGTTTCAACCTCTTCAATTGGAATCAACACTCCGGGGGTCTCTCTGGGGTCATCAATTTCACACTCACCCCCAGAAAGGCCCTCAAATTGCTATTGATCATTTATACGGACTTCCCCCAGCGTTGGAGGAGCCAAGGCAGTGGCATAGCATTCTCTTGCAATCTTTTGGCTGCTCCGGACAACCCCAACCTGTCCCTGAACAGCATACTTTAAGCACTGGTGGACTGTCGAAGCCACTGCATGCATCCTAGAGAGCCAAGATCTCCCCAGAATAGCATTATAGCAAGTGGGACAATCCACCACGATAAAGAGTATTCTAACCATTTTCTTGAAAGGGCCCCTGCCCAATAACACTTCTTCTTAAAATTCTCCGATCACATCGGCTGAGCTGCCCGTGAAGCCCACGATTGACATGTCCGACTTTTGAATCACATCTGGATTTTTCATTTTCTTATAAGTGGTTAGGAATAGGATATTTACTGAGCTTCCAGTATCCCCCAGGATTCGCCTTATTTCATTGCCTCCTATAGATGCTCCTATGACAACAGCATCCTCATGAGGGCCAGCAATGTCTCTCAAATCATCCTCATCAAAGACAATGAAGGGGAATGAGTTTGGGGACTGATAAGATGTCATGCCTCCTTCTAGCTGGGAGGCTAAATTATGAACATGCCTCTTTCTTGAAGAAGCAGTAGGAGTTGTCATAGTGTCCCCTCCGAAAATTGTAAGTGACTCAAAGAATTTAATGAGCCCGGAGACCGACCTAGAACATTCCTCTATAGCACCCACCCTGTTTCGAGTTGGATCAGGATCCAAGTACTCAGAATCCATATCAAACCTTTCAACTATAACCATGGCCCCCTCAGGGGCAGCATTACTTGGACCAACCCGGTGAGTATTGTCAGGCCTGTTGCCTCCTCTTCTCTTAACGTATGCCCCCAGCTTTCCCCTTTCAATCAGGTTTTGAACTTCTTGCTTCAATGCTATGCAATCATCAGTGGTGTGGCTAATATCATTGTGATATTGGCAAAAGGAGTTGTTACGATGCTCTCTGGGAGACTGCAAGGTTGCTGGTCTCCGGTAATGCACCTCATCTTTTGTTTTATCGAAAATGGTGGCCACACTTTCTTTGAGTTCTGCGAACCACTCCGGTTGGACCCATGGCCCTCTTTTGTTTCTGGATTGTTGACTTTGAGCAGGAGCAGCTGGCTGAGACTGAGCTTTTACCCTACCATGCCCCTGTTCGGCTTCTCTTGCTTTGTTCCCGGACTGGTTTTGATTTGGAGTTGGTGCCACTGGGGTGGACCTCACCTGTCTGTGTACCCTAGTTTTCTTTGTTTCATCAACGTTTATTTGTTTGCCAACTTGATTTAGCAACCCTCCCTAGGTCATGGCCTTCTTTCTGGTCACCGAATCAGCCAGGTTGCCTGGGTTCAAACCTTGCCTTAGGGATGCTATTGCCACCTGTTCGAAGCAATCAGCCAACCCATTCTTTGTGTTCACAAAACGGCTTATGTATTCTTTCAAGGACTCATTTGGCTCTTGGGCACAATGGATTATTGTGTCTCCATTGCCCTTCAGCTCCTTACTCCCTACAAACTGCCTTCGAAAGGCCACCCAAAACGTATCAAAATCTTTAATACAACCTTGAGGCAGGCTGTTGTACCATTTCAGAGCACTCCCCGTGAAAGATTGGGAGAATTCCCTACAGAGTAGTTTATCATCATCATCAAAGTTCATCATGAAGTTCTTGAATTGCTCCAGATGATTGTCCGGGTCAGTACTGCCATCGTACTTCTCCATTTTAGTGCTGTCAAACCTCTTAGGGAGGTTTCCGGACATAATTTTAGAAGACAGTGGAGACTGCCTCCAATTCCTTCCACGACTGAACACGGTATGCTCACTGGGAGTTGCAAAGATACCTGGTTCATCGTGGAAAGCAAAGGGATCCATCAGCATCTTGTATGTATACCTCCGGTGGTGAGATGACCCCTTTCCAATATGCCTTTTCATTCTTCCATGGTGGTCTCTTTTTCTTGAATATTTCTTCACTTGCTTTTGCTTTTTCCTGGTTCGACCCTCATCGCTGATAGAGGACAAGGATTTTTCATTTCCCTCGCTGTCCGAAGAGCTACCTGAAGATTCTGAGCTCGAGTCAGAACTCTCCACAGGCTTGGACCGGTGAGACTTTTTAGAACTGGCATGTGTCTTTTTGGTGCTCACATGAGTTTTCGAAGCCTCAGGCTCTCTAGGGTTGTCGGTATGATGAGCAACTGATGCTTTGGATTTTTCTTTCACGCCTTCTATTTCAGCCCTCAGTCTGCCACGCTCTTCGATAGTGTACTCGTCATTCTCTCCCACCACTTCGAGCAAAGCTGGTGGCAATTCTGGATTGTCCGGATTCATTCGGACAGAGTTTTTTAGCTGGTTTTGAATGCTTGATTCAGGCACCGTCGCCTCCCACTGTGGTCGCCAATTTGGTGTGGATAATAATCGCCTGAGGGTAGGCTAGTAATTTCAAATGGAGTTTTAAGGTGGTGTATGGGTGGTTAACGGTGGTGTTTGGGTGTTTAACAGTTTAGAGTAGAGAGTATAAAGTGGAGAGATAATTAAGCAGCTTGGTAGCAGTTAATTCTCATTACCCATAGTTAATGCTGGTGGTTGGGTATTTATAGTATGATGTTTGGGCCCTTATGGGCTTTCGGGTCATGTTTAATGGACCCGAGTCATGTTCAAAGACCCATGTGCTCTTAAGTAGGAGAGCAAGTAGCTTACTCAAGAAGTGTTTAGGTTTTTTATTACTTTTGTCATAGTTCAGACTGCTTTATGTTCATAGTGTTTACAGAAATCTATCCGGTCCAAGTGACCTGTTCGATCCCTGTCCCTGTAACCTGTCCGGTATTCGGAGAGACTTGACCGTTCTGCCCTCGTTCGGGGAGCATGCTAAATTCGGACTCATCAATTATATCTCTTCAATTTGAGGAGATTAAAAGATCTTCTCTTAAAAGCCCTATATGATCAAGGTATCAAGCTGAAACATTCGTGGGGTGGGCAATAAATCTTCAATCAGAAGACTAAAAACAATTATAAAAAAGAAGGTATAAAGTTATTGTTTCTACAAGAGCCTATGTTAAGTTGTGATCAAATCATTGTACTCTCTTTTAAGCTTAAGTTTTCTAACTCATTTGCTAATATTTCTAATTAAATTTGGGTGTTTTGGCACGAGGATCTGGATATAAACATACTGGACAACATCCAATGTGGTCACATGGAAGTTAAGCATTCTTTACTAAATTGGAAGGTCAACATCACATGCATCTATGCTAAATGTCAAAGAAGCATTAGAATGGAGTCATGGAATGATTTGAGGTCTTTGGATCCTACTGTAAAGGAGGGGCTTATGTTGGGGGATTTTATTCTATCCTAACTCCCTATGAGAAATCTGGTCGTACCAACTTCTATTATCAAAGTGCTAATGATTTTTATGAAATGATTGAAGACTACTATTTGGAGGATGTTGGGAATATTGGTTCAAGGTTTACTTGCACTAATCATACAAGATGGATGAGACTTGATAGGGTCTTGTTCAGCCAGGACTGGTCTGAGTGGTTTGTTATCACTAAAGTTACTCATTTAGTCCATAATTGTTCAGACCACACACCTCTTTGTATCTCTATAACTAAAGACAGTAAAAGGTAAAGTGGCTCTTTCAAATTTCAGAATATTTGGACCATGGATAAAGATTTCTTGGAGTTTGTTGAAACCAACTGGTCCATTCCTATGATGGGATACTCTCTTCATGTCTATTGGAATAAACTAAAAAGTTTGAAAACTATCTTAAAGGAATGGAATATGAGTCATTTTGGTAACTTGTTTGACAAGAAAAAGCAGGCTGAGGATAACTTACAAGCTTATGAGGACAACTATAGAGTATCTGGCAGCATTCAGGATAAAAGTAGCCTCTCCAAAGCTACTACTGAGCACCTTCTTACCTTGACTATGGAGGAGGAATACTGGAGATAAAAAGCACATGCAAGCTGGTTAATAGATGGTTACATAAATACTAAACTATACCACAATTACGTTATGAAGAAAATAAGGCAAAGAGGAATTAAAGGAATTAAAATCATTAATATGTGGAATGAAGATGAAGAAGCTATCAACAACTCTATTGAGGCCTATTTTTCAGATATTCTCTCATCTCTTTCTTATCCTAATAAGCATGTTGAACCAAAAAATTTGAACAATAGTCTGTTTAATATAATTCCTAAACTAGTGGATGGGTCTGATAACAACAAGTTACTTGCTGAGCCTACTGAATCTAAAATTTGGTCTATCATTCAAAGTCTGAATCCTACTGGAGCAGCTGGGATTGATGGCTTTAACAAGTTCTTTTACACCACTTGTTGGCACATTATAAAGACCGACCTTTGTAATGCTCTAAAATCCTTTATACTTCGTCATTCTATCCTTAAAGGGATATCGGCTATAGGCATCTGTCTTATACCTAAGACAGAGAACCTCTCTAATTGGAGTCAATATAGACTCATACGTTTGTGCACACCAACCAACAGAATAATGAATTGATGAATTGCAGACTTTCAAGAAATTTACCTAAACTTATATCTCAAGTGATGGGGGCTTATGTATAAGGAAGATCAATACAAGATAACATCTTCATTACTAAAGAGTTAATTCATGATATAGGAATGGAAACTAAGACTGGAAATATGGTCATAAAGTTGGACATGTCCAAATCTTTTGACAACTTAGCTCAGAGCTTCATTACACAGGTTATGAGGAGGTTTGGTTTCAATTATAAGGTTACTAAATTGATTAATAACATTATTAAAACAGTAAATATTTCCTTACTTATTAATGGAAAGTCTGTGGGATTCTTCAAAGCTAATAGAGGTGTGAGACAAGGGGATCCCTTGTCTCCTAGCCTCTTTATACTTGCGTAAGAAGTACTAATTAGAGAAATGAATCACCTGTTTGACTCTAATAAAAAACTGAAATATTCTAATAGAGGAAACATAAGCATTCCATATTGGCATTTGTTGATGATGTATTGGTATTTACTAATGGTTCTCATGATACTATAGAGAAACTTTCTCAGTTCTTGTAGGTTTATCAAAGTATCTCAAGACAATCTATAAACAAAAGGAAAACTGATATTATAACTGCTTCTAGCATGTCTATGGACAAAAGAAATAGCCTCACAATTCAGAATAGCTTCAACACATCTCTACTACCAACTACTTATATGGGGATAACACTCAGTCCCCATAATAAGTCAACAAACTTCACTCTACCGATTGATAAGATTAAAGACATAAATTCTAACTCGGAAGGCAAGATGCTATCCTATGGTGGACGCCTCATTTTGATTAAATCTGTTCTTATGTCTATCATATTCTACTGGGTTCAAAGCTGTTTGTTTCCCTCTACTATCATAGTAAAGATTGAAAGACTAATGAACAAGTTCTTGTGGGGTTCAAGCAGTGAGGCCAACAAGATACACTGGTCTAATTGACCTTCAATTTGTAAGCAATTTGAGGATGGAGGACTTAATATCAATAGTTTAATGAACATACAGAAGGCATTCTCCTATAAGCTATGGCTCAGGTTTAAAGAGAATACATCCCTATAGGCTGATCTCCTTCATAATATCTATTATTCTGAAAAATATCCATTACAAGTGGGTTCTAAGTATGGCTCTCAAACACGAAAGAGGTTGGTTAATATAAGGGAATTTACTGAAAAACATATGGAATGGAACATTGGTAATGGCAGCATGGATGTATGGTTAGATAAGTGGTTTGGCAGGCCACCTCTCATAAAACTGAATCTTGACTATAATAACAATTGGTTTAAAGGTAGGAAAATAAGCTCTATGTGGGATTGAAACCAGTGGAATATGAATGATCTTAAGCGTTTATTTAGTGACTATAACATTAGCTTAGTCACTAAACTTAAAATCAGTAATTTAATAAAGATTCTATCCTATGGACTTTATCAAATGATGGTTACTTCAATATTAAATACACTATTAAAGCCCTGAATAATTCCCATAGTGGCTCTTCTCTTTTTAGTAATTTATGGAACCAGATTTCTCCTAGGAAGTGTTCCTTCCTATCCTTGAGGCTTATTTTAAACAAAATACCTACTGATTATGTCCTTCAATCTAAACATATTATTGTGGCTTCAAAATGCCAGTTTTGTTCTAACTGTGAGACAACTAACCACCTATTTGTTTCATATTATTTTGGTTGGGAGGTTTGGTCTTATTTTGCAGGTGTTCTAAGAGTATGAATCCAAAGATTTATGACAGTTAAACATATGTTTATAGCTTGGTTTTGGTCAGCTCCTAACAACATCCACATCAAAACAATCTTGCATACACTAATTAACTGGGTTATATGGCACCATAAGAACAAAATGAAGATGAATGCGGAGCCTACTTCTCCTAAAGCAGCAATCAGACATATTACCTACATGCTTACTAACCTTGACTACTCAAATGTGTTAAAAGCACAGAACTGGAAACACTGTGAAGATGTTGCTATCATGCTAGATTGCACTAATCATCTTCGGGTTAAGAAAAAGATATCTTACCTTACTTGGATTCCTCCTAATAATGGTACATACAAAATGAACTCGGATGTTAGCTACTCCATGACTGGTGAAGCAAGTGGCGTTGTTATAATCAGAGATCATCTGGGAAGCCTTGTTCTGGGCTATGAGAATAACTACGGAAAGCTCACTCATTAGCAAGTTGAAGCACATGCAATACATGATGGACTCCAACTGTGCAGAATTAAAAGAATTACAGAAGTTGACATAGAGACAGACTCGGAAATAATTGTTTATCCACTCTCTAATGGAAAATTTCTTTTTAAACTTAAGACTATTCTAAGAAACATCAAATCCTTACTAACTTGTAAAATGAAAATTCATCACATTTTTAGAGAAAAAATCGAGCAGCTGATTGACTAACTCGATGGACTAAAAAATGTAAGATGAAATCGGATTACAAGGATTTTAAAGCTCAAGCAATGCTGGATGCTATATTGTTATTGGAAAGTCTATGCATAGGTTATATATGAATAGAGAACTAACTTACTCTTTGTTTCAGGAGGCAATATTCTGGATTTAGCTGAATTATCAACACAATTGATGCTTCAATGCTTTAGCTCTGGAATTTCGTTGTGAATGGTCAGGAATTGAAGGCGAATAGGAAGAAAGAAGGATGATCGACTCTGTACTCAAGCTTCACACATATATTCATCCCGGAACTCTCGATGTGGATAATCGGCTCTATCAAGAGTTGAGATTCCTCTTCAGATGTCTGTTCTTCTCAATGGTGACCTTCTGGTTTCTTTTATCAAGAGTTGAGCTCTTCATTGACTCTGAATGCTTCATTGATCTTCTGGAATATGTTTGCCTCAGTTAAATAAACGATTTTGGGCCTTGGACAGAGATAATTTGTTCTGATTACCAAAGAATCACTAACTTTAGCTCAGTAAAATTGAATATAGAGTTGGAACAATATACTCGCTCTAAAATTAGAGTTTATATTCAATTTGGGAATGTCCCAATCTAATTTATGTTCGATACTTAAGGATAAAATTTAGTCCACAAACTTTTGTACTCTTTCAATTTGAGTAATAAAAAAAATAGCTTAAAAAAGGCAAATCTTAATTTATACTAATATGATGAATAACTGTAAGAAAATTAGGATACATTTAAAAAACAAAATTAAAGTATTTTTGAAATTTTTATGCCAATTATTTAGAAGGATTTTTTTTTTAATAAAAGTTATACTTTTAGTGATAACGGGTGTTTAAAAAAGGATCATACATAATAAGATAGATTTAATACTGGCCGACTATACTTGTGGACTGTTGATTTACTTTTAGTATTAAATACATACTTAAAAAGAAAGCAATACAAATGGTACCATCTAACTATTAAGAGTTAAGAGATTATATAGTGTTAAGATTCATCAAATCGATAATAATATCTTTAGCCACTCATATATGTGAGACCGATTTATTTTATTTTATTTTTTATTTTTTGTTAAGAAATGTCGATTTTATTGATGTTGAAGTGAAAACAGTGTTACATTTTTGTTTAACTTGTTACATTGTTTGATTAGATTGACCAGTTGCCTATATAGGCACTATTCTAATGTTTATTTTTGTGGCAGCTTCCTCTCTATCCTTGCAACAGGTTCATTTCTATCCTTGCAACAACTTCCTTTCTTTGCCGCAGCTATCTATTTCAACTTGATTCTTGGAGACTTCTTCCTTTTCTTTTGTTTTCCTCCTACCTCTTTAAGTATTTCTGTAACCTGTAAAAGAGAGAAACAAATATGCTAATGGTCAGGTTTTTAGGTCTGCCAAACAGTTAGTGAACATCAAAAGAACCTAAAGTATCCTAGGTTTAATGAGTCTAGCAAGAGAATGGCAGATAGAGCACTTAGAGAATGATTAGCATTGATTGTAAATTCTGAGTGTTCTCTTAAAGCAAGCTTCTTCTTTTTTTCAATCAAAGCCGAATTTTTATTAATATCAAAATAATTACAAACAGATTGAGAAATGAGGACTTGAGAAGAGTTGGACCATAATACAAGCCCAACCAAACAAACCCCAAATTAATCAGAAAATCCCTAGATCAAATCTCACCCAAACTGACTTCTCCCAAATTCTCCAAACCCTAAATCAATCCCTAACCATTAACAGCCCGACTTTCTGGTTTCTCAAACAAAACCCAAATCAAAACGAAACAACCATCACCCTCTGAGAAGTCGAAGCCTTTGTGTAGCTCTTTCAAAGTACTCGATTCGACATAATAGGAGGAAAAGAAATGGTGCTCCAGAGGTTGAAGACTTCTAAACCCTAAATACTCACAAGTCAGAAGCAGCCCTTCAATCTGATTTCACGACCAAAACCCAATTCAAAACAAAACAACCAACATCCGCTGAGTCAATGATGAAAGCAAGGCGAGAACGGAGAAGACGAAGCCGTTGTGAAGCATGCATCTGAATCAACGAATCGCTTCGATAAGATTTCCAGGATCCAGCTTACAGGCCACAGAGGAGAGCCTGAAAGAAGACAACTACACAGTATTTATATAAGGTAACCCTAAACTCTCAAGAATTAAGATTGATTTTAATTCAGCAGGAGATGAATTAAATTCATACTCCTGCCTCATTTTGCATTTGATCGTCCATCGAGCTAAATAATCAGCAGCTCGGTTGAAATCACGATAGACATGATTGATAGACATATTAGGGTTCATTAAGTTTCTACAGCACTTGATTATAGAAAACAGAGACCAGGGGATAGTGCCTTCGATACCAGATTTGATTAGATCTACTAAAATGTAAGAATCGGATTCAATATCGATATTAATTAGGTTATTAGTATTACAAATAATCAAGCCGTCAAGGAGAGCCCTAGCTTCAGCAGAAAGAGGATCGAGTTTACCAAATAGATTTCCATAGGCCTGAATCAAAAAGCCCTCATGATCTCTTAGAATAACTCCACCAGAAGCCTCACCATTATATGCTACACTAGCATCAGTATTAAGTTTAAGACGACCAGAAATAGGAGCCATCCATTTAGAAATCATAGGCCTATTAGAATACCTGTGAACCAGATTAAAAAGACCAAAACCAGGAGCAACAGATAAGTCATTAAACCAGTGCTTAGGTTTGAACATACCAGCAGAATTCATATAGAATATAGTGTCATAGACCTTCTTAATAATAAAAGCAGTAGAGATAGAAGTATTATTGAACTTAGCAAAGTTTCTATACTTCCAAATAAGGCTAAAAATGATAGAAGGTATAACATTTCTAATGTGTTTATGAGTGTTAGATAGTCTAAACCAGGCTGTAGTCATATGCATAGGAGACATGTATCTGAAGATAATGACTTTGAAAATATGGGCAAAATGGAGCCAAACATTCCAAGTAGTTTCACATGCAATAAACAAGTGCTCAGTAGTTTCGAGATTTAGACAGAACTGGCATTTAGAAACAACAATCATATGTCTATCTCTCAAAACAGAGTCAGTAGATATGAAATTTTTAAGTACTTTCCAATGTATGAATGCATGTTTTTTAGGAGTTAGGTTGTTCCAGAGCTTAGAGTAAACATTGGATTTATAATAGTGAGTCCTAATACACTCCCAAGTAGATTTAAGACTAAAATAACCATTAGAAGACAGACTCCAAATGAGTCTATCCTTACTATTAGGGTAGAATTTGCAGTTACTGATACGATTCAAGTCATTATGACTTATAAGATTACTAATGGTATCCAAATTCCAATGATTCCCAGACCAGTAAGTGTTAACCTTTTCATTATGAAACCAAGTATTATCCATAGAGTTGTCCAAAACCAATAAAGGGTCAGAACTAGACCATCTATCAAGCCAGAAACTGATATTACCATCACCAAGGGTCCAACAAATGTACTGCTCAGCAACACTCCTAATTCTCATAAGCCTATTCCAGACCATAGAGCCTTTAGAATTATTGATGAGCTGCATAGGGTGGTTATTGCCACAATAAATACTATGAAGAAGATTGGCCCACAACATCTTATTATCTCTGAACTGCACCCAAAGCTTGCAGGAGATAGAGGTTTGAACATCAGACAAGTTCCTGATGTTTAGACCTCCCTCATTGTAACATTTGCACACCTTTTTCCAAGTGCACCAATGAATCCTGTTGATAGAACTAGAGGAACCCCAAAGGAAATTATTAAAAAAAATTTCAATCTTAGAAATGACATTTGTAGGAATAATTTTAGCATGCATCCAGTACATTACAATATTCATAAGGACAGTATTAATTAGAGTTAAACGGCCAGCAAAAGACAAATGTTTTGATTCCCATAAAGATATTCGATCATTAATTTTTTTGAGCAGGTTAATGTATATAGAGGAATTATTATTAGAGCCAATAGTAATACCCAGGTAGACAATAGGCAAAGAAGTACTGTTAAAACCTGTTGTAGTAGAAATAGACCTAATATTAGCCACACTGATACCATTAGCAATAATGACCTTGGTCTTGTGCTTGTTAATGACTTGACCAGATATCACTTGATATTCCTGTAAAAAAGTACTAAGAGAGACAAGGGTAGTATCTTTACAATTAGTAAACAACAGAATATCATCTGCAAAAGCAAGATTACTAATGCATAGATTACTACGATTTTTATATCTCATGCTTTTATTGTTAAGGAACAAAGAAGAGATACCTCTTAGGAATACCTCCTCAGCAATGATAAAAAGGCTAGGGGATAAAGGATCCCCCTGCCTAAGACCTTTCATTGTTTTGAAATACCCATAGGTAGCACCATTGATAAGAATAGAGACAGTAATATTAGTAATCAGATTAGAAATAAGACTGACAAACCTGTTAGAAAAGCCAAACTTTTTAAGCACAGTTAGGATGAATGAATGACTTAATTTATCAAAGGCTTTACACATGTCTAATTGCATAATAATGTTATTATATTTAAGCTTCCTATTGAGGTCAAAGAGAAGCTCCTTAGCAGTAATAATGTTAGAGTGAGTGGAATTACCAGGGACAAACCCCCCCTGGGTATTAGAAATGATTTTAGGAAACAGTAAAACAAGCCTATCATTAATAAGTCTAGTCATTATTCTGTTAAGAAGGGTACAGAGGCTGATAGGTTTGAAATCAGACCAATTAATAGGGTTAGGGGTTTTGGGGATAAGGCAGATCCCAGTAGCCAAAATCCCTTTAGGTATTTTAAAACCTCTGATAAAGTGATGCAAAGCAGCAACCAGATCCTGTTTGATGATCACCCAACAATGCTTAAAAAAAGTTTGGTTAAAGCCATCTAAACCAGCCACACTAGAAGCCTTAAGGCTACAGATGGTCCTGTAGACTTCCTCATCAGTAGGAAGCTTAAGGAGGCTTTTATTATCCTCATTAGTAATAACATTAGTAATGTTCTCAAACATGTCATGATTTAAACTGTCTAACTCTTCTTGTCTATCTTTGTAGGGACTGGAAGCCAGAGCATTAGTGAAAAAGTTAACAGCAGAGGCTCCAACTTCATCTTTATCAACAATCCAGGAACCATCAACCTTCACACCATGAATTGCACGCTTTTTTCTTTTATTTGTAACATAGTTATGGAAAAATTTGGAGTTATTATCTCCATCTTTTATCCAATCAACACTACACTTCTGTAACCAAAATTCTTCTTCAATTTTATAAGCATTTAATAATAAAGCATTGTATTTGTTGAGATTAGACTTGGAATCATTGTCATTAACATGCTGGTGATTAATTTCAGCCCTGAGAACTTCATCCTCAAGGGTTTTAATCTTACAGAAAATATCTCCAAAATGCTCTCTATTCCAAGTGTAGAGACAATCTTTTAAACGTTTTAACTTATGCCAAAACATGAAAAGAGGATCACCAACCATATTCATACTCCAGCTATTAGAAACAACTTTCATGAAGTCATCATCCAAGATCCACATGTTTTGAAACCTGAAACTCTTACTAAAAGAATGGGAAAAATTAGACGCACTAATAATCATAGCAACATGGTCAGATCCAGTACGAGCTTTATGCATAACAGAATTGTTATTGAACAAAGAAAGCCAGGCTTCGTTAATGAAAACCCAATCAAGGCGACGCCATTTGGTTTTATTAGACCAGGTAAAGCGAGACCCAGCATACCCAACCTCCTGCAGCCCACAGTTAAGAATCATGCCGTTAAAGTCATCAGAGCTGTTTTGACAAAATGTGGAGCAGCCAACCTGATCATCAACTGATCTAATGGCATTAAAGTCTCCACAAATAAGCCAAGGTTTATCAGTAACAGCAATATTGCTAAGAGTGTCCCAAAGACAGATTCGATTATAGCGCTGGCATTTAGCATAGACTATCGTAATTAAGGAACTATAGTTAAGATTAACATGAGTGGCCTCGAGATGTAAGCATTGAACATGATCAACCAGAACATTAACCTTAATACTATCATTCCAAAACACCCAGATTTTGTTAGAGCAATTATTAACAAAGTTACTAAATCCAAGCCTAGCAACATATACACTAACATTATCACAACTAATAAGAGCTTCTTGAATGGCAACAATGCAAGCTTTATTTTTATTAGTAAGAAATTTAAGTCTTCGAAAAGAAGATTTGTCCTTAACACCACGAATATTCCAATTGATGATGCTAATAATAAGAAAGAGATCGTTTAGAATTACTTGAGACAGAAAGCTGTCTTTTGGCCAGGCCTTTCTTTCGAGCTTGTCTAACCTGCTTGCTAATGATCGAACTGAAGTCCTCCTCATCCTCAGAAACATCCTTCCTGAGCTGGCTTCTAGTCAACCTTTTCCCAGGAGCAGACTTATCCTTTGCCACCTTGGATTCCAATGCCAGAGAACAAACCTTTCCAGCTTTAGGAGATGAATCAGAGGCTAAGTTCTCATAACCCATATTGATGGCCTCATCAGGACTTTGTAGAGCCCCAATGATTTCATCATTTTTGCTAGTAAAACCATGTCTATCAGTGCTTAGTTTGTCAAAGTTATAAGCTTTATCCCCATTTTTATCAACAGTAGTCTGCAGATTCATAGTGAAAGAACCACCATTAACATCTAAAACAGAAGTAGTATCAGCATTTTTGGGCAAGCCCTGGTCAGAAAGAGCATTCTTTTTCTTATTTCGATCACTCAATGGAGTATTTGGCAGACTTCCATACAAAGAACCCTCAGGAGTCTTACAGGTTCTAGATTTTTCAGCAACACTAAAGCCAAATTCCAAGGCTTGAACAGCTCCAATAACATCTTGAGGAGATACATTTGTATCCTTATTTTTGAGACAACCAGCATCTTTACCTTTAGAACTATCTTTGCTCACATTGTTAACCATCAAACCAACAGCAGGAACCTGTGAAAGAACCTCTTGATCAGATTTAGGAACCTGTGGATTCTTTATACATGCTTGATCTTCGTGAGATTTCTTGCCGTCGCCTGTAATTTTATCATTCCTTTTACACTGCTCATCACTATGACCTACGTGAAAACACGAGTTACAATAATTTGGCAAGTTTAAATAGACAATTCTCACCCAGCAGCCCATGTTACACCCGAATCCAACCCAGACATCATTGTAGATTTTACCAGCAATATCTAATTCGACTCTAGCCATACAATGATTGTAATGGGCCCTATTTTTCAGAGGAACCTTGACCTCCATGGGAGTTCCTAATGATGATGCAATATCCTTAATAATCTCCTTATTGTACATATGTTCTGGTAGGCCTTCAATTCTTAACCAAACAGGGGTTATAGAACTCTCAAATCTAGTACTAAAACCTTCTGTCCACTTTAACAGCCTGAAGCGAGTAGTCCCCGGAGTCCATACATTTTTCTTCCAGAACTTACAGTAATCTCCAAAAGATTCAAATTCTATTAGAATGTGCCTAGAATCTTTAATGGCACAGTTATACTCCTGAACAAAATTGAATTTGTTAAGAAATTCCTGGAATACAGCCCTTTTAGGCAACCCAGCAGAGCATTTACATACGACTGTGTGCTTGGACATAGACTTTAAATAACTCAGCGATTTCTCATGATACTGCAAAGAGACATGATCCATTTTATATGAAACAGTTTCTTGGATCAGATCTTCACGCTTGTGTGAAGCAGTCACCATGTTAGCATACGTTACACCTTTGTAACGATTTGGTTCTTCAACCCGATTCTGACTTATTTTCCCTTCAGAAGATCCATACGCTTCCCTAACTGAAGGAAAAGACTCCATTGGTAGCCAATTTGATAACTAATGACGGTACATTAGGATACAGGAAAAAATACCAAGAAGAAGATGAAACACCAGAATCTTGGAAAGAAGAAGATGAAACAGAGAGTTTCAACCAAAACAGGGCAATGTAAAATTACGATGATGAAGACAGGGCAAAGAATGAAAGGATAGAAGAGTTTCTATCAGAAAAAGGAGATGATTAATGGGAAGGATTGACGGAAAATGGCCGGAGAATGCCGGAGAAGAAAGGAAGGGTTAAATCATAACAGAATCTTGGAGCGCGGGAGCCCTCTCCAATCAATTGTCTTTCCTCTTAAAGCAAGCTTAGCTAACCAGTCTGCAGCAGTGTTCTGCTCTCTATAAATATGTTTAAGGGTCATTTGAGGCTTTATCAATTTTCCACAACACAGTATAATTTGTTCTAAATGCCATGGATACTTGCATGAAGCTAACATGTTAAACTGTTCTAAAGAATCTATTTCAATATCAATCATGTTTAGGTTTTTATCTTTACAACATAATAAGTCATTCAATAGTGCATAGATTTCAGCAACTAGTAGTGAGCATTTACCTATTACACTACAT
Organism: Limnanthes douglasii subsp. nivea; assembly: GCA_036936605.1. Classification (NCBI taxonomy): domain Eukaryota; kingdom Viridiplantae; phylum Streptophyta; class Magnoliopsida; order Brassicales; family Limnanthaceae; genus Limnanthes; species Limnanthes douglasii. The sequence continues at coordinate 229,806,763 of JAUPFV010000005.1, read as the reverse complement.
TTAGCTAGTACTAAGTCACCCAGTTCATCCCTTAATATAAAACTATAACTTTATTCATCATTTATTAAAGATGTACCATCACAATTCAATTTAATACGATTTGGTGAAGGTAAATTCCATTTTACGTAAATAAAAGGGTTAGACTGTTTAACATGGTTAAAGTAGTTTCCTTCTTTAGCTATGTGAGAGTCACCTATCCAATATTTTCGGCTAAGTAATAATGATGAATCTAAGGTATTAAGAGTGTAAGATATATGATTGATGATCTTTTATGTGATATAGCTATATCTTTGTGTTTACAATTGTTTCTGGAATTCCATATAGACCAGATTATCAGTGAAGGTAAAATGGTGTGAATATGTGTTGTTTTAGGTGTTGATAGTAGCCATAACTTAATGATGTGATTTATTGTTGATAAGGAAGAATAAAAAGACAAGGAGAAAAGTGTAAAGAAGAAACTTGACAGGAGAAAATAGCAAAGGAAAAGTATGATAGGAGGAAAATGTATAGAAATAAATGTATAAGGGCTGAATTGTATTAATTATAAAGAGGTAGTCAAAATAGGAAGAAAGCAAAATGTAGGGACCAAAAGATGTAATTAGTCCAAGTTAAAGCGTGTGGGGTCCGCAATTGTACTATAAAAGGACCACACACGCTTCACAAATCCGGAGATGAATAGTACAAGACTTTCTCTCTCTACATTACTTAGCAATCTAAACTTTCTCTCTCTAAATCTAACACTGAGATATTTCTGTATCGCAAAAACCTTTATCAATAATCTTCGTATCACATTATCACCCCTGTACCACCTTTAAACTCTTCAATTGTCATGTGTCTACCTATTCTAATGCTAAATTTTTCAGAAAATAAAAACCAAACATTCCAGGAAGATTCACAAGAAATGAAGACATGGTTTAAAGTTTCCAAGTTCTGACATCTGATGCATTTAGAAGTAAGTTGAAAGTCTTTTCTTTGTAATATTGCATCTACACTTATTAAGTTATTTAATACTCTCCAAAGAGTGAAGGAACACTTTTTTGGAGATGTATTGTTCCATATTTTTCTTTTAATTAATGAAACGGTGTCTTTGTGTCTTAATGCATTAACTGTATTCTTTAAATTGAAGGCTCCATCAGTGGAAAGCTTCCAGATGATGGAGTCTTCCATATTTAAGTTGACATGTGTTTTGTTGATTTTGTTAATGTTTGCATGCTGTATACAAGACTGAAGTTTAGGCAGATCCCAGTTGTTATTAGTCCAATATTCAATTACCTTTGTTGGAGTATAGTGAGATGAGTTAGCTGCTGTTAGTGTAATCAGTGGTTCAGAATGGTTTCATCTATCTAACCAAAAGTCTAAGTTTCCCTTGCCTAGTTTCCAAATTATATGTTTTTCAGCTTCTTCTTTTTTCAAAAATTCTTCTCTAAGTTTTAGAATTTGTAATTCTCAAAGAAGATTGTAATGGATGCATATTTAAGCAATATTTAAAGTGCATTAGGTTGGCCCAAAGTGTTTTATTTTCTCTAAGAGTTACCCAAAGTTTAAAAGAATAGGCCTTATGAATATCTTTTAGATTTCTAATGTTTAGTCCATTTTCACTCTATGGTTTACATAGATCAATCCAGCTGGTCCATAGTATTGTTTTACTATTTTCATTATAACCCCATAGAAATTTATTTAATAATTTGTTTATTCTTGTTATTATCTTCAAAGTAATTGAATAGATTGCAAGTAATAAGTTGGGTAAGATAAGAGAATTGATTTTATTAATGTTACTCTTCCCCCATATGAAATGTTTTTTTGAGTTCCGTTCATTAATTGTATTCCTTATTTTTTCTATTAGGACCTCAAAGTGAGCTGAATAGTTATTAATGTGTATTGGGATGCCTAAGTATTTGAAAGGTAAATTAGCTTGTTTGAAACCTAAGTATTTTTCTAAAGAGTTGATCCTACTTCCTTTCATTTTTGTATGAGTTATAACTGTTGTTATTTGTTTATTTATTTTTTGGCCTCAAAGTGTTTAATATATATTTAGGAATTTTGAAAGTTTCCATAATGTTTGTTAGTGGACCATTTAGGAATAGAATGATATCATCAGCATATTCTAAACAATTTATACTTAAAGAACTTTTCATGTTATAAGACATTGATTTGTGCTAGCCAATTAGATTATTTATGCCTCTTATTAAGAATGTTTCAGCTATTATAAAAAGGCTTGGGGGACAAAGGATCCCCCTGCCTTAAACCATTACGAGATTTAAAGAAACTAAATGATTTTCCAATTGATTATTACTGAATATGTAATCTTTTCAATACTTTTCTTAATTAGCTTAATTACTTGATGATTGAAACCAAATAATGATATTACTTCATACATGAAATTAAACTCTAATTTGTCAAATGCTTTTGACATGTCTAAACTGATTATTAAGTTGTCACCTCTAGTTTTTCTGTTAAGTTCTTTAGTCATTTATTAAGTAATTAAGATGTTTTCTTGTATGAATCTTTTTTCAATATAAGCACCTTGTTCTTTTGAAATGATTAAAGGTAGTAGTTTAGCTAATTTGTTATTCACTATTTTAGATAGAATTATATTGAAAACTGAACATAAACTGATAGGTTTAAATTGCAGCCAGGTTTTAAGTGATTTGACCTTTGGTATTAAGCATATAAGGGTTGCAAAAAGGCTTTTGGGGAGGTCTGAGTTTGTAAAGAAGTGAGAGATGGCTTTAAGTAAATCATCTTTTATTATAAACCAACAAGATAAGTAAAATACGGATTTGAATCTATCAACTCCAGAAGCATTGTTAAAGTTTAGGTTTTTTATAACACTATGTAATTCTTATATTGATGGTATTTCTAGGATGTTTTTATTGTTTTGATCAGATATGATATAAGGGACAATATTCTTAATTAATGTTAGATTATTCTCTGTAGAAGGTTTGTTTAATAGGCTAGAAAAGCATTCCACAACAGATAAGCCAATTATATTATCATCTTCAATCCATTTATCATTAATTTAAATACCATTTATTATGTTTCTAGTTCTTTTTTTACTTAATTATGGAAGATTGCAGTGTTGTTATCCCCATCTTTTAACCACTTTACATAGCTCTTTTGTTGCTAAAATGTTTCTTCTCTTTCAAGTAAAGATAGATGTAGAGCATTAAGATTAGACAGATTAGATTGATTCTTTGGGCTCTTATTTTCTTCTACCTTTGTTTCAGCTATTTTAGTCTCTTCTTCAGTTTTGTTTATACTGTAAAAAACATTACCATAAACATTTTTATTCCAACTTTTAAATGTTTTGTAAGTCTTTTTAGTTTGGACCAAAAAGTGTAAATATGAGAGTAATCTTCAAGATGTTTAGACCAGTTGTTTTCTACAGTATTGAGGAAATCTTCATGTTTCAACCACATGTTTTGAAATCTAAGTGATGGTACTTTTCCTAGTCTACAGTCGAAGGTCATGTTGTTAAAATAATCCATACTTTTAGTGAAAATAATGGAGCAGGATAGCTGCTCACTTGCATTGGAGATTGTATCAAGCCAAGGTAGGTATGTGCCAGAAGTGGCTCTTAATTGATCCCATACAGGCACTCTATGGGATCGAGTGAATTTTGCATAGACTATGGTAAGCAGAACTACTATGTTTGTAGAAGTATGACTTATCATAGTGTTAATAAGTTGTTCAGAATTGTCTTGTATATTGATATTAAAACCATTTTTCCAGAAAATCCAAATTTTATTGTTAAGGTTTGCAAAATGTGACTCAAAACCAAGTTTTTTACATGTTGATTGTAAGTTATTAGCTGATATCATAGGTTCATGTAGAGCTATGATATCAGTTTAGAATTTTTTGACAATATTTTTTATTCTTCTTATTGTTTTTGGTTCCCTATTCCTTTAGCGTTCCAGTGTAATATAACTATAGTCATTTTAAAGGTTGTTTTGAGGATCTTATTATTCCTTTGGGTTTCATTATTTTGATCAGTATTTTAGCTCTTGATGACTTTCTTAGAGGATTCTTAATTAAGTCTTTTTTAGATTGTTTATGTGCATGTGATTGAGAGAGGCTGAGGTTTGCGCTAATCAGTGGGGGAATCATGCTTTGTTGCAGTTATTTCTTCTAATTCTTATTCATTAAGTATATTAAATGAGTTTCCTAGGTTCATTGTTTATATGGCATCATTTGTATCTTTATCAGAAACTTCAGGTGGTTCATTAAATTGATGGAAAATTAGAATGTTCTCCCTTATTACACTTTCTTCTTTATTTTTTTATTTGTTCTTCATTGTTTGTTACTGCTTCTAATACTTTATTCTTTTCATTTTCAATTTCAGTTGCTCGTGATTCTTTGTCATGTTCTTTTGTTTGTGATTCCTTATCAATCTCAGGGTTTGTTTTTGGGATCCAAACTTCTTTTGAATGAAGTTTGGATTGGATTTTTTTAATGTCTTTGTTGTTTGTGTTTTTGTTCATTGTTTGCTCAAAGTCTTCCTTTTTACAATGTTTTTCCAGATGTCCAATGTGTTTGCAATTTTTAAAGTAAAAAGGTTTGTTTAAGTATGAAATTTCTTTCCAGTCGCCATACTTTTTCCCAAATCTTATCCAAATTATTTAGAGGGAAAGGTTTAGAGATGTCAGCTAAGATCCATGCTTTACACATAGTATAACTTGAAATATTGTTTTTAGGAACTCATACTGCTAAGGGAAATCCAATTAACTTAGCAATATGAGTGATTGAATCTAGGTTGTACAATATTTCAGGTATTTTAGGCAGTGAAATCCAAAAATAAGTCACCGGAGACTCCTTTTTGGGGTGAAAACCTGGTGTCCATTTTAGTATTCTATATGTAAAGTTTCCTGTTGTTCGAATAGTTTTTTCCCTAAAGTTTTAACATCTTCTAGCATTTATAATTCTACAAAGAAATTTCTGTAATCCCATTTGTAAATACTACATGCTCCTAGGAATCTTAATGATGTAATCTATGCCTTGAATTCATTGAGAGTCGGACTCTCAAATGAAAACTTGGCAATTAATGTTGTTTTAGAAATTACAGTTAAAGAAAACCTATCTGAAATCTAGAATTGCACAGATTTATAATCTTCATGTTCCTCATATTTGACCTTGATGTGCATGAACTCATTTCTTGATCCTCCTCCTACCATGTTTGCGTATGATTTTATTTTTGAGCTGCTTTCTCGAGCATGAAGACTTGACTCAAAAATCGGGTTTGATATCATCGGTGGAAATACGTTCTCCATCCTTGAGTTAGATTTCTTCAGTGGTGGAAACTCCTGCTTTGAATGGTTGATGAAAGATCTTCATTCTTCGTTGGCTTCCACTTTCATTCTCTGAAACCCTCAGTTTGCATGCACTTCACTTAACTCCGTGTTTGAGAAATTGTATCTTTGGATTGATTTCTTGATTCTGATTTCTCTAATCTGATGTTTTGGGTGTTTCATTCGACAGATTCTGAGACCCATAAGAAAATCTTGCTTGCTATCAGTCTCGATTTTGCTCCTCGAATGAAGAAATATGAAACTTCATAATCGATTTTGTGCTGAGTTTGGTTTTTTGTGAGCAAGGGTTGATGATTTTCTGTGATTTCAGATGTTTCGTGAGGCTGTGTTTTCTGATTTGGGGGTGAATGAGAGAGCTTTCCTTGAGACGAGAAAGAGCAATTGTTGATGAGATCAGACTGATTTGATCGAGAAATCAAGATCAAGGTGGGCTTTCTTGGAGAAGTCCATCCTTTCGAGGTTTGGTGATTCTATAATTTCATAAAAAATTAAAAGTTATGTGAGACCGATTTATATCATAATATCTTTAAACTAGCCACTCATCTCTATTCGACCAGTTGGTCTCACAGTCAGGCGGGCTTATACCAGTTAGCTCATGACCATAATCTTAGTTTGAGCCTAGTAATTTACTAATATGTCGGGAATTGATAAGTAGCCCTCTAAAGTGCAAAGACCGAGAAGGTTTACGTGAATCAAATAATTTTTTTTCTCTCCTATAACTTGTTAGGTTATTATATGACTCAAAAAAGTATATAATAAATAACCTAAAAAGTTTTATGGTGAAATAATATCAGAAATTATGTATATACTAATGATCGATGGGACATGTGATCATTGTGTACATATACATGATAACTCCAAAGATTTTTGATATAGAGTACGAATCTTCGATATAAAGTTGACAAACATAATAATAAAGTAATAATTGTGCACCCTTCTCCTAAAAGATAATGTTGCTTTATGGTAGACCCAAAAACCACATTGTTAATCCATTTAAAATCATTTCACCCCACTATTTTACTAATCTCAACCATAGTTACCAAATATTACACAAAATACCCTTAATGTTACAAATTTGTTAGGTCAACTTTACAAGACTTTCATAAAGCCAAATTAACTTCATATTTAACCGAACCGACCCATAGTCTGGATAATCTCACCCTTACCAGTAGCCCTCTAGTCCTTACGAAGATGTCTGAGTGAGGATTAAATTTGGAGGGCTCATCGGAGATGTCCGACTCACTTTACCATATCGTCTTCATCCAATCGGTTACCTTATTCCACGAATTGTTGACCTGTAGGTGACTTGACGTGTCAGAAAACTCTAATTATCTCTCATATACATGTTCTTCAAATTATTGGTAGAAGAGCTCTGGGACTCTTCATCTTACATATGCACTCAATAGTTAAAAAAAACCTTTCGTCTGCTTAGCCTTTTGTGACTGTTGGGAGCCCAGAACTGCCTATAAATACTCTGGTACTTTTCATGATTTGGAGTTGTTCGTTTCATAATCTAGAGAGAGAGAAAAAAAATAGATGCATTATAAAGAGAAATGTTTTTGTATGTGGCTTCTCAAGTTATCTCTCAAATATTTTTCTTCCACCATTTTTACTCTTCGTGTATACTTTGTTCATGCCTAAAAAGTTTACTGCTCTAGATTGAGTTTTTATAAACAAAATATCTAAGAAGAGAAAGGAAGTTGGGTTAGATGCAGAGCCAAGACCGTTGACTATAAGTCAAACGACATATTATGGTTTGTGGCCTCCAATCAAGAAGTAATCCGGATTTTTAGAAGCTTCAAATACCACAAATCCAACCATTCCCTTTACCACTGAGCCCCCAGGGAAAATGTCTGTCACACAATAAGGATGAACTTGGAACTTCGAAGAAAGCAGCCTTTGAATCGTCATACGTTTCAATAGATGACAAACAAAAAGAAGGTGAGAGAACGAAAGATGATGATTCGAAGAGAAAAAGGTATCAAATCCTCTAAAAATGAGGTACTTAAAGGTTAGACCTGATGAGTTTGGATACTTCAGACACAACCCACCACTTAAACCGGACAGGGGTAATTCAGACTATATCACTCCACTGAAAAATCCGAACAGGACAAATGTAAAACACTTTTTGACTAAGTTATTTTCTAATCTACTTAAAGACTAATGGGTTCTTAAACTTGACCAATTTTTCACAACTTGACCCGGTAAGCCCATGGGTCATTAATTAAAGAGTATAAATAGCCACAACCACTCTCATTAATAAGGGTGATTAACATTTAATACAAGTAGGCTGCTTAATTATCTCACTAATCCTCACACTAAACACAAAATACCTCAAACTTACCAAAACACTTTACCAAAATAAACCAAACCAAATTAGCGACCACAGTGGGAGCACGAAGGTGCCTGCATTTTACATTCAAAACTAGTAAAAAGAACCAGTTTTGATAGATCCGAACGACCAAGGTACTCCACCTCTTGTGGTGGAAACGGTCAGGGAAAACAAGGAATACACTGTAGAGGAGCGCGACAAGTTGAGAGCAGAGATAGAAGCACTAAGGGCCATAAAACAAGCAGAGAATGATATCAGGGAGAATTCAGGGACGTCATCTATTCATCATACTGACAATCCTGGGGAGAATGATCCATCAATAAAGACTCATCTGAGTTAAAAAAAAGACTCATCTCAGCTCTAAGAAGATATATCGGTCTAAGCCTGTTGAAAGTGTAGATTCTGAGTCCTCCAGTAGCTCTTCGAATGAGGCTGAGTTGGAGAAATTTTTGTCATCAAGTAGTGATGAAGGGAGATCTAGAAAAAAGATGAAGTTAATAAAAAAGTATTCAAGAAAGAAGGATAGACATGGATTATTTTGCGTTTCAAACTGAACCAGGTATTTTCGCAACACCTAATGAAGATACAGTCTTTAGTCATAATAAGAATTGGAGACAGTCACCTTTGTCTACCAAATACTGTCCGGAAACCTACCCAAAAGATTTGACAGCTCCAAAATGGAGAAGTATGATGGAAGTCGAGATCCGGACAACCATCTGGAGCAATTCAAGAATTTCATGATGAATTTTGATGATGATGAAAACTTTTGTGCAGAGCCTTCTCTCAAAATTTTACGGGAAGTTATCTTAAGTGGTATAATAGGTTACCCTAATGATGTATTAGATACTTTGATACATTCTGGGTTACCTTCCAAAGGCAATTTATTGGAAGTGGAGAGGTGAAGGGAAATAGAGATACCATTATCCATTATGGCCAATAACCAAACGAGTCTCTAAAGGATTATATAAGTCGATTTGTGAATACAAAGAACGGATTATTAGATTGCTTCGAATAGGTGACAATTGCTTCTCTAAGACAAGGGTTGAATCCTGGGAACTTGGCTGATTCGGTGACCAGGAAGAAAGCTATGACCTAGGTGTCCTGTTGAATCAAGTGGGGAAATATATTAATATGGAAGAAACCAAGAAAACCAGGGTGCACCGTCAAGTGAGGTCCACCACAACAGCCCCTCCGGCTGCTAACCATTCTGGATACAAGGTTAAGGAGACCGGACGAGGATCCAACCAGACTAAACAAACTCAGTCCAAACAGAATCACGCTCAGAGCCAACAGCCAAGAGGTAAAAGAGGTCTTTGGGTTCAACCGGAGTGGTTTGCAGAGTTAAGGGAGAATATGGCCACAATCTATGATATGACTAAAGACGAAGTCCATTTCCGGAAACCGACAGCCTTGCAGTCTACTAAAGAAAGTCGAAATACTTGTTTTTGCCAATATCACAATGATATAGGTCATAACACTCAAGATTGCATAGCATTGAAACAGGAAGTGCAGAACCTTATTGAAATAGGCAAACTGGGATCTTATATCAAAAGAAGAAGTGGAAATAGGCCTGACAATGCTCCTCGGACGGGCCCTACAAAAAATGCTGGAATATCTGCTCAAGAAGGGGCAATGGTGATTCTTGAAAGATTTGATGTTGATTCTGAGTACCTGGCTCCTTATCCAACTCGAAATAAGGTAGGGGTCATAACAGAACAAACCAGGACGGTGTCCGGACTGATCAATTTCTTTGAATCATTGACCATCTTGGAGGAAATACTATGACAGCTCCCATCCCTTCATCAAGAAAGAGGCATGTACACAGTCTGGCCACTTAACTGAAGGGGGTAATGTCTTCCCATTAGTGACAAACCCCTTTCCCATTTACAGTTTTTGGTGAGGATGATTTAAGGAATATTGTTGGGCCTCATGAGGATGCGGTGGTTATAAGAGCATCTATTGGGGGCAACGATATACACCGGATTTTGATAAACACGGGAAGTTCGGAAAACATCCTCTTCTTAAGCTCCTATAAACAGATGAGGAATCTGATTGTTATTCAACGCTTAAACAAAAATATTATGGGCTTCATAGGGAGTTCTGCAGATATAATTTGGGAATTTGAAGAAAAAGTGCTATTGGGAAAGAGGTCTTTTAAAAATATGGTGAGGGTACTATTCGTTGTGCTAGACTGCCCCACATCATACAATGCAATTTTAGGGAGGTCTTGGCTTTCCAGAATGCATGTTGTGGTCTCAACAATCCATCAATGTTTAAAGTATGCAGTTCAAGGATAAGTAGGTATTGTTTGAAGTAGTCAAAAGATAGCCAGGGAGTGCTATGTAATTGCTCTTGCTCCTAAGACTTTGGGGGCAGTTTGGATTAATGAAGATTAGCGGTTACTGGAGCCTTCTGAGGGGGAGAGTGAGATTGATGACCCCAGAGAGGCTCCTAGTGTTATAATACCAGTTGAAGAAATTGAAGTCCACTTCATTGCAGAGGGTAGAAATATCAAGATTGGTTCCAAAATGGCACCAGAGTTGAAAAAGAAATTGTTGTCCTTTTTGCTAAACAATGAGCATGTCTTCGCTTAGTGCAATAGTTATGTAACCGGAGTACCCGCAAGCATTATTTCACACAATTTATCCATCCGGAGTGATGTTGCACCTGTTGTACAGAAAAGAAGATCTTTTCTAAGGAAAAAGCCGAAGTGATAGCCCAAGAGGTTGATCGGCTTACACAAATGGGACACATAAAGGAATCCTAGTATCTTTTATAGACTGCCAATCCGGTGTTTGTCAAGAAAAAGAACGGGAAATGGCGTATGTGCATTGATTTCACTAACCTTAACAGGGCTTGCCCAAAATATCTTTATCCAGTCCTCCGGATAGATCAGTTGGTAGACTCTACATATGGAAACAGGTTGATGTCCTTCATGGATGCTTTCTCTGGGTATAACCAGATACAGGTGGATCCGAATGATCAAGATCACACTACCTTTATAACAAACAGAGGTCTCTATTGCTACAAGGTGATGCCCTTTGGGTTAAAGAATGATAGGGCTACTTATCAGAGGTTGGTGAACAAAACATTCGCTGATCAGATTGGCAGAAATATGAAAGTATACATAGATGACATGATGGTTAAAATCCTAGAGGAGGATTTGCACATAATTGATCTTCAAGAAACATTTTCTAATTTAGTAATTGTGAATTTGAAATTAAATCTAGAAAAATGTATATTTGGTGTCCGATCTGGAAAGTTTATGGGTTATGTAATAAGTGAAAAAGGTATCCAACCCGATCCAGATCAGCTTAATGCCCTATTGGAAATGGATCCTCCTTGGAATGTTAAAGAAGTCCAAAGGCTTACCGGAAGGTTGGTTGCTTTAAACTGGTTTATTTCAAGGTCTTCAGACAAATGTGCTCCGTTTTTCCAAACCTTGAAGAATGTTAAAGACTTTGATTGGTCTCCTCAGTGTAACCTAGCTTTTGTTGAAATAAAGAAACACTTATCCTCAGCAAAGACTCTTTTCAAACCTGTTCAAGGAGAAACACTTTATGTATATTTGGATGTGTCAGAATGTGCTATAAATACAGTACTAGTAAGAAAAGTGGACAATTACCCTCGTCTGGTATACTATATCAACAAAAGTTTAATAGATGTTGAGAAGAGGCATTTAAAGCTTGAAAATTTGTATTAGCCTTGGTGATTATAGCAAGAAAGATGAGGCCGTATTTTCAATCCCATTCTATTGTTGTCCGGACATCTTTCCCACTAAAGAATGTTCTTCAGAAGGCAGATATATCAAGCAGGATGACCAAGTGGTCGGTAGAGAATTGGGCGATTATGATATCGATTTCCCCCCCCCCCCCCCCGAATAGCTATCAAAGCTCAATCAGTGGCTGATTTCCTAGTAGAGTTCCATACGGACACGAACTCCAAACAAACTTCAGGAGATAAAACCAAGAAATAGTCGGTGGTCCGAACAGATGGTGGTTCAAGCACAATGGATTGTGGAGCTGGAATTTTCCTAACCTCTCCGTATGGTGATAAAATGTGCCAAACTATATGCTTTGGGTTCAGGGCCTCTAACAATGAGTCTGAATATGAAGCAGCTATAGCTGGTCTCAAATTGGCTTTCTTGTGTGGGGCTAAGAGAGTTCGATTGATGAGTGGCTCTTAGTTTTTCATCCATCACGCTCAAGGTTAGTCTAAGGCCAAGAATGAGCAACTGATCAAGTACTTACTCGTCTTGAAAGAAGTGGCAGCAGACTTCAAAAGTGTTTGTTATGAACATATTCCCAGATCGAAGAAGTGGCAGCAGACTTTTTAGCAACTATAGCATATTATGAGTCCTACCCTTGGATTCACATACAACAATGTCTGTCCATACAACCAGCTCAAAACAAAGAAAATGGGGAAAGTATGAGCATACTTGTGATTCAGCCGAAAGACTGCAGATATACCCTTCTTCAATATATTTCTGATGGGGTTTTGCCTCCGGACAAAGCTATGGTAAGAAAAACTAAACACAAGCCACGTGGTTTTTTGTTTAATAAGGAAACTTCTCTATAAGAAATCTTTCAGTAGACCTCTCTTGCGTTGTTTGGGGGTTGAAGAATCTCAAGTCGTTTTGTCCAAACTGCATGATGGGGAAGGCTCAACATATTGTGGGTATATGGCACTAACCCGGAGAGTTTTATTAGCTGGGTACTATTGGTCATCCATAATGGCAGATGCTAAAAAAATGGTAAAGAAATGTGATCCATGTCAAAGGTATAACAATGAAATTCATGTACCAGCAGAATCTATGGAGTCTATTTCTGAGCCAATACCTTTTGCCCAATGGGAAATGGATTTAGTTGGACCTCTACCTATGGCATCTGGGGGGTGCAGAACTGTTATAGTTTATATTGATTATTTCTCAAAATGGATAGAAGCAGCTCCCTTGGTAGGGACCACTTCGAAGGCTGTCATTAAATTTATCTTATCTAATATATGCTGCAGATTTGGGGTCTCTCAAAAGATTACTACAGACAATGGGTGCAATGAGTGCAATGAGTGCGCACAGGGTAAACCTTCAGCCTGACGTGATAGCCTGCAAACCAACGCCAGAAGGTAAACCACACAAGATGATAGGCTCAGCCGAGAAAGCGTATGTAGAGGGACTCGAACTCATGACTTTTGGTCACAAGCATGCCATACTCAACCAACTCGGCTACCCCTTGGGGGAAATGGGCCACAGTTTGATAACAAAGATATGGAGAATTGTTTTGCTTCCAGCAGTATTTAGCATTGTTTTTCTTCTCCTTTCCATCCACAAGAAAACGGTCAGGTTAAAGTTTCCAATATGACTATTTTGTCAGGATTAAAAAAGAATTTAGAAGGTGTTGCGGGGAAGTGGCCAAGCTACTTGCAAGAAGTGTTGTGGGCCTATCGAACTACTCTTCGGGCTGCTACACAAGAGTCTCATTTTGATTTAGTGTATGGGATTGATGCAATTACCTCTCATATAAGCTACCTTACCATCATACAGAGTCCAAAACTATTCCGAACAAGCTAATGAAATAGCAATTAGGAATCAATTGGACTTAATAGAAGAAAGAAGGGTTAAAGCTCACTTAAGAACAACTCACTACCAAGGTTTAATGAGGAGTACATTTGCCTCCAAGGTTAAAAGAATATTTTCAACCATGAGATAAGGTGTTAAGAAAATGTTTCTTACACACCAAGGAGAAGCAGTTCGGTAAGTTGGCTCCGAACTGGGAAGGCCCCTATGAGGTCTTTGAAAAGCTCAAAGCGGGGACATATAGACTTCAGGACAAAGAAGGGAGAGTTTTGAAGCACCTATGGAATGTTGAGCATCTCAGGTTATATTTGGAATAAATTTTTGTTTAAATATTTACTTGTTAAATATCAATGTAAATATTAGAGGGAATACTTTTTCATATCCTGGTGGCGCGGAGAGGTTTTAATGAGGTGTCCGGTTTCTTTTTTAATAATATATGATGCCTTCTTCAAAGTTCAAAGTGATTTACTGCAATTCAATTCAAGAAGTATAAATCACTTATTCAATACCTTGGATCTATAGTGGATCGGATAACTTGGTGGTTGGTTATGACTATTAAATACATGTCATCGGAGATATTAAACACCCTCCCTTCAATACTTCTGAAATACTAGGGGCTACTTAAACATTAGCCATGAAAATTTTACTAAAAATATTAAACAAAAGAGAGTTTGATAAATTAAACCTATTCGGACTTTAACCAAACAGGAATACAAAACATGCATTGACCATCAATGGACTTTAGATGTTCAAATGACTTATTCGGACTTCAACCGAATAATAGTACAAAATGTTCCTTGGCCATCCAAGGACTTTGATTGTTTAGAAAGACAAAAAATAATACATGGTAAAACCTTAGGGCTTGTTCCCTTCAGATGTTCCTTCACCACCACCATCACCTTTTTAGTAATTTTGAGTTCTGCACTCGAGCTCTCACCTGTTCATTCTTCATCATCAGTCATGGAATATATTCCACTGGAGTAGTTGTGCTTGTCACCATCTGCTAGAGTATGAAATGGGATGTCCTCGTACTCCACGTACTTCCATAGGGGACCAATGGTCCCCTTAGAAAAAGATCTCATGGAACAACAATACCATGTCAAACTTGACCCACCATCTGTTTATTCTAAGGAGTCTATTACTCCATTGGCATACTCTTCAATACCTATTTTGATAGCCTGCTCCTGCTGGCTCTTCAGGACTTCTTTTTTCTTAGTCATCTCCAAAATAGTACTCTCTAATTTAGTCTTCTTATTGGTTAGGATTTGAATGGCACCATCCTTGGTTTTCAACTCCTCCTTCAATGTTGTAAGGTTTTGTGAGGAAGAGGTTTCTAAGTCAGAGTACTTAGTCTAGAGCTCAGTTCTGGTTGCTTTCGATGTGGCTAGCTTAGTTGCTGAATTCTCCTTCTCCTTCTTCAGTGCCTCCATCTCCTTCTTCAGTGCCTCTATACTTTGCTGAGCTCTTAGGAGATTGCTTGATAGAGATTGTTTATCAGAAGTGAGGGAGTTGATAAGGTTGGTTTGACTTTTCACTTGCCTTTCCAGATCAAGTCTTGGTCGGATATGACCAAGAAGGGAGTGGTTTAAGACATCTTACTCTCTGGACACGGAGAAGGATTTCTCATTAAAGGTCACTATGTTGGAGGAACTGGAGGGACGATAGGGACCTGCAAAATCATCCTTCTCAAAATCATTAAAGTATAAGCCAATGTCTTGAAGAGAACTGATGTCCACTTCATCATTCCCTCCCCCAACAATCTCTCTGGACTGAAGGTATGTTGGGATCTCCTTTTACAAAGTAGGATTAACAGGGGCTGGTGGGGTTGGATTTCTGAAGGACAAATAATTATTTCATCTCCCAGGGTGACCTTCTTCTTTGTGGCAGCTTTCTCATCACTGTTGGCCCTGTGTTTTATGTCCTTTTTAGGGGGCTTTGGTGGGTTCTGTGACCCTCCAGCTTCCCTCATTGTTTCAACTTCTATTGCTTTGATCAGAGCTGCATCAATACCCCCTTAATTCCCCGAACCAGTCCCTTCTGTAGCTGTTTGAGCCAGCTCTGTTGCAGCCTTCCTCTTTTTGTTCTTCATTTTGCTGGGAGCCTTAACCTTGGAAGGTAAAAATAGATTTCCATCTTTGGCCTCTGTCCTTTTGAGAATCACGTCAGGAGAAGGAAGGGTGGTTAGATCTTCCCATGAAAGGTCTCTCCGGCCTGTGGTGTTCCACAGGTGAGACCTCACAAGATTGCCCAATGTAAAGCAACTGTAGAAGGCATTCCCCCAGTGTTCCCAAGCTCATGCATTAAGTTTTTCACATGTCTTTTGCCCCTCCTCCAAATGACCGGTTAACTCCTTCGGTAGAACTAAAGAGGAGTAACAAACTAGTCAGAATAAGAAAATTTATAATTTAAGAAGAAAAACTTGTAGGACAATGAGAAGAAAGGAAATTACCAGTACTTTTCCACCTACTAGTCAGCATGCTAAGGTTGGTGTTGGCCTTAATCTTCTTGCCATTTTCCCACGTTCCACTGACAAATAGGAACTGTGTCCTCCAATTCTGTTCGGACTCCAGCAGGTCGTCCACAACCTTAAAATTATTCCCCATGTTGTAGTGGTAGAATGAAATCTGATGGTTCTTGCACAAGCTTGCTATAACAGCAAACTGCTTCATCAGAAGTGGGATCTTCGACAATCTTGATGCCATGATACAGGCAGGGAGTGTGTACCAGGCGTTGGGGCTTAACTGGCTAGGACAGAGTTTGACTAAATGAAAGTACCTAACAATTTCTGGGTCTAGTGGGAATCAGAGTCCCCAGTTTAGTACTTCGGTGTACACTACCACCTCATTCAGCTTGCAGTCCATAGGGGTCTCCGGAGTAATCAGTATATTTACCTTTACAGCCTTCGGAATCCCCCACTTGGTTCAAATTCATCCCAACTCAGCAATGTGGGAGTAGACGTGGTTGATTTTTTTCAAGGCCAACAAGTATTTGACACTGACATGTTTGAAACAAGGGCCTACCTTGCCCCCTAAGCACTCCGGAATCGATTCTGGATGAGTCATACAGACTTTTACCTTACTCTTGTCTTTCTTATCAGAAGCAGCATCTCCCGTTTGACCTGATGTCTCGGTCTCGAAGGGGGCTTCCTCAATGTTATCTTTCATAATCTATTCCATCACTGTGGAAGGTTTGTCAGTTGCTTTAGAAGAAGGGAGTTCAGTTTCTTGAGTTGAAGGTTGTTCGGGTGGTTGAGCATTTGTTGCCTCTGAAGGCCTAGTGTCCGGTGGAGGTTGTGATCCGGAGGGCTTGGCCCGTGGATCTGATATAGCTACCTCCGATCCGTAGTGTTTTGACAGTGATGGTGTGGACTGGGTTTTGGTTTGGCGAGTCGTCCAGCGAGGGGTTATCTTCTCTGGAGACTTTTCTGTGTCAGAACCCATAGTAATAAATGGAGAGGGTCATCTGATACTTGAAACGACTTTTTCCTTAGACACAGGAGGTTGAGACTCTTGAACAGAAGAACCATAAAGGAGGGGTGAAAGGTTTAGTTTGAATGAAAGTTGTTTGGGTCTAGGGATTTTGGAAGAGGATGACCCTTGATCAGCGTCCTGAGTTGGCTGACTGGTTTTCTCACCCTGGAGAAACTGGGAGTCCGGCGGCGATATGGTTCTCTCTTTCGACCTTCCTTGCTTTCTCTTTAGTAAAGCTTTGGGTGTGGAAGCCAATGAAATAGTAAAAGAGTATTTATATAACAGTGAAAAGCAACAGTTACCAAGGAGAAGTTGAAAGGGGTTTTTGCAATGATTAAGGGCTGCGCAAACATGTGAAAAATCAAAGCCTAGGTAACTTTCGAGGCTTAGTGGGTGCGCCGGTCTAGGAAAAATAACGGCTGTTAGGTCGAACCAAATACTGACATGTGTCCCACGATCAAAGAAGAAACTCTTAGAATTCTGGGAAGAGAAACCAGTCCTGACGAAATTCAACTGGGTTGGTGTTGAAAATAAACTTCTTAGTTCGGACAATGCAAACAGATCGAATGAAGTTGATATTGGCTTGGTAGATTTTTTAGCCCTACCAAAGATATTTTGCAAGGCCTAAAAAAGGGGCTACTGATGAGTTCAGATACTTCAGACACAACCCATCACATAATACGGACATGGGTAATTCGGACCATATCACTCCACTCAAAAATCCGAAAAACACCTTTTGACGAAGCTATTTGCTAATCTACTTAAAGACTAATGGGTCCTTAAACTTGACCCGTTTTTCACAACTTGACCCGGTAAGCCCATGAGTCATTAATTAAAGAGTATGAATACCCCAACCACTCTCATTAATGAGGGTGATCAACATTTAATACAAGTAGGCTGCTTAATAATCTCACTACTCCTCACACTAAACAAAAACTACCTCAAACTTACCAAAACACTTTACAAAACTACCCCGTTCCTAAAATAAGCCAAACCAAGACCGACGTCGGAAACCATTATTTCTAAAGAAGGACCCACCTTCCCCACTATAAAAGGGAGCCCATTTATTCTTGTTGGGGAACAATCTGAATATTATATTCTATTTCTACTTTCTCTCTCTACATCTTATGTTTTAGTCACATCAGGTCCAAGATCTAATATTCTCATTTCTTGTCATTTATTCTCTCATCATTGGCACCGTCTGTGGGAAGGTGGGTCCCATTAATTTCCTTAGTGGTCTTACACTATTTCACTATTAGTCCTTTACAAACTACTTTATTTATAAATATTTTTCTAATAAATAATAAATACAATAAGTGGCATATTTCCTTTCTCTTGTTTACAATTAACTCATTCCCTATTAAGATTGACAAATTACTCCCTTATCAATCCTGACAACACTTTTCGAGGAGTATGACATAGTGCTCTGATGCAAGGATCTTTTCGAAGATGGCATCAGCTTGTCGTTCAAGAGTCGAATGTTCCTGCTTAAGCTCTTTAAGCTCTGATCTGACCTTTGAGAGTTCAGATTTGTAATGAATCCTCTGTTTTTTTAGATGTTGCATTTGTTTCTCAATAATTACAGAGGAGTGGAGAAGACATCTGATGCAAATAGAAAATTCGTCTTCCATAGGAATTTCAAAGGACTAGAAAGGGACCTTTCTTCAAAAATATTCGAGGGTAAGGAGTCAGCTAGTTGAACATTTTCTTAAGAACTTTGAACTTGTAGGTGAGGCATTGAAATTGGATTAAGTTTGGGGAAAAGGGAACTTTGTCTAGGGAGTTCTTGATTGGAGTATTCATTTTTATTTCTGGGGGAGTGGAATTAACAGAAGCCTTTGGAACTTCCTCGGAAATAACTTCAATTTTCTCTGCACTTTTAGCATGGGAGAAGTCTGAGCGGGAAGCTTCTAGGGAGAAACTTTCTTGACCGTACCAGTATCCTTTACCTTTGAATTCTTAGCCGTGCTTATCTTTTTGGTTTCTTTCTCAAAAACGTCTTCCATTTTTGAAGGAACATTTGATTCCTCATCAAGATGGTTTTTAGCTGTATATCTTGTTGGAAGGTAAACAACCATATCCTTTTTGGCCAACCTATCTAATACTTGTTGTGTAAGGGGAGTCATGAGTTTCTCTATTGTTAGCCGCTTCGAGGGGTTAAATCTTCATAGACAGCCTTTGGTAAGGTTTGTGGGGGTGAAGCAAAGTAAAAATTTATTAAACCAAACAGTTTTGG
This sequence comes from Limnanthes douglasii subsp. nivea, assembly GCA_036936605.1. Lineage (NCBI taxonomy): Eukaryota > Viridiplantae > Streptophyta > Magnoliopsida > Brassicales > Limnanthaceae > Limnanthes > Limnanthes douglasii. Next base: position 229,787,847 of record JAUPFV010000005.1, on the reverse strand, counting down.
CCCATAAACTTAACTTAGAAAACACATATTTAGCGTGAGGTACAAATCCAGCGAATGGCTTGGATATACCACTTATCACTGATATGGAAGGGAAAATGTAAGTTTCTATGTATAAAAAACATAGCAAATAAAATTTCGAGGAATGAAAAACCATACCTTTGTTTGTCCACACTAATGTGAGTTTGTGAGCGTTACTGGTAGTGTCCTCGTATCCCATCTCCCAAAGACCATAGAATAAGAGGAAACGTTGTTTCCATTTCTTGTCCCCTTCAAGAATTTTTTTTATCATTTTTTGACCGCGCCCAAAATTAAGAGAATAGAAAGGGAAGTATGGATTCTTTGCTAGCCCAGAAAGACCGATCAGTTCCTCCAAGGAGAAATGGATTCCTGAGATCCTGGAAGCCATAACACACGCCATTAGGGTAAACCACATGTTGGGTCCAGCTTAGGTGGGACATAGGACAATCTTCAAAAAATATTCAACGAAGAAGAGATCAAGTGGATAGCGAATGCCTCTTTCTAATATTTCAGTGTAAACTATCAACTCGTTGTCTTTAACAGACAATTGGATTTCTCCGACGATGGGGAAGCATATATCTATTCGTGGAGGGATTCCTCATCAAAGTCTTAGTAGTTCTTCTTCAGGTGGCTCAAAGTATTTATATTGAATTCTATGTAAGGCTAATAGATTTCTGTTGGCAACACCCTTCAGATTGTTTCCTACTAAGGCCTCGACTTCCGGGGGTAGTGGGTGTCTTCTTTGAGTTTGTTTTTTTTGGAAAGAAAATAGTTTCAGTTGTATTTTCGAGGAGGCCTACGGTAGTGCTTTTTTCTTTAACGCTGTGAGGAACAGCAGAGTGGGAAGCTTCCTCGGCAAGTTGTTTAGTAGTCGTTTTGTCTTCGAAAACCAAAAGAGCAGCAGCACCGGGTATTTTGTCCTCGGAAATGGTCGTTCCCTTATCTTCAGAGGCTGTATGGTCTTTTTCTTCTTTTAAGAAGTTAAGTTCTAAAATGGCGTCAAGAGGCTTCTTGGTCATCCGGCCAGCATCCTCTCGGGTCAATTTTCGAGGAGGAATTTCAGGCGTCGGCCTTAGAGTTCCATGGAAGGTAGCAGAAGGCATTGAGGGAACGTCAGATGGGGATTCTTTGGGATGTTTTGAATGTTTGTTCCTATTGTCTTTATGGTGTCTCTTTCTCTTCGAAGAAGATCCTTTCGAATTTTTGTCTTATCCTATGATTTAAGATTCATTCTTATAGATCTGTAAGCAAGACTGGCTGGGGGGCTGAGAGCAAATATCCGACAGAATGATAGTTGTTGAAATTTTGGTGGGAGGCCAAGTACCATAGTAAAATATTTTCGGGGGCTAAGGCTCTGGTTCAGTGTATAAGCCAACAACTTTTCTTTCTTCAAATTTTTGGCTCATAGTTAGCCATTTCGGTATGTGAGAACTTTTTAGCATGCACGACTGTTTCTCTCTCTAGAATTAATTGCTAGAACTTTCTCTATCTAAAGGTTCTGTGGGAAAGTTATAATGGGCGAGTAATATTTATAAAGAAAGTACGGGCTTGAAAGCGAGGAGGCTCAGGGAGCTGGGGCGTTGTTTTCCTAGGTGCAAATTATCCAGAATAGGCCTAATGAGTTCCTAATGAACTGATGCGCCACCCTTAGACTATATTGTGTCAAGAAGAGAAGCACGCTAAGGGTTAGTCAGTTGACATTTGTCATAAAGAGTAGAATTTTCATTGGTGGTGTCAGAAAAAAAATATGACATCACAAGTAATCTGAATGACACTTTTAATCCTCTAAATATTATTATATACAGAAAACCTCATCCAAAGATTTCTGGAGCGATCAGTGGCGTCGTCTATAGGAATGATTTGGTACCAGGAATCGTATTCTAAAACCAATCTAAAGTAGAACCAGCATCAGAAATCTAAGGATATTCAAACATGAGTAACGATTTGGAAATTGGAAAAGAATTCAAAGAGGTCCCAACGCAAAATAATATAAAAATTGACCATTAGCATGATGATCGGCACGCTGGTGAAATTTTTGAAGAGTCCATATTGGTGGCTCGTAGAAATGAATTGCTGGAAGAAATTGAAACGTTAAACTATGAAAGGGATGCAATGATTGCTGCTAGAAAAATTCGATCTGAAATCCAAAGAGAAAATGAGACAGAAAAATATGAGCATGATTATTATCATCGAGTAAGAAGGCCTGCATAATGGCAGCCATAATATTCTGGGGTGGCTTTTTATGGAGAAATTTGTCGAACTAACTACTGTTTCGAAAGAATCTTTACATTCGTTTTTACTCTCTTACAATGGGAAAAACTTTAAGATAGTCGATGATATCTATAAGCCGATAAGAAATAGAAGCAAAGGTTTTTCTTTGTGTCGGGGCTTTGGAAGACCGGGTTCAAAGCGTCTACTGAAAGATTACATCAGCTGTCCTTTAAGTGGACCAGTGGAGGTACACTCTTAGGCAGATTTTTTTCACTTCATACGCTTTGTTACTAGTTTTATATTTTGATAATTTTTGTTGAGAAAAAATGATGACAAGGGCGGCTAGGGCGTTCGAGGAGCATCGAGGTAATTTGGAGCGGATATTTGCTTGGTTGAGCATTTGGGCTAGAGTTTCTTGGTTCAATAAATTCCATTGTTGATTCACTCCAGCCAACCTCGCCAAATCCATTTTTGGAGGTTGGACTTATAAAATATTATGTCGTTGGAATAGCTCATGGTGCCTCCATCGGAGTCGATGTGTTGAAGCGGCTTAAAGCCACGGACATGCTCGTCTTCTTGAAGGCAAGATCCAGGGCCCTGAGCCATCGAATCCCCAAAAGGATTAAAATGTGGCAGTGAGCTTAGAGGGGGCCAATGAAGACGTCGAGGTTATGGCTGCGGGGGTTGCTCCCACAGAAGAGGGAGTAATTGCTAAAGGGGTGGTTTCAAAAATCCATCAAAATGACAACCCTCCAATAAAAAAACACACACGTCCGGTTGTTGATGAAAGTGATCAAAGAGGTGAGGAAAGGTGGATCCCCTAGATAAGGATGCAACAGAAAGAAAACTCTCTTTTGTTATCGACTTAGATTCTCCTCGGGTTTCAAATGAGAAGCATGTCAAGTCGGATGAATTTAGCTAAAAAATCTATAAAAAATACGAGGAGATGATACCCAACTTCCCATACACCCCAAAATTGGCTCTTCATCTGGTACTCCAAGCTTAACTTAGATAATTTTAATCTCTACACCGACGACGTACTGACTCTTAAGCTTAATGATCCTATTGCTCTTGTGGCCTTACTATAAAGGAAAATTAAAACGTTAATCACTCAGAAAAAATTTACAAAAGGGAAGCCCACAATCGAAAATTTGAGATAAAAAAAATAGAATATGCAATCCCTCATCTTCGGAAGATTGTTATTAAAAGACTTAGGTGGGCCGAAGATGCAGAAATATAGTTTTTAAAGTGGTAAATGAGGCATTTGATCGTGAATGAGAACAAACTTTGGTATTGAATTTTCAAAACGATGTGCTCATTAGTACCCTCGCTGAAGGGTAGAAAAGACCAATAGCTACTCCAGACGAGCAGTTCATGACTTGGAAAAATCCAAGGGTCATGCTAAAGCCGACAGGAAGGCCGCTATCAATGCATATGTTGCTGATTGCACTTCCAAGTTAGCAGTTAGGTATGCGAAGGTCAAATCCGTCATGGTGCTAGATCTGTATGAATGTTTCTCGAACTTAAAGTTAGACATCTTTACGGAGCTTGTTCCAGTGAAGTACCGCCCATAGTGTGTTTCCTTAGAATATGACAATAAGTTGTCTTAGAACTCTGATGTGTTAGGAAGGTCTTTGTCAGCCTCATCGGAAGATAAATCTGAAGGCACTCTTTCGGAGTAGAAAACACTTGTGTGATTTCTTGACTTTTTTTTGTAAATTCTATTGTGCCCATAGAAGTTTTCCTCGCGTCGTCGAGGCATTTTGTATTTATGAGTTTAAAAATAGAACTACTTATTTTCGGATAATTTGTGTTAACCAACTTTTAATTTTTAAAAACCTTCGAATGTGAGATAGACATTAAATGGTTGTGAACAACTTTTGCTAGAATATTATTTCGGTCCAAAAATTAATGATTTTCGCCCAAATTTAGTTAAAAGAACCTTCTAGTCCAAATATATAGATGATTGTTGACCAACTTCCATTAGAAGACCCTTCCGGTGCAAAAATATTTTACTGTGAAAACTGTTAAAAATGACAAAGAGATTTTATGTTTGTAAATCGGTTATAAGAGAACCTCGTTAAAACCTTCATGTGTCATCAGGGTAGGAAAGAGTGTGTCACCGACTTTTACAGAAGTTAAACATATATAAAAAGTTTTACATTCATTCCAAATACAACTTAAGATGTTCGATGTTCCACGGATACCAAAGAGCCTTTTTTATCTTTGAGCTGATATTTCCCACATTATTCGAGAGATGGCTAGAGTAGATATCAAGAGGGTGAAGATCAACAGTGAAAACTCGGCAAACAATTTGTACAAAGGTATCATAGTGATTTAATGAAAGTTTAAGAGAGCACACCAAGGGTTTTGTGTAAAACAAATCCCAACTAAAAGATTACCACGATCTAATGGTCGTAGCTATATTGAGGCAAGGATTCCGTGAATTTTCCCTATTCAATGCAACAATGAAGAAGAAAGATTTGCACTTCGAAGTTTTACTAGCTCAGGTAGAGCGATACATCAAAGTAGATGAAGTTTCTAAAGGAAATAAAATGGGGGGCTAATATACCCTTTTCATAATAAGACATACACAATTGCTCAGATAAACACAAAAAATAACACATCATGGAATAACGGTGCTCCAACTGCGGCAATATCGATAACAAGTCATAGAGAGATCTAAAATCTCCTACAACTCTAGCAGTAGTAAGAGAACTAATTACCCTTTAAAAGGACCATTTATTGAAATGACCGAGACATTGACATCAATCTACAAAAATACCAAAATATATCATAAATTACAACCGTGTTATAAAATTAACATAGCGCGTGGGAGCATCAAGACAATAGAGATTTTTGGGATCTCCAAACAATTCTAAAATTTAGTTGATGAAGAGAAACTTAGTGAATTTTTCAAGAAGAATAAAATAGAGGTCCCAAGGTAAAGTCTCGTTAATTTTTTTGAAAGAAGATCCGGCCCTAGCCGAAGAACATAGAGCACTAAATATGAGTGTTATCATAGTGGCCGAACTAGAGGAAGAGAAAGAATACTTGGACCTAGATTGAGACAGACAAACTATAGGAGTGATTGCATGAGGAGATCCATATTGTAGAGCTTTAAAAGGAAAAAAAGGGTAAGTTAATTAGACATAGATAGTATGTCAAAGTCAAATGTCCAACACTTACACTAAAATCCATATCCAAACCTATTATCCTTGGATAATGATTTAAGAGGAGTGACGTCCTTAAACATTGTTGAAGTATTAATAACGGTAAATCTGGTTGGAGTAGAGATCAATAGGGTGATGATCGACACTGGAAGCTAGGAAAACATTTTGTGAAAATGTACATATGAAAGGATGAGAGGAGCTCTAGTCCTGACCCCAAGTCAAATAATCCTTATTTCTTTCACTGGAGAAAATGAAATTGTTCTATGGGAGCTAACTCTGGATCTTGCTTTAGGGAAATAAAATTTCATAAAATATATACAATTTTTATTCTTGGTGGTAGATGCATAATCATTTTGTAATATTATTTGAAGGTTTCCTTGAATGGATCAGATGCATGTATAGTGTTTATGGTCCACCAATTCCTAAGATACCCTATAAATGGCAAAGTGTTCATGATCACAAGAAATCAAAAGACATTCAAGAAATGCTATGCAAAATCCATGGTACTTAAATCGTAGAAACAAAATGGTGAAGGGGTTGTCTTGAAAGGGATGGATAAATCCAAAGAAGGATCTGAGTTGGTGCAATCGGGGGAAGACGCAAAAAATATAGTAATGAAAGCATGAATGAACTTGAAGATCGCTCGATAAAATTATCATTTTTTTGAAACAATAACTTGGATATGCTTGTATGAAGTACACATGATGTAACATAATTTCCAACGTAATTCATCTGCCACCAGATGTCTATCAATAATAACTTTTGGCATATCATACAAAAAGATGAGATCTTACTCCCTACAGAAAACAAAGATGATCATTAAAGAATTAGATAAACTTTAAAACACATACGGGAGTCTCATTATTTAATATGAAGAACTAATCATGTATTGGTTAAGAAGAATAACAACGAGTGGAGGATGTGTGTAGACTTCATGGACTTAGATAAATCATGTCTGAATGAACCATTTTCAATGTTTAGGATTGAACAACTTGTATATGCAACCTCCATAAACAAAATAATATTCTTTATGGACCCATTCACGGGGTATAATTAAATACTAATTAGGGAGGAGGACTGTGGACATATTTCCTTCATCAGCGAAAGAGGGACACAATGCTACAAAATTCTACCAATCAGACTGAAAATTGTTATAGCAAAATAGCAGAGGCTAATAAACATGATCTTTATGAATTAGTTAGGCCAAAACCTACAAGTATAAATTGATGATATGATGGAAACAAAAATTCATTAAAAGACCACCTAGCTGACTTATCCGAGTCATTTGGAAACCTTATGCGAGTAAATCTTAAGTTGAATCTAGAAAAGTGCACCTTCGGCATACTGTCTAGAAATTCTTGGGATACGTGATGAGTAGAAGACTAATCAAGACAGATCTAACACAATTTGATAATTTATAAGCAATGGAAGAACCTAAGAATGCTCAATGAAGTTCTGATTGGAAGGATATCAACAATTAACACGTTCTTTTCAAGACCCTTTGACAAGTGTAAACCTTTCTTTCAAATCCGAAGAGGACGAGGAAAGTTTGAATGAAATCCAACATATGTTGAATATTTTAATAATATAGATAATTTTTTAATTCACCCGAAGTGTTAACCAAACCTCGGCTATGAGAAATTTTGTACCTATAATTCGTAATCTAAGACTAAACAATCAGCGCAATATTAATCAACGAGGAAAAATATGAATCCAAAGTAGTATGTTATGTAAGTCAATCTCTATTACCAACTGAAACTAAGTATTTATGATTAGATAAAAATTATTTAACATTGTTAGTTGTGGCTATGAAAATGATGTCATACTGTCAAGCACATACTATAGTAGTTAATACTCAAGTCCTTTGAAGAAATGTGATGCAAAGGCTTGATGTAGCAGGAGGATTGATCATATGGTTTGTAGAGATAGAATATATTGATATCCACTTTGAGTTGAAAACAAAAATTAAAGCCTTTGCATTGGTAGATTGGAGTTTCAATCTGAAAGACTCAACTCTTCAAATGATGAGTTTGAAGATATTTTGAGAGTTAGAACTGATGGAGGAAAAAATAACCAACGCTCAGGAACAGAATTTCAGTTATATCTCTAATACAGGATATTCTAAATCAATCCATCAAGTTCGAATTTCCAGCATCCAAAAATGAAGTTGAGTATGAAGTTGCAATCGCAGGAATTTGGCTAACAAACATTTATGGAGAAAATAAGGTACGAATCCTAACTAACTCTTAATTACTTGTCAACCAGGCATCAGGGAAGGCTGAAGCTAAAAAAAGAGAGCATAACATAGTAGTTGAAAAAAGTTACAACGGTTAGTATCTGAGTTTAAGCATGTGAAATTTAAACAAGTCTCGAGAGCCAAGAACTCTGATGCACTCGCATCTTTCGCGTGTACATCTTCAGCACCAAGAATATTTTTTCATGAAAATCTTTATATTACTTTTCCTGAAGGATTCTTCTCAACATACTTCCGCATAAGTAATGGCGGCAGCGGCAACAACAATATCTAGTAGAAGAAGTGCATCCTGAAGGCAAAAAGAAAGCACGAAAGAAGATTTGTCTGGACTTCAGACATTATGTATAAAAAAGGTCCAACCAAGCCATTATTGTGGTGATTATGCATAAACGAAGCAACTTTAGTCTTGGAAGAATTACATAATGGAGAAAAGACTTTACCGTAGAATCCTACTTTATGGTTGTTGCTGACTAACTATTATGAAGAATGCAAAAAGAAAAGTAAAGTAGTGTGACACATGCGAACGATCTATAACTGGCGACGATATTTTCTACAGACAATAACTGAATCAATTCCATTCGATAAATGGAGTTTAATATTGTGAGACCACTACCGTAAGCTTTAGAAGAAAAAAAAGTACATACTAGTTGCTACTTCTCAAAATAGATTAATATCTTTTTCCAAAAGTAAACATATGTCATTCGTATCAGATTTTAAAAGTCATCGCCGCGGATAATGAAATTTAACTCGAAATGATAGAATTATAAAAATTAGTGGCAATATGTGTATTGACAAATTATTTCTAAAATTCCCTCACCAAACTAAAAGAATTATAGAAATGTGAATTTTAAAGGCTCCAAAGCTCTAATCTCTCTATCTCGATCTTTAGTAGCAAACTTTAATATTTCTGCTCTTGTTCGAGTAGGATATGCTGACTAAATGCTCGGACAGTTGGGCATCATATCGCTGTTATAATAATTACACATTTATCAAAATAGTTGAGGATGACCTTCTGGTTGATGTTGACGGATTTGAGCTCTCTCGTTCAGTTCTTGCAGATTAAGGACTACACACTAGTTCGATAAACCAGTTGAAGTCATTAGCTTTATTTTGCTTAGTTTGGTGTCTTATTCTTTTAGGCATGCATCCGTAAGTATGCTACAAGATAAGACACTAATGCAAAGCCCAAAGGTGTCTCATGTCCCAAACCACTAGAAAAAAGAAACTCATTAAATTTAATTTAAATATTACAACCAACAAAAAAACAGAACTAAGCGGTTAACAAAAACTCAATAACCGTAAATAACTACCTAGCAAAATCCATATTCAAATTATTCTATCATAAATAATCCTTTCAACTTTCAAATCCAAAAGTTGAATCTCACAAGAATCAGAAAAACAAGAAAAAGATGCAGCCAACCGAAGAAACCGTCGGCATCAAAATCTACACCGCAACTCCGCCTCAGAACTCCTCCCCGTCACATGTCCCAAAACCCAACGCCCTCTCATCCTCCGCCGCCCCCTCCCGTAAAGCCCGGGTGGCCAAAGGAGTTCAAACCACCATCTCAAAAACATCAATGCTCGTCAATTTCCTCCCCACCGGAACTCTCTTAACCTTCGAAATGGTACTTCCCTCCATCTACCGCACCGGAGATTGCAACAGCGTGAACACACTCATGATCCATCTCTTGCTAGCACTCTGTTCACTCTCTTGCTTCTTCTTCCACTTCACCGACAGTTACAAATCGCCGGACGGAAAAATGTTCTACGGATTCGTGACCCCGAAAGGACTGGCGGTTTTCAACCCCGGGATCGACGGCGTCGAGATACCAAAAGACGATGACAGGTATAAGTTGAGGTTCAATGATTTCGTTCACGCGGTAATGAGCGTGATGGTGTTCGTGGCGATTGCGTTTTCCGACCATAGGGTTACGAGCTGTTTGTTTCCCGGGAAAGAGAAGGAAATGGATCAGGTGATGGAAAGTTTCCCTTTGATGGTTGGGATTGTTTGCAGTGGTTTGTTTCTCGTGTTTCCTAAATCAAGGTTTGGGATTGGTTGTATGTCTGCTTGATTAACTTAATCTTGTTTCCTTAATTATGTAACAAATGATGATTATGTTTGTGTTATTACAATTACTATGGATCGTAATGTATGTTCTGTCTATTTAATAATTTATATATTTATGATTAGATTTATAATTTAATTACATTTTGGAAAATGGAAAAGCATTTAATTAGGAAGATGGGAATAATAAAGTAAACTTCGAACTTTCTAAAACATGTTTTTCTTCTTTGGAGTCTTGTAATGAGAGAAGCTTCTGATGACACCATTGGAGTTGAGAGGATGAGAGCATAGACATTTGAAGAACTCTTGACATTAGTTTCAAATTTATCCATCTTGATAGTGTCTCGTGGTCTCCCGTTTCTTCACCGGAGTTCTGTTTTCCGTTCTTCTTGAATTTCGTAGGTAATTCCTATTGTAAAGCATATATGCAATTAGTACTTAGAAAAAATGTTTTCGGAAAGTTTAAGATGATTGATTGATTACCTTTTGGATTGTTTTGGTGAGGGAGACTAGTAGGTCTAAGTCTTTAGGATCTTCGACTTGTGATGAGCTTTGAAATTTCCACCAAGGCTTCTTGAGGTTGTCTTTTTCGACAAACTCGCCAAAAACCGGAATACATCTTTGAATTGCCTCCAAAACCTCTTTCACATCAACTTCTTCACCTTCATTTTCTATTTGGCCAAACCCTACCAAAATAGATGACCAAGCTCATTTGATCATAAATAGATGAATGCTTACCCTAAAATATTAGTGTTGCTTGGATTAGTTGAGTCAGGAAAACATATGACTTTTAAATATTACCTGAAATTTTTGGAACTTGGAGGAGACTTTTGTGTTCAAGTCTTGCTCCAATATAAGTCAAAACTCTCTTTTTTTGGCACCTTTCGTCCTCCAAGAATCTCTCTACTAAAACTTGGAAATTTTGGAAGTTGCCAGCCACGTTACTATAAGATTTGCAGTATTGAGGTCCAGAAATTGCGAGTTCCTTCACTTTTGTGTATTGATGAAGAAGTGCTTCCCATGACAAGCATGCTTGAGCAACATAAACAAGCTCCAAATCATTGTCTAAGCTTTTCAATAGCCTCTTCTCTGCTACTTTGGAGAGTGATGATGAGATGCTTGGATGGCATATATACTTGTTTTGGATTGTGCCTAAGATTAACCAATTACAGAGGATGATCAATGGAAAGAAAATGAAGTCATAATCTACATATCTTTTAAAGTTATAAGAAAGAAGTTACACTTACTTAGTCCACATGTTCTATCATAACTAAGAAGATCGAACCATCTCATTCTATCGCAATAGACTTTATAGAATTCATCAGAATCCTCCTCTCTTGTACTAGTAAAAGCTCGGACGTCGGAGCTTATAACATATGCTGAAAATTGATCACTCTTAGTTGCAATCGCACTTGAATCCTCTAAGCACGAATCTGAGTTAGAAAGAGATAACGAGCTCTTGGTCGAATCTGTATCATCAGACGATGACTTAACAGAGGTGCCTTGAACTGAAGATAAATAGTAATTTATGCTCATGTTATCATAGGTAACGAAATTACTTAACCATTCCTCCACATAGTCATAGTCATGCTCATGAAGAACAACTTCATCATCCTCGAAATCATAAAACTTGTCATCTTCTAATAATTCTAGTTTGTGTATCAAAGGTTGCTTTCTCGAAAAACCATCTGAAATTACATGTTGGCTTTTGTTATGGTTCTGAGTGGTTCGAAAGTCATCACTCTTTTCCACAACTGAGAAAGCAAAACAGACACAATTTGCGAAACGGAGAATAACTCTCGTGAAATGAGCAAGCCACCTACGAAGAAAATCAAACAGGAGAAAAACTTGTCCAAGAAAGAGCAAAGCAGGATGGATTAGGAAGCTTAAGTAGAACAAATTTAGATACCCATTTGGTTGGATAACTATAGTTTCAATGATAAACCAGCAGTATGTGTACAAAGCCATTGATTCATTCCTCAAAACTCAAATCTTTTGTGAATGTATAGTTTTTGAGTTTCAGTTTTAAGCTGTGCGTTGATTAACCATTTGTAGAAGATACTGATAAAGAAGGAACCAGGAAACAGAGGTGTAGGAAATTTTGGAGTAATAAATAATAAAGTAGTTGTTGGTGAATCTTAGAAGTCTTGATTTTGGTTAGAATTTTTGCATCGTTGACGAACATTCGTTTTAAACAATATCCAACTTGATTGGCTTACTTGGATCCTATCCATGTGTAGTTTGAATATATCAAAATTGGCATTGTAATGAATAGTTAAGTAAACTGTGCTGATGTGAAGAGTTATGTGATGGTAGACTCTTGACTTTTGAATAATAATGGACACAAGAAATGGTTCATCAGTCATATTTGCAATGGGGCAGCCTTTTTACTTAAATGCGCATCAATAATTCTAGCCGATTCATTAGTTTTCGGTGTTTAAATATCCCGTACCTAATCTGGAAAAAACTGCGCTGGATTACTATCGATGTCGATATCTTTTCAGGTGTGTAATATTGTTTCCGAGTCAGAATAGCACATGACTCAAGCTCCAACCTTTTCCGTATAGTATCTGGATCAATACAAAGTCTATAGCTAGGAACTAGTTTAACCAAACCTGTGTATTGGCATCCATCTAGAACAGATGGATGATATATCCACACCTGACTAAGCAATAGATGCTTTTATGTAAGCGGGAAAGTAGTGCAGCGGAGCAAACGAGTAACAAAAAGAACACGATTACTTAAGTTTAAACGAAAAGTATAATATTAGTAATTAGGTTAACTCTGCCGACACCGGTAAAATCATAAAAGAGAGGTAAATGAAATCAGATTCAGATTTTATACACATAGTTACACCTCCAGGATATTGAGCTCATTTTGCATGTTTCTGACCAAACACCATAAGCATCAGAATCATCATTATCATCTTATAAGTCGGCCTGAACAATTAAAACTGATTTGACACGCGGGGTCAATGAAAACCGTATAGATATGGCCTGGGCGAGCAAGAAACGGAGGCAAATGAACGAGCAAATCACACGCGCACTCAGGGTCCATCTGCTGCAACCACTTGCAGCATTTTGCTTCTGCCAATGTCGGTTCGTATCTCCTATGCCTGTGACTCCTCCGGTGGTGGCGGTGGTGGTGCCCATTTGCACCAGGAGCAGGAGCGCCAGGCTGGTCATTAGGAGAGGCAGTATGGCCATTAGGAGGACTCAAAGCTGCAGGGGGGGCTGGTGGGATAGGGTGGTAAGGCAACTTCCCGCATGCATAATTGGCTAAAGCATATTGGGAGGCACACAACGGCCGTTGAGGAAAAATATGAGGTAGTTGAAGTTGGCTCTCGTCAACTTGGCAACTGCTCTTTGGTACAAGAGCAAAGAGCGCTGCAACGAGCACTAGTAATGGGATGTTACCTCTTTTCATGAACGCTTTTAAGGAGATGGATTACCTTTTGGTATCTTAGACTGATTCATGACGCTTTAATTTATACATGCATATTCATCATCTTGCCGTGCCCCCCTAAACTAGGAGTAATTGTATAGTCATATCTAAAGATGACTTAAAGAATGAGTAAAAGATTGGTAGTTAATATTATGGGAAAGTTTAGGTTCCATTCAATTTGTGTGTCTTTTTGTTAGGTGCTTACTAACTTATAAAGGTATACTAATCAATGTTCACTACCAAGACTGCTTCTACTGGGCTTCAAATTAACAAAAGTAATTAAACTATCAAGCAAAAGACGAATATAAACGAACAACACATACATGTCTACTTTTATTGAGTAAGTTCTCCTCATACATAAACATCCATAGATATCATGAAATGGTAACACTAGTGTATGCTTCTAACTGTGAGTGACTTTTATGAACTTGCAGGCTTATAAAGCTCTCATTGTCGAACACACCTTTAAGTCCCCCTTCAGATTTAACGATATTAAGGTGACTGACAGGTTCTAATTAAAGGCCTTTTTTACCAAGTTTGTGTTTGTTTTGTAGAGCTACTCTACTTGGCACAACAAAGAGTAGGCAGAAACATGTTTAATTCAAACAGCAAAGACATCATATTTCGATATGCTAATATAGTTTGCACTTCTTCCTTTCGCCGCAAGTCAAAGAGCAACAGTTGCATAACAAAAATTCCAACTTTTGGCAGAAATCATTATAAAAAAAGAACTAACCCACTAGGAAGAATAAGCTGAAACTAAAGCAACATCATCATGATATGTAAACAACCCAATTAAATAATAGAAACTGTGTTTGTATTCCCCACTATAAAGCTTATAGATCTTACAATAGTTTATTGGCATAATAACTTATTTAAAGACACCATAGTTTTGATATTTCGAACAAAAGAGAAAAATAAAACACTAACCAGAAAGGCACATCTTCTCTGCATTATGCCTACTCCTGTATTCACTTAAACCTGTATACCAATCCCCATTGTAAACCCTACTTCTTGATCTTCCTTTGCTTCTTCGGCCCTGGAACCTCCAATCTCCCCACAGAGCACCCACACTTGGCTCTAAAAACCAGCACAGCCCGACCATTAGGGGGAGCGATCTTTTTCAGCTCAGCTTCCAATTCCCTGTAATGATCGCGAGGCAATTCAAACAAACCCCTCTTGAGACCACCCTTCGAACTCGAATTCTTTACGCAATCCTCATTCTCCAGCTGAATATCGAACTCTGCAGATTTCTTTAGCCCTTTACAGTTTCTGTTCCCACATTTACTGCTCGTACATGTGAGCACAACCCAAGTGACCAAAGCGGCAAATGATATACTAAGCGATATAGATCCGAATAGCAACGGATTTCGAGCTACTTCACCTCCGATGATGCAAACGATCAATCCGATGAATTCAAATAAACTAATAGATACGAATTTGACATATGGGAAAACCAAAAATCCGAAAGCGGTTACCACGGCGATCAAGATCAAAACGTCCATCGCTGCCGATGGAGATTGATCGCATACAGGGAAAATCGATGGATTCGGTGAGTTGTTGTTTAGTAGCTTCTTGTTCTTGTGTGTATGGTTATTGATGTGCCTCTGTTTCGGATGGAGAACGATCGAGTTCACGGAGTTTGCCATGGTTGTGGTGGCTGGTTGGTCAACGGAGTTGCACACGGAAATCGAGCTATGGAAATAGACCATTTCAGTACCAAAAACCCCCAAAAGAAATTGAAATCCGATTGAATCTGATCAGAAACCCATCAATCTAGACTCAAATTCAAATCGAACTACGTGATCAAAATCCAGAAAAAAAAAATCAATTGGATATGGAGTTCACCTGAAGTATATAGATCAGATTGGGATTGAGATTGAGATTGTGATTGTGTCGGTGCCGATGTATAGGTAAGAGATTCCAAAGTAAATTATCGAATTTGATTTCAGAATGAATTGGATTGAAGAGAAGTGGGTGGTGTGAAGAAAGAGTGAATTTGGCTTTAACCTAAGGCAAGGCAGGTGTGCGATGTGCCATAACCAGGAAGACGAAGCAAAGTGGAGAAGCGAGACCCATTTATAATTTCTTAATATTGATTATTTTATTATTAAATCTGTCACGGTGTCTTCCGATTTCGTTGAAAAAGTAATCATATTTTCTCTACTCGGTCACTCGGTTGATTGGACGAAAGTATGTCCAAACCAACACCCGGTTTATCGGGTTCTATTTTTCGTTCAGTATTGTACTACATTTTATTTGTCCTTATTAAGATCAGCTTAGTAAAATAAATAATTAGTAATAAAAATCATATTAATCAAGCCGTTACTAGTCGACCACTCGACCTTAACCCACAGAGGATATGGTTTCTAACATTATTGGCATGAGGAATCTGACCAGCGGTTCGGAAGCAGTCTGGATCACGTTTAGAAATTTAAGAATTCAGCGATTGCATACCGACAATGAAATATGATACGGCGGATGCGTCAATTTTTTCCAAAAAGTATAATTGTATGACGTGGAGATTTATTTCACAAGGCTAATCGGTTTGTTGTTACTGACGCTTTTAAATAAAAATTTCGGACAATCTTACCACGAACACTAAATATTAATTTTTGAAATTATAGACACCCAAAAAATAGTTATATAGTGGTAAAATTAGCTTATATTTTTGTTGTGGAAAAATAATTATTGTTTAGTGGCGAAATTACGTGTATTTTGATTGAAAAAAATAAATTGTGGAAATACGAACAAATATTTTTAAAAATAAGAAGAAAATATTTACAAAAATATGATTTTGGTTTCTAAATACATATGATTGTGTGCATTTGTGAATATAAGTATTAACTAGGTGAAAAATATATGCAATTTGGATGTGAAACAACTAATTTTATCTAAAAAAAAGTCTTTTAAAAAATTAGAGTTGTGCAATTACGTGCAATATGGTTGTGAAATAAGTCTCAAAAAAGCAAATAACTTTTGTTTAGTTGCGAAATTACACGCAATTTGATTGCCAAAAATAATTGTTGTTTAGTGACGAAATTAAGAACAATTTGGTTGCGAATTTGCTTTTAAAGAAAATCCAAATATATCACTCATGGATTTCGTTTTCTTCGTCTTTAAAAAATAAAAATATACGTGTTTTTGAAAGAAAAAAAATGAGTTAGTTTTTAAAAGATATAGAGTTTTGAAATTAAAAATTAAATAATTAATTTTAGTTTGTGGTTGAAGGTGGTATGTGTCGCATGTATATTGTATTTTCAAGGATATTATTGGAAGATATTATGTTGCATGTTATTAGTAATTTGAAACTTGTCGAGGTTGTTATGACTAACTAACCCTTAAAATATAGTAATACTTAATTTTTCTAAAAATCTTATAGTTATGTTTTTTTGCTAAAGTATAAACATTATAAAATATAAGTACGACTGAACCAAAATTTCAAAGCTTATGTTGTTTACTCACAAAGAATCCTTCATAGCTTCTAGAAAAATATACTATGAAGAAGTAGGCTTTGATATCTGATGACTTATTTGTGCAAATTTAAGCACACGTCAAACTTGATGAGATGTATGCATGAGGCTCTAGGAAGGCTCAAGAGCTTATCCTCTCCACCATCGTGCCACTGTAGTGGCCAAAACACTTATTACTGGCATGATCAAGAGTACCAACGCTATTACACCTCCATTAATATTAAACAGTTAAACATTAGCGGCAAATCTCATGGCAGAGGTAACAATGATAATAAAAAATATATAAACATATATTGTATTGAGTTCCCCTGTAAATGGCATGTTCGTTGGTGATAAAGCCCAAGACATTGTCTATTTTTGTAAGCAAAACCAACATTTCCCCCCAAAAATTGTTTGTAATATGAAAAACATTTATAAGTACCATAATGACACAAGATACTTGATGCGGGATTATCACACCTTAATAAAGAGTTTATAACATGATAGATAACATTTAGCTGGTCAAACTTCTGAAATGCTAAAAAACATGCTAAATTGAACCAACGGTTTGGAGTCGGTTAGACGACCAAAATGTTTTAAATTTCGGAAAATTTCAGCGATTATATGGATCACATTACAAAGCGCGATGTATTATTAATGTAGGCGTGATTCTTTAAAAGTACGACTAATACCTCATAAAAGCATCATACAACTAATCTTGAAATCCAACAGTTGAGCTAGAGCTTGGTGCATTTATATTGACAACCCTATCCTACCATTAATTTTGATAACGATGACCTTCAGAAGGTTATCAAGCCGCACAAACATATTTTCATTATAATTGTACGCATTGCCGAGATATAGGTTGATATATTACGATTGATACATGCAGTTCAAGCAACATTCTTTTTAAATGTAACTATGATACAATGTATGAAATAACGTCTCATTTACCATTTAAAAATGTAATTGGTTTTACATAGACTAACACCCTCATTATTGGTAAAATAAAATTAGAGGTTATCCGCGAACAACGAACCCATTAAAAAAAAGTCCAATATCATTTTGCAATGGGGAATATTCGTTTATTTTATAATGAGATAATCATAAGACTATAAGCACATACTCATTTACGCGGTCCACTAATGCTTTTGTTATGTTATCAATGACTAATTTTTTATTATCCAAGGTAATAAAATATTGTTTGGAAATATTATTATGTCTCTCAAACACTAATAAAAAATAGTTAGTTGGGACCCCAATCGTCTTTGCTGATATGGATGACCCGTGATAGGTCCCACTTGGTTGAACTATCATAATCTGTCGAAATTATTACTCATGCGTTCTAAAGCCTTCAGGTTGGAAAATATTCGCAATGTAATTTCATAATCGAATTATTAACATTTTATTTTTTAAAACTTGAATATTTTTGTATATGAAGCATACAATATCATTAGTTTTCTAGTCAAGGTGATATTTCATCGGATCTTAACAAGATTAAATAAAAATGTTGTCTTTTATCCTAAGAAAAAATGGAAGCGATTGTGGTCGATGTGGACCAATCGAGCAAAGTAGGCCACATATGCAAGGATTTTACACCATATTAACCAAAAATCCAGTTTTTGTAAAAAAAGGAAATAGCGTGTGTGTTTTGACTTTATAGATCTCAAGAAAATGTTTGTAAAACCATTTTCATGTCCCACGCATCAATCATTTAGTCGGATAACCGCATGGTATCATTTATAAATGCATAGTATAGTTATAATCAAATTTCGATGCATGAAAATGATTATGAACATATTATTTTCATGACAAAATGAGGCTTTTTATTACAAGATAATATATTTCGGTCAAAAAACTCGAGGAGGATACTTACTAGTGTATTATGAATAAGACATTTGCTATCAAGCTTGGGCAAAACTTATAGGCTTCTATTGATGACATGTTAGTCACACGAGGAAAAAATTATAAATTGTTGATCGATCTTACAAATATACTTAAGAACCTCCGCTTTATACATATTAAATTAAATGAGGTTAAATATACTTTCAGTTTCTAATCCGATAAATTTCTGGACTACCTGCTTAGTGAGAAGATTACTAAAGTTAATCTATCATATCTCTTCATTTTGGAAGGTGTGAACTTAATCGTTCCATCAAAGAAGGTTAAGTTTTGTCCACGCATCTAGTCATAGTTGATAAGGATGTGATTTATCTCGATCGGGTCCGGGTCGTTGAATATTGTATGGATTTGGTTAAATATAAATCTTGTAATATAAAATAATATAAATGTGTAACATCGAGGGTATATGATATAATAATAAGTGTGTATGAGTAATATTAGTAGAATAGTGGGGGTATGATAACCTTAAATGAATCAACCATATGGTTTTTGGCCCCATCACTTTTACTATATAAAGCAACATTCTTTTTTTAGACGGGTGAACAAGTATTACACTATTACCACTTTTGGAATTTTTTCTCTCCACCTCCAGTGTTTAACTCTCTAGAACTGGTACCAAGGATATTCTAGAGCTATATTCACCTTGGATATTTCTAGAATTATCATTGGTGACCACATTAGGAGAATGTGGTACTCGAAGTCGTTTCTCTAAAACTATTTTTTCAGTTGTGAGCTTTTTAATAAAGACGAACATAGAAGTGTAAGAGGTACCCGTTGTTGGGTTCTATGGTTTGGTGATGGGAGACACGTAAGAGGATTATCACTTCGAAGAACAAAAAATCGAAGAACAACACAACGATGATCAATTCTTTGAGGAGAAACTAAAGCAGTTTTTCCTGGTAGCCCTGAAAAAGGAACTTTTGGAAGATATCACTAAATTAAATGCTCATAAAGACGCAGAAATGGTCGCTAAAAGGCTCAGGTCGGAGGTCCGAAAAGAACTATCGTCGGAGAAAAACAAAGTCAAGAACGATCAACGGTGATAAAAGGAGAAAAATATGGTGAGGAATAAGCTTTACTTTGATGAATAAAGGGTTAAATTGATGTGATTAAATGTCAAGAACTAAACTAAAGCAAACATAATGGTTGAGGGGATCGTATATAATAACTAGTATACTTGTTTATAAATAGTAAAAGGAGTGAGGTTAGAATACCAATTAATGAGAGGGTAAATATGTAAATTCATAACCTACCTCATGTACTATATAATAGAGAATTCCCTTTTTTGGGAAATGATCCAATAATTAGTTAATGATTGCTACATTTATTCTTTTGGTCTCTTTCTCTCTCTAAGAATATCCACATACGAACATTTATATGACAGATACTCTCATACGAACATTTATGTGATAGATACTCTCATACGAATATAGTTTTAACAGGATTAATAACTAAAAAATATCTAAATTCATCAATGGTGCCGTCTTTGGGAAGGTGATTGATACCCGGGATCGTTGTTCCAAAACCATAATATTAAACTAAAAATATTGTAAGAGTAATAGAGATAGAAGTTCGTGGAGAGCTAGAGGCTGATCCGAAAAACCATGCGATCGGAGATTCATCTGAGGATCTCGTGATCGGGGAACAAGTAACAAACGAAGGAAACAATAACGATCGATATGTTGAAGAGCTAATCGAATAATTTGTCTTGGTAGCCCAACGGAAAGAATTATTGGAAGATATTGAGTGATTGAATGAAGAATAAGAAGCGATAATCAATGTTCGGAGAATTAATTTTGAGATCCGACGAGAAAGAACAATAAGAACAGACCAGGTGCAAAAAATTTCTCATTCCAAGGAAAGCATCAGAGAAAAAATCATTGTTCTTCTAAAAGAAGGGGAAAATCTGGACAACGATATGAGCTAACAGAATCTAGTAAATATTTGTCTTATAGCTCAGATGAATATTTATTCTCGGAAAGGGATACTCGACATATAAAAAATTATAGGTAAAAAAGTTCCAAGAGACATAGAGATGCTTATCGAGTTTCTTGGGGAGCAAAGGGTTCGAGGAAGGGAAAGTACGATTATGGAAAGAAAAAGCTTTACTCCGAAGACCCCGTTAAAGTTGTGAATGTAACTCGACGAGAACATATAACTCCTC
The DNA here is from genome assembly GCA_036936605.1 of Limnanthes douglasii subsp. nivea. NCBI lineage: Eukaryota > Viridiplantae > Streptophyta > Magnoliopsida > Brassicales > Limnanthaceae > Limnanthes > Limnanthes douglasii. The sequence continues at coordinate 229,767,164 of JAUPFV010000005.1, read as the reverse complement.
GTATGAAAATTCAATCTGGTATCCATAATCATGAGTACTGTGTGAGTAATCAATTTACATCTCCATTCGAGGAAGGTTTATATACAGCGGTGAATGAAGGTCCGGGAGGAAGTGCGTATAATGTGGGTCATAATTGGAGATCATTTTCACTCTTCCCAGAAATTTTGTTTGGTCATCTTCAGAAGTGGTTTGATATTTCTAAGCTGGAAAGATTCAACGGAATACAAGACCCGGATAGCCACATCGAACAATTCAAAACTTTCATGATTAATTACGATGATGATGATAAATTGTTGTGTAGATCCTTTTCTCAAACTTTCAAGAATGTTATATCAAAATCGTATAATCATTTGCATCAGGGTTGTATCAAGAATTTGACATGTTCTGGAGCATGTTTCGCCAACATTTTGTGAAAGAAAATGTTTTGTGCTAATGGTGGTGAGGTTTATTTTCGTTTGAGGGTAATTTTGTCCAGAGTTTTGTGGTATTTCAAAGGTATTTAATGTTTGGATAGAGTGTAGAGGGAGAATTGAGCTGCCTGGTTGTATTTAATTTTCATTACCCTTATTTAATGAAGGTGGTTGGGTATTTATACCCTTATCTTTGGGCCACATGGGCTTTCGGGTTGTGTTAATGAATTCAGGTCGAGTTTAAAGACCCATTAGTTTTAAGTAAGCAAGTAATCAGCTTAGTCATGAAGTGATTAAGTTTTTAATACTTTAGTCTCGTCCGGACAGTTCAGTAAGTGGAGGTTGTCCGAACTGCCCCTGTCCGGTTAGGTGGATGTTGTCCGAATTGCCCCTGTCCGGTTCTCATAAAGAGTGGTGACAAGATCCGGACTCATCAGTAGACCCTTTTTTAGGTTGTGTTCAAAGGCCTTTGGCAAGACCTAAAAAATAGCCTGTATCTGGTCATAGCCATGTCCGGACAGATTTTCAAATTGTGTAATGGCTTTATCCGGACTGAAAAAGTTCTCAGAAACTAAACGGTTTTTTGCCAGAGATCATGGGACACGTGTCTTTTTATGATTCGCCACATCAGCCGTTTTTTCCCTAGAACGGCGCTCCCACTTACTCCAAAAAGCAACCTCTTCATTTAATGTGGGTGACATCAGCGTTGTTTTTAATAATTAAAACCCTTTCGAATTCTCCTAGGTATCAAAGCATCTTTTGTACCTTTACTATAAATTAGTCCCTTTTCCACTGTTTTACCATCTTCATCATCCTTGATCTGTTTAAACTTCAAAGCTTTCATCTCTCAAAAACAAAAATTTCTTTTGGTGTGAGTTTATGTTCACATCAAGAAACGCTTTAATAAAAGGTTGGTGGCTCAATTTTTCAGAGTTGGAAAAAGCTCAAAAGGTTGAACGAGAAAGGTGCATTGCTGGAGGCCTCCCTGTTTCCCATGTTGATAAATCGGAAACATCAAGCTCATAGCCTGACCGGGGTTCTTCTTCAACTAAGAGTGTTAAACCTAGGAGATTGTTCCAACCCAACCTTTCACTAATTGTTTTGGGCTCGTCGGTTCAGGAATCAGAGCCTACTGTTGAACCAGGACAGGCAGTCACCAGTTTTAAGAAACCTTCCCCATTCATTGCCATGGGATCGGATGCTGACGCCTCTCCAGAGAAGTTAGTAGATCGGAGAAGAGGTAGCTTGGTAAAAGGGCAAGCTCCAAAAGCTACACCTTCCAAATCGGGGGCTAAAAATAGCAATACCGGGTCAGTAGCACCCATTAAGACTCCTAAGGACAAGCTGTCCGGCCCGGAGGAATCTAGTTCAAGTCTCCGGAAAGAAACCACTGCATCTGAGCCCCAGCCGGAGTCTAGACTACAAGAAGCCAGTAATGCCCAACCATCCGGAGGGCCTGCTGAGCCAACCACTAGCTCCCCCCACCCAAAAACAACTGATAACTCTTCCATGATAATGGAAGAAGTGTTGGAGGATTCTGTTGAATAAGCTCCTTTTGAGTCCGAAGTCTTCGGGCAAACAAGTGAGGTTGCTGCTGCCAAGAAGGACAAAGGCAAGGAGAAACTATGCTTAAAGCATCCGGATTTTCCGGAGAGTCTTGTGGGAAAAGTGGGATCTTGCTTCCACAAGGTAAGTGTCAAATACCTGCTAGCTTTGCAAAAACTTAATTATGCTTTCATCCACACAGCCGAACTGGGTCGGATGCGAACAAAATGGGGGATCCCGGAGAATGTCAAGGTAAGGATTCCGGTGGATCCGAAGACACCGATGGAATGCAAGCTCAGTGAAATAGTTTTCTTCACTGAGCTCTTCAACTGAGGACTAAGGTTTCCCCTAGACCCAGAGATAGTCAAATACTTTCACCTCATCAAACTCTGCCCAAGCCAATTGAGCCCCAATGCATGGTACACTCTCATGGCTTGTATTATGGCCTCCAGGCTCTCCGGAATTCCTCTTCCAATGGATCAGTTTGCAGTTGTGGCCAGCCTCTGCAGAAACCACCTTATTCCCTTCTATCACTTCAACATGGGTGATAATTACAAAGTATTGGACGACCTGCTTGAGTTGGAAAGGAATTGGAAAACTTAATTCTTGTTTGTTAGTGGCGCCTGGGAGAATGAGAGGAAGATTAAAACCGGTGTCAACCCGAGTCTGCTTACCGATGGCGAAGCGATGGTAAGAATCTCACCTCACATTTCCATCTTTGTTTATCACAAATTTGTTTATCTAACTTGTCTTTTTTTTGTAGTGCTGCCTAAGGACTTTAGTGACCACTTGAAGGCTGGGCAGACCACTTGCTCCAAGCTAAATGCTTGGGCTGCTGAGAAGTGGGTAAATCGCTTCCACAATGCTTTTACCGGAGGAAATCTAACAAGGTCCTACCTTTGGAATACAACTGACCGGAGGGACTTATCCTGGGAGGAACTAACCACCCCACCCCCTCCGTAAGTAATCCTCAGGAGAACAGATGCACCGGATGGGTCGTTGTATCTACCTGGTAGAGCTAAAGCCCCAAGCAAGATGAAGGGAAAAAAAGTAAAGGCAAGCAGAGTACGGTTGAAGCCAATCCTACCGAAGTAGAGGAAGCTACCCCAACAAACCAAGAGGGGCCAGATCAAGGACAGGTTGATGTCTCTCTTCTACAAGTAGTGGAGCATGAAAGTACTAGAGAAGTGGTAGGATCTCCAAAATCCTCAAAGGCTCCTAAGAAAGACAGGAAACGAGGAGCAGAAGGCAAGGACAGGGAGGCCAAGAAGAAGAAAACCTCCAAGGGTGATGAAATTTCCCTCCGGCCTCCGGAGCCTCTTCCCCCTGCTGACCCTACTGACCCAACTCAAGCATAAGGCATCCCTGGTGACTTCCAAACCGGAGGGGGTGCATGAGGGGATATCAGCATTGATGGTGTTGATATTAGTGGTCTTGAATAAATTGGACTTTACTTCGAAAACCTCCCTAAGGATGATTTTGCAGGGCCTTACCTCCCCCCAAGTTCTTCGAACATCGTTACCTTCAATGGTAAGTCTTTCTCCGTCTCAAGTGAAAGATATGTCATAACTCACTCTATATTAAGTAATATTCAGCCAGTGCTTAATTTGGAGAAGCAAGTACGAGGTCAGTCATCCATCATTAATGCCCTTAATTCTGACAAAGAGAAATTGTCTGGCGACCTCCTCACTGCCAATCAAAATGCTGATGTTTTGAAAAGGGAAAATGAGGAGTTGAAGAAGAACCAGGAGGATTGGGCCACAAAGGTAGCCACTTTGGAAGATACTATCAAAGAACTCCGAACAAAGCAAACCGAGTTGGAGAGAGATCTCTCTTCTTTCAGGAAAGAGGTGAGGGCTAGGGACAAGGTCATTCATACTTTAACCAATGACAAGATCTCACTCGAGGACTCGGTGTCCAAGGCTGCACAAGAAAAAGCTGATTTACTAAAGGATCAAGAGGCAAAAATCCAAGCTAGGATTGATGCTTATTCCAACCAAGTGATAGACACTCAGAAAGAAAAGTTTGCCAAAGTGAAGTCGGACATGGTCTTGCTCTTTCATGAGAAATTCCCGAAGAGGACACTGGGAGACTTATGGACTTTTGTAGAGTATGAAGACCTCCCCTTCCACACGATGGCTGATGGTGACAAGCATGACTATTCCAGTGGTTTGGATGACCCAACCGATGAAGAAGAGAACACCAGGGAGAGTCAGGATGAGGAAAATGACGACCCCAAGAAGAAGAAAACTAGTGTGGTTGGGCCATCTAAGAAAGCTCAGTCTTGAAGTATTAACTATCTTTCTTAAAAAAAATTGCAATCGAACCAAAGTCCTTGGATGGCCAAGGCATTTTTTGTAATGATGCCCGGCTCATGTTCAGATAAACCTTTTTGTTTGAAAACTCAAAGTCCTTGGGTGTACAAGGCACTTCGTATGTTTTAATGGGTAGTTTTATTTTGCACAATTCTTGCATTCTTTCATAGTTTTTCAATTTTGGTGGCTAATATTTAAACAGCCCTTAGTTATTTCATAAGTATTCTAAAGTGAGAGTGTTTAAATTCTCCGATGACAAATGTTTAAGTAGTCATCACTCCTCCAATTTAATCCGGTCTGTTCAAATAAAAATTTCACCAAAAACTATTAAACGAAAACACTCTGGATTTTTAAGAACGCATCAAATTTTATAAAAAACTCGGACACCTCATTAAAACCTCCCCGCGCCACCAGGGTAGGAAAGAGAATGCCCCCAAATATTTACATGAACTTTTAAACAAGTAAATATTTACATATTTTCTATTCCAAGTACAACCGGAGGTGTTTAATATTCCAGGGGTGATTCAAAATCCTTCAATCTTTGTCTTGGAGCCGGTATGTCCCAGGCTTAAGCTTTTCAATGACCACATAGGGTCCTTCCCAAGTTGGAGCCAACTTACCGAACTGCTTCTCTTTAGTATGTAGGAAAACGTTTCTCAATACCTTATCCCTCTGTTGAAAATCCTTTCTCTCAATTTTAGAAGCGATCCTGCTTCTCATCAATCCTTGATAGTGTACAGCTATAAGGTGAGCCTTAACTATTCTTTCTTCTATTAAGTCAAGCTGGCCTTTGATTGCCACTTCGTTAGCGTGTTCGGAAAAGTTATGAACTCGAAATGAAGGGAGAGTAGCTTCTGTGGGAGCAATGGCATCCATCCCATATACTAAGGCAAAAGGAGACTCTTGTGTTGCAGCCCCGGGAGTGGTCCGGTAAGCCCACAAAACTTCTTGCAAATAACTTGGCCATTTCCCAGCAGCCCCTTCTAAATTCTTCTTCAGACCGGACAATATTGTCATGTTGGCCACTTCGACCTGACCATTTGCTTGTGGGTGGAAAGGGGAAGAGAAGCAATGTTGTATGCCTCTAGAGGCACAGAAACTCCCCATTTCTTTGTTGTCGAACTGTGGCCCATTGTCTGTTGTTATTATTTGCGAAATTTCAAATCTGCAAGAAATATTGGATAAAATGAATTTTATAACTGCTTTTGATGTTGTACCTGCCAATGGAGCTCCTTCGATCCACTTCGAAAAGTAATCAATAGCAACGATTATAGTTCTGCGCCCCCCGGATGCCATGGGTAGAGGTCCCACTAAATCCAACCCCCATCGAGCAAAAGATATTGGCTCATAAATTGACTCTAAAGGGATGGCTGGGATATGAATTTCATTGTTATATCTCTGGCATGTGTCACACTTTCTTACCAACTCCCTATCATCTTGCATTATGGAGGGCCAATAGTACCCAGCTAACAAAACTCTTCTTGTTAGAGCCCTGAATCCACAGTGAGCTGATCCATCACCATCATGTAATTCGGAGAGCACTATTTGTGACTCGTTGACCCCCAAACATCGTAAGAGGGGTTTACTATAAGACTTCTTATAAAGAATATCTCTTAGGATGACAAAACCACGAGCCTTGTACTTTACTTTTCTTGCATTATCATGGAAGGGTTATCAATTGTTTTTGGGTGAGGGAGCTAGTGGTTGGCTCAACAGGCCCTCCGGATGGTTGGACTGATTTTTCCGGAGGTAAGATGCCATCTCAGAGATATTGAAGGAGAGTAAATCTCCAATCTTGAGGTTGTTTTATCTGTATATTGAAACTTTCTTCTTCCTTATCCGGATTGCTTTGAATTGATGGGCACTCCAGCACATGAATCCAAGGGTAGGACTCAGTATATGCTATGGTTGCCAAGGAGTCTGCCAGTATATTTTCTGTTTGGGGTATGTGCTCATAAATGGTGCTCTTGAAATTAAGTGCCACTTCTTTAAGAAGAAGTAAGTATTTAACCAGCTGCTCCTTTTTTGCTTCGGATTGACCTTGTGCATGATGGATAAGAAGCTGAGAATCGCTCATCAACTTGACCCTTTTGGCTCCACAAATAAGAGCTAATTTCAAACCAGCTATAGCAGCTTCATATTCGGACTCATTATTAGAAGCCCTGAAAGCAAAACATATAGCTTGGTACATTCTGTCATCGTACGGAGAGGTCAAACATACCCCAGCACCACATCCCATGGTACTTGATCCACCATCAGTCCGGACGACCCAGACTTTTTTTGTCTTTCATACTAGTTGTTTGCTTAGTATCCCTATCTGAGTGAAATTCAACTAAAAAATCTGCCACCGCTTGGGATTTGATTGTTGTCCGAGGGGCAAAAATCAATATCGAAGTCTCCCAATTCCACTGACCACTTAGTCATTCTACTTGAAATGTCGGCCTTTTGGAGAACATTTTTTAAGGGAAAAGACGTCCGAACAATAATGGGATGAGCCTAAAAATAAGGTCTCATCTTCCTCGCAGCAATCACCAGGGCTAGTGCTAATTTCTCAAGCTTAAAATAGCGCTTTTCTGCATCAATCAAACTCTTGCTAATGTAATACGCCGGACGGGGATAACTATCTACCTCCCTTACCAATACTGCACTTATGGCACAACTAGAGACTACCAAGTATATGAAAAGAGTCTCTCCATCAACGGGTTTAAACAAAGTCTTGGGGGAGGACAAATTCTTTTTGATTTCATCGAAGGCCTCATCACACTGTGAGGACCAATCGAAATCCTTTGCACCTTTCAAAGTTTGAAAAAACGGGGCACACCTGTCGGAAGACCTTGAAATGAATCAATTTAATGCAGCCAACCTCCCAGTCAATCGTTGTACATCTTTAACATTCCGAGGAGGCTCCATTTGTAGTAAAGCATTAAGTTGGTCCGGATCAGGCTGTATCCCTTGCTCACTTATTACATACCCCAAGAATTTCCCGGACTGCACTCTAAACACACACTTTTCTGGGTTTAATTTCAAATTTACTTTCACTAAGTTAGCAAAAGTTTCTTGGAGATCTGCCAAGTGTAGTTCTTCGTCCACATTTTTCACCATCATGTCATCGATGTAAACTTCCATGTTTCTTCCAACTTGATCAGCAAAAGCCTTGTTTACCAACCTCTGATAAGTAGCCCCAACATTTTTTAACCCAAATGGCATCACCTTGTAACAATGAAGGCCCCTATCAGTAACAAATGTAGTATGTTCCTGATCCTTCGGATCCACTTGGATCTGATTATACCCGGAGAAGGCATCCATAAAAGATAGCAGCTTGTTTCCATATGTGGAGTCCACCAACTGATCAATCCAGGGGACTGGGTATAAATCCTTTGAGCAAGCTCTGTTGAGATCTGTAAAATTGATACACATACGCCACTTGTCATTTTTCTTTTTTACCAATACCGGATTGGCTGTCCATAAAGGGTACTGAGACTCCTTTATGTGCCCCATTTTAGTAAGCCGGTCAACCTCCTGAACTATGCATCAGGCTTTTCCTTAGAAAAGCTCTTCTTTTTTGTATCACAGGTGCTATGTCCCTTCGGATGGACAGTTTGTGTGATATAATATCTGTTGGTACTCTGGTAACATCAGCATTACACCAAGCAAAAGCATGCTGATGGTCTTTCAAGAATTTTAACATTTTACCCTTTAATTCCAATGTCATCTTGGATCCTATCTTGACACTTTTTCCTTCAGCCAAAGAATGTGTTTCAACTTCTTCAATCGGTATTAAAACTCTAGGGGTCTCTTTGGGGTCATCAATTTTACCCTCTCCCCCAGAAAACCCCTCAAACTGCTATTCCTCATTGATCCGAACTGCCCCCATCGTCCGAGGAGCCAGTGCTGTTGCATAACACTCTCTTGCTACTTTTTGGCTGCTTCGAAAAACTCCCACTTGTCCTTGCACAACATATTTCAAGAATTTGTGGACTATTGAGGCCATGACATGCATCCTAGAGAGCCAAGACCTCCCCAGAATAGCATTATAACAAGTGGGACAATCCACCACGACGAAAAGTATTCTAACCATCTTTTTAAAAGGGCCTTTGCCCAATAAAACCTCATCTTCGAATTCTCCGATCACGTCTGTTGAGCTTCATGTGAAAACCACAATCGACCTGTTCGAACGTTGAATTACTGCTAGATTTTTCATCTTTTTGTAGGAAGTTAAAAAGAGAATATTGGCCGAACTTCCGGTATCCACCAAAATTCGCCTTATATCATTGCCTCCAATGGATGCTCCTATGACCACAGCATCTTCATGTGGACCGGCAATATCCCTCAGATCATCCTCGTAAAAAATAATAAAAGGGAAAGGAATTTGTGATTGATAGGAGGTCATGCCTCCTTCAAGATGGGTAGCTAAAGTATGAACGTTCCTTTTTCTTGATGAAGCAGTTGGTGCAGTCATGGTGTCCCCTCCGAATATTGTAAGTGATTCAAAAAAGTTAATAAGCCCGGACACCGCCTTGCAACGTTCCACAATAACACCCACTCTATTCCGGGTCGGATCAGGGTCCAAGTATTCTGACTCTACATCGAACCTCTCGATTATCATCATAGCCCTTTCCGGAGCCGATGTGCCTGCATTGTTTGGACCAGCCCGATGAGCGTTATCAAGCCTATTTCCACCTCTTCGTTTAACATATGCTCTCAACTTTCATCTCTCAATCAAATTTTGGACTTCTTGCTTCAAAGCAATAGAATCCTCAGTGGTATGGCCAGTATCATTGTGATACTGGCAGAAACAATTATTGCGGCTCTCCCTAGGAGATTGTAACGCAGCCGGCCTCCTATAGTGTACTTCGTCTTTTGTTCTGTCATAAATGGTGGCTACGTTTTCTTTCAACTCAGTAAACCACTCCGGTTGAACCCAAGGCCCTCGTTTATTTCTAGATTATTGACTCTTGGCTGGTGCAGCTGGCTGAGACTGAGCTTTGGCTCTGTTATGACTCTGCCCGACCTCCCTAGCCTTGTTTCCGGACTGGTTTTGGTTTGGATTTGGTGCAGCCGGAGCAGACCTCACCTGCCTGTGCACCTTAGTTTTCTTTGTTTCATCTACATTAATCTGCTTTCCAACCTGATTCAGCAGACCTCCCCACGTCATGGCCTTTTTTCTGGTTACTGAATCAGCCAAGTTTCCAGGGTTTAAGCCCTGCCTCAGAGAAGCTATTGCTACTTGTTTGAAGCAATCAGCTAATCCATTTTTGGTATTCACAAAACAACTTATGTATTCTTTTAAGGATTCGTTTGGTTCTTGGGCACAATGGATAATTGTGTCTCCACTGCCCTTCACTTCCTTACTTCTAACAAACTGCCTTCTAAAGGCTACCCAAAAAGTATCGAAATTTCTGATGCAACCTTGTGGCAAAATGTTGTACCACTTCAGAGCATTCCCCGTAAATGATTGGGAGAATGCTCTACAAAGCAACTTGTCGTCATCATCAAAATTCATCATGAAATTTTTGAATTGTTCCAAGTGGTTATCTGGGTCTTTACTGCCATCGTATTTTTCCATTTTTGTATTGTCAAACCTCTTAGGAAGGTTTCCGGACAGGATCTTGGAGGACAATGGAGATTGTCTCCAATTCCGACCACGACTGAAAACGGTATCCTCATTAGGAGTTGCAAAGATACCTGGTTCATCATGGAAGGCAAAATGATCCATCACCATCTGATCTACGTGTCTCTGGCTATGAGACGATCCTTTGCCTATATGCCTCTTTAACTTTCCATGCCTATCCCTTTTTCTTGAGTATTTTTTGACTAACTTTTGTTTCTTTTTAGAACGGCCTTCATCACTGTTGGATGACAGTGATTTTTCGACTCCATCTTCACCTGAGCTAGCATGAGTCTTTTTCGTGCTCATATGGGTTTTTGAGGGCTCATGCTCCCTTGGATTGTCAGTATGATGAACTGACGCCTTAGACTTCTCTTTTGTGCCCATCTCTGCCCTCTTAGCAGCCCTCAGAGCTTCTATTTCAACTTTTAACCTATCTCGCTCCTCAATGGTATATTCATCATTTTCTCCCACCACTTCGGCCAAAGTTGGTGGTACTTCCTGCATGTCCGGATTCATCCGAACTGGTTTTTCCTGATGGTTTTGAATGCTAGATTCAGGCACCGTCGTTCTCTCACTGTGGTCGCCAATTTGGTGAGGTTTATTTTCGTTTGAGGGTAATTTTGTCCAGAGTTTTGTGGTATTTCAAAGGTATTTAATGTTTGGATAGAGTGTAGAGGGAGAATTGAGCTGCCTGGTTGTATTTAATTTTCATTACCCTTATTTAATGAAGGTGGTTGGGTATTTATACCCTTATCTTTGGGCCACATGGGCTTTCGGGTTGTGTTAATGAATTCAGGTCGAGTTTATAGACCCATTAGTTTTAAGTAAGCAAGTAATCAGCTTAGTCATGAAGTGATTAAGTTATTAATACTTTAGTCCCGTCTGGACAGTTCAGCAAGTGGAGGTTGTCCGAACTGCCCCTGTCCGGTTAGGTGGATGTTGTCCGAATTGCCCCTGCCCGGTTCTCATAAAGAGTGGTGACAAGATCCGGACTCATCAAATGGGATAAGATAATCTATAGCAAGGAAAAATGTGGGGGAAAGTCTTAAAGAATATACGTAACGTTTTATTGAAGTAAAAACTGATATGGAGTTTTTTTAGGGCAAAATGGCTCTAGATGCCTTTCGAATGGGTCTGCTCCCTAGGGTAACGAAGGATGATGTTGTTGAAACACAGACTATGGTATTTGGAGCACTACTAGACCAGATAGAGAAAATAAGTTCGGTACAAGAGACGCGAGATCGGAGTTAGAGTCCATTTCACAGTTCAATCTGAATCAATTTAACCAAGATCCAACAATGATAAGGAGTAATGCACCACCAACAAATATCCGATAGCAAGTATCGCAACCGGCAAATATGGTCCGACCATGAGCATCTATTTAAATTATAAGTCATGTACCTCAAAGAGTAAAAAAATATGCACTAGTGGTCAACACTTATCAATATGTCCGACCCATGTCAAACAAATGGATCTGACCCGCTTATTTTTTTTAATTAACTCAGTGTGTGGCTACTATCCGTATGCACGTATATTTTTGTAAACCATTTCCAATGCAAACTCCGAGGGAGAATAAAATAAATAAATATTGTCAGTTTCATGAGGATATCAGGCATGATATGAAGGATTGCATAACACTGAAAAAGATATACAATACTTGATTGAAAATGGGAAGTTGACTACATTTATGAAGAAGAATTATTCGGTTAGTAAATTGATGCTTTAATGATATCAGAAACAATTGATGAAAAATCTGTTGATGTGTTCGACATCTTCATTGAGTACTTAGATCCAAAACCGGGCCAAAAAAACATAAATATAATGGAGGAGCCAATAGTGAGAGGAAAGGTTAGTAATTATGTGCTTTCTTTGAATCACTGAATTTTTTTGGAGAAGATATTGTTGCACGAACATCAAATTATTCTCGGAAGATACATATTTTTAGTCTAGCAACTCAATTGGAAGAGGTGATTCACCATATTTGTATAGAAGTCTGTCTCTAATACTTTGTTTTGAAGATGTTGATATGAGAGATGTAGCTGGTCCACATGATGATATGGTAGTTATCGTGGCAGAGATAATTGGAAATAAGATACGAAAAATTCTGATCAATACTAGAAGCTCGACCTGATAGGGTCGGATTTCTTTGATACCGACTCACTACATCATTTGAATGGCAGTTCAAAAATATTCAATACCATGCCAAACTGAGCAGTACGGTCAAGTGAATTGTGACTCAGTAGGCTGTTGACCATTCCTTATCTTGGGCTTAGGGGTCCTTAAACTTGACCTGAATCCATGGTCCGGCCTAGAAGGCCCATGGGTCACAAAATTAGTATAATTACCCCAACCAACTTCATTTAAGAGAGAGGAATTTTGGCTAAAGATATTAAATACAAGCACACACCACTCTTCTCTCACTATACTCTACTAAAACTTAATCCAATCTACAAACTACCCAAAACACCCTCGGGCCACAAATTATCCACTCCAAATTGGAGACCACAGTGGGAGACGATGGTGCCTGAATTCCAGATTTAAAACCAACAAAAGAAATAGTAGTTCAAATGTCATCAAAGTAGATGGATCCCAATGTGAAAGAAGTTCCTCCTCTTCCAGAGGTGGAAGGGGCGAGAGAAATTAATGAGCAAACTACTGTGTCTCATCTCAACCACAACACAGATGAAAGACAGTTCATGCAAGAAGAACATGACCAGTTGAGGTCTGAAATTGAGGCTTTGAGGGCTCAGAAACAGGCTGAAAAGAAATAAATAAAAAGTCTGGTGCGTCTAGACTCCATCCTACTTAGGAGCCTGCTGAAAATGAGCAGTCTACAAAGAATCGAGTTAACTCTAAGAAAACACATTGGTTTAAACGTCCTATAAGTACGACATCAGAGTCCTCATATAGTTATTCTGATGTTCCAGACCTCAAAGAATCACTCTTATCTAGCAGTGATGAAGGTCGGGTGAAAAAGAAGTTGAGATTGACTAAAAAGCATTCGAGAAAAAGGGATAGAAGATGCATCATTAAGAAGTATCAAGGAAAAGTAAAGGGTTTAGATGATCAACACATTGACCAAATGTTAATTGACCCATTGGCATGTCAATCTGAACCAAGTATTTTCGCCACCCCTGATGAAGATTCAGTTTTTAGTCGCAGCCATAATTGGAGGCGATCGTCTTTGTCTTTAAAATTTCTGTCTCGACATCTTCCCAAAAGGTTCAATAACTCTAAGATGGAAAAATACGCTAGGAGTAAAGACCCAGATAACCATCTTGAGCAATTTAAAAAATTTATGATGAATTTTGATGATGATGACAAGTTGTTGTACCAGGCTTTCTCACAAACCTTTAAATGAAGCGCCCTCAAGTGGTACAATAGCATCCTCCAAAGATCTATAAAGAATTTTGATATGTTATGGGTTGCTTTCCGAAGGTAATTCATTGTAAGCAAATAGGTTAAAGGGAATAGGGAAACCATCATTCATTGTTTCCAGGAACCGAACGAGTATTTAAAAGAATACATAAGTAGTTTTGTGAATACAAAGAATGGTTTGGCTGACTAATTTGAACAAGTTTTGATTTCTTCTTTGAGACAAGGTTTGAATCCGGGAGACTTAGTCGATTCGGTGACCAGGAAAAAACAATGAGTGTTAAGGGCTATTAAACCAAGTTGGAAAATAAATCACGGTTGAATAGACTAAAAACTCCATAGTCTCTCGTTAGAAACAGATTGGTTGATGTCCTGCCAGCTCCACGACCAACAACCCAGTCCTATTATAAAACAAAGAGTTCGTACGAGGATCTCGCTGGCCTAAGCAAAATCAGTCCAACCAAAACCAACAATGCAGAAATAAAACAGGCCTATAGGTTCAACCTGGATGGTTTGCTGATTTGGGAGAGTGTGTAGCAAAGATTTATGACAAGACCAAAAATGAGGTTCATTTTAGAGCCCCAACCCCATTAAAATCTCCTAAAGAAACCCAAAGTACTCGCTACTTTATGTACCATAATGATGTGGGTCATGACACAAATGATTGTATAGCACTGAAAGAAGAAGTGCAGAATCTCATCGAAAGAGGGAAATCGGGTGTCTTCGTTGAAAAGCAAGAGGGTAACAAATCAAGTACCAATGCACCTCGAACACCTTCATCAGCTGTTCCAAGGACTTCCAGATAGGAAGACACTATGATGATTGTTAAAATATTTGATGTCGATAATGAATATCTTAATCCTGATCGAGACCGTAATTAATTAGGAATAATAGTGGATAAGTCTGTTACTGTTTTCGATCTGGTGCAGTTTTTTGAATCTTTGGGGAAACACTGTAACAGATCCTTCGAATTTTTGAAGAAAAAGTCATGTCAACAGTTTAACTACCCAATCGGAAGGAAAGATGTCTACACACCTTTACCAGAACCCTATTTCTTTCATAGTATTTGATAAGGATAATTTGAAAGATATTGCTGGCCCACACGAACATGTTGTGGTAATAGGAGCATCAATTGGGGGTAATGATGTTTGAAGGATCCTGATTGACACCGGTAGTTCGACAAATGTATTATTTTCAACTACCTACAAACAAATGACGAATATTTCCACCATTCATCGATCAAATAGAACTATTGTAAGGTTTACTGGCAGTTCGGCTGAGGTCATTGATGAGTTTGAAGAGGAAGTATTATTGGGTAAAGGGCCTTTTAAAAAGTTGGTAAGGGTGTTATTTGTGGTAATTGATTGTTCCACATCGTATAACGCCATATCTGGAAGGTCTTGGCTCTCTATGATTCATGTTGTGGCATCCAAAGTCCATTAATGTCTAAAGTATATTGTAGGGAGGAAAGTGGGTGTTGTCTGAAGCAACCAAAAGGTAGCCAGAGAATGCTATATTACTGCCCATACTCCAAAAACATTAGATGCCTTTTCAGGATATAACCAGTTACAAGAGCATCTGAACGATAAGGATCATACTACATTTATCACTGATAGAGGGCTTCATTGCTACAAAGTGATGCCGTTTGGATTGAAAAATGTTGGGACCATTTATCAAAGGTTGGTAAATAAATCATTTGCTAGTCAAATCGGCAAGAATATGGAAGTTTACATAGATAACATTATGGTGAAAAGCCTCGAGGAAAATGAACACATATCCGATCTTCAAGAAACTTTTCTAACTTACAAGCCATCAATTTGAAATTAAACCCAGAGAAATGTATTTTTGGAGTCCGGTCCGGAATACTTTTGGGTTATGCTATAAGTGAAAAAGGGATTCAGCCTGATCTGTATAAGCTCAATGCTCTTTTGGCTATGGATCCTCCTCGAAGCACTAAAGAAGTTCAAACACTAACAATGCGGTTGGTCGCGTTAAATAGGCTCATTTCAAGATCATCAGATAAGTGTGCTCAATTTTTTCAAGTGTTAAGGAATGCCAATGAGTTTAATTGGTCTTCACAATGTGATCAAGCCTTCCTTGAAATCTAAAAATATTTGTCTTCACCTAAGACGTCGTTTAAACTTGTTCAAGGGGAGAAACTGTATTTGTCGTTAGTTGTATTAGAGTATGCAGTAAGTGATATGTTAGTAAGAGAAGTGGATAATTACCCCCGTCCGGTGTATTACATAAGCAAGAGTCTATTGGAAGCAAAAATGATATATCTAAAGTTAGAAAAGTTAGCATTAGCATTGGTAATTGATAGGGTCAGATTTATTTGATACCGACTCACTTCATCATCTGAAGGGCAGTTTAGACATATTTAATACCATGCCAAACTAAACAGTACGATCAAGTGGATTGTGACTCAGCAGGTTGCTGGCCATTCCCTATATTGGGCTTATGGTCCTTAAGCTTGACCCGAATCCATGGCCCGACCAGGAAGGCCCATGGGTCACAAATTAGTATAAATACCCCAAACAACTTCATTTAAGAGAGAGGACTTTTGACTAGAAATATTAAATACAAGCACACACCACTCTTCTCTCATTATACTCTACTAAAACTTAATCCAATCTACAAATTATCCCTTAGGGTTCATTCCCTTCGATCTTTTCCTTACCTACATCTTTGGTGGGAATCTTGGTGTCAGTGCTGGAACTTTCATCGGTTCCTACATCAGAGTCACTCCCACTTGGTGAAGAACAACCGTGTTTATCTTCATCTGGCATGGTGTGAAAAGGTATCTCCTCGTATGGTACGTATTTCCATAAAGGCCCAAGGTTTTTATTTGGAAAGGTCTCATGAAATAGCATAACCACATCAGATTTAATGCCTTCATCCCTTTTTCCAAAGAATTCACCACATCGACGACAAACTTCTCTACTACTGCAGCTATCTTTTGGGCTTGTTTCTTTATTAATGAAGTATTTCCATTTTTTTTCTCTTTGATAAGCCTCTCTAACCTAACTTGCTCTTCAGACAAAGTACTGATAGTGCTGGCAATGGTAACTTTTTGTTCCTTCAACAATTTAATCTCAGTGGAGGTGGTAGTTTCCAGTATGGAGTACTTGGTGTTGATGTCCTCATGGGCAGCATTGGCCTGGTTTAGTTCAGAGTTCAGTTCCTCTTTCTCTTTAAGTAAAGTTTCAACTTTCTGTTTTTCGGAAGAAAAGGAATTCTTCAAGTTTTGATTATCTGTGGTGAGAGAAGTTATGTCCTTAGTATGATCCCTAACTTGCCTCTCTCTATATCAACTATCGACCTGATATAGCCCAAGATGTCATGAATCAAAGTATCCTGCTCACTTGATACCTTGTATGACTGACCATTATAAGTTACAGTGTTGGCTATGGTGGTTTGAGGAAAGGTCTGTTCAAAGTCACATTTATGAAGGTCATTAAAATACATATTACGAAATTCATCCAGGTTAACCTCTCATTCGACAGCTGACTATTCGGCTATTGGAAACATTGGAGAATGAGGGTTAGGTGGAACCTCTTCTTGTGGAGGAATATCAGTAGGAAGGGGAGGAACTTCTGAAGGACTAAGTATTATCTTTGTCCCCGAGCTACTTTTCCTTTTCTTTCCAGCTCTTGGGTCACTGCCTTCTTTGCACATTTTGTGACTTTTTTTCTTAATTTGGATCAGATGATCTCAAATATCGGTTTCCCCTATTGTGGCTGCAATTTTGTCTAACAAAATGGCGTTGATTCCTTCTGGATTCTCCGAACCAACACCTTCGGAGATTTGGTGAGATAAGTCAACTTCAGATTTCTCCTTTTTCTTGTTCTTGATTTTGTCCAGGTGACTATGGGCTTTGTTTCGAGCTGGCAAGTGGAGTTTTCCATCCTTAGCCTCAACCCTCTTTCAAATGATATCCGATGAGGGATGAGTGGTCAGTTGTTCCCAAGAAAGGTATTTGTTCCCCGTGGTATTCCATAAGTGAGACCTCAACATTTTTCCATAGGTGAAACAGTTATAGTAAGCGAGTCCCCAATTCTTCAATGCTCATTCATTCAACTTGACAAATGTAGCTTTTCCTGCCTCCAAGTGCTCTAAAAACATTTTTGAAAATACTACAAGAAGACACAACAATCAGTTCGGAATATCAACATAAAAGGTGGAGGCTAATAAAAACCCGAACAGAATTTACCTGAACTTTTCCAACGACTAGTCAGTTGACTTGGATTGTCCATGGAGTTTATCTTTTTTCCATTCTCCCACGCTCCACTGATGAAGAGAAATTGAGTCCTTCATGGCTTCTTAGACTCCAACAGGTCATTCACCAGTTTGTAGTCATTTTCCATGTTGTAATGATAGATGGGATGTGATGGTTCTTGCATAGACCGGCCACGACAGCAAATTTCTCCATGGGCAGGGTAATTTTTTACAGCCTAAATGCCATAATACTAGCCAGCAAAGTATATCAGGCGTTCAGACTCAACTGACTTGGGCACAGTTTTATTAGGTGGAAATACCTAACTATTTCTGGATCCAAAGGGAACTGAAGGCCCCAGTTGAGCACTTCGGTATACACCATCAACTTATTGGCCTTGCAGTCTATGGGAGTTCCCGGAGTAATTGGGATTCTCAGCTTAACGGACTCCGGAAAGCCCCATTTTATTCTTATCCGACCTAGTTCGGTAGTGTGTGTATACACATAAGAAATTTTGTGAATAGCTATTAGGTAAAGTTGGGCCTCACTTTTCCCTTCAGGCACTCCGGAAGTGACTCAGTGTTGGGCAGTCCCACTTTACCTTTGTTTGTCCGATCTGGTGCAGTTTCTTCCATTTGTTCGGACGTCTCGAATGAGGTATCTTCCTCACTGTCCTCTATAACTTCCTCCATTATGTTTGACTATTGTTCGGACAGTTTAGGATCTACATAAGGCTTCATTGTCTCTAAACTGGTATGTTTTGAGGGCGGAGGAGGGCTTTTGGCCTTTGAAAGGCGTGTGAACCTTCGAGGGGTGACATTTTCAGCGTCTCATCCTATAGCAAAAATGGGTGAAGGTTTTCTAACACCAGAAACTTCTTTTTCTTTAGGTAAAAGTTTTAAGGACCCTTCGAATTACCGATGTTCTTGATGATGATGAGCTTATGTCTGTATTTGGCCTTGTTTGGGTGATCTCTCCACCTGGAGATGCAGGGAGTCCTACTGTGATTCTTGCCTCTCTTCTTTCTTTTTCCAAATCAGATAAGTTTAACCAACTTCCTTTCACCAAAGCGTTTCTAGTTGTGAACATATATAAATTACCCAGATTCAGTTTAGAGTTATAAAATCAAGCTTTCTCTCTCTAGAAATTTCTTCAAGTTTCAGAGAGATAAAATAAATAATGGTTTATATAGAGGTGAGAGGCATGGGGTTTCACCTAGGGGAGATAAATCGATCAAAAGTAATGATTATGGGCTAGGAAGCGTGGTGGTTACACCCTAATTACTTTTTGAAAATCAAGTACAAGTACCTAGGAGAAAAAACGGTGAAAGATTGAACCAAAACACGACACGTGTCATACTTCAAAATTTTAACTTTTGGAATTCTCAACTACAAATGAAGCCTCTTCATATCCGGTCACGATTCACCTCGAATACAAACCAAATCAAAATTCACTTCAGATACAAACCAATTCTTTTCTCTACGAGTTAGCTCGTCCAAATTATCTTTGCAAGACCTAAAAGGGCTACTGATAGGGTCAGATTTCTTTGATACCGACTCACTACATCATCCGAAGAAAGTTCGGACATATTCAATACCATGCCACACTGAATAATACAATCAAGTGGATTGTTACTCAGCAGACTGTTGACCGTTCCATATCTTGGGCTTAAGGGTCCTTAAACTTGACCTGAATCCATGGTCCATCCTGGAAAGCCCATGGGTCACAAAATTAGTATAAATACCCCAACCAATTTCATTTAAGAGAGATGACTTTTGACTAAAGATATTAAATACAAACACACACCACTCTTCTCTCATTATACTCTACTAAAACTTAATCTAATCTACAAACCACCCAAAACACCCTCAAGCCAGAAATTATCCTATCAACGACCAACATTATGTTTATGACTACTTATAACCAGATCAAAAATCCATCGACGATTCTACGATCAGATCGGATGATAGTAGGATTTACTGGGGCTACAGCTGAGGTAGTAGGAGAATTTGAGGGAAGAGTCTAGCTGGGTCGGGGACCGTTCAATAAAGTGTCACAGTCTTGTTCATTGTGGTAAATTCCCAAACATCTTATAATGCTATCTTCTAAAGGTTTTGGTTGTCTAAAATGCATGTTTTTCCACCAACCATTCATCAATGTTTATAATATGTTATGGAGAATAATGTGGGAACGGTTAAAAGCATTCAAAAGATGGCAAGATAATGTTATCGAACAGCTTTGGCCCCTAAACAGATCAAGGGGGTTGAATAAAAAAATAGCAATTAGTGGGGCTTCCTTCGAGATCCAATCCCGTAGATGATCCGAGGGAAGCCTCCAGATTCATGGTCCTAGACGAAAGCTTTGAGGACCATGTTTTTTCTCCGGGTAAAAGCCTCAAAATCGCCACAAAGCTATCTTTGGAGGTAAAAGAAAATTTAATCATTTTTTTGTCAACGAAATTACATTTTTTTGCATGTGCACAGAGGATGTCACGGGGATCTCTACGGATATTATTTGTCATAAGCTGGCAGTACGAAGTAATGTTCGTCCGATAATCCAGAAGAGACGATCTTTTTCTCAAGAAAATTATGAAGCTATTATGGTAGAGGTAGGTTGTTTGACTAAAGTCGGTCACATACGTGAGTTACAATATCCTTTATGGATTGCTAATCCGATCCTAGTAAAGAAAAAGAATGGCAAGTGGCGAATGTGTGTGAATTTCACTGATCTAAATATAGCTTGTCCCAAAGATTTTTTTCATGTACCAAGAATCGATCAGTTAGTTGATTCAACCTTCAGAAATCGACTACTTTATTTAATGGATGTTTACGACGGATATAATCACATCCAAATGGACCTAAAAGATCATGAGAGTACTACTTTTATCACCGGAAGAGGCTTGCATTGTTATAAGGTAATGTCATTTGGGTTGAATAATGCTAGAGAAACCTACCAACACTTGGTAAATAACACTTTTAAGACTCAGATTGGAAGAAATGTAGAAGTGTATATCGATGACATGTTAGTCAAGAGTGCAAGGGATGAGAACCATTTGGCAGACTTAAAAGAAAGTTTTCCTAACTTGATAAAGATAAATTTAAAATTAAATATAGAACAATATACATTTGGGGTAAGATCCGGAAAGTTCCTAGGGTATATAATCAGTGAGCGCAGGATAGAAGTCGATCCGGTATAGCTAAAGGCTTTGAGCACTATGGCACCACCATGAATGATCAAAGAGGTGCAAATCCTAACGGGAAGATTGGCATCGTTAAACAAATTCATATCACGATTGTCGGATAAGTGTGCTCCTTTTTTCCAAGTACTAAGAATAGAAGCTGTATATTTACTTTGTAGTGTCAAATCATGTCATATTGTGTGAATAAAAGTATTCTAGATGCTCAGAAGAGACGGGGTATTGACTTGATTGGACTATTACCAATGTCATCAGGAGGACGACAGACAATAATCATCGCAATGGATTATTTTTTTAATTGGGTGGAAGCTGAACCATTAGCAGGAAAGAAAGATAAGGATGTGATCATATTTATTATTTCTAATATTTATTTTCATTTTGGGGTTCCAAGGAAAATAACTAAGGACAATGGACCACAGTTCGATAACAAATAAATGAAAGCTTTTTGTGCTTCTAAAGTGATACAACAGTGCTTCTCGACACCTTTCCATCTCCGAGAGAATGGCCAAGTCGAGGTTTCCAATCAGACAGTTTTGGATGGCCTAAAAAAAACTTGGAAGGTAAGGTTGGAAAATGGCCGGATTATCTACAAAATGTTTTATGGGCTTACAGAGTACTCCCCGGACTGCAACACAAGAATCACCATTCGCATTGGTTTATGGAATGGATGCAGTGGTTTCGTCCGAGATAATTATTCCCCTTGTATAGGCTCAACGGATACTCTAAGGAGACAAATGATGAAGGAAAGCGCATAGAGTTAGATTTGGTGGAAGAAAAAAGAAGAAGGGCTCATCTGAATTCTCTACACTATCAGACTTTATGACAAGTCGATATGCTTCAAAGGTTAGGAGATGAGAATTCAAAGCAAGAGACAAAGTTTTGAGGAAGGTGTTCCTTCATACAAAACAAAAGCGGCTTGGCAAGTTAGGTCATAATTGGGAAGTTCAACATACGCTAACGAAGAAAGTCAAACCGGGAACATATCGACTCAAAGATAAGAAAGGAAAATATCTCTTTCACCCATGGAATATTGGGCATCTCAAGTTATATTTAAAATGAATATATAAAGTTGTAAATATTTTCTTTGAGAACTTATGTAAGTATCGGTGGCATACTCTTTCATATCCTGGTGGCACAAGAAGGTTTTAATGAGGTGCCCTAATAACCGATTTATATATAAGATTTATTTTCCATCTTAAAATAACTTCTACAATGTTCATCATTTTGAACTAGAGAGGCCTTCCAATGAATGTTGGGTGACGATGTTCATCATTTTGAAGTAGAAAGGCCTTCCAATAAATGTTGGGTGATAATGTTCATCATTTTGAACTAGAAAGGCCTTCCAATGAATGTTAGGTGACAATGTTCATTATCTTCAACTAGAAAGGCCCTCTAATGAATGTTAGGTAACAATGTTTATATATTTGAACTAGAAAGATCTTAAAATGAATGTTAGATAATAATGTTCATGTTTTTTAAATTAGAAGGGTCTACCAACGAATGTTGGTCAACAATTTATATTTTCATGTGAGAAACTTTGGAAGAAGAATGTGGGTATTTTTATAAAAACTTAAGAGAAAACATTTTTATGTGAAAAATCATGGAGGAATAAGAATGTGACAATTTCTATAAAAGTTAGATATAATAAAAAAATCACATAAAAAAGTTTGACTCGAAAGTATGAGTGTTTTGCAAAAGATAAGTATTGAGTATTTTCACATGAAAAAACTTAGAGTAGGGGGATAACAATATCAAGTTACAAGGGATAATATGTAACCGAAGAACCTCCTCATTAAAAACTTTCACAATACAAAGTATGTTGTACAAACATGAAAGTTTAACAAAAGTACGACGAAGGGAACCAAAAGGTGATTAGTAAGAAAGAGTTACCAAAAAAGATGAAATTCAGCACGAAAAGTAATAAACCTAATTTTATTAAGAAACGACACCTTCTTTACTATCTACTGAGGAACCATAGCCAGAGAAAGAAATTTCTGAGTCGCTTGAAGTCATTTCATCCTCTAAAGAAACTCCTACTAGGCGATGTGTTTTGATAACGCGCCCTTAAAGGCTTCCTAGCTTCAAATCAGGAAAGTGTTCATGTATCTCTAAAACTAAAGCCGACTTTATATTGGCATCCTTTTTTTCGAGGCGAGAGACATAATCAGCAGGGTATTCCTCAAAACATTTCTTCTTATCATCCTCAAATTTTTTCTTCAAGGATTCCTTCTCCGTGGAAAGCTTTTCCATCTGTTTAACAACGTTCTCAAATTAATTTTGAGTCTTATACAAGAGTCAAAAAGATCGTTGATGAGACTATCCCATTCGACATCCTTAGTGATAAATCGTTCCCTCTCATCATCAAACTTCTCTTTTTCTTCAGAAAATTTAGTCTCTAATACAGTAATATTTTTCAAATGCTCAGCAGATGTTTCCTTCTCACGGGTGAGTTTATCTTCTAACCTTTTCACTTTGGCTCTTCTTTGGATGACTTTGGTGTTATAGCGATCTTTGCGGTTGGCTTTCCTTTCTAGGAGAGCAGCATCGTGAAGCAACCTTTTAAGCTTATTGGCAACAAAATTATTCTCATAAACGTCGAAATAAGCCAAGGCTGGGGAAATATTTTCTCTTTCCCCTGGAATTTCTTCCTGGTTTCCTTGGTTAGTAGCTTGCCTTCTTTGGGGAACAAACTACTCAGCATAATCTAAGTCAATAACAACAACCCTTTTTATAAGAGGCAAAATTGGACCAGTAGTTTTATCATCTCCCTCTTTACTATCAACTTATTCTTCTTTTTCTCTTGGGAAGCAAATCTCCTTATTGGTCTCACATCACCTTCCCTCCCAGCAGGTCTCACTTCGACCACAACTTCAAAGTTATTACCAACTTGTTATTCTTCTCGGATTTCAACTTGTTGTTCTTGTCGGACTTTAGCCTCTAAGTCAGTGTCACCATCGGTGTTATTCTACTCCTCATCAGATTTTTTAGCATCCTGGTGACTAGGAGCCCTAGCTATGGTGGGAAGGAAAAAAAGGTTATCCAATCCTTCTAAACTCTTAAGCACTGCACTTTTTATGGGGTACCATAAGTAACTTTAATGATTTCGCTTGACTTAAATCACACCTCTAAATATGGCTCCTAACCAAGTTCGAGGAAGTGAAATATCTATAGAACTTGTAGTTCCAGTTGGTACCAGACCAAAAGCTCAATTCTGTAAAGATTTTACTCGCGGATTTAACATGGTCCACAAACGGTTTGGAAATCCCTTTCATAGAAGTCCACAAAAAAATATTTTAGATCGAATAATTTGAACAAACAACATAAAATAAGTATGAAAGTAAATAACCCGTCTGGTCCATTTCAAAGTCAGTCGATGGCGCATCTCCTCGGAATGCTCGAACCCGGTCTCCCAAGGCCCGGAAACAAAAATGAATTATTGTTTCTATTTCTTATCAGTTTCTAAAAAATCTTTCACAACTTTATATTATCTTCTAAGACCTAGAGAATAAAAAGGAAAGTGAGAGTTCTTAGACATACTTGTCCAACAAACTCCTCCATTAAGAATTCAATATAAGCGATCCTGGAAGCCATAATGCATGCCATGAGGGTATACCACATGTTGGGGCCAACTTGAGTCGGAAAAAATTCAATCAGGTGAAAATATTCTACTAATGCATGGTCAAGAGGCAGGCAAAGACCCTCGCTCATGATATCTATATAGATAATCAATTCGTGATCACGAACAGACACTGATGTTTCTCCAATTGTAGGGAACCGAATCATAATATTGTCAGTAATACCCCACCAATCCCTTATTTTAACCTCCTTGGACGGGTGGAAATACTTGTACTTTATCTTATAAAGTGCGAGCAAGTGTTTGGCCTCAATTTTGCGAAGGTTATTTTCTAAGATATCTTCTATATTCGAAGGTAAACTTGAAGTACATTTGTTCTTATCTTTCTTGAATTTTCACCTCGAAATTTTCTCCTTGGTGAACATGAGAAATGGTCATAATATCAACGGGAGGAGACAAAATTCCCAACCAGGTACAAAAGGTCCGGAAATGGGAATTAGTGCAGGGATATCTTAAATAGGTTGAGATTCCACTTGATTCATATTTTTTCCCTCTTGATCAGTATCTGATTTGTCAACCAAATTTTTTTCTTGAATTTCATTAATGGATTTCAAGACCTTCCCTGGTCGAATATTCTTTGAAGTAGGATTTTGAGGACTCAAGGGTGGTTTGCGGGGTACCTTGTGGAGTTATTTTTGGGGTTGCAACAACAATTGTGATTTAAATTTTCGTAGACCGCTTAGTTGGCCTCAGTGATTTCTTTATTTTAGGTCGATCTCCCTTACTTGTTTCTGCAAGTTTTTCTTTATCACCACCTATCAGAATAAATGGTGAAGATTTCTAAGCATCTTTAGAAGAGTAAAGGTTACCCTTGTTATGTTCCAAACAAGATTGACCGATGAACTTGGTAGTAAGTGGAACAGATGAAGAATGGCTACCTGAGGCTCCTGCTATATTGAAGCTAGTCCAGAGAGGAAACCAATTATTGCGAAATATTATTTGAAAAATCTCTATAGGAGTGGGTTGCTCTCTAATACTGGCAGCTCTCCATTCTCCAGCATTGTTTAAGATATTGAACCACCTCCGGAGTTTGTATCATTCAAGACTTACAAACTCTTTAAACATGAAAGGTCAGAAAAGGAATTTAGTGAGACAAGTTATTTATCTCTCTAAAACAAGGTTTTCTTAACTCTTTTGATCTGAGTAAATATGCGCAAACTTAAAAATATGATTGAAGGCAAGTATGTATAGAGGGGGTATGGGCTTCTAAGGGTGTGAGTGCCCAAATAAGTTAGAGGGTCATTTTCGATAAGCAACGGATTTAAGTGATGACTCGATGCATATAAGTCTTGGGAAGTGTGAAAATCTATTTGACACGTCAGTTTCGTCACAAACAATTACAGGAGGCATGTTAGCGTGTGCTAGCAAGTAACCGACACGTGGTTAGTGATGATGTCCCCACTCAAAAATATTTGTGACATGATTAATAGTTAGAAGAGCGCATGCAAACTAAACTTAATGATATGGGAGAATGAGGTTATCATTGTTAATGGTGAAGTCATGAATCTGAAGAAGAACCCATGATAAAGAATGATTCGAGGAAGATTTACACTAGTGGAATATCTGATGAGATCCATTGAAAAGAAAAATCCACTTCAGGGATCTAAGGAAATATCAGAGGAGTAATAATCCGACGGAGAAATGAAAGCACAATAATACGAGGACATCAGGAAAAAAACTTATTATAAGAATTCAATAGAGAAGTAGCTCAACAAAAATCATATTTGAGGGAGTAGTCCGACAAGGAAACCTAAAGGAATAAAAATCTAAGGGGACTCAAGAGAAAGAAAGGTTTATCTCTATAAATTAGTCATTGTTTAAGTACCTTCACATGGAGTTGGGGGCTACTGATAATGGGAGAAATATATGGTGAGGAATAAGCGTTAATATGATGAATAAAAGGTTTAAGTTGATGTGGTTAAATGTCAAGGACTAAACTAAAGCAAATATAAGGGTTTAGGGGGTCGTATGTAATAACTAGTAAACTTGTTTATGAATAGTAAATGGATGATGTGAAAAGATCCATTTATGATAGGGTAAATATGTAAATTCGAAACCTACCTCATAACTATGTAAAGGACATTCCTTTTTTGGGGAAATGATCCAATGATTAGTCAATGATTGCCATATTTATTCTTTTGGTCTCTTTCTCTCTCTACTCATTCAGTTTTTCTCTCTACAAATATCCGCATACGAACATTTATGTGACACATACTCTCATACAAACATAGTTTTAACAGGATTAATAACTAAGAAATATTTGAACTTATCAATTGGTCCTATAAAAAGCATGACGCAAACAGGAGCCGAAACCATTACTCTTCGAAGAAGAAAGCGAGATATCAACTTCATTACGATTTTACAAAGTCCAACGACTATTATGTTTACAATCGAATGAATCTATTTCAACATCAAAATATTATCTACGTGAGAGGAACATTAGGAAGCAAAGTTCAAAAATAATGCTTGGACCACCGTCGCGCATCTCATCGAGCCAATGGTTCAAAAAAGAAAAAATAATATTGACAAAAGGACACACATGTCCGATGACAGAGATAGGGTAGCAACTGTTGGTAGAGGGGATCAAGCAACACCCCATGTCTAGTTGCCATCTGGAAGTAAGAGCTTTGATTATCGTATTAGCAATCAATTTGTAACCGTTTCTGATGAGGGTTTGTACGCAGTCTCTTACGAAGGCATAGGAGTAGTCTATAAAAAACCGGGATAGTTTGAGATCTTCTTTGTTTTCCACTAAGATCTTTTCAGGTTATATGTCGAAGTGCTTTGATATGTTTATGTTTGAATATATAGATGGGAATCAAGATTTAGACAACCATATTGAGAAGTTTAAAAAAATTATGATAAACTTTGATGATGATGATGACAAGCTGTTATGCCTGACATTTTCTCAAACGTTTAAGGATGGCGGTTCAAAGTGATATAACTATTTATCACATCGTTGTATAAAAAACTGTGATATATTGTAGATCATGTTCGGACAGCACGTTGTTGGACGTGAGAAATTCCAAGAGAATAAAGACACAATCGTTAACTGTCAACATGGAGTTGAAGAGAGCCTGAGGGGGTATACTAGACGATTTGTTACAAAAATCAAGCTAGAGGGATGTAAAAAAAAGTAGTGTGTGTGGCATTTAGGGTGGGACTTTAAATGGTATTTTAAAGGATAATGTTACAAAAAAAACATGTTATGACATTCAGAGCTTTGTAAGTGCAGGTTGAAAAGCGGATACTATTGTAGGAAACTAAAACGTCGGGACTTGGCTTCTATGCCTCAACATGAGCAGGTCATGTAGTCCCCGATGATGTTTTATCAACAAGCACTCGTTTCGGTCCCACAATCATACCATATTCAGACTTATCACCCGTTAGACAATTTCTGGTACAGGCTACCGAGCCAATTGCCTCCAAAACCAAAGATGAGTCAATAGGTGGTAAGTTCCCATCAAGCATCCAGAATGATGACTAATAAATAGTTTTGGCCTACTTATTTTTTTGAATTGACCGAGTATATGGCTACTATTTTTGAAAAAACCTAAAATTATATACAATTTTGAAAACATTTTATGGTCTAAACCCCGAGGGAGAGTAAAAGTAACAAGTATCACAAGTATTATAACTACATCGGCCATGAGACAAAATACTGTATAACCTTAAAGAAAGAAATCTAAGTGATAATCAAGAACATGAAATTTACCATGTTAGTTAAGAAGCACTCTCAACAAAATCCAACGGAGAGGGAGGTTGTAGTGGCTCAAAAGCAAGAAAAAACCCTGATGATTTCAAAATCCATCAATTTGATGTGTCTTTAGAATATTTAGACCCAAAATCCGACCGAAGAGTGGTAATGGTGGTAGAAGAGCTCGAAGGTAAATGAAAGGTTAGTGACTACTAATTCCTTGAATCACTAAGTATTTTGGGTAGGGAAACTATTTCAGAGACTACTAAATTTTCATGGAAGAGAAACATCGTCAGTTTGGCCACCCAGTTAGAAGTGGGAGCATCACCACATATATACGGGAACCTATTTGCTTTGATGATGAAGATATGAGAGAGGTGGCCAGACCGCATGAGATTGCGGTAGTAATTATGGCTGCGATTGTATGAGATAAGATTTATAGGGTGTTGATTGACCTATGCAGTTCTGCCAATATTTTATGCATAACACAATACGAGCGAATGAAAACCCCTCATTATTCTTCGTTTCAATCAGATGATTTTGGGTTGTACCAGAGTGACTGTCGAGGTAGTTGGGAAATTTGAGGGGATTGTGAAATTAGATCGAGGGTCTGTTAAGAATGAAGTGACATTATTATTTATTGTGATGGATGCACCAACGTCGTACAATGCAATCTTTGGCATGTCTTGGTTATCTAGAATGCATGTAATAGCCTCGATAATTCATGAGTACTTAAAGTACAAGGTAGAGAGGAACGTGAGAACCGTGCCCAGCGGCCACAAGATGGCTAGGGAATGTTATCGAACGGCCTTGTCCCTAAGACATGGTAAAAGGGTCAAACCAAAGAAGGACTAAAAACTACTGGGGTCAACTTTGATATCCGATTATGTTGATGATTTGAGAAAGACCCCCGGTTTTTTGGTCCTTAATAAAAATTGGGAGAATAACTTTTTCCTCCTCGTGGACATGTTTTAAATATTGGAACTATGTTATCTTTGGAGGTAGGGTTAATTTAATTATATTTTTGTTATCTTCGGAGGTGATGGAAAACCCGGTCTTGTTAAAGAAGAAGAAGAAGAATGGCGAGTGGAGGATGTGTGCGGACTTCACTGACTTGAATAGATATGTTAATAGACTCTACGTATGGAAATAAATTATTATCGCTTATGGATACCTATGCGGGTTACAATCAGATCAAGTTGGACCTAAGAGATCAAGAAATCACGTCGTTCATAACCAGAAGAGGTTTATGTTATTACAAAGTTATGTCATTCGGGTTAAATAATGTCGGAGCAACTTTCTAGTGGTAGTGAACAAAGCTTTCAGTGGTCATATTAGACGTAATGTTAAGGTATATCACCAACATGTTGGTAAAAAACCTAAGGACGAAGACCATTTTTCATACTTGGAAGAGATATTTAATATTTGAAGATGATAAACTTAAAATTGAATCTGTAAAAGTGCACGTTCAGAGTTTGGTATGGGAAATGTTTGGGCTATATGATTAGTGAAAGAGGGATATAAGCTGACCCAGTCCAATTGAATAATTTGAATACTGTGGAACCCTTTTGATCCATTAAGAAGGTACAAATATTGATCGGAAGGCTGGCCACCCTGAACAAATTTATATCTAGGTCTTCAGACAAATGTGATCCATATTTCCAAGTGCTGAGACATACAAGGTGTATTAATTGCAGTCCGAAGTGTATTTAGGATTTTATTTGAATGAACGAATATCTTTATTCTCCAGAAATCTTAACAAAGCTGAACCCGAGAGAAAAGTTATTCATTTACATAGCGGTATCCCAGCGCGTTGCGAGTATAATGTTAATTTTTTAGGGCCGTGAACAACAATTAAGGGCCAGGATTTGGAAGATTTTGTAGTTAAGTTCCACTTCAAGTGACCAGATATGGAGACAGATCAAGAAGAGGTCACGGCTGAGTGGACTATATCGATAGATGGAGGGTCGAGTGTTTAGGGTTGTGGGGTAGGAATTCAGTTAATCGCTCCAAGAGGAGTGGCAATGTATAAGGCCATAAGTTTCGATTTTCCAATATCAAATAATAAAGCAGAATATGAGGCTACTCTTGCAGGGCTACGACTTGCACACATTTGTGGTGCTAAAAGGGTTTGATTGATAAATGATTCATAGCTTATAATCAATCATGTGTTGGGGAATTCGAGACCAAAAATATGATTTGGTAAAATACTTGAAAGCACTGAAAGCATTGGCATTAATATTTGAAAGTATTGGATATGAACGCGTTCATAAAGCTGGAAATGCAGTTAGGAGCAATTCGTTAATTCAGATGAATTTTTCTAGATCTCAACAATCAGCGACAAAGATTAGAGGTATGACATTAGAGAGTTCTTGGTTAATAATTTTTTACCCATTGACATGACCATGGCTAAGAAGATGCGATTTAAAGCACATGGGTTCACAGTCGTTAGAGGAATACTTTACAATAAGTTTTTAAGCAGACCATTATTGCATTGTGTCGGAGACAAAGAATCGCAAATGATATTGTCATAATTTTATGATGGTGAAGGGTTGGAGCATTTTGGGTTCAAGGATTTGGCAAGCATATCTCTTTTAACAGGCTATTATTGGTCCATGCTTATGACCAACGCCAAATAATTAGTGAGAAGGTGAAAATCTTGTCATCGGTTTGCCAAATCCATTCACATGCCAGCGGTTCCACTGGAATCCTTTTTCAAGGTGTTGTATTTTGACCGATAGGGCATAGATTTAGTTGGGCCTTTGCTGATGGCCTCGGGAGGAAGGCAAACGATAGTGGTCACAATGGATTATTTCTTAAAGTGGGTCGAATCAGAGCCGATGTCTGGAACAAGGCCGAATGATGTGATAAAGTTCATTTTGTCAAATGTATGATGTGGTTTTGGTATCCCAAGGTGATCGACCATAGATAATCGTCAAAAAATTTACAAAAAACATATGAAATTCTTTTGTTCTTCCGGAGAAATAAAAATTATTTTCGGCACCTTTTCACCCACAGGGTAACGGGCTGGTAAAAGTGACAAACCGAACGATTTTGGACGATATCAAGAAAAATTTGGAAGGAAAAGCTTAGAACTAGTCAAATTATTTATAAATTGTACTATGGGCATATCGAACCACTCATCATACTGCAACTCAAGAGTCACCTTATTCATTGGTCTGCGAGATGGATTATGTAACCCCGTCCGAGGTTATGCTTCCCTTGTATCGCATTGAGAATTATTCTGAAGAGGATAATTATGAGGGTAGGTAGGACGAGCGTGATTTGATTAAGGAAAAGAGGAGACGACCACAACTAAATCTTTACACTATCAAATTCTAATGAGAAGTAGATATGTATCAAAGGTCCAACAACGAGATTTTAGAGTGGGAGATAAGCTTATGAGGAAAGTGTTTTTACATACTAAAGAAAAATTCCTTGGGAAGTTGGCCTTGAATTTAGAATCCTCGTACACTGTAACTGAAAGGATGAAGCCTGAAATGTATCGGTTAAGCGATAAAGAGTAGAGCCCACTTTGACACCCATGGAACATTGAACATTTAAAGTTGTACCTAGAGTAAATATTAGGATGGTTTACAATTTGTTTTCTTTATTTCGCATGTATCGATCGATACCACACTATTTCGTACCCTGGTGGAGCATGAATATTTTAATGAGGTGCTCTTAGCCGATTTATTAATATAAATTATTGCTAACGAGGTGCAGTTTTGGACCTGAGGGGTCTTCTGACTTTGGTTGGTCAATATCTATTTATTAAAATTTGGACCTGAAAGGTCTTCCAACTATGGTTGGTCAACATCTATTTATTCTAATTTTGGATGTGAGGAGTCTCCAACTTTAGTTATTCAACATACATTTATTGTAATTTTGAAGCTAAAGGGTCATTTAACTTTGGTTGTTCAACACGTCTATTTTTATATTTCGATCAAAGGGGTCATCCAGCGTCGTAAAATAAACATGGTTTATATTTTTATTATAAACTCGTCACTTTTAATAAAATATATAACCAAAATCTAAAATCAAAATATATAACTGACATATTCAATTAAAATATTATAAAAAAGATAAACAAATACACCCCAAATTCAAAATGACGTGGATTGCTAAGAGATTTTTACAAATAAAAATAATACGACAAAACATAAAATGTTTTGGGGCCGCTATTCCAAAGTCGCAGAATCACAGTATGAGCATCTTTCGAACACTCTCTACTATTGCTTTCTCCGGTTTCTTTGGTTGATTCCACAGTTGATGGCCAGTCAATACTTACATTTTATTCACAAGAAACACTCGAAGGACGATCTCTCTTAGGAACCAATTTCCAGTATAAACAAGGTTTCAAGTCCAGACACCTCCTATAAATGTCCAGGAAAACGTAGCCTTGGCCACAACTTCATGTGTAGATAAGCTCTTAAGACATTCGTAGGTTTAATGCAACTGCGTTATTATTTTTCAACTTCTTCTGAATAGCGGAAAGAGCCTTAGTTTTTTCCTCATTGGTTTTAATTTTAAAAGCAGTGAGTTCTTGAACAATCTTGTCATTTTTCTCTTCGGTCACCTTCATAGCAACTCCTAGTGCATCGAGGTGCAAGTGGTATTCTTTATCATGTTTTTTTATATCTTTTTCGAAATGCTTAAGTTATTTTCGAGAATTTTTTTCTCGCTACTTGAGCTCATTAGAAGCATAAAAAACTCAATCTTTGGCGCGTTGGATTCGCTGATATTTCTCCTCGACTTGTTGTTTAAAGGACTTGTTACTCTCTTCGAGTTAGGAAATCTGAAGATCGGCATGTGAAAGATATTTTTTTTGTTTTATTCATTTTTATTTCGAGCATGGAAATTGGTGCCACAAATAATGCAAAGAACAAGTGTATGAGTGTGACCGCCGGAGCTGAAAGGATCTGGTGGCCATAAAGTTAACTGACAAAGCTTGATCACCTGCACCTTCTACACGGGGTATCGAGAGGATGCGTAGCTAGTTATTCGGGGTCGAGATAGGTACCAAAGGTTAAAATCAATTCGAGCGCCTGATATATTAATAATAATATCGCCAAGATAAATCTGAATATTGGTACTCAAATTTATATTTTCTAAGTGACCATCGACATCAAAATCTGGATCTCTCTTGTTGGGGCCACTAAAAGCCTGATCTTTTTCTGCTCAACCTCATTATTATCCTGGATTAAGCCTAACTCTGACGACACCGGTATCATTTCCTAAAGGTCTGGGCCGGTGTATTACTCAAACAGAGCAGGAATTATTTTTGGATCTTTAGCAGGATTTTTGTTCGGAGGATCTTCTACGAGCGTCACTTTTTTATTCTTGGTCTTTTTTTATCTTTGGCCAGTGCTCTCTCTTATGGAATTGTCTTCGGGAAATTGTCTCTTGTTATCCTCGAACTCAACAGTTTCCTCCGCGGCAGTAACATTAGCACCAGTGGCAACCTTTTCCACGTCGGTAGCATCAAGTATTTGTTTTCTTTTAGGCAGGAACCTCTGTAGATTTATTCTTCACCTGATGATTGGGCACTCTCTTCTGATTAGGAAGTACAACTCGTGTATCGGGGAACCTAGCCTCGCCATGGTGCTAGAAGGATCGGTAGGAGTTATCAATTGATCTTCAAAAATATCGTCTTCCGAAGAATGTCATAGGTGGTTGCGGACCAAGTTCAAAATCGTAAATTACCTACAAAATTCATTAGCTTAGTTTTCCGGAGCCTGGGAATTTAGAGTAGTGAAGGTCTTCTCCGCACATTTCATATATTTTTTCCTCAAAGTTTGTAGCTGCACCTTTGGAACTTCCAATGATAAGTACTACTGTTTGAATTCATGAGATAAAAAGTGCAACGGGATAATTACTTTTGCATGTCCACTTCCTTGGAAGTTGCTTTGGGTTCATTTTTCTAAACTAAGACCGACCATTTTCCCAATCATCGCTAATGAATAGAAAATGTTGCTTCCAAGTTTTATCTGCCTCCAACAAGTCATCAATAATTTGTTAGTCCTTCCCAAAGGTGACGTAGAAGAAGAGAATCATCAGAATTATGAACTCTTCCATCGATATCGGGATCTGAGAAATGCATGATTTATGATGTAAGATATTAGATTGAACCACACATTAGGGCTAGCCTGACTGGGGTACATTTCTACCAGATCAAAATACCTTACGATCGAGGATTTAAATGGAAAAAGAAGTCCCAAGTTCCAGACGTCGAGAAATATTATAATCTTCATTTTCTCTGATGTTTAAATATGTCCCTCCAATAGTCGGGAGACGTATAGTGACAGAGGTCAGAATCCCTCAACGTTCTTTCAGCACAGAACCTTCATCATCTGCGTAGTATAAGTATTTTTCGGTGTACAACCCTATGATGTGTTCTTTTTCTAATCCACAAAGATTACTCCCCAAAATATTTGATATCTTTGAACCCAATGCCTTGTTGTCTTTGGCTGTCGGCTTTTTGGTTCAGTGGTAGGTTGTTTACCCTCCATGTGATAATATGTGTTGTAGATTTATCGACCCCGATGCTTCCACGGAAATCGGGGGTGGGCTATCGAGTTTTGATGATTTCCCAATTTTCTCCTTTCGAGCTAAGGGTACAGTATTGGACTTCAGTACCAAGGGTCGGGAACCTGTCAGAGCTTCTTGATTGTTCAATGTATCGGTTTTTTTGTATTCTTATGTAAGCCTGGCTTCGTATTAGAGGCGGATGAAGGAACTACTTCAAATTTTTTAACCTTCTTTGGTCACTTTTTTTATAAGTAACCGTTTAGGTACCAATCAAGGGCGTTAAACCTATTTCTCATAAATTATGGTCACGTCAGGTAGTTTGGGTCGGGAACTAGAAATTGGGCACCAGATCTTTCGGTTTCTACAAAAAAAATTAGAATGAATTATGAGGTGATAAAGGGTATTTATATAAAAATCTCCCACCCTAATGTTCAGCTGCATATGAAAGCGGAAACGGCTATATTGTGGGAAGGCCAAGAGTCTCGTTTTCAAATTTTTGAATGATTTGGTGTGTATGTTGAGGTGAGACGTGTACGAAAAGCGGCGGCCAAAACTAGGTTAGTGGGCTTAAAAGCTAGCTAGCACTTCGTACCCTCACCATTTATTTGTTCTTTGGTTTGGGATAATCTGAGGTGACACAGACAAGGCTTTTGGTCTGAAACAAAATTGCATAGTGTTGACTCGATCTTCTTGCAAGGACTAGGGGCCTAATGATATGGGTGTGATTTATCCGAACTTAGTCCGAAATGGTTGAATATTATATGGGTTTGGTAAATATATATCTTGTAATAAAAAATAATACAAATATGTAACATTGAGGACATATGATGTAATAATAAATATGTATGAGTGAAATTAGTAAAAGACACCAAAGAAGTACAAAGAAAGTTAAAACACACTACTTTGCGTCTACAAACACTTATTTGAAATTTCTGAAACGAAAAAAAAGTCGACGAACTCTTCTAGCCTCTCTGGTGACCGCAGGTGACCGTCTTTATCGAGAAATATTAATTTTTTAAGCCAAGAAGTTGATAGCGAGATCTCGAATCAATTTATTATTCTTATGATATATCTGAGTATAAAGAATAAAAAAATGATTTTTATTTATATATAAACTAAGGTATGGAACTTGGGGATGGGTCTTTTGGAGTGACCTTTTTATTTTTATTTAATATATATTAGATATTAAAGTTATATATTGTGTATTATTTATCCATAAAGTATTCATATTTCGGCTTGAATCCACATACAGCTAATCCTCTTAGTAGTACGGTAGTCGCATCTAAATGTGCAAATATCGTAGCAAGGACAAGGCCAGTCAAATCATCTACAAGGTATAACCTTAAATGGGTCAACCATGTGGTTTTGGGTCCACCACAATTACTCTACAAAGCAATATTTCCATTTTTGGGAATGGTCAACAATTATTATATTATTACCATTTTTGGCATTTTCTCTCGTTAGCTCAAATTTTTATCTCTTTAGAATGGTACCAAGGATATTCGAGAGTTATATTCACCTCGTATATTTCTAGAACTATCAGTACTAAGTAAGTACTAAATCATAAAGGTAATCAAAACTGATAACAGGTTGTAGTTTCAAAATATCTATCTTATTTTTTACTAGACTTAACGGATAAGATAACACTTTTATGCACCGTGTCATCCGTAGGAAAACAGATATGTGGTCGGATACATTTCATGAGGTCTTATAAGCGTACCAGATCATCCTGTGTAGTACAATGACCGAAAATTATTTAACCTAATTTATGGAATGAATGTTGTAACCTTCGTCGAAATAGTGATGTTATTATTGCAAATTACTAAGTATGACGAAGTTTCAAGTTCCACGGTTCGAACGCATGAACTATACCTAATTAAAAAAATGAATTAATGCTAAGCTCTACATGCAACAATTCATGGCTTTGCTGTAAAATAGGTACAACTCCAAAGTCTATATTTATAGGACGGTGACTACGTACCAAGACGAGTTTTCCCGTAAAATAAAGAAAATTCTTTTAGAAAGCCTGGTTCAAACTAAATAAAACATATACAATCTCTGCAAAATTCAAGTAAAAGACCTACCAATTTCTTAATTCAAATGGTCGGTCGTTATGGAATGTGGACCACTTATTATACATCATAGTTATTTTATGCACGACTCATTTTGAATTATAATTGTTTTTTTTATGTTTTTACCCTTGTGACGAGGTGTATTTTTTCCTATCCAATTGCATAGGAAAGTGTTAACGAGACACAAATCTTTAATAAAAAAGTACTTTGTTATTTATGCATGTGTTGACTTGTTTCTTCTTAATTTGTTTTGAGCTTCCCAACTCCCACACTTAACCTTTATTTTTGAAATTGATAACTTTGCTACGATTGAACCCTCGATCGATATAGGATTTATGCTACTCATTTTATGTGAAAATACGTCAAATCATATAAAATAAAACTCAAAAAAATAATTACACTATATTGTAAGACGAGATCTAATCGAGTCATGCAAGATATACTATTTCTCCTCGAACCCAACCATATGTTGGGAGGATAGCTTGGCCCTCTTATTTATGCGACAAAGCTAGAAGTATCATTTTACCACAAACAACCACACTATAAGTTATCATAACCAAAATCACCCAAATTAGTGCAGACTCCAGACCCTCGCATGGGCCCTAAACTAATAATTTGATCATTATAAGTCGAATAATACTTCCATAATTTGGTGATTTGAACTTTCAGCTCAACCAACCTCGTCTTCCTAGTCATGCTTTTATGTTAGATTTAGGTTCATATAAGTACAAACCATTACTTAGGGTAAAATTCATGTCCCATGCCAGTGCATATCGACATACAATATGAATATCTCAAATGATATTATATTATACAAATATATTTTGAAATAAGAAAACTTGCATAAAAACGCCTAGGTTATTCGAGGACTTGCGTTCTTACAATCAATACAAAAGACCTTATCTAATGGACTTCAGTACCAACCATTATTGTAACAAAATCTATAATATTATAGTAAACTCTACAATGGTTCATGTCCCTCTAAGGGCAATATCATCCTCGTCCACGTCTCCATCACATTTATCCTAAACCTCTATCACGATCTTTGATAACCTTGTCGACCATATCATACCTCCGGCCACCATGCTAAAGAACGTACTCCCAAAATCCTCAAAGGTCCACTTTTGGAGTTTTAATGCAATCGTAAAAATTCCTTTTAACCTCTTGAGCCATATTACTAAGTGTTGGATCAGTTGAAAATCTATTTGGGTTTGGTCGCGAGCCTCCTTCTCGTCATCTAGCTTTACAATAACCTCTTCATCCAGATTTTTGTATATTGAGCTAACATTCGACTTCGGTTTTTTTATCTATCGTTTTTCGAGCCTCCTTAAATGGTTTAGTATGCAAGTGTTAGGAAATCAAAATTGTTGCATATCTAGACCTTTATAGTAATGAAAAATCATTGAATATAACATTCATATTAATAACAAGGTTAAAAGTACAGAAGACCACAACCTCATCTATGCCCAAGCTTCTTAGTTGGTCGGTAAAAAAAATAGATGGAAGGAAACGTTAGGTCAAATACGTACTACCGCAACCTCGTTGTCGGTCTTGGGGAGAATGACTTAAGTATTTTTATTTTTGTTCCAATTTTTTTTATATGTATTTGTTCACATGTGATCTTTCAAGCGTATACAAATTTGAGTGATAGTTTTCTGGAGCAGGTGGTGGGGTTATATCGTAATCTTATCTGGATTATGCATGTGCCTGAAGCGTATATGTCGGATCGAGTGATGCAGTAGTTCGGCTGGGTCTAGAATAATATTTTTGATATTTTTTCAGCTCGAACGGATATGAAGAAGGATTACCACTGGTGCTACCCGGTTAACACGTCACACTGTGATGATTCAAAAACTCATATATTTTCTGCTGACAAGTACACTCAGCCCCCGCTCAGTATGAATCTTACGTGAAAAGGTTTGGTTCGTTCCATATAATTCTTTGTATTCTAGGCAGATTTAACATGTTAAGACGCTTCAAACCATAAACTATATTACACCTATTGACGATATCCACGATGAACTTCTCAACTTTATGAACCCAGTCTGTACAATCTCAGCCCTTGGCTCATCCTCATATTATTTATTTTGTACATTGTATGCACCATGTAATGTTTTTTTTAGACTATGACTTTTTATGATGTTTATTAGCGTTGGATGATGATATTTTGAACAATTAGATTTAATCGAATGGATGTTTTATCGAATTTAAATTCATGTTAAGTTTGTTAAATGTTTATTTAATTTTGATGAGAATTGTTAAAGTTTTGTCAAATTTTATCAATAGACGTTGGTTTAAGTTGGATTAGTAGTCTATTTTATTTTTGAAAGAATCCAGTCTGCACCGTTGGTGTCAACATATAAACACCGTCGGTGGAATTTCCCACTGCCTGTGTATAAACTACTCACTGCCAACGTACTATGAAGCTAACAATGTATAAATTGTACACCACTTGTGTAATAAAAAGCCGGTTGTGTAGATTTTTAAATACCACCAACTTTACGATTGGTAGTGGATTATCACGCTCCCGATGTAAAGATTACACACGAACGTCATAGTAGTTACACTGGCGGCGTATAAATCTCGCACCGTCAACGCTCCTATAAGAAAGGTATTGTATGAAGTTATTTTGTGATTTTAACACCGACTGCGTGAGCTATTTAGCGGCATCGGTTTAATACTTTGTTGTCGATGTAAAAATTGTGCACCAACAACATAGCTAATACCACCAGCAGCACATAAATCGCGTAATACCGGTGGACTCTTATTATAAATATACTTACTTACAATTGATTTTTAGGTTTACACAAACAACATATCATGTGTACACCATCGGTGGCATTTTCCGTTGTCGATGTATAAATTATGTTATATGGGTGCACACACGCAAAAGCCTTGTATGTTATGAAGATTATGATAACGATAACATTAGATATGTATTAGCTGACATAGCTAAAAAAATACATAATTAGTATATAATACGTAACTGGAATATAAACACAAGAAAAATAGATAGATAGTTCAAATTTGCGACAATAAAGGCGCGTTTATGATGACGGAAACCTTCATTCATGCTCGAAACGTTTTTAAAAAGCTGAATGTTAAAAAGCTGAAACGTGGTAGCCCGAACATCAACATTTTGTCTCACCGTTGGCCCTCAAAAAATCTAAAACCCTAATTCGAGAAACGGGTTAAAAACACCATAGGTCCTCCATGGTTGTCACTTGTAACACATCAGTCCCTATTCTTTGCCTCTGTAATGAACTGGTCCCCTATGTTTTAAAAATGTAACATACAAATCATTTTCTGAAAATTTGAGGGACCTGTTTCTTACAAATTGAAAATGTGAGAGGGCTGTTTATTACAGACATTGAGGACCTATGTATTATTCTTAAGCTCTTACAAACAGATGAAAAAACCCCTTGGTTATTCAATGTAAGTTCGGTAGTTGTGATTGGAGAATTTGAGGAAGAAGTAATGCTGGGAAAAAAACCTTTCAAGAAAATGGTGAGGGTATTATTTATTATGGTGGATTTCCCAACATCTTATAATGCAATATTTGGGAGATCTTGGCTGTGCAGGATGCATGTTGTGGCTTCTACTGTCCATCAGTGCTTAAAATATGTTGTGCATAGACAAGTGGGTGTTGTTCGAAGCAATCAGAAGGTAGCTAAGGAATGATATGCAACAGATCTTGCCTCGAAATCTTTGGAGGCAGTCAGGGTTAACAAAGATTAGCATATATTGGAGCCTTCCACTGGTGAGAATGAAACTGATGATCTAAAGGAGGCTCATAGTGTCATAATACCTATAAAGGAAGTTGAAATTTATTCCCTAGTTGAGGGCAAAAGTATTAAAATTGGTACCAAGTTGGCACCAAGTTTGAAACAAAGGCTACTATCTTTTTTCTCGGATAATTTACATGTATTTGCATGGTGCAATGATGATGTCATTAGAGTGCCTGCTAATGTAATTTGTCATAAGTTATTGGTACGAGCTGATGTTGGACTAGTTGTACAAAACAAAAGGTTTTTCTCTAAAGAAAAATCAGATGTAATCGTTCAAGAAGTTGATTTCTTGACCAAAATGGGCCACATCAAAGAATTTCAGTACCCATTAAGGACTGCCAGTTCTGTTTTAGTCAAAAAAAGAATGGCAAATGGCGCCTGTGTATTGACTTCACTTATCTTAATAGGGCATGTCCCAAAGATCCTTATCTGTTCCTCGGATAGATCAGTTAATGGACTTTACTTCTGGGAAAAAACTATTGTCTTTCATGGATGCATTTTCAGGGTACAACCAAATACAAGCATATCTGAAGGATCAAGATCACACCACTTTTATTAAGGATAAAGGTCTTCATTGTTATAAAGTGATGTTATTCAGATTGAAAAATGTAGGGGCCACCTATCAAAGTTTAGTAAATAAATCTTTTGCTAGTCATATTGGCAGAAATATGAAAGTTTATATAGATGGCATGATGGTGAAGATCCTTGTAGAAGATGCGCACATATCCGATCTTCAAGAAACATTTTCCAAGTTATAGGATGTGAATTTAAAATTAAACCCTGAGAAATGTGTTTTTGGGTTCCAGTCTGGAAAGTTCTTGGGTTATGTAATAATTGAAAAAAGAATTCAACCTGATCCAGATCAGCTCACTGCTCTATTAGCTATAGATCATCCTCGGAGCATAAAGAAGCTCAAAGATTGATCGGACACTTGGCTGCGTTGAACAGGTTTATTTCAAGATCATCAGACAAATTATCTTCATATTCTAGGTGTTGAGGAATGCCAAAGACTTTAATTGGTCTCCGTAATGTGATCAAGCATCGAAATCAATAAGCATTTATCTTCACCTAAAACGCTTTTTAAACCTATTCAAGGGGAAAACTTTACATATACTTAGTTGTATCAGAATGTGCAGTAAGTCCTGTTCTAGTAAGAGAAGTGGATAATTACCCCCGTCGGTTTATTATATTAGCAAAAGTCTATTGGATGCTTAAAGAAGATATTTGAAGTTAGAAAAATTGGCATTCGCATTGGTAATTGCTGCAAGAAAAATGAGACTATACTTCCAAGCTCATTTCATTATCGTCCGAGCATCTTTTCCCCAGAAGAATGTTCTCCAAAAGGCTGATATATCAAGCAGAATGACCAAGTGGTCAGTTGAGTTGGGTGATTATGATATTGATTTTGCGCCCCGAACAGTGGTTAAAGCCCAATGATTGGCTGATTTCCTGGTAGAATTCCATGTTGATAGACCCCCCAGGCAAATGCAAGAAAACTAGTCTAGAAAAGAATGGGTAGTCTGAATTGATGGTGGGTCTAGTACTATGGGGTGTGGGGCTGGAATATGTTTAACTTCTCCCTATGGTGATACTATGTACTAGACTATATGTTTTGGTTTTAGAGCCTCCAAATGAATCTGAATATGAAGCAGCTATAGTTGGCCTCAAGCAAGCCCTTATATGTGGGACGAAAAGAGTCTGATTAATGAGTGACTCCCAACTACTTATTCACCATGCTCATGGGAAATCTGAAGCAAAGAATGAACAATTGATAAAATATTTGATCATGTTGAGAGAAGTTGCTGCAAATTTCAAAAGTATCCAGTATGAACATATCCCTAGATCAGAGAATACTGTGGCAGACTCTTTAGCAACTATTACCTATTCTGAATCTTACCCATGGATTTTGATACTAGAGCTTCCATCAATACAAACAAGCCAAGAAAAGGGTAAAGAGAATGAAAAGAGTATGAGCATATTTGTCATTCAACCCAAAGATTGGAGGTATGATATCTTTCAGTTTATTTCCGGTGGGATTTTACGGATAAAGTCCTGGCTAAGAAAATTAAATACAAAACTCGTGGTTTCTTGGTATTGAAAGAAGTTCTTTATAATAAATCATTTAGCGGACCTCTCTTGTGTTATCTATGATTTGAAGAGTCCCAAAACGTTTTATCTGAACTGTAGGATAAGGAAGGTTCTGCACATTGTGGCTATAAGGCCTTAACCACAAGATTCTTATTAGCATGGTACTATTGGCCGACAATAATGGAAGATGCCAAAGATATGGTCAAGAAGTGTGATCTTTGCCAGAAATATAGGAATGAAATACATGTACCAGCAGTTCCTATAGAGTCCATATTTGAACCAATACCTTTTGATAGATGGGGGTTGAATTTGGTTGGGCCTCTTCTCAATAGTTGCTATTTACTATTTATCTAAGTGGATAGAGGCAGCTCCCTTATTTGGAACCACTTCTTAGGTAGTTATAAAATTCATTATATCCAACATATGTTGCAGATTTGGAGTTCCCCGGAAGATCACTACAGATAATGGGCCATAATTTGATAATAAAGACATGGAAATGTTTTGTGCTTCCAAAGGTATTCAACACTGTTTTTCATCTCCATTCCACCCTCAAGATAATGGACAATTTGAAGTTGCTAATCGAACGATCCTGTCCGGGCTAAAAAAGAATCTGGAAGGAATTGCAGGGAAATGACCAAGTTATCTGCAAGAAGTATTGTGGGCTTACCAAACTACTCATCGGATTGCTACACAAGAATCCCCTTTTGCTATCGCTTATGGGATGAATGCAATCACATCCATAAAAGCTACTTTACTATATTTTAGAATTTAAAGCTATTCTGAACAGACCAATGATATGGCAGTTAGGAACCATTTGGACTTGATTGAATAAAGAAGAGTCAAAGCACATGTGAGAACAACACACTACAGGGTTTAATGAGGATC
Source organism: Limnanthes douglasii subsp. nivea (assembly GCA_036936605.1). Classification (NCBI taxonomy): domain Eukaryota; kingdom Viridiplantae; phylum Streptophyta; class Magnoliopsida; order Brassicales; family Limnanthaceae; genus Limnanthes; species Limnanthes douglasii. The sequence continues at coordinate 229,723,801 of JAUPFV010000005.1, read as the reverse complement.
ATATTTGCGTCTAAAGTTAAAAGAAGATATTTTCAATTAGTAGAAAAAGTCTTAAGGAAAGTATTTTTGCACACTAAAGAAAAATAGTTTTGAAAGTTAGCTCCGAACTGGGAAGGTCCTTATGTGGTATGTGAATAAGTCAAGCCAGGGACATACAGAATTCGAGACAAAAAGAATAGAACATTAAAGCACCCAAAAAACATTGAACATCTCAGGTTATATTAGATTAAAACTCTCTTGTAAATATTTACCTTTTTATATAAATATTAGGAGGGCATACTTTTTCCTACCCTGGTGGAGCGAGGAGGTTTTAACGAGGTGTCTGGGTTTTTTAATAATATCTTATACCTTCTTCAAAAGTCTGGCGCAAAATTCTTGACCATAGTATGAGGTGATCAGATAAATTAAATATTCATTGGACACCCATGCTCTCAAATGGAATATCTTTGAGTCGATTGGATTTGTTAAAATACTTGATCACATTTATTAAACACTTCTGATTGGAGTCATTCAATGATTATTAAACGCTTATTTAACAAATCGGAAATATTAAGATCTATTTAAAACATTGACTGTGAGAAGATAATGGGATTCATATAAAGGAAGATGCAATATTAAAACTTGATCGGAACAAGTCTGATCCACAATTCACAAAATGCTTTACCATTCAAGGAATTTGGTTCATAAGACGGGAATTCTAAAAACACAACAAAATGGCTTGGTCGTCCAAGGACTTCAGTTTTAAACACAAAATAATATCAAGACCTTAAGGCTTTTTCCCTTCGGCCTCTTCATTACTTTTACCTTTCTCGGGACTTTTGAGTTCAGCGCTCGAACTCTCACCAGTTCCTTCATCAGAGTCTTCCCCACTTGAATAACCATGTTTTTCACCATCCGCCATGGTATGGGAAGGGATCTCCTCGTAATGTACATATTTCCATAAAGGGCTAAGGGTACTCTTCGGAAAAGTCTCATGGAATAGAAAAACCATATCTAACTTAACCCCATCGTCTCTTTTCTCCAAAGAATCCACTATTCCAGTAGCATACTTCTCTATTCGTGCAGCTATCTCCTGGGCTTTATTCCTTATTAAAGAAGCATTTTCATTTCTCGTATCCTTGAGAAGCTTCCCCAAATTAGCTTTTTCTTCGGATAAAGTTGTGATAGTACTGGCACTGGCATCTAGTTTCTCCTCAAAGTTTTGATCTTGATAGAGACATACGTTTCCAGTCCGGAATACTTCAGCTGCTCCCAAGTAAAATCTCTACTCCCCGTAGTATCCCAAAGGTGAGACCTTACGAAGTTTCCAGAAGTAAAGCAATCGTAGAAACCCAATCCCCATCTCCCCTATGCTTATTCGTTTAGCTTGGTACACGTAGTTTGGCCTGTCTTTAAGTGCTCTGGGAACTTTTTTGCCAATACTACAACAAAACATAATAATCAGTTCAAAATATTAACATATCATTTTGAAACCAATAAAAATACGAACATGTATTACTTGAACTTTTCCAGTGCCTGGTCAGCTGACTTGGATTTGTGGTGAGTTTATCTTCCTGCCATTGTCCCACACCCTGCTAAAAAAAATGAATTGAGTCATCCATGGCTTCTCGGACTCCAATAGATCACTTACCACCTTAAAATCATTACCCATGTTGTAATGGTCGAAAGGAATATGATGGTTTCTGCATAGAGCAACCACGGTAGCAAGTTGCTCCATCGGTAGAGAAATTTTTGACAATCTAGATGTCATTATACCGGCCAGCAACGTATACCATGCGTTTGAGCTCAACTGACTTGGACATAACTTTATCAGGTGGAAAAATCTGACGATTCCTGGGTCCAAAGGAAATCGAATGCCTCAATTAAGCATTTCAGTATAAACCACCAACTCGTGGGATTTACGGTCTATAGGGGTCTCCGGAGTTATCAGAATTCTCACTTTAACAAAATCAGGGAAGCCCCACTTTATTCGGATCCAATCCAACTCCCCAGTATGACTGTATATAGAAGAAATATTTTGGAGAGCTATCAAATACTTCACACTAACCATTTGGAAGTTTGGCCCAACTTTCCCTTCAAGACACTCTAGAAGTAAATCAAGATTAGATAAGCCCACTTTCACTCTAGTTGTCCGATCTGCTGCATCTTTTGTCTGTCCAGACGTCTCGAAGGGAGTGCCTTACATACTGTCCTTTATAGTCTCCTCCATTAGGTTTGATTGTTGTTCGGACGGTTTAGTATCTGCTGGGGGTTTATTTTTTCCGAACTAGCAGGTTTCGAAGATGAGGGAGTGTTTTTGGCTTTAGGCAGACGAGTGACCCTACGAGGGGTGGATTTCTCAGCATCTGAGCCCATGGCCAAGAAAAGTTAAGGTTTTCTAACACCGGAAACTGCGTTTTCTTTAGGCAGAGGTTTTTGAGATTCTTGAACTGAAGACCTTGATTCTAAAGGAGATATGGTTGTGACGAAATATGGTTTTCTTACTTTCGATGTCTTTGATGAGGAGGAACTTTTGTTTGTGTTTGTTTTTTATTGACTGATTTCTCCACCAGGAGAGGCGGGGAACCCAGTTGTAACTATTGCGTCTCTTCTGGCTCTTTCTAAATCAGACAAGTTTAGCCAACGTCCTTTCACCAATGCGTTTTTGGCTGTGAACATATAATCTACCCAGACACAAGTTTGAAATATTTTCAAGCTTTCTACCTCTGGAAATTTTTGTATGTTTAGACAGATAAGCAGTAATACTCGTTTAAATAAAAATGAAGTGGTGGGAGTTTCACCTAGGGGAATTTGAATCAATCAAAGTAATGATTAGGGGCTAGGAAGTAAGGGGATTAAAAAAATCTAGGAGAAAAAATGGCTGAGAGGACAAACCAAAACTGGTCATGTGTTACACGTTAGAAAAAGTGATTTTTAAAATTCATAACCACAAGATTAATCTCTTCGAATCCGATCTAGATTCACATCGGACTTCACCCTAGATACAAACTAAGTTTTTTCGATCTAGAGTCATATCGTACTTCACCCTAGATACAAACTTGATGAGTCCGAATACTGCATGCTCCCCGGACAAGGACAGATCGGTCCAAGGCCTCCGGACCGGACAGATCTCTTCGAACGCTCTGACCATAGGACTGTTCGAACTATGACAAAAGTACTAAAAAACCTAAACACTACTTGACTAAGCTACTTGCTCTCCTACTTAGAGCTCATGGGTCTTTAAACATGACCCGGGTTCATTAAACATGACCCGAAAGCCCATAAGGGTCCAAGCATTAGGGTATAAATACCCAACCACCTGCATTAAGTGTGGGTAATGAGAATTAACTGCTACCAGCCAGCTTAATTATCTCTCTACTCTCTACTCCTAAACACATAACACCCACATACTAATATTAAATATCAACCAAACTACAAAGCCTACCCTCAGGCGATAATTATCCTCACCAAATTGGCGACCACAGTGGGAGAAGAAGGTGCCTGAATCAAGCATTCAAAACCAGCTAAGAAAATCTGTCTGAATGAATCCGGACAATCCAGAAGTACCACCAGCTCTGCTCGAAGTGGTAGGAGAGAACGATGAGTACACTATCGAAGAGCGTGATAGGCTAAAGGGTGAAATAGAAGCTCTGAGGGCCGAAAAGGCTAAGATGGGCCTGAAAGAAAAGTCCAAAGCATCAGTTGCTCATCACACCGACAACCCCAGAGAGCATGAGTCTTCAAAGACTCATGTGAGCACCAAAAAGACTCACGCCAGCTCCAAAAAGTCTCACCGGTCCAAGCCAGTGGAGAGTTTCGACTCAAGCTCAGAATCTTCTGATAGCTCTTCGGACGATGAAGGAGTTGAAAAATCTTTATCCTCAAGCAGCGATGAGGGTCGAACTAGAAAGAAACAAAAGCAGATCAAAAAATATTCAAGGAAAAGAGATAGACATGGAAGGATGAAGAAGAATATTGGTAAAGGATCATCTCACAGCCGGAGGCATGTGGACCGGATGCTGATGGATCCCTTTGTTTTTCACGATGAACCAGGTATCTTTGCAACTCCCAATGAGGATACTGTGTTCAGTCGTGGAAGGAATTGGAGGCAATCTCCATTGTCTTCTAAAATTCTGTCCGGAAACCTCCCAAAGAGGTTTGACAACACCAAAATAGAGAAGTACGATAGCAGTACTGATCCGGACAACCATCTTGAACAATTTAAAAACTTCATGATGAATTTTAATGACGATGATAAACTACTTTGTAGAGTATTCTCCCAATCATTTATGGGGAGTGCTCTAAAATGGTACAACAACCTGCCTCAGGGTTGTATTAAAGACTTCAATACTTTTTGGGTAGCCTTTCGAAGGCAGTTTGTACGGAGTAAAGAGCTAAAGGGCAATGGAGATACAATAATCCATTGTGCCCAGGAACCAAATGAGTCCTTGAAAGAATATATAAGCCGTTTTGTGAACACCAAGAATGGGTTTGCTGATTGCTTCGAACAGGTAGCAATAGCATCCCTAAGAGAGGGTTTGAACCCAGGCAATCTGGCTGATTCAGTGACCAGAAAGAAGGCCATGACCTGGGGAGGGTTGCTGAATCAGGTTGGGAAACAAATAAACGTTGATGAAACAAAGAAAACCAGGGTGCACAGGCAGGTGAGGTCTACCCCGGTGACACCAAATCCCAATCAAAATCAGTCCGGGAACAAAGCAAGAGAGACCGGACAGGGGCATGGTAGGGCAAAAGCTCAGTCTCAGTCAGCTGCTCCTGCTCAGAGTCAGCAATCCAGAAACAAGAGAGGGCCATGGGTCCAACCGGAGTGGTTCGCAGAATTGAAAGAAAGTGTGGCCACCATATTTGATAAAACAAAGGAAGAGGTGCATTATCGGAGACCAGCCACATTGTAGTCTCCCAGAGAGCATCGTAATAACTCTTTTTGCCAGTATCACAACGATATTGGTCATACCACTGATGACTGCATAGCATTAAAACAAGAAGTTCATAACTTGATTGAGAGGGGAAAGTTGGGGGCTTACGTAAAAAGAAGAGGAGGTAACAGGCCTGACAACACTCACCGGGTTGGTCCAAGTAATGTTGCTCCGGAGGGAGCCATGGTTATAATTGAAAGGTTTGACGTGGAATCTGAGTAATTGGATCCTGATCCAACTCGAAACAGAGTGGGTACAATTGAGGAATGTTCTAGGTCGGTCTCCGGACTCATTAAGTTTTTTGAGTCACTTACAATTTTTGGAGGGGAGACAATGATAGCTCCTACTGCTTCTTCGAGGAAGAGGCACGTGCATACTTTAGCCTCCCAGCTAGAAGGAGGCATGACTTCCTATCAGTCGTAAAACTCATTCCCCTTCATTGTTTTTGATGAAGATGATTTAAGAGACATTGCTGGCCCTCATGAGGATGCTGTTGTCATAGGAGCATCTATAGGGGGCAACGACATAAGACGAATTCTGGTGGATACTGGAAGCTCAGCCAATATCCTTTTCTTAACCACATACAAGAGACTGAAAAATCCAGCTGTAATTCAGAGTTCGGACAGATCAATTGCGGGCTTTACAGGCAGCTCAGCAGATGTGATCGGAGAGTTCGAAGAGGAAGTTCTATTGGGCAAGGGCCCTTTCAAGAAAATGGTTAGAATACTCTTTATTGTGGTGGATTGTCCCACTTGCTATAATGCTATTCTAGGGAGGTCTTGGCTCTCTAGGATGCATGCAGTGGCTTCAACAGTCCACCAGTGCTTGAAATATGCTGTTCAGGGACAGGTTGGAGTCGTCCGGAGCAGCCAAAAGATTGCAAGAGAATGTTATGTTACCGCCCTGGCTCCTCGAACGCTGGGGGCAGTCCGTATTAACGAACAATAGTAATTTGAGGGGCTTTATGGGGGAAGGGTGAAATTGATGACCCCAGAGAGAACCCTGGAGTATTGATACCAGTCGAAGAGGTAGAAACACACTGTCTGGAAGAAGAAAAGTGTCAAGATAGGGTCTAAGATGCCACCCGTTTTGAAAGATGAAATGTTAAAGTTTTTGAAGAACCATCAGCACGTTTTTGCTTGGTGCAATGCTGATGTTACTGGGGTTCCATCAAAAGTGATATCACATCACCTATCCGTCCGGAGAGACGTAGCACCAGTGGTTCAAAAGAGAAGAGTTTTTCTAAGGAGAAGGCTGATGTCATTGTGCAAGAGGTTGACAGGCTCACAAAGATGGGGCACATCAAGGAGTCTCAATATCCTTTGTGGACTGCCAATCCGGTTCTGGTAAAAAAGGAAAATGGAAAGTGGCGCATGTGCATTGACTTCACATATCTCAATAGGGCTTGCCCAAAAGATTTGTATCCGGTCCCCCGGATTGATCAGTTAGTAGATTCCACCTACGGGAACAAGCTGCTGTCTTTTATGGATGCCTTCTCCGGATACAATCAGATTCAAGTAGATCTGAAGGATCAAGAGCATACCACGTTTGTCACTAACAGAGGTCTTCATTGCTACAAGGTAATGCCATTTGGTTTGAAAAATGATGGGGCTACTTATCAGAGATTAGTCAACAAGGCATTTGCTGATCAGATTGGAAGAAATATGGAAGTGTACATTGATGACATGATGGTGAAGAGTGTGGATGAGCAGTTGCACTTGTCCGATCTCCAAGAAACTTTTGCCAACTTGGTAAAAGTGAATTTGAAATTAAACCCAAAAAAGTGTGTGTTCGGAGTGCAGTCCGGGAAGTTTCTGGGCTATATTATAAGTGAGCATGGAATACAACCCGACCCGGACCAGCTTAATGCCCTATTTCAGATGGAACCTCCTCGAAACATTACAGAAGTACAGCGATTAACGGGGAGATTAGCTGCCTTAAACAGATTTATTTCAAAGTCTTCGGAGAGGTGTGCCCCTTTCTTTCAAACCTTGAAGGGTGCAAAGGGATTCAATTGGACCCCACAGTGTGATGAAGCTTTCAATAAGATCAAGAAGCACCTGTCCTCCCCCAAAACTTTGTTTAAGCCAGTTGATGGGGAGACACTCTTCGTATATTTGACAGTTTCAAGTTGTGCCATCAGTGCTGTGTTGGTAAGGGAGGTCGATGGTCATCCCCATCCTGTGTACTACATCAGCAAAAGCTTGATAGATGCAGAAAGGCGTTACTTTAAACTTGAAAAATTAGCATTAGCCCTGGTGATAGCTGCCAGGAAGATGAGGCCTTATTTCCAGGCTCATCCCATCATCGTCCGGACTTCTTTTCCCCTGAAGAATGTCCTCCAAAAGGCAGACATTTCGAGCAGGATGACTAAGTGGTCAGTAGAGTTGGGGGACTTCGACATAGATTTTGCTCCTCGAACAGCAGTCAAGGCCCAAGCTGTGGCTGATTTTTTGGTTGAATTTCACTCTTACAGGGATTCGGAGCAAACTACTGATATAAAAGATAAAAAGGTATGGGTCGTCCGAACAGATGGTGGATCTAGCACTATGGGATGTGGTGCAGGAGTGTGTTTAACTTCCCCATATGGAGACAAAATGTACCATGATATTTGTTTTGCGTTCAGGGCATCTAATAATGAGTCCGAATACGAAGCAGCTATAGTTGGTTTAAAGTTAGCCTACATCTGTGGGGCTAAGCGGGTTAAGCTACTAAGTGACTCCCAACTTCTTATCCACCATGCCCAAGGCCAATCTGAGGCTAAGAAGGAGCAGCTTGTGAAATATTTACTCCTCCTTAAGAATGAAGCACTCAAGTTTAAAAGTGTTGTTTATGAGCACATTCCCCGGGCAGAAAATGAGCTAGCAGACTCATTAGCAACCATAGCATATACGGAGTCATATCCATGGATCCATGTGCTGGAAAGCCCCTCCATTCAACTTAGTAAGGGTAAAGAAGAGGAAATTTTTGAAGTGCAAGTGAAACAACCTCAAGACTGGAGGTTTCCTCTCCTGCAATATCTCTCCGATGGTGTCGTGCCTCCGGATAAGTCACTAGCCAGAACATTGAAACACAAGGCTCGTGGTTTCATCATATTGATAGAAGTGTTGTATAAAAAGTCTTATAGTAACCCTCTCCTACGCTGTTTGGGGGATGAAGAGTCTCAAGTAGTCCTCTCTGAATTACATGATGGTGAGGGATCAGCCCATTGTGGGTTCAGAGCTTTAACAAGAAGAGTTTTACTGTCCGGTTACTATTGGCCATCTATCATGAAAGATGCTAAGGAATTAGTAAGAAGGTGTGACCCATGCCAGAGGTACAGCAATGAAATTCATGTCCCAGCCATTCCTTTAGAGTCAATTTCTGAGCCTATTCCTTTTGCTCGTTGGGGGTTGGATTTAGTAGGGCCTCTCCTTGTGGCGTCCGGAGGACGCAAAACTATAATTGTGGCCATAGACTACTTTTCAAAATAGATTGAAGCAGACCCTCTAGCAGGAACAACATCAAAAGCTATTATAAAATTCATTCTATCCAACATCTGTTGCAGATTTGGTGTCCCACAAAAGATAACAACAGACAATGGGCCACAGTTCAACAATAGGGAAATGGAAAGCTTCTGTGCTTCAAGGGGGATACAACATTGTTTCTCTTCACCTTTCCACCCACAAGAAAATGGGCAAGTTGAAGTGGCTAATAGAACTATACTGTCCGGTTTAAAGAAGAATTTGGAAGGGGCTGCTGGGAAGTGGCCTAGTTATCTACAAGAGGTCTTGTGGGCCTACCGGACAACGCCTAGGGCTGCAACACAAGAGTCACCCTTTGTCTTGGTCTATGGGATGGATGCACTAGCTCCCATAGAAGCAACTCTCCCTTCTTTTTGTGTTCACAACTTCTCCGAACACGCTAACGAAGTGGCAATCAGAAGTCAACTTGATTTGACAGAAGAAAGACGAGTTAAAGCTCACCTTAGAGTTGCACACTACCAGGGTTTGATGAGAAGCAGGTTTGCTTCCAAAGTTAAAAGAAGAGATTTCCAACCGGGGGACAAGGTATTAAGGAAAGTCTTCTTACACACTAAAGAAAAGCTGTTCGGAAAGCTGGCCCCAACTTGGGAAGGTCCATACATAGTTGTTGAAAGAATTAAACCTGGAACATATTGGTTGGAAGACAAAGATGGAAGAGTTTTGACTCATCCTTGGAATATCGAGCATCTCCGGATGTACTTGGAATAGCATTTGTGTAAATATTTACTTGTTTAAACATCCATGTAAATATTTGGGGGCATACTCTTTCCTCCCTGGTGCCACGGGGAGGTTTTAATGAGGTGTCCGGGCTTTTGAATGAAATTTGATGCCTTCTTAAAAAAAAATCCAAGTGTTTAAAATTTTGTTCTTTGTCACACTATCCGGATTGAAATAACTAAGGGCTATTTAAACTCTAGCCGGAGAACTTAAACACTCTCACTATGAAATAATTAAAGGCTACTTAAACTCTAGCCATCAAAATTGGAACAAACAATGAAAGAAGATGAGATTTGTGCAAAACAGAAACATTCATTAAAATAACTTAAAGTGCCTTGGCCTTCCAAGGACTTTTGAATGGTCAGAGTAGAACAAAAAACCTGTCCGGTCAGATACCGGACACAATTACAAAAAAGAATGCCTTGGCCTTCCAAGGACTTTAGTCTGAATAAAAAATAAACAAAGTAAATCATAAGTTAAGGTTGAGCCTTTGAAGATGGCTCACCTTCATCTACCTTCTTTCCCTTAGGATCGTCTTCCTCTTCGCCAATTTTCTCCCCGGTGTGTTCTTCGTTATCTGAGGAATCACTAGAGTAGCCATACCTATCGCCTTCGGCCATCGTATGATACGGGAGGTCTTCATGTTCAACATGAAGCCATAGATCCCCCAAGTTCTTCTTTGGAAACTTCTCATGGAAAAGAAGGACCATATCAGACTTCACCTTGGCATACATCTCCTCCTGAGTGTCGATCACATTATTGGCATAAGCATCAATCTTGGCTTGAATCTTGGCCTCCTGATCCTTTAGCAAAGTCGCCTTCTCCTCGGCAACCTTAGACACTGTATTCTCAAGAGCGATTTTATCATTGGTCAGGTTGGTGATGATTTGATCCTTCGCTTTGGATTCTCCCTTTGAGGTGTTAAGGTCTTTCTCCAGACCGGACAGCTTCTCCTGGAGATCTCTAATGGTGTCCTCTAAAGAGGAGACTTTCGTGGTAATTGCCTCTTGCTTTCTCTTCAACTCATCGGTTTCCTCCTTTAAAATGTCAGCATTGGAAGTCGCACTGCGAAGGTCATCGGACAGCTTCTCTTTGTCAGACTTGAGATCTTTGATGATATCAGCCTGGTTACGGACTTGTTTCTCCAACACAAGTACAGGCTGAACGTTACTCAACAAAGAGTGGGCTATGGGATCCCTTTCACTAGAAACACTAAAAGTCTTACCATTAAAAGTGACCGTGTTGACGGTGCTTGGAGGAAGGTAAGGCTCGGCAAAGTCATCTCTGGGAAGATTGAGGAAGTATTCATCAAGCTCACCAAGACCGGTGATGTCTACTCCATCAATGTTGATATCTCCCCCCTCAACCTCATCGGTATGAAAGTCGCCCGGAATCTCCTCGGCATGCGTTGGGTCAGCAGGATCAGCATGGAAAGAAGGCTCCGGAGCCCGGAGAGAAAGCTCGTCTCCCTTAGAAGTTTTCTTCTTCTTGGCCTCCTGGTCTGTGCCTTCGCTTCCATGTTTACGATTTCTCTTAGAAGCCCTTGGAGGTTTTGGGAGGTTCGCTTCTTGTTTCTCAGTCTCTTGCTCCACCACTTCCAGGAGAGCAGCGTCAATTTGGCTCTGGGCTGGCCTCTCCGGATCTGTTGGAGCATCCTTCTCTGCATCAGCAGGGTTGGCACCACCCACCACCTTTTTGCCCTTCTTCTTCTTGCCTTTCATCTTGCTCGGGGCTTTGGCCCGGCCTGGCAGGAAGAGTGTCCCATCTGGTTCATGGGTCCTCTTAAGCACAACGTCCGGAGGAGGTTGAGTGGTGAGCTCCTCCCAAGTCAAGTCTCTCCGACTTGTGGTGTTCCACAAGTGAGACCTTGCCAAGTTGCCACTGGAAAAAGCAGCGTGGAATCGGTTCCCCCATTTCTCAGCAGCCCAAGCGTTGATCTTGGAGCAAGTAGCCTGCCCGGCTTTCTGATAGTCACTAAACTCCTTGGGCAGTACTGCCAAGGCAAAAGTGAGACCCATTAGTTCGAACTACGTTAGAAAAGAAAGGAAGAAACAAAAGTATAAAGTGGAGGACTTACGGTCACTCCTCCATCTGCTTTTGAGGAGGCTTGAGTTCTCTCCGAATTTGATCTTCTTGCCGTTCTCCCAAGCGCCACTAACGAATAGGAACTGGGTCCTCCAATTCCTCTCTGCCTCCAACAGATCGTTCACAGCCTTGAAGTCATCCCCCATGTTGAAATGGTAGAAGGGGATGTTGGGATTTCTGCACAGGCTGGCCACAGCAGCGAACTCCTCCATTGGCAGAGGAATCTCGGAGAGCCTCGAGGCCATGATGGAGGCCATGAGGGTATACCAAGCATTGGGGCTTAGTTGGCTTGGGCAGAGTTTGATCAGATGGAAATATCTGACAATCTCTAGGTCTAAAGGGAATCTGAGTCCCCAGTTGAATAGCTCGGTGAACATGACCACTTCACTCAGTTTGCAGTCCATAAGAGTCTCCGGGTGTATGGGGATCCTAATCTTCACATTCTCCGGTATTCCCCATTTTGTACGCATCCGGCCCAGCTCAGCTGTCAGGATGAACGCGTAATTGATTTTCTGCAGGGCGAGGAGATAATTGACGCTGACCTTGTGAAAACAAGGCCCCACTTTTCCTTCTAGGCTCTCTGGCAGATCTGGATGCCTCAAATACAATTTCTCTTTGCCCTTTTCCTTCTTGGCAACTATCTCTTTACTGGTCTGACCGGAGGGCTCAGACTCAAATGGGGCCTCTTGAACAGAGTCCTCCATCACTTCCTCCATAATTGTTGAAGGGGTTTCAGCAGCTGTAGTGGGGGGAGGGTTCAAATTTGACTCAGCCTTGTCTCCGGACTGATGGGCCTCAGTACCCCTTTGATTTCTACTCTCCGGTAGAGTGTCTGGAACAGAAGTTTCTTGTTGAAGACTTGGATTGGAGCCCTCCGGTCCGGACAGCCTGTCTTTGGGGGCTCTAATAGGCACCTCTGACCCGGTGCTGCTGTCTTTTGCCCCGACTTAGAGGGAGTGTTTTTAGATCCTTGGCCTTTAACCAATCGGCCTTTCCTCCTATCGACTAGCTTCTCAGGAGAGTGCTCCGTATCCGATCCCATTGCTATGAAGGGAGAGGGTTTTTTTAGGCTAGTGGTTGTAACTCCTGGCTCGACAGCAGGCTCCGATTCTTGAACTGAGGAACCTGAGATTATGGGGGAAAGGTTGGTTTGAAATAGTTTTCTAGGCCTAGTGCCTTTGGAAGAAGAAGAGCCTCGTTCTGACTCGGTAGCAGAGGTGATTGGTCTATCAACATGCGAGGTGGGTAGCCCTACTGCAATCCGTCTTTCTCTTTCGACTTTTTGAGCCTTCTCTAACTCAGAAAGGTTGAGCCACCCGCCTTTGACAAGAGCGTTCATTGCCGTAAACATAAACTATTGAACTAAGTTTTTGCTTTAGAGAGAGAAAGCTTTGAGAGATTTTGCAGAGTAAATTTGAAGGAGATGGTAAAACAGTAGAAAATGAGTTTGTATTTATAGTAAATCTAAAAAAAAAAAGTTGATTCCTAGGAGAATTCGAAAAGATTGGTAATGATTAAAGGCGGCGCTGATGTCATCACCTTTAATTAAAGAGGTTGCTTTCGAAGAAGGTGGGTCCGAAATTCAAGGTTAAAAAACGGCTGAAGCAACCAATCAGAGAGCGACACGTGTCCCACGAACTCTGGCAAAAACCGTTTTGAATTCGTGAAGCTTTATCTGTCCGGATAAACCCCTAGCCCAAATTGACAGACCTGTCCGGATTAACTACCCCTGATGTCGGACTGTTTTTCAGGTCTTTGACAAGAGTATTTGCACAAACACCTAAAAAAGGGGCTCCTGATGAGTCCGAATACTGCATGCTCCCCGGACAAGGACAGATCGGTCCAAGGCCTCCGGACCGGACAGATCTCTTCGAACGCTCTGACCATAGGATTGTTTGAACTATGACAAAAGTACTAAAAAACCTAAACACTACTTGACTAAGCTACTTGCTCTCCTACTTAGAGCTCATGGGTCTTTAAACATGACCCGGGTCCATTAAACATGACCCGAAAGCCCATAAGGGTCAAAGCATTAGGGTATAAATACCCAACCACCTGCATTAAGTGTGGGTAATGAGAATTAACTGCTACCAGCCAGCTTAATTATCTCTCTACTCTCTACTCCTAAACACATAACACCCACATACTACTATTAAATATCAACCAAACTACAAAGCCTACCCTTAGGCGATAATTATCCTCACCAAAACTAAGTTTTATTTTTCGAATTAGCTCTTCTAAAGTATCTTTACAAGACCTAAAGGGGCTACTGGTGAGGTCAGATTTCTTTTACACTATATATTGTATGGATCCGGAGGGCAGTTCGAACATATCCAGTACCATGCCCCCACCAAAAAGGACAAACAAGTGGACTATGACTCATTTGGTTTCTAGTCACTTCTTATCTTAGGTCTATGGGTTTTAAACTTGACACAAGCCCATGATCCGACCCGGAAGGCCCACAACCCATTAAGCAAGATTAAATACCCCAACTACTTTCATTTATGAGGGTGATAAAAATTTACTGCTAGCACACACCTTACTTATCTCTCTACATTTTACACTAAACATTAAATGTCCAAAACTCTTTCAACTACCCTTCGATCAGAAATAATCCACACTAATCCCATTATCTTAATGTAAATTAGCCAAAATCTGACAGATAATCTGATGTATGTTGACTATATGTATCCTAATCATGACTCCCCACATCGATTTAAGACTAAGTATGTAATTACTCACATTATCGTTATTTTATTACTCGTTCTCGACAAAACTCCTACTTTGGCCAAAATGAACGAGGTTGTAATCTATCGCGATCTTTTTATTATGTATTGAGGCTTCCTATGGATCATTAGTTAGTGAGGTTCTTATATTTGATAAATATTTTCCTTATCCAATCCATGCCGAAATCCTGGAAGAATTTTATCGCCATCGTAATAATTTTTTATATTTTCAAAACCTTTTTTCATGTTGAACAACTTGTATCATAGATTCAGATAAACTTGTCCAACTCATTCCATTTCTATCACATATCATGCCTAATTTGTATAGAACAATAATAAATTTGTTTGATTATAATAAAGTTTGGAAGCATAGCATTTTTTTGTCAATGAGGAGTGGGAGCCCAACCGCTGGAAAGGTTGGCTCCTGGCTAAAAGTAGCTAGCAAGACAAAATTAAGGAGTTGATTTCTTATTTTATAGAAATACCACTCTCTATACCATGCTCTTATTATGTTTGGTGTTTGCTTTTATTTTATGTTACATGCATGCTTAGTTATGTTTTAATTCTATGTTTCTTTTCAAAATTTAACTTGTTGTATGATGTAGAGTACAATAATGTTACCTCGGTTGTTTCTCTCCAAGGTAACAAAGTCCTTGAGTGCATCGGTAACTATGTGGTTGGGAGTTAATTGAAAAGGATTCCATAAGTTCTTCACCGCTGAGAAAATGCTCACGTCTAGTTTTTTTCCTAAGGAAAATATAGAAGGCTCAGATCAGATCTCACTTACCTATGATAAGTTGAAGGCTTAGGTGTTGGCGATCATGGTTCTTCCTTTGACCAAATTACGTCTTCATTCTCATACGAATTATCAAAAGGGTTTAAATACAATGAAATATAATATAGTCCAAAAGCGTTCTAAAGTTAACAAATCAAAAGACAAGTGAACTATGAAAGGAAAGAGTGACTGGAACAAATGAATATGGATTAAGGAGGACACTAAGCAGGAGGGTAATACTGATGCGACGATTTCTTCTGTCAAATGGACTGCACTGGATGATTCTATGGAGAAAACTATTATTAGAAATGTAATAATATAGTTCTAACTTAGTAGGTAAAGTGTTAGTGATAGAATACATTGGTTATATCGGTCTATGCATCATTGAGGCGTCACTTATATCGTCTTAGATATCCTTAAGGCATCATTTTCTTTGGTTAAGGTATTGGTTGTATTGGTCATAAGGTCTTTAACAAATTTGAGCAAATATTATGTCATAATGTTATAATTTGAGGTATTGGCTACTTCGACTAGGAAAGCATTGGTCAAGCTGAGCAACTCCATCTTCTAGGATGCCATCGACAAAAGTATTGGTTGTTTAGTTTAGGAAATATTGGTAAATTTGAGGGATATCATAGGCCTGGGGGTCTTCGGACAAGATAAATGTTGTTTTGGTCTGAAGGATATCAGATGAGAAAAGTACGCACTAACCAATAGGCTATCGCTTGGAACTGAGCTATTTAAGTATGACTATTACTATAAGATTTTATTTACAGTGGTTAGATCTATCTTCCGAAGAAACATAATCAGTTACTTCATGTTACAACAAAAATGGTTATTCTGTTAGGAGTATGTAACATTCTGTTTTGCATAGAGATCGGCACCAAAAACTATATAAATAATTCTCTTTGGACTTTGAAAAATGCGAAGGGACTTTGATGAGTGTGCAACACAAATTAAGAGACAAAATAATTAGTAAATTTCTTCTCGAGAAAAACGTAAAGTCATATTTGAAGAGTATCGTGTGACCTCTGGAATTCAGAGTTTTTATAAACTTTATTTTCTATGTTATTTTAATCTTGTGTAATTTGTTACTATTGAACATCAGACGAATAATATTGTTATGGCTCAGAGTGAATGTAGGAAAATTGTCAACCTACTATAAATATTTTATGTTTTAATTTATCTTGCGATATTAGCTCCATTCATATTTTTAGTAGAATCATTACATGTATATTGACGTAGTTCTTGGAACAACCGATTTGAAATCTAAATTGAGTGAATGGAACTTGTTTAATTCATTATATTGGATGTAGTTATTTGTAACCACAAGTTAAGGAGAGCCAGTCAGGCCAATAAGAATCCATGACCTCGGTCATTTGGTTGCTCAATATGGGTAGTCCTAAATAGGCTTCATGTTACCTCGAATGAGAGAGGTCTTGCTAATGCATGTTCCTGGCAGGTCGTGATGAGAATCAGGGTACGTGCTTTGGAGTTTGATTTCTTGCTAAGTTATAAAGAATTCTAACAATGGGGTCTTGTTTTGCAAATGAGGAGTAAAATGTTTGGAGCCATCTGAACTACTGTTGAATATAAATATATGACACTTCTAGATTTTTATTACTCCCTTTTAAGGCGTCGTTAAAGAAGCCTAAAGACATAGTCAACACTGACACCAATCTTACTAGGCTTCAAATCGAGTTGGTGAATTCTAGGTACCAACATCATGCTTGAAGGTAGGAATGGCATAAGGGTACTGCCAATATCTAAAAACTCATGACGCATAGGTCAAGCTTTTGTAGGATGAGATAAATAATTGTACGATAAAGTGACCAAATTAGAAAATCAGCTGAGAGAGGTCGATGCCTCCGAAGGTAAAGTTTTCAAATAGGCTTAGGACTTTATTATGGAGATAAATTAAGATCAAGCTCTGTAGATGAAAAAGTAAATGATCATTGATTTTTATGATGTATTTGTTGATGTAAAGTTAGGATCATTTTGGAATTTAGTTTTTGAATAGGCTTGGCCAAAGAGGGTCATTATAGACTATCAAGAAGATGAAATGATAGAGGAGGACGAGGTTTAGAAGACGAACCTCGTCGGTGATGTCCAAGTGAATCTAGTAGACACTCTTTCACAGGTTTTCCATGTTGAACCTTCTATTCCTGAACTAGAAATTTTGAATTCCATTTTCAAGACTCTTGCCAGATAAGATGGTCAAAATGATAATGGGTGGCTACGAAGTTGCTGGTGCAGATGAGGATAAGGCTTCTTGACCCTTTTCTTTTTCAAATTGTTTATATTTTTTCCATATCTTTTAAACTAAAGTCTATAGGAGTCTCATTAAATATTTGCATCAATGAAGTTTTTATTCTCTTTAAACGAGAGTCCTTGAAAGTCCAAGACGGTCTTTGTATATTTGAATAGTTTGTCATATTACTTATTGTTCGGATAGACTGGTATCATTATCTTTCTTATCTCGTACTTTATTTTGTTATGAATTGTTTGTGCCCCTTAGAGATGATTAGTCTCTATCAGGGAGGTCGGACCTCCTACATTTGTTTTCTTATGTCTTTAAAAACATCTTAAGACTTTAAAATTCTAAGGTATAATTTATTTTCATGGAGTGCCCTTGTCGACCTCCCCAAAGTTTGAATAATTAAAAAAAAATTGGGAGTGGCATATCATCGAGCTCCCTTGGTAGATTGTCAATTTTTTATTTACGGACCCTACCGAAAAGGCTGTTTTTTAAGCCCTTACATCATTTCAATCCATAAATTTTGTACATAAAAAAAATTGTAAAGGCCGATTATATAGGTGCCTCATTAAAACATTTCTGCATCACAGGGTATAAAAGAGTGGAACACTGGAAAATCCAAATATTTACACAAATTTGTATTTATATAGAAGGGGATAATATTATGTTTGTAAAGCTTCAAATGTTCTATGTTCCAGGGATGTGGGAGGGGTTTACCTTGTTCATCAATCATCTTTTATGTTCATGCTTTGAATTTATCTACCATCGTATAAGGACCATCCTAGTTAGGGTCTACCTTGTTATACTTTATTTTTTTGGTGTGCTGAAAACATTTATTATTACCTGATCTCCCATTTGGATGTCGGTTTTGCATGTTTGAGTCATACCTGCTTCTCATTAAGGTTTGGCAGTGTTGCACCCTTTGGTATGCCTTAGCTTCAACAATGATGGTTGGCCCGAAATATCATGCCATGAGGGCTCTTCTTACCATAGCTTAATACTCACGATGGATCCATCCGACACCACCGTGAAATTCATTCAATATATATAGAAAATTGTATGGACCCATACATCGCAAGAGAGGTTTTGAGAATACTTGAAAATACATGATCCCTCTTATTACAAGTATTGATGTTCAGTTTGACCTAGGGGTCAATGTTGGTTTATGATCATATGCCCCTATCTTAGGCATTCTAAGATTGATCGGTTTGATAGAGTAAAGTGAATTCGACATTCTATCGTGAATCATTGAAGAGTATTGATTGATACATATCTGTCTAACGTCGAATCTCAACTTTGAAGGTCTCGTGCCCCTATTCCCCACCCGACTGTGAAGGGCTATAATCTCCACTATATGGACTCGAAGCTCCTCAACCAACTGGGCCTGAAGATTGTAGCTTTTGGCACACTCTCAAAACCACGTAACTCCTCAGTTATTGATGCAACTCCGGTCCATGATAGTGTCTCACCCTCTATGACATTCTCGATACTCCAAAAGAAATATTATGGGTATCAGTCTCTTCAGACAAACGGTATCCCAGATAGTGTTATGTAATATTCAGACTACATAACAAGATCTGGATCGGTTTGAACAATATACGAATATGAATAATACAAAAAAAGTTATTATATTGAGAGAAATTCAATGTTCTCAATTAATATTATATTAATTGCTCACCTCTTAACGTGAATGATAGCTATAATTATAATCATCCAAATAGGTTTATGACCTTCAAAGTTCAATTATAAAAATAGTTATTATTATACTAGTGCATGTGTTATTTGTTTATATATAATTTGGATTCATTAACCCATTCAAACATGTATGGTGACTTGATTAATAATTTTCTTACATATTCTATATTTAACTTTTTTAAATCTAAATTCTATAATATAATTATAATTTTCACTATAATCTATAAATTAATATTAGTATGAAAATAACAAATTTAAAAATAATAATTCATATATTCCAAAATAATATTTTTAGTAAAAATATAAATTTAATTCAAAAAATATGATGTATTTATATTACATAATTTATTATGAGTTATCAATAAGTTTAATAATATTTTCAATTTTATAAATAATAAATTATTCATAAATATTTATAATAATAATTTCATATCAACTATATTATTATTATTATAAATAAAAAATCAAACATTGTTTTTACAAAAATTCTTTAGAATTCCACTCATCTTCTTGTATTATTATTCTTTTTATATCAAACTTTTTAATTTATTCTTTTGTACATTCGTTTAGATTTTTATGTGTTTCAATTCAATTATCATTTTTATCGCTGATTCAAGATAAAAATTTCACTGCATTTTTTATGTTAAACCCTAATTTTTAAGTGGTTAAAATGAGAAAATTAGTTCATACTATTTTTACGGACATACCACTGCATATAATAATTTTGATAGTTTTTATAAAGACTCGTTTATTTTTATTTATTTTACGGTTTGTAATTCGTGGATATTAAAATCCTAGTTTATATTTATCTGTTTATGTTTTGGTTATTGTAGTACAAAATTTCTAAATTTTGTATATACACAAACATATTTGAAATTATGTTTATAATATTATGATTTTAATAGCTTTTGAACTGGTTTGATTTAATGATTTTACTACTTTTTAATTTTTTACATGTCACGTCTCTAAAGGGATTTTTTTATTTTGTAAGGTTTTACTAATTTTATATATTTTTAGACTTATAATTAAATTATTAATTTTTTATGTGTTTATTTTGTATTATCACGTTGTATTTTAAACTATTTATGGTTTTCTGGACTTGTAGTAGTTTGTGATATGTTTATGACTTACTTTTTGTTGTTTAATGAAAATAAATCAAATCAAGATATTCCTTTCTTCCAAAAACTAATAAAGAAATAAAATCTAATTTCGATATCGTTTGGTCTGTTAATAATATTTACTACCATAAGATCAATAATATGTTAGTATTATTTGGCCACTAGTCCATTAGGTTATTATGTTAGAAACCTTAACCACACTTTATATATTGTGATGTATTAGCTCTTTGTAATACACATTTTTTAATCAATAAGTCTTGTGTATGTCAATTATCTATATACATGTTTATCATTTAACATGGTATTATATATTTGTTTTATCCTTGTTTGATTTGATTGAAGAAGTTGCAACTCACTGTTTGTTTAGTGGATCAACTTCTGGTGAATTTGTTGGGGTTTGGGCCCTGGGGTGATGTTCAAACAATTGTTTTGATCATTTTTTGGTATATGATTTTATTTTTAGGATTGTTGAGTCAAACCTCATTATTGAGGTGTAAGTGTAGATATCGAGTTGGATTTGGACACTTTAAATTATCGGGCCCAAATATCAACAATTAAGACTAAACTAAGAAGTTCATGGACTAAATTGACATAAATAATTTAGTGGGTTATGCTCATTGATCAACAGCGGAGTACAATGGTATTATGCAATTAGGTAAAGATTGAACTCAATTACAATGTATTATATGTATTCAAATTAAAACTAATTCTAATTATGGATAGTGTGACTATGATAAGATTTTCCTTCAATCTATCGTACATTGATCAAAATATATTTATCATTGATTTTATATTACTTTTGTACTACTTTAATAGTTTTAATTAACTATGCGTAAAATACTCTCATTTGGTTATTTTTTTATTTATTAGTGCAATCGGGAGTAAAAATAAGCAAAAAGAAGTTAAATTTACAAATAAAAAGCAAAAATAAGTTAAATTTGCAAATAAAAGCTGCAATTAAAAATATAATTAAACCAAAAATAAAGAGAAGAAAAAATGGAAAATTAATTTAAATTCAAGATGTAATTATTTTAATTTCTAAAAAATGTGATTTCTTATTATTTAATCTAAAATAATAAATAAATTATTTAATTTTGTTTAACGAGGATTATAATTTTATTCTTATGAAGATAGAATTTATTTGTAGGAGATTAGGATTTAAAAAAATATAGTCACGACTCTTCCTATAAATAAAACTCTTACACATCAAACACAATGAAAAAGACAGTGGAGAGTACACTAAAAACACAAACACATTATTGTTCGGTTTTTGTTTATACGTTGCTTGTTATTTTGTCATTAAGATTATGTTAAGCATGAGCTAAATTAATTGGGTTATGGGGTTTTAGAACCTCCGCTTATACTTTTATTCATGAATTTCACTTTTTGTTATAATTTATTATTTACATAAGTTATTTTCATTAGTATGAGTTTTAATTCTCTTAATTTTTTACAGGATTATTTGAATGATATTAAATTTAGGTTCAGACCGAGAGGTAAAATTTATTTCTAATCTATAGTAATACCACTAGGTTGAATGAGTGAGACGATATAGCTATGACATGATGAAGTTTGAATTATATTCTAAGATTCTTTGACCTCCTTGTATGAATAAGGGACTAGAGATATAACCAGCCATACAAAAAGGTTAGTCTGTGAGATCGCGAGATGATCACATCACCTTGGACCTGGCTTTGAAAGAATTATATTTTAATTAAATTTATTTAATTGTTAAAAAATATAATATATATATATATATGCATGTTCAAACCCTTGAATATTTTTCTCTAATTGTTTACAAGTTTAATTTTAAACTCTATTTTATTTAATTTCTTAAATCTGTTTTCCTACACCAACTCTCGACCCTACGGATCATAACATGTTTATTTATTTTTTGTTGCTATTTTATTAATTAGAAATTATTTTATATTAAATTTAGATTTAAATTAAAGTAATAATTTTATCTTGGGTTCGAATACCGAGTCTTTAAATACTCGTTCTAACTACAAATAAAATTGTACGTTTATAATTGTTTGATCAAGTTTTTGGGACCAGTGTCGGGGGAAATATCTAAACAAATAAATGTATTCTTTGATATATTATGTACTAATTAATTTTTATTTATTTAATTTTTAATTTAATTTTTACTTATCTATACAGTAACAATTCATGACAGAATAGTCGCAAGACGAATTAAATATTTTACAAATCCATCATTAGTGGAGTTTAACCGAGCATATTAAGGCCGTAAGTAATTGTTGCGTATTTTGAGATCAAACCGGCGCTAATCACTATGATCCAGAACAACCAGATGTTCGTTGAAGATCTAGAATAATACTCCAACATGATCTCAATTGTTTCTTAGAGATGCGCGATACATGCCAATACAATAATACATCTAGTGATACAGTGAGACTTTGACTCTTTCATTTCTCTCTCAAGGTAAAAGCTAACACATGGTTGTAGTATTTACCTCCAAATTATATAATAACTTAGGAGTAGCTAACTCAACTATTTCGAGTAAAATTATTACCACCCGTGAGATCTGTAACATTTTGAAATGATATTTTAACCTTCGCTCGGAGAAGCGATGAACAGATGAATGACTCATTGGAAATATACAAGGGTTGATGCGTAGATGCCCTCATCATGGGATCCTAGCCTGGCTGATAGTCTAGACATTCTACAATGGTCTGATAGGGAACCACTAGTTAATGATAGATGCTGCAAGTGGAGGATCATTAATAAGAAAAAAAACATAAAAAGTGTATTTAATTCTGAAGGTACCCTCAAACAACCACTATGGATCTGAAAGGAATGTTGGGATGTACTTTGTTAATAATGATATTGTCTTTCAAGTGAATATAGCAGTGCTTGAGCAATAAATGAACCAAATAAAGATGAATTTGGTTACAATACCAGATATTAATGCTTACCATCCCTCCATAGTAAATTTCTTCAGGAAATTCGAAGATGTTAGGTAGGTAAGTAATTTCTAACATGGGCCTGAACCTTATTTTTGTAATAATTATCAAATATGTCGAAGGTAAAATCCAAAAAAAATCTGGAAGAATAACAAGAACGTATAAGAGCACGAGGAATTGGACAAGTTAGAGAAGAAAGTAACCTTTAAAGAGAATGTATACATGTTTGTTGAATTATCTACAACTTCTTTTGAGAAGAATAGATAGAGCAGGAAAAATATCAAAGTATTAGTTCAGAATCATGAAGTAAGGCTGAAGAACTTAAATATTTAATTAGGACAACTACACTCGATGATATAATCTTAAATTCAATTAACGTGTCCTAGTTATACATAAATTAGCCTAAAGCAAGTTAATACTATCATACTAAGAATATGGAAAGAAATAGGTTAAGTAACGGAGAAAGATTATGATGAAAAATAAGTGAGTAATTGAGACTAAGATTTAAGTGACAACAAATCTTTTGATGATAACAAACTAGTCTCTGATTACGGCAAAGAATCATAAAGATGCATAATTGGGGACTCAGATCGTGGCAGCACGAAAACACCTGACACAAGCACCCTTGGACGCGACAACAAGTCACATGGATCGCAACAACACACTTGAAGCAGGTTTTTATACGCGGAAATAAATGAGCAGATCGCGGTATCAACATATTAACAAGTCTTGGATGCAACAAAGAAACCCGTGATCGCACCATGACTTCTGACACAACTCCAGATCACAACAAAGGGGAGTAAAATCATGGCAACACTAATTCACTTCCAGATCACGACAACTCCACTCAAAATCACGACAACATCTTTTTTTTCATATTTACTAACCCCAACCTTGAACTCAAGTTTAATATTGGCTGATGTCTCCCGATTGTTGGGGAAAAGTTGTAAAAATTCAATGATGCATAATTTTGTATAGGTTAGGCACTTTGTCAAAAACTTTATGTGAAAATTTTTGATTGTGGTTTTGTAAAACTTGTTGCACGAGGGTACATTGTTCTATGTATAATCTTTTCTAAAGGTTTTATGACATCAAGGAACAAAATTGAACATAAACATCATTCATATTCAAGATTTTTTCAAATTTACAACCTAAGTTACCTTTTTAAGTATATGTTTGTTGCTATTTTTAAGGAAGAGGAACCCAAATCAGTCATCTCATCACCTTGTTGGATAACACCATAACAAATATGGTGGAAATATATATATTTTACCATCCACCAACATTTGCACTCAATATTTTTTTGAAACTTACACCAACAACCTTCTAGTTTTGGAATATTGTAGGGTTGGTTTTGTTTCCTTTATATTGCAATTTTGATTCATAGATTTACCTAATTTATATATAAAAACACCATTGAAATTATCGAAACCATTTGGAAAAACCGTGAGTTTATTTTGCTTAACATTTTGACCAAATTTGATATAAAACTAAACTAAAGACAAACTCCAAAAGATAGTACAAGATTGTACGAACCAACATTTTATTAGTTATGTAAACATCATATTCAAATTTTATCAATAGATGGTTCACATAATATTATGTAAAAAATCAAATGTTATGCTTGAAAAAAATAGAAAACAATAAACTTTTTAGTAATATAACGATCATCAGTTTAAATATACTAAATATATATTAGGAGAAACTACCCATAAAATACCTAGTCAGGTTTCTCACTACTACCTAATACCCAATTTATTAAACTACCAATAGATACCTGGACCAAAATGAAAAACCTTTTGAACCAACCCTTCTCTTTTCTAATTTTATTTTTATTTTATATTTTTCAAATTGTAGCTTGAAAAAAATCCAAAAGTACCATCTGATTTGTTATGGGGTCGGTATATATCTTTGACATGGATGGTATTTTTGAATATTTTTTGAATTTGCTTTTTTTGTAAGATCCAATAACTCTGCTCTCGTATCTTTATCATTAAATAGTACATATCTCACATCTCTCTCCTTCATTATTCCTTGTCTCATATCTATACACTCTTATCATGTTTGGTATCACATGATTTAATAATACATTATTTTTTACTTTATCATGTCCGGTCTCGCATGTTTTCATAATGTTTGGTCTCTCAACTTTATCATGCATGGTCTCATGTGATTTAATAGTACATGGTCTTTTAATTTTATCATTCATGGTCTCACATATTTATTATCAATGGGTTTGGCGAAATTTTTAAAAAAAATTATCATCAATAGATCTAGTTTTGTTCGTCTTAAAAACAATTCGATGGTACTTTATGATTTTATTTCCAAGCTCCAATTTGAAGATACAGAGTTTTTTTAAAATAAAATAAAAATAAAAATAAAAAGTAAGAAATATAAGCTTTGGCTTAAAGAAAAAGAAGTGGTGTCATGGCTGGTGATGAAGCATGAGTATTTGAGATGTTATCAGAATATTGGGTATCTTGTTTGAGTTAAGTACGTAAAATGGATATTTGATATGCAATAGTATTACTCGAGGTACTAAACGGTAGTAAATATTAGTAACATATATATTTTCTTGAATTTCCCTATATATTATGTATCTACACCCAATCAACCTTATATTTATTAACATTTACTTTTTAAAATAATATAGAATCAAAGGCACATGTAAAAAATATAAACGCGTTAGTACTGATGTTACGGGTAACGTTGATCATTTTTTTCTTCATTCACCGGAAACCCTAGCAGCCTGAGCCCTTTCGGCCTTGTCATTGGAAATAGGTTGCTGGAAAACCTAGCATCCTGAGCCATTTGGAATTTGTCATTGGACCTAGGTGCCGGATCCATTTAAATGGTCATTAAAAAAGAACTTTTAAGAAGTATTTTTTTCTAGGTCTAAGTGAATGATTTTCAATAAGCACGATTTTTTATTCAATTTTCGCCCTTTTATTTCTCCAAATGTACTATTGTTTTCTGTGGTTTGTGTGCTATTAGTATGATGGCGCAGAATGACGGAAAAAAAACAATAATAGATGAAACTCTAATTCAAGAGTAACATGACAGATGGAACTTTAATCTAAGGGTAACAAAAACTGAAATTTTGAGAGGTAAAAATATAAACATATGAGGTAAAAATATAAGCATATGAGGCTTTACATAAGAGTTTCTCAAAACCCTAAATGAAAATATAAGAAAATCAAATAAATATTTTAAAATCAAATCAAATCAAATCAAATCAAATCTTAATACAATCATATTTGATTTGAATAATATAAGATATTTGAATAAAATAAAATAAAATAAAATAAAACTAAATTAAAAAGATTTGTGTTTGGGCTTTTGGGCTGCATCATCCTCCCGTGGTTGACAAGAATTCATCCTCGAATTTACAACACCATCATCATCAACAACCAAAAATATTTTATTTATTTTTTTCAATTATTACATTGGGAATTACAATTGCTGACCTTATCGGAATAAGATAAATTATTCTTGAAGTTCCTTATTCGAGGTCACATTGAAGCCATCGAGTTGATAATTTGTTTTGCTTTCGAATGCCTTTTCATAGCCTGAAAACAACACCCCATGTTCAGTTGATGAAAATAATTGGTTTCGAAAACATCTTCATAGCTTGAGACAACATCTCGATAAGCAAGTTTCCCCTTAATCCAACGATTAGTAGCCAATTAAACTCTTTTAATAAATACCATACTTTTTTGTTTCTCCATATGTATACTTATTTTTCTCTGATTTGTGTGCTATTAGTCCCTCTTTGTTGTAATGCTGTAGTTTGCTCTATTTTTATATTTTCGGTGTTATGATTTATTTCTACCTTCTTTTGTTTGGTATGTATATTTCAACTAGTTAAGTTATGATTCTCCATCTTGACTTTTTGTTATTCTAGCTATATTCAAATATTGAAGTACTTTTTTGTAAACTAAATTATTAGGATACGTCCGTTATTTATATAAACATTTTTTTATTAAATAATACTTCCTCCATTCCCTTTTAATGGTTGTTTTAGAAAATTGTTAAGATTCTATTTTAATGGTAGTTTTCGACCATCAAAGCAATATTAAATATTGTTTTATTAAAACAATAAAATAAAATCAATAAATTGTTTTCATTTTTTATTTTATTTTTAAAAATATATGTATTTATTAAAACTGGCTAATTAGTTTTTATTTTTATTTTTAATCTTCTAAAATAAACTTTCATTAATATCTATCTGTGCTAGTTCTTCAAACGTCCAATATCCCAAAAAACATATTTTTTTTAACCAAAAAATCTGGAATTAGATGATCATAATTAAATTATTAAATCGCTCATAACTTCGGATCATCAAATATAGTTATACACTATTTCTAGGAAATTGTGAGTTTTCCGGTTTTAGTTCGTTCCCGGAATGATTTGTTCTTAGTTCACGTAATGCGTAACTTTATATCCGAGCGAGAGAAAAATGTGAGCCACAAGTGATATATTCTCTACCTTTTATGTGCTTTTTTGTCAAAATGCTCAATATTTCGACACGTGTAATAACCATAGTTGCCAGTCTTGAAATAGAGAAGGCTGCACTATTCTTATGGATAATCTTTATATATGTAAAGTAGATTTTAAAGTACCATAAATTATATGGTCTGATGGTGCGGCCCGGTTTTATTATACTCCTCCGTCTCAATATATTATATAATTTGAAAACTGATTACATTTTCTAAAGCTTATTAAATACAAACAATTTAAAATCTGATGGACCGGATAACAAATACTGTAAATTGTTATATTGTTTGCATATGCGCGTATACAAAATCAATATAATTTGGTTACATAACATCACGTTAGAGGGAGAAAAATCGTGGTAAAATATATGTTTTAATAAAAATATGCTTTTAAATAAAGAAACAACTTGAGAATAATTGAAAGTGACGGTACATTATAGCGACAATAGAAATGTAGAATATCTTTATAAAATTGAGAAGGGAGGTGTTATATATATATATATATATCAAACTAGTGGCGTAGTGGGATGAAAATACTACGTTTTAGATTTTATAGCTATTAAAGTAACTAAATTATTTAAGTTATAACTATTTATAAAACATTTGAGTGGTAAAATAAACAATTTTGTTATTGATACGGCGGAATAACTTTGGTTAGAAGCTCTATTTTCTCTCCTAAAAAACCAACGGTAATATAATTCATCTCTGGTTTTTTGAGAATTCTGAATCAATGGATAAAGATCCATTTGATTGATGGTCACCTCTAGCAGCTTCTCCTCCATACTCTACTCTGCTGAAAGATGGTCTTCTGGTTTAGTAGAACCTCCATCAACCAGCCTTTCTTCTCCTCCAAGTCTTCAATCCTATCATGACGGTTTCATGATATCAGTACTTTGGGTTCCTGGTGGACCAAGCAAGACTGCTTTCTTCCACCTCAGACCACTGGTCTCTTTGGATATACCAAGTAGTTAAACCAAAGATCTTTTAGGAGTTACTAACAGGTTACAAGGCAATGAAATCACTTGGCTGCCTGTGTTTTATGTACACTCCTCTCCTATGTCTCTCCCCTCTTCCTATCAGTTGTCCTCTCAAAGCTTGTCACCTCCCTTAGCTCCAAGGCCTCAAACCAACCCCTTGATTATCTTATGGTCTATACTAGGTAACCTCCCCTCTGTCCGGTACCCAAACTTCCTCTTTAACTCTGGAGTCAAGCCCAGCTTCAATCCACCAGGTTTTCCTTTATGCGTCTCTTTCTCATCCAACTTTTTTTTCAAAAGAATAATCTCTAATTCAAGCCTTCTCCTCTATTTCTATTCTTGTTACTTGAACCAAACTTATGTTTTTTATTTTGGTTACTTGAACCAATCTCAATTTTTTTTCACAACCTTAGTTTCCTGTTCTAGTCTGCTCAAAAGGTTCCCTCTGCCTAGATGTCCCCACCTCTTAATCCAACCTCAAAAGACTTCACATCAGATAGTCAGCCACTCTCTCCTACTTTGGGCAAATCTCAGGATAACTTTCCTTCTCTGCCCCCACCCCTTTGTAAAGCTAATCTTATTCAAGCTTTACTGGTCTCTAGCTACTCTTATGCTTAGAAGACACACCCTAAATTCTGCACCCCCTAGCATCTCCTTAGCCTCACCTAGCACCATATTTTTCTGTCTTTTGATGGCAACATCATTGAAGACAGTGTGCTCTAGCCAGAGCTCTCTCTCCAACCTATCCCTCTTTTGGTTTATATACTCTTGCACCATACTCAATCTATCTTCACCATTCAAACAAGCCATCATAACATCCCTCTCTCTATCCAAGCAAGTTCAGATTACCTGTTGATCACCTCTGGAAACATGATACCTTCCAAGCCTTCGATTCTTCCAAGAACCTGCTCCCTCATTCGCACGCAAAATTTCTTCTCTTCACTGGCCAAGTTCCCTTGTATTCCTGAGCCTCCTCTCTCTGATTCCATCGCCCCTAACACTTTTTCGTCTCAAGCTGCTCCTCCATCTCCACTTCCCCACCTAATCTCTGCATTTCATGAAACTTATGTTAGAAATGCTTTAGCTTTGGCCAGACACCACATGGAGTCTGGCCAAGGCCAAGTCATCTTTCAGTCAGCAACCCTAAGTGAGCTTCAAAATTACTTACCACCCCTGAGACCAATCCCAGTAAGCTTCCCCAAGTTATTTTTTCCTCCACCTCATCTGGGTTCAGTCATCCTATTTGGGACAGCCGCATCCACCCTCAGACCAGCTACCTTCCTTCAACAGAGTTCTATGAGAATTTGGTGACGGTGATTGGAGAACTTCCATTTCCCCCTCTTCATGACTGTGTTGTACGATCTGAAGTCATGGGGCAGAGCAGTCCCCTGCAAATCTTTCTGATTCCATCCCTTTCGGGTCAGGCTCAACCGCGATGCCACTCTTTAGTGGAGCAGAGAAGCATACCTATCTTGGCTTATGCTTCCCCGTCCTTGAGTAAGATGGGACTCTCGTATGGGAGAAGAGATGCCCATATATCCTTTGAAGACCCTTCTCTTTTCACCTCTAGTCAGTTTGGCTCCACCAAAATCAATTCGATGGAAACCCTTCAATTGTTGATCCAACACCGTGATGTGATCAGTGCCAACTCTAGTTCTCAGGTAGGGAATGAAGCCCTAGGTTTTGAAGATGGGTGGTGTCCCCTATCTCCCCTCTGGTAGATCGACTGACAGTACAATTAATTTGGGTTTTGAAAGGATCAAGAAGACTAACCTAAGATCGTCATTTTGAAAAGGGTTGGATAGAGACTTAGTGAAAATGGGTCATCCAGAAGTCAATCTGGTCCAGTCAAAGGACACACACCCTTTATTGGGTTGTCATTCTAAAATTATTGGGCCCACTCAAATTCTAACTATTGATAGGCTTGGTCCAAACAGAAACAAAGGTCTGCTGGGAGGTGGTGCCTCTTTTGCTCATCATTCTATACTCTGAAACTTCGGGAATGCGGGTAAAGGCCTAAAAGGTATAAAATATAAGTTTCCCATGCTAAGACCCCTTCCTATTTATCTACAAATGATGTGTCAAGAGGTATCTCTAGTTCGAACTCGCTTCCTAAATCTACCTATTTTTCCCCTTATACAAGTATTATAGCAGGTGATAACCGCTCCTCTTTGGCGATTGGAATTAGACATATGGAAATGGTGGGAAATGAATTCATCATGAATGACTCGGCCTTAGATTCTCCAGAGTCTTGGAAGGCTTGTCTCTCGGGATATTTTCTAAACCAACCTTCCAATCTTGTTTTCCTTAAAGCCAATGTGGAATCTTTATGGAAACGATTCTGTCTTTTGGAATTCAAACCCCTTCTAGAGGGATAATTTCTTTTCAAATTTGGATCCGAGATGATGACTAAAAACGTGCTAGAGGAAGCCCTTGGTATTTTGGTGGAAATTTAATGATTTTGAAATTATGGGAACCAATAACCACCCTAATTAAAGATCCCCACACTGAAATTCTTATTTGGGTCAAGGTATTTAATCTACCTCTTGAGCTTTGGACTGTGGAGGGCTTCAGCAACATTGACTCAGTAATTGGAAACCCTCTATACGTAAATCATCAGACGGAATGAAAGGAAAAACTTCGATTTTCCCACCTATGTATTATGATCAAGGCGAGTCCTCTTATTCGATATGAGCTAACCTTTAAGATAATAGGCAAATCCATTATGGTTTCTTTCGAATATCAAGGCCTCCATCCCCAGCGCGATAATTGTAAAGTCTTTGGGCACCATACTCGTCAGTGCAAAAAAGGTCATATCAAGCTTTCCCCCATTCCTATAATGACATCGTCCTTTGAGGAAGATCCATCTGAATTTGGACCAGAGCAGGAGTCTGGATCTCGGCTTCCATCTGATATGGAGATAAGTTTTTAGGATTTAATTTATAGACAATGTAAACTTAGGGACTTGATTGTAATTAGTGTAAGCTTTGTCTTTAATTTATGAATGATGTAAGTTTTGAGAAGTTATTGTGACTTTACATAATTTGTAAGGACTAAATAGCAATTAATCCGTTTTTGTAACAGATTCAGTTATTTAACTAAGTCTTGGCTCCTCTATATAAAGGACCAGACAAATCTAATAAAGGGGTTGAACACTTTTTACTTGAAACTCATTTTGTACTTGTGTTTTATCTTTCTAAAAACTCTAAAACACTTTCTCTCTCTAGAATTTCTCTCTAGCAATTTACCTAAGCAAATCAAAACCTTATCAAATTGACGACTCCGCTAGGGACTGAGCAGAAAAATCAGTAACTTATTCATTTGGTGATATTCTTTAACTCAAATTCATAAGATGAATCCCGAAAATAATAATCTTACGCTTCAATCAATGTTAGAAACAATGAGAGATGATTTGCAAAAAAATGGGACTGATGGGAATAGAACTGATGGATCGTCTCCGGTCCAAGTTTGATCTGATGTTGAGACAAGAATGAATCAACTTCTTGATAAAATCAATGCGTTGAATGAAAAATATGAGTGAATGGAACAAGAAGTACTCTCTGCTAGGATCATATCTGAGGTTAGGCAGGAGTTGGAAAATACCGATGTTGAAGGTCAGTCAAATCGATCTTTCGATGATAGACATGCTAAGTCAGAGCATAAAAATCATATTTTGTGTCTCCTAAAGAGAGATATTCATCTCGAAAGGATAAGAAAGATAAGCAAAACTTGATAACTTCCAGTGATGAGGAGGTAGAAAGCTCAGCTTCAGGATTTAAGAGGCATAGAGGTTCTTCGAGGGGAGAATCGGAAAGAGATTATTCAAAGCGATATAAAAAAGAGAACAAGTATAAGAATGCTATTTGATCAACTTGGCATGAAAGAATTCATTCGAATCAATATGCTGAGCCCGACAGGAATTTGTATGTTACAATGGGGACCGATGATCAATTTGTTCAAGGTGTTGATTGGAGGAACTCTCCATTAACATATGAAATTCTCTCTAGGACGCTTCCAAAGCGTTTTGGTATTTTGAAGGTTGAAAAGTTCGATGGGATGCAAGATCCCGATGATCACATCGAACAGTTCAAAAATTATATAATGAATTTTGAGGACGACGACCAGCTTGTGTGCCGTGCTTTCTCTCAAACATTTAAAGGAACAGCTCTCAAGTGATACAACAGGATTCTGAGGGGATCCATTTCAAATTTCAGGGATTTTTACTGATTTCCGAAGGTAGTTCGTTGGAAGCAAGGAAATGAGAGCTAATGGTGATACAATTATCCAGTGCAAGCAAACACCGGGAGAAAAATTGAAACATTATACTAAGAGGTTTGTGTTAACCAAAGCAAGTTTAGATAATTGTGAAGAGAACGTGGCAATGACCGTTAGCAATTGTGAAGTGAACGTGGAAATTGAAATATTTTTCGAATCGTTAGCAATTTTTAGGGGCGATTCAATGACTGGAAATTCAAACAGCTCAAGGAAAAGGCATGTTGTCAACTTGAAAACTCAAATTTAAGGGAGAATGTCAACGCATTTGTATGAGAAGAAAGACATTCCTTTCATTTCGTTTGATGAAGATGATTTGAGAGGAACTGCAAGATCACATGAGGAAGCTGTGGTAATCGGAGCTGACGTGGCTGGCGTCCAAATTCGACATGTGTTGATTGACACTGGTAGTACTGCCAATGTTCTTTTTAAGTCAACCTATGATAGGATGACAAACCCTCCTCGGATTACTCAATCAGATCGTATAATTATTGGATTCACGGGTGTAACAGCTCGTGTTGTTGGAGAATTCGAGGGAGAAGTTAGTTTGGGGAAATTACCATTCAAGAAGAAGGTTCAAATGCTTTTTGTGGTGGTGGACTGTCCCACAAGTTATAATGCTATTTTTGGAAGGTCGTGGCTTTCAAGAATGTATGGGGTGGTATCAACAGTCCATCAATGTTTTAAGTATGTGGTTGGAGACAGAGTTGGAGTAGTTCGGGGCGGTCAAAAGGTTGCCAGAGAATGCTATGCCACTGCGCTTAGGGTCCGAGGATCTAGTAGTGGAAATTTGATGCGAGAATATTAGTTAGAAGGGGTTCCCTCGAAGTTGGAAGAAAGGGTTGACGATCTGAGGGAAACTCCGGGGTCTTTAACAATGAGTGAAGAAATAGAGGAGTTTACTTTTTCAGAGGGAAAAGTGTTTCGGATTGGAACTTTATTGACCCCTAATCTACATCAACAACTGCTTAATTTTTTGTCTCAGAATTTGAACGTCTTTGTTTGGAAGACAGATTATGTAACAGGAGTTCCTATCGAATTAATTCAGCATATCTTGGCCATAGATCCGAAGGTTAAGCCAATGATTCAAAAAAGAAGAGCATTTTCATCGGAATAATCTGAAGAAATTGTTGCAGAAGTGGATCGATTGTCTAAAGTCGGACACATAAGGGAATCTCAATATCCTTTGTGGACTGTGAATCCGGTAGTGGTTAAAAAGAATAATGGAAAATGTATGATGTATGTGGATTTTACAGACTTAAATAGAGCTTGCCACAAAGATCTGTTTCCCGTTTCTCGAATTGGCCAGTTGATTTATTCCACTTCAGGCAATAAAATTTTGACTTTTATGGATGTTTTCGCAGGGTATAATCAGATCCAGATGGATCTGAAGGATCAAGAATGCACGACTTTTATAACTGATAGAGGCCTCCATTGTTATAGGGTGATGCCCTTCGGATTGAAGAATGTTGGAGCCACTTATAAGAGATTAATGAATAAAGATTTTCTACGCAGATCGGAAGGAATATGGAGGTATATATAAAGGATATGGTAGTAAAAAGTTCAAGGGATCAAGTGCATCTTGATGATCTAGAAGAAGCTTTTTTGAATCTAAATGCAATCAGGTTAAAGCTAAATCCGGAGAAGTATACCTTCAGAGTTCGATCGGGGAAGTTTTGGGGTTTTATTATTAGTGAAAAAGGAATAGAAGCCGACCCAGAACAATTAAAGTCTTTGATAACAATGAATTCACCTCGATCAGTTAAGGAAGTGCAAATATTGATATGAAGGTTAGCAGCACTTAATCGATTTATTTCACAATTTTCTGATAAATGCTTTCCTTTCTTTCAAGTGTTGCAAGGACCTAACAGGTTCGAATGGATGTCGGAATGCGAAGTAGCGTTCACAAGCATTAAAAATTTGTTGTCATCACCAGAAATATTAACAAAGGCTCGAAAAGGGGAGAAATTATTCTTGTACATTGTCGTATCGGATTTTGCACTCAGCGCAGTGCTAATTAGTGAAGATTCAGGTATTCTGAAACCGTTTTATTACGTCAGTAAAAGTCTGGTGGCAGCAGAAAAAAAGGTATATGAAGTTGGAAAAGTTGGCTTTAGCATTGGTGATTGCTGCTAGGAAGATGCGTCCATATTTTCAAGCTCAAAATATAGAAGTCCGAACTTCATTCCCTTTAAAAAATGTATTGCAACAACCGAATATTTCAGGGAGGATGACTAAATGGTCAGTGGAGTTAGGAGACTATGATATTTTATTTACACCTCGAACAGCAATCAAGGCTCAGGCATTGGCTGATTTTTTTGTTGAGTTCCACTCAAATAGATCGGATGAGGAAGAAAGCACAAAAGTTTTTCCTACTGATTCGAGGTGGGTTGTTCGAACAGATAGAGGGTCCAGTATTTTAGGGTGCAGTGTTGGAGTTCAATTGATAGCTCCGACGGGGGAAACAATGGTCCAATCATTTAAATTTGGTTTTCATGCTTCAAACAATGAAGCTGAATACGAAGTTGCTTTAATAGGTTTGAGATTAGCAAAGATTTGTGGGGCGACTTCGGTACGTTTGGAAACAGATTCTCAATTATTGGAAAATCAAGTGTCTGGTTTTTTCAAAGCAAGGAATGATCGTTTGAATTTATATCTTCGGGAGCTTCCAAATTTAATGTTTCTATTTGACAATATGGTTGTGGAATATATCGTGCGAGGAAGTAACATGGTGGTTGATTCTTTAGAAAATGTTGCTTACAAGGAAGAATATCTTTGGATTTTGCTACAGGAGAGTCCTTCAATTGTTGCTCAACCCGGCCAATGTGAAATTATAGAGGAATTTTTTGCCACTGATGAAAGCCGACGCGATTGGAGATTGGATATTCTTAATTTTTTGACCCAAGGATTACTGCCAGATGATTCTCAGCTAGCTAAAAAGTTGAGGGGTAAAGCCTTTGGATATATAGTTTTGGATGGAATTTTATATAAAAATGCATTAAGCATACCATTTCTACGATTCTTAGGCAAGCAAGAATCACAAGAAGTATTATCAGAGTTGCATGATGGAGAAGGGTCAGCAAATGGGGGGATTAAAGCTTTATCTCGTAGAGTTTTACTTGCAGGGTTTTACTGGCCTGCAACCATGAACGATGCTAAAACTTTAGTCTGAGGTTGTGATACTTGTCGAAGATTTGTTAATGATATTTACAGACCAGTAGTGCCTCTTATGTCTATATATGAGGCGATACCATTTGATAGGAAGGGGAATTGATATGGTGGGACCTCTGCTGATGGCCTCTGGGGAAGGCAAATGATAATTGTGGCGGTGGATTATTTTAAGAATTGGGCAGAAGCAGAACCGCTATCAGGTACAAAGGCAAAGGATGTTATCAAATTCATTGTGAATAAAATATGTTTTCGTTTTGGGGTTCCTCGGAGAATTACGACAGATAATGGCCGTCAATTTAACAATAGGGAAATGGCTGCATTCTGTACTTCTAAAGGGATTCAACAATGTTTTTCGACGCCCTTTCATCCTCAAGCTAATGGACAAGTGAAAGTGACAAATAGAACAATCTTAGATGGCTTGAAGAAGAATCTATTGGGGGCAGCAGGAAACTGGCCAAATTATTTGCAAGAGGTGCTTTGGGTTTATCGAACAACTCCAAGAGAGGCTACCAAAGAAACTCATTTTTCTTTGGCATATGGTATGGATGCGGTTAGCCCTATTGAATCTACGATGTCATCTTTTAGAATATCTCAATATTCTGAAAGATTTAATGATGAAATTCGAAGGGTAAAGGTGGCTTTGATCGAGGAAAAAAGGGTTCGAGATTATTTGAATACCATACATTATCAAACTCTCATGAAAAGTAGATATGATTCGAAGCTAAAAAGAAGAGAATTTAAAGAAGGAGATAAAGTGTTGCGAAAAGTTTTTTTACACACAAAGAATGAGAGCTTCGGAAAAATGGCTCCAAATTGGGAAGGGCCTTAGACAGTGGTTGAAAGAGTTAAGCCAGGGTCTTATCGTCTTTGTGATTTCGAGGGGAGGATGCTACAGTACCCATGGAATATTCAACATTTGAAGCTTTATTGGGAATAAACATGTGTTTATACTTTGGAATGTTTGTTTTTAATGGCGCAGTCTTTCCTACCCTGTTGGCCCAGGAAGGTTTTAATGAGGTGTCATGTACTTGTACATATTCAACTTTATCAATAAAGTTTGTTTTGGCCAATGGTTATTTTACGTTTATTTGGATACTATGTTAACAAATCATCAAAGATTGATCACCTTTGAGATTAGTTAAAGGAAGTATATTCTGAAGTGTTTATAACACTTTTCGAAGAAATAACCATGTTTTATAACAATTTTACATTTGGAATTTTGAGGTGAATGTTTTGAAACTCACTGAGATTTTGATGAGCTAATCAAGCTTAATAATACATTTATATATTATCGAAGAAGAGAATATTTGTTAATTTTTAGAATTTTGCATTTATTTTGTATTTAGCATCGAATGGTGTAGGGAACAACGATATAAAAAAGGAAGAACACTTTGTCATTCAGATTGAGTTGTTACAATACAAAAAGAGGTATTCTGATTAGACAAGCACAAAAAAAGACTAAATTAAAAGAGTAGTTACTCATAACATTCTTCTTCTTTGGATGATTCCTCCTCTGAAGATGATGAGCTAAGAACATGGTCGAATGCCTCACTTGGATGTTTTTCTTCGGTAATGTCGTTCCAAAAAATTGTGAGGTTAATTTTTAGATAGGCAGCATGGAGTTCTCGAAGGAGAATGATAGTTGCATCTTCTTTTCCGACCTGAATAGCTGTCTGCATATTTTTTGAGAGTTCAGCTTCGGCAGTGGTTACAGCAACAACTTTTTCTACTTCAAAATTCTTGTTCAATTTCTCTATCTCATCAGACAACTCTTTATTTTTTGCTTCAGAAAGAGTTACAGAATTTTGAAGAGTTAAAGAGTAAATTTTTTAAATGTTTAATTCAGCGATGTGTTCGGTTTTGAGTTTTTTTATTTTGTCTTCGTGAGACTTTGTCAGCACTGTGTCGACAAAATGCTTGATCCGAAGATGATCCTTTATACAAAGAGCGCCTTTTATCAGCTCGGATCTAGCTATCTCATAGGCATAAAACTGCTCTAATACTTTGTTATGCA
Source organism: Limnanthes douglasii subsp. nivea (assembly GCA_036936605.1). NCBI lineage: Eukaryota > Viridiplantae > Streptophyta > Magnoliopsida > Brassicales > Limnanthaceae > Limnanthes > Limnanthes douglasii. The sequence continues at coordinate 229,686,134 of JAUPFV010000005.1, read as the reverse complement.
AGGTCTCTCTGAATTTCTTTTCAACCTCATAAGCTTCCTTATAGTAAACCATATCCTTGGCCAGGTGCTTGAGATGGTCTTGAGAGGCTTCAATTTGAGAAGCAAGAGCTTTTGCAACAACATCAAGACCATAAAATGTTTGAAGAGCGATAACTATTGTAGGATTTGGAGGGGGGCTGCGGTATTCCGAGGTACTAGGCTTATCGATCATATCCAGAGATGTAATAGGTTCGAATGTACGAGGTGATCTTGGAATTTCTTTCTTTGGAATAGACCTCGCAAAATCAAACATGTGATTCTGAATGACTTGAAGGGTAGGATCCACTTCGCCAGCAAGTGCTTCTGTGTTTCCAAAATCAATGAACATATCTGGGTCGAAGCTTGCGGGACGATGATAAACAGTAGGAAAAAAATCATCGATGACAATCACAGGATGTTCTTACGAGGAATGATCTTCGGTTGGAGGATTTATGGGGTGTTGTTGTTGCTGGTTTTTAGCACCATCGTCTTCCGGCTCATCGATTAATTTGTATGAAGTGATTTTTCTTTGTTTCTTCTTCTTTCCGAGGGAATCATAAGATTTTTTCTTCTTTTTCAATGACTTCTCTTGATTTTCTCCCTCTTCGATGGGTGAAAGAGGGTGTTCAGTAGCTTTGTGTTTTTTACGTTTCGGTTTACAGGGTGTGGAAGGGTAAGCACCAGATGTGCTAACTGTCTTTTTACCTTTTTCTCTTTGGTGATTTTTTCTTTTTTCTTTTTAGGAAGATGGCTGTATGATCTGTTCCAGATTGGGAGGAAGACTTTACAATCGGCTTGTGGAATTCGTAGGATGAGGAGCTTCGGATCTGGGTCAGAAGATAAATTTTTGGGAGGCAGCCCACCTTCTGTGATCGGAAACATCTGGCATTGAAAGAAGTTAATGGGCTGGAAGGTGGTATGGAAGGCGTTATTCCATTTGATTTTAGCCCAAATAACCAATGTTTGGAATATCACCTTAGCTGCTTCTCGACGAGTGGAGTAGCACTTCGAAATTTCTAGTATAAACAAAGAAAATAAAATATTAAGTAAAGGAAAAGAAATATGTATTAAAAAATTAAAGAAGAAATGAAATTTTTAGAGAACTTACGATTGCTTATCCAGACCATAGTTAACTTCGATTGATTGCCTTCGGAAATTGTCTTGCCATTGTCCCAAGCTCCAGAGATGAAAACAAATCTTTGTTTCCAAAACTCGTCAGCTTTCAAAAGATCGTCGATGATTTTAAGATCATTCATCAGTGTAAGATAATAGAATGGGAGCTTCAAACCTTTTGAGAGCTGAGTAAGTGAAATGAAGTCCTTGATGTTGATCGGTATTTTGGAGAGGCGAGATGACATGATCACTGACATTAGGGTGAACCACTGGTTTGGAGTTACTTGGGTAGGGCACAAGCTGAGAGTTTTGAAGTACTCCACGATCATTGGATCTAGTAGAAATCGAAGACCCTAGTTGATGATTTATGGGTAAACTACCAACTCGTCATCCTTGCAGTCAATGGGAGTTTCTCCTTCTTTTGGTAGTCGAAGGGTGACGTTCTCTCCCATTCCTCATTTCTTTTTTAGGAAAGAGGCTTGGCTTTCTTTATAATATATGTATCGAACTTTTTTCAAGGCGATAATATATTTTCTCTCGAGGTTTCTTAGATTCCTCCCAATTTTTGCCCTTTCCTCCTCGGGAACAGAACAGACATCACCTTCCTCTTGAGATTCGGCTTCAGCATCGGATTTAGTAGCCTCTGAATCAGCTTCATTGGCTTTCAAGGTACCTTAGTTGAGGATCTTAAGAAGAGGGAATGTTTGCTTCCGATAGAGGAATTTCGGTTCGAATTGCTTCTTCTATTATTTCCCTTTGAGGAGGATCGTTGGTGGTGATTTTTGAAGGAGATGGAGTTCAAATTATTGTTGATTCATCTCCCATTGCGATGAAATTATTTTTAGGTTTGGACGAAGAAGGTTTTTGTGAAGAAGAGTTACTTGTTTTCAGTTTCAGAGGAGAAACTTTGCTTTGAGTTGAAGATGTTCGAGGGGTTTTAGGGCCATAGATTTTAGATGATGATTTTTCTTCGATATTGGGAGTAGGAGAAAGTTTTGGAACTTTGGTAGGATCGAAGTCACCGTAGTGTCAGTCGTAGTTCCAATTGGGCCACCAAAAATTAACCCTGCTCTTCGATACTCTTCGGCTATTTGTGTTATGCAAAAATAGTTGTAAGAACCGAACACCAGATTGCTATCAGTATCAGAAGATTCTGTTGTTTTGGGTAAAATGGCCTTCGACTTTTTGGTTATCGGTTTATTTCTCATAAACCATGAATGGATTGATCGGAGAAAATGAAGATTGATCGGAAAATTTGAGTTTGGGAGTGAGAATTATGGGAATAGGGGAGGAGCAGTTGAAGGTAGCCAAAAAGCTCTGACTTCTCTCTAGAATGGTTGTGTGTAAAGAGAGTAGAAATGAGAAATCAATGGTATTTATACTAAAGTAGGTGAAGACGTGTGAAGATGGACATACCCATTTGATGATAGGTTGGAATACGAATCGCTAGGAGGGTTAAATTTTCAACACTTGTGAGATTTACTTCACCGATTGAATGTAACCGTTATGCATGTAACTGTTACATTCGAAGGGGGAACACCTAAGCAATATGTCAAAGGCAATTTTTGTTTGGAAATTATTCGAAGTAATTACATCGAATCTTTTGGTTATTATTCAAAGGTTATTTGGCTATGGCCTCGAATATATCATTAAGATTAGTTTGGTTTTAAGAGTTTATAATTTTGATATCACATATATGCTTCGAATATTTGTTCAGGCTAACAGCTTCGAATAGTTATTATTATGGTCATAGATCTGCTATTCGAAGACAATGGCTCCGAATAGTTTGCTTGTTTTGATTTATGGCAGGTTGATGATTCGAAGATAAACGACTTTGAAGACTTTTTAGTTATCATTCATTTACTAACATGAGAACTAGGGGGCTTCTGATATGGAAATGAGTTGTTAGGATTTAATTTATAAACAATGTAAATTTAGGGACTTGATTGTAATTAGTGTAAGCTTTGTCTTTAATTTATGAATGATGTAAGTTTTAAGAAGCTATTGTGACTTTACATAATTTGTAAGGACTAAATAGCAATTAATCTGTTTTTGTAACAGATTCAGTTATTTAACTAAGTCTTGGCTCCTCTATATAAAGGACCAGACAGATCTAATAAAGGGGTTGAACACTTTTTATTTGAAACTCATTTTGTACTTGTATTTTCTCTTTCTAAAAACTCTAAAGCACTTTCTCTTTCTAAAATTTCTCTATAGAAATTTACCTAAGCAAATCAAAACCTTATCACCATCCATCAGTGAGGATAAGGAGGTAGAGCATGGCGAGGAGGTGGACTCCCTCCCCCCAGAGGGCTTATACGGATGAAGCTAAAAATAAGGGTAAAATGGTAATATCCTCCGACAGGACCATCGACTGTTTCACTGTAAGTTCTCTATAATGAATATTGCTTATTGGAATGTGCGAGGTCTAAACGACCCGGTTAGGCAAAAATATGTCACTGATTTTATTAGTAATCATATCTCGTTGATAGTTCTTGTATAAAACTAAAGTCCAAATTCATAAAGTAGACCATATAATTAGACAAATGGTCCTCTTTTGGCATGTTATTACCAATCAATCGTCTTATCCCCTAGGTAGAATTTGGATCACCTAGAATCCTAGTGTAATCACGATTACTAGAATTTCCCAATCTCCCCAGTTCATCCACTGTATGGCTAAATGTCACAATTACAGAGCCTCTTTTAAGCTCGCTGCTATCTACGCTTTTAACGAAGCTCGGGATCGTATCCCTCTTTGGAATGACCTCATTAAAATATCCAAAATGGACAACCACATCCATTGGGTTTCCCATGGAGATTATAATGCAATTCGTCGCCCGGATGAGCACCTTGGTTCCTCCGACTCCTGGACCACAGCAATTGATGATTTCAATAATTGGTCATACCAGTGCGAACTCAGTGATCTCCGATCATCTGGGTTTCCGTTCACTTGGATTAACAAACAACCTGCTCATCTCATCCTTTCCAAAATAGACCGCGTCCTTGTCAACCCGGATTGGGATGACCTATTCCATATGCCCAATGTCCATATTGGGTATCTTCGTACGCTAGACCACGCTACTGTTACCTTCAATCTTGGGCTACCTCGCCCAAGACGGAAAAAACCTTTTCGTTATTTTAACATGTGGCAATCCTATCCCATGTTTAAGGACATTGTCCTTAACAATTGGAACTGCCGTACTACTTCCAGTGGGATGAGAATGGTCTCTGAAAAGCTAGTTCGTCTGCAGTCTGAGTTAGCGTTGCTTAACCGCAAGGAGTTTAGTGACATCTCCGTCAGAGCCTCTGTTGCTCAAAAAACTTTGTTCGAGGCTCAGTCTAATCTAGCCTCTGACCCCCCCCCCCCCCCCCAACGCTAATCTTGTTACTAAAAAAAGTGAGGCTTCCGAGTCTTTCATCTTTCTTAGTCAAGCGGAAGAATCCTTCTTAAAACAAAAATCTAGGGAAAATTGGATTAAATTGGGTGACAAGAATTCTAAATTCTTCCACAAAAGTATTAAAGCTCGATTTTTCCGTAATAAAATTATCTCGATTTCCAATGAGTTCGGGGGCACTGTCTCCTCTCCGGCTAGTGTCTCTAAAAACTTTATGAATTTTTTTGAGAATTCTCTGGGCTCCAAACATTCTACCATCTACTCATGTCTAGAAAAAGTCTCTTATCTGATTTCTACCAAAGTCTCTCATTCTGATAAAGAGTTTATGACTCGTGAAATCTCTTGTGCTGAAGTCAAATATGCTCTTCACAGTATTGATAGTGATAAGTCCCCTAGTCCTGATGGCTTTAACTCTAGCTTTTTTAAGTCAACTTGGAATATAGTTGGCCTTGATATCTATAAGGGTGTCCAAGAGTTCTTCCTTATTGGATCCTTAATTGAGTCTTGGAATGCTACCTCTATCGCTCTTATCCCTAAAAAATATTTTCCTTCTGTGCCTGCAGACTTTAGACCAATGGCTCGATGCAATGTTGTCTACAAAATCATCGCTAAAAGAATCAAAATAGATTTTCCTTACCTTGTCGATTCTTCCCAATCGGCTTTCGTAACTGGAAGGAATATAGCTGATAACATCCTCTTATCCTAAGAACTTCTAAAGGGATATAATAAAAATGGTAGAGGTAAAAGGGTTGCCCTTAAAATTGACATTATGAATGCCTTTGATAATGTTCGTTGGCATCTCATTCTTGACATTTTAATCGCGATGCAATTTCCTGAGAAGATGATCGCTTGGATTGTTAAATGCATCTCATCTCCCTCTTACTCCATTATTATTAATGGAGACCTTCATGGTAATTTCAAAGGCAAAAAATTCCTCAGACAAGGTGATTCTCTCTTCCTTTTTCTTTTCGTGCTTGTTAGGAAAGTGATGTCTGGCATCCTCAAAGAGAAAAGTCAAGATGTGAACTTCCATTTTCATTGGAAATGTCACAAGCAGAAAATCCTAAACCTTTGCTTTGCAGATGATCTAATGATTTTCTATCATGGTGATACTCCTCAATCTCATCAAGAATGCTCTGGATGACTTCTATTCTCTCTCTGGTGTTAAAGTCAATCCTTTGAAAAGTCATATCTTTTCTGGTATTGACCATCACCTTCGATCGGCTTTTTTTCCCATCATGAACTTCCCTAAAGGCTCTCTCCCAGTAAAATATCTAGGAGTTCCTCTCATCAATGGTAGACTCACTCACACGAACTGCCAACCCCTTTTGCACAAAATTAGTACTCAAATTGACTCTTGGACTGCCAAACACCTCTCGTATGCGGGTAGACTCCAATTAATCAAATCTGTTTTATTTGCGGGTCAGGTTTATTGGTCCTCGATCTTTATCCTCCCTGCTAGAATTATTAAAGAGTTAAGCCAGTATCTCTGTCGCTTCCTTTGGTCTAGATCTTCTATGAAAATCCATGGAGCAAAAGTTGCATGGTCCACTGTTTCCACTCCATATAAAGAGGGCGGCCTTGGGATTCTAGATATAAAAACCTAGAATCAGGCGGCTGTCCTTAAACATCTTTGGTCCATAGTCAGTAATAAAAACCCATCGATCTGGTGTGCTTGGATTAAATCTGAAAGATTAAAAATAAAAGTTTCTAGGATTTTTCTATTGGCTCCTCATCTTCATGGATCTTGAGGAAAATTCTTCGTCTTCGTCCTTTGGCTCGTAATTTGTACAGGGTGGCTATCGGAAATGGAATAAACACTTCCTTCTAGCAAGAACATTGGCTCCTCTCCTCATCTCTTGCGACCCATTACGGCTCTGATATCATCAGTGACTCCTGTCTGGGAAACAATCTATCTGTTTTCGACATTATCTGCAATGGTGAATGGAACTGGCCTGAAAATTTGAGATAGACGCTTGCTCAAATTCGGGTTCAACTCGAAGAAATCCACAAGATCATCCTCACTCTTCCCCAACCAAACTCCCGCTCGAGGGACGTACCTTATTGGGTTGCGAAGGAATGATACAACATTTTCACTATAAAGGACACGTACAACACTATTCGTAGGCCTGTCCCAGAAGTGGGATGGACGGGGTTAATATGGAATAAATTCAACATTCCGCGCCATTCCATTATTTCTTGGCTGACTATTAAGGGCAAGCTTGCCACCAGAGACAAACTTCTTAGTTGGGGTTTTAATACCCCTACTGGGTGTACCCTCTGCAGTTCTGATTTGGAATCTACATCTCATCTTCTCTTTGAATGTAGTTTCACTCATAGTATCTGGGCTTTTACAAGTCAAAAGCTTGGATTTATATTCCATCCCTTGTGCTCGCAATCTTGGATTGTTGAGGCGTCAAGATGGTCAAATTCTCGTAACCATTGGGGCGAACATGTTTCAACGCGGTCATTTATCACGTTTGGAAATAGCGGAATTGAAGAATATTTGGATCCGCTTCGGCCATGGCTTCCTCGATATCTTTTCATATCTTATCAGACCTCCGATTTAGATTCTATGGTACCAAGATTGGCTGGCCGATTTAAGTTATACAAAAATCTAACTTAATCTTTCTTTTTGTTACAAGTATTCTCTGTATGGACTAGAGTTTGGATTCTTGATTGCGATGCACTTGGAGTCTCCTCTCAGCCACCTAGTCATTATAACATGATATATGCTCTGCTTTGATTTATCCAGGGTTTCATCCCCCCTTTTAGTTGGTATCTTAATTTAGACTTCTCTATTAGTTGTTGTATTATCTCGGGGTATGCCCCAGACTTATGTATGAACTTTCTAATTAATTTAAAGTCTTTTGCACCAAAAAAACATTTGAGTTTCTAAAAAAATAACCGTCCGAATATGGATAATAATTTTTTTACTTTTAAATCATTTAGATATTGTCTGATATTCTTTATAAAAAAGTTTAATCAAAAAATCAGAAATAAAATTTTAACTTTTGTTATTATATTTTTCTTAATTTTTAGAATATTGTTTTGATTTTTTTATGATCATTGTCAAATCATTTTTTTTAAATCTATGATTAATATTTTATGGTTGTGTTTATATAGTTTTTTTAGTTCACGGTCTTTCCAAAATTTTATAGTTTTTATATAAAAAAAATTAGTAAGAAGGTTTTGTACTTTTTCCAAAACCATCGTAAATTTTATCTCGAAGACCCATATTTTTTATCCAAATATTTCTACTACAATCCATTTATTAATGTTTTTATATCTAAGGAGTTATTTTTAGGTTGTCGAAACCATTTGAACATTTTTGGTGGCTAAAAATGCGGTTTAGAACTACAAATTAGATAAAAACATCAAACCTTCCGAAAATTCTCTTCCGTATATGTAGCTGTTTTGACTTTTTCATTTTTTTTAAAAAAAATTGTTTCATACCGAAATTGGCTTTATAAATACAAAAAACTAGCAATTTTTTTTTCTATTTCAATTCTTGATCCATATTTTATGTTTTAGATTTTGGATATACCAAGTTAAATTTTGGATATTCACTTAAAATGTTAGATTATATATTACTTTTTAATTTTTTAATTTTTGTTATAGGCGAAAATGTTGTGATTTATTTTTGTGGTGATGTATATTACATGTCATTACGTAATGTACTTTATTTATTATATATTTTTAAAAATGAATAAAATTTACAAAATTTATATGATCCAATTTAAAAGATATTATTATAAATTTTAATGTTTATTTTATAAAAAAGTTAAAATCCATAATATGCTATGCTTAACTGTAGGAACAAATAGTCACAATTTATTCCACCACAAAAATAATTCACAATTTCACATTTTTGCCGTCTCTATTATAATCAATAAAAAAAAATTATGCCAAAAGATGAAATGAAGTTTTTATTGTCAAAACGGCTACATAACAGTATTAAATATGAATTTAAGTGTTTTTTAAATATTTTTTAAAAGCTTTAATTATTTAAATTGTTAATTATTTAAATTTAAAACTTAAAAAAATCAAATTGTGATTTTATACATTTTGAATTTTTTGTTCTATGATTTTTATATTTATTAAATATTTTGATATGCAAAATTGTTTTTATAGTGGGTTAATTTTGAAAATAATTTTTCAGGTTTGTAAAGCATTTTTACACGATATTTACGAACAAGATGAATATTAGAATACATTATATGCGAATTGACATGACTTTCTCACATATTTGTGCAAAAACGATGAGTCATAGTTGTATATAATGTGCGAAAATTTAATGCAAATTCGCATTAGTTTGTGCAAATGATATAGGTTGATTAGATTGTTGTTTGGTTTGATTTTATGTTATTGTGCGATAGTTTTATATTGGTTTATACACGTTAATTCATAAAATAACACATAAGGTACATTTTATGAATGTAATTCTGAATTTGAATTTGGGTATGACTTATTCGTTGTAAACATATCGGATCTAATACTTGTTTACTTTGTCAATATGACTCCACATATCTAATAGACTTGAAAACATCTGTCGAGATAGTACCAATAATGTTGTTGAGTCATACTTACAAAATTTGGTTGATGCTCGTAAAAATATTTATAAATGTGTTATTGTGTTTGATTTGTTTGATGATGAATCTACTCATTCCCTCGTTGTATTTTTGAAATAGAAAAATATTCAAGTAGTGTCTTCTGCCGGTTATGAGGGAGTATTAACGTTTTTCAACGAACTATTATCTCACATCCATTGTTTTTACGAACGATACACAGAACACGCGACCTATAGTGTTTTCAAAGATGATGTGTCAAAATCATATGTTTAAATCGATGCATATAATTATTTGATTTGATTAATAAGTGTTAAGTGAGATTGGTTCATTGCATTAGTTATACTGATAATTGTTTGGTCTGATATAGTGGGTTTGTTTAATTAATTTAGCTTGATTGGTTATGTTATACATAATCGATTTAATTGAGTTTGATTTGTTTGAATTTGATTATATATTGATATGCTTATGCTAAATTATAATACTTGGTTTTAGTAGTTTGCTTGGTTTGTGTTTGATTAGTTATGTTATACATCACTGAGTTTCGATTGGTTGTATGTTTTTTATTAATATATTTTGATATGTTTTAAGATATATCATTTATTCGTTATTGTGTGTTATTTGAGACATTTCTGTAATGGAATCTAGACGACAAAGATGATATTTGAGATGAGATTTTAAGACATCAATCAGTGGTTTTATCGGCCTCTTGTGACGTTAGACAACAAACCTACATATCATTGAGGTATTTATTAAATTATGGCCTTTTGAGATAAAAAAAATATTTTTCATTCGGTGAGTTAATAGTTACACTAGAAAATGTCTATGTTATTATGAGTCTTTCGAAGACATATGATATTTTAAAGTCTTTGATATATATGGATAATAAAAAGGTCTAATTTCTTTACTGTGTTCAATATTAGTTCGTGTGCACTTAAAAAGAGTTGGATTCACCGAACATGAGCTATATTTTTATATGTCTTCAAAATTAGAGGAACTATTTTTGTCATGAGGTATAAGGATCGTAACACTCTTTTAAAATCTAATGTCACATACGCAACCTATTACTATATGTTGCATTTTTTTGTTCAGTTTTTACGAACAAAATGGGTATGTGGCACTATCTTTATTTCTTGGAGCATCCAAAAGAGTTTCTAAAATATAATTAGGCTACAACGGTATTGTATTATGCATACCACTCTCATTGAGAAAGTTTGATTCACGCGATAAAATAAATTGACGAATTTATGAGAATGTTAGAATCATGATTTTACAACTATCTTTATATGTTGGCAACTTCTCTATACACTGCTTATTATATTATTATTTTGTAAATTTTTAGATATTTATTGAATGAATTTGGGTCACAAACAATTTGCCGCATATTTTATTATTATTTCTGTTATAAATTAATATATACTTGTATATTTCACTATATTAGGTTGAGTTTTAGTCGTATCATTATTTACACATCCTTGTTCCGTTTGAGTCGATTGTTTGGATAAAGGTGAAGTTTAATTTTTTTTACAATAATAAAACATATTATCCATAAGCTCTTATGTGACCGTTTAGCTATATTTAGATAATACCACAATCAATTTATGAAATTTTTATGTAAAGATAATTGATGTGTTTAAGCCAAATTCTTTTAAGAAAGTTAAGTATGAAAACATTAGTTGGATTATATGATGATTACAAAGTTCTAAAACACAATAAATGGTATCACAATGTAAATGATTAGCTTGTTGTCCCTATCATCCAACTACGGTATTTTCAACCCTGAAACATATATCAGACAACACCTTCATCTAGGTAGGTATGCAGTTAATCTTACTCAAAGTATCATGTATGATATATATATATATATATAGAGAGAGAGAGAGAGAGAGAGAGAGATATGCTTGGATATTTATATATATGATATTTAATGTTCAAGTTATTATGTATTGTGACTATGATTGCTACTATATATTTTGACTATGCTTTATGTTATGACTATATTTTATGCTATGAATAGGAATTTCAAACTGTATGGCGTAATTAGATATTATACACCAATTTAAATGTATATTTATTTTATGTTTAATGTTATTTCAAGTAACACATTTCTACATTTGCATGTTTTGTGCAACATTATAAGCCAATATGGACACCTCATATGTGAATCTATATTTATTTTATTACCCTTATTAAAAACATGGATGTGCGATACAAAATTCTTCATAAAATTCACACTAAAACAAACCATTACATAAATAATACGATAATAAATAAAGAAGATAGATTGAAAACAAAGAAACGACGTAGAGTAATTAAGAATAATAACATCTAACATTATTTATGATGAAGAATAATTACATTTGTATTTATCTTATTTTCTATATATGCATGATACGCCTCCATAATCAAAAATTCGAATCTTTTTCATGTGACGTGTTAATTCATATTAACAAATTGTTTCTTTCTTATTTTTGGTAATATTTACCGAGTAAAGTTCAAATAGTTATTGTTGTGCTTCATATGAAAGGTTGAAAACCTGGTATGTTCTTAGCCCCTTCAAATAGGTCCACATAGTTTGGATTTCTCCACGACCTTATGGGGTCTCTAGATAGATAATATCGTTTGTCTGATAAAGGTAGTATATATTTCAGACCACTACATCAAAAAATTATTTGCATATATCTATCATGATTTTCACTACATTTTCGACAACTTTCGTCAAACATGAATATTTGATGGGATTCTAATTTATTTTATAGATCTATGGTTAATTTTCATCACAAAAAATGCTCATGTTTATATAACATAGAATAAATATAATATAGTCTAGGAGACTGAATCATATATCACTATGTGTTGGATAACGTAATGTACGAGGAAATTATTATCTCAAAATATATCGGATAATGACAACATAATATACAAAAGGTGAATCATATCTCAATACCTATCAGATAAGGATAACATAATATATCATGATGAATTATATCTCAATACGTGTCAGATAAGGATAACATAATCTATCACGATGAATCATATCTCAAAACATGTCGGATAAAAAATATGTTAAATCAGTATAACATAATCTACCATGATGAATCATCTCTCAAAATATGCCGGGTAAAGATTATGTTAAATCAGTATGCTCTGATTTTATTATATCTCACCCCTAGTAGTAATAATATGTTTCTGATTCATATCTTAAACATGTATTAATATATTATTACCACACGTTTAGCGTTATAGGTTATGTTAGAAAAATATGTTAAGATATTAAAATTTATTAATGACATAATCAACTACAAAATAACCTAAATAGTTTCAAATAGTATACGCATAAGACCACAGTCTTTGGTAACCAAGTACAAAAAATAATAAATGATAACAACAACATATATTATACATGATCAAGTTCAAATATTGCATGAATAACATTAATAAATATTAAGTTCACTTTTTGACAAATGGTTCTTCATAAGTCATGAATGGTTCATGATCTGATTAAATTTGTAGACTATTTAATTGTATAGAACATTCCATGCACTTGCTTATTTTATGCGGTGGTGCGAATAAACAAAATATAATTCCAGTAATAACCTATTTATAAATATATTTCTAAACCATACACTTTCAGGTATAAATCTCAGTTGTAATTTTGGAATCAAATCGAACTATACAGACTCTCTTGCTCTTCTCGACACCATTAAATCTTAGTAACATGTTTAGCCCTTAAATTACTTTTCTTGAAAGATTCTACACTTCGTCAATGTTGATAATCAACCAATTCTTAAACTTTGCCTCCGACTAAATCAAAGTTGAGTTGGTTCAAACTGCTGGAATACTTAGGTTCAATTGAGCACTATTGACCTTATTAAATATTATAAATTAGTTTGATTACAATATTAACTTTTTTAAATATATAAGTTAAATATTGAATATCACTTATCGATCGACTATTGTGTTGCCTAAATGTTGAATCTCGTTGAGAAATGATGAATAATGTTTTTATATTATAGATTTATTAACAAAATAATAACGTAATTGATGATGGTCGAGCAACTAAAAAATAATTCTTTCATTATTGCAAGATTAGTGTTCAAATCTTCCTCAATTGTTTTGACCATTTTGTTTCGAAAAGTTATAAATGCATTGGAATATTTCGCTTTCGTCATCGACTTCTTCACATAATAAGATGTTTTTTGCTAATATATCATTTGCATAACATGTGAATTTCCTTAAAAACTACATATCGATATCTTGCATCAAGATTAACTCTCGATCTCTCAACATAACATTCTGTACAACATACATATTATCCTTTATCAATAAACTTAGGTAATTCAAAGCTAATGTTATTAGCTACCTTCTCAGACATCATAAAATCAAAGCAAAAACATGTCAGCTTTATTGAAGTTACACTAACTACTTCAAAAATGACATTTTGTACATCATTCTCTTGTAACTGTTGTCCATAATAAGTACTCGTAAAAATGTGCGCAACAATTTAATACTTGTATGATGCAAAAAAATCGAGATCACACTTAATCTCTCGGTTGCCATATGACACTCTAAGTAATTTTCATCTTTCATTTTTTATAACAAGTGATACATGTGGGACTTGTCAAATTTTTCAACAAAGTGATATTTTACTAAATATTATATATGTTGCGCTTGTTGGATACATTATTTGGGTTATATTTCTTCATACCCAAATTTATATCCCTAGAACGTGCAACTGATAATGACAATTTACCGACAAATTCCTTTTATTCTGGTTTTAACTTATGAATAAACCTAAAAAACGTGACCAATGGATAATCATTTTTCTTGAATATTACAACCAATCACCAATAACCAAGGCATGCCGTCATAATAGACGTTGTCATGGTAAAACTTTTACTTGATTCGGTAACACGAGATGGAGTTCTTATAGAAATTATTCATAAAAAAGCACCCTTACTTCAGAATAATCAGCAATACACAAGTTCTAACAAAAATTGAGGTTCAGACAACGTTAGCCGAAGCTCAACCGCTCTAGTTGAAACATGTTTGATGACCGTATTGAATCTGCAACACAAAACAAAAAATCTACATAACTTTGACTTATACTTTGAGTTTTAATATGCTCCCAAAAAAAGCAAAACAAGAAAAAAATGTAAACCTAAGCACATACACGAGACATATTTAATAAGCATATGACAACCCATTTACTCATTTTGTTACCCCACACCAACATATAAGGACAAAGATGGTGCTGAAATTCGTATCACAAGGGCATGAAATTCCTTGATGTACCAATTATCCCATGCAGGATGCCTAATCAACAACTCTATAGTCAAAGGTTGATATTCAAAATCGATTTAGAACCTTAGTGACTCATATTTTATCAAACGATTCTTGATATATCTCCAAGTCTTTCGGCAATCATGCGCTACCCTTCATCACCGCAAATGATCAGTATAATCTTTAGCTTCAGTAGTGTCATACTTCTTGATTTCCACAGAGCTTGCCCATCGATTCCACCAAACCCATATGCACACAATTCTCAACCATAACTCATGCATGAGAGATCCAAACAGTTTTTACCTCTACATGTTTTTGGTGAGCCTTCTGCGACCACATGTAATCTTCAACAATACTTTTCTTCTCAAGTTACTTATAACATACACCTAAAAATTATCCACCTAGTCTTATAATAACTCCAGTATTCGTTGCATCATATATTATACTTTTTAGAGACAAACTCACATGTATCCAAGAATTATACAAGTATATTGTAGTTTGTGGACTTTGAAAATGATAGTATCTTAGTCAGAGTATATAAAGGATTTTATTTGCTAGGAATCTTAGTCACCTTTACTTGCTCTCTCTACCACGCCTTAGATAAGTGACTTGAAATTTACGTGCTTAGTTTTCTCATGAAACTTTCATATTATTCATCAAATATTGAATACTAATATTATCACATTACAAAATTAAATCTTGTCTTATACTAGTGATTTCACTCAACACCCCTTCAACCAAATAGCTTTCTTCGTGGATTTTCTATCAGCCATATATTCGGCTCTCGTCTATAACAAGACAACAATTTTTGTATACAAGACTTTTGACTAACCACTCCTCCAAGTACAGTAAACATATAACCCAAAGTAGACTTTATTGTGTCAGAGAAACCCGCATAATCAGAGTTAACCTACCCTTTTGGCACTATATCAGTCGTTTGTTTTCTAATATAACAAAACCTAACTTTATCAGAACCCTTCAAGTATCTAATGAGCCACTTGAGTGCATGGAAATGTAGCTTCCTCGGATTTGACATGAATTTTCTTAAAATACTTATTGTATATGCAAGATTATGTCTTGTGCAAATCATAACATATATAATGTTACCAATAATATTTTCATAAGGTATCTCTTATATATACTTCTTATCTGATGCTTCAATTTATTTTTTAGTAACATTAGGTTTGAAATAAGTACCAATGGGAATTTCAACCTATTTGGCTTCAAACATACTGAACTTACCAAAGACCGTATGTATGTACTCTTGTTGAGATAATAATAGATTATCATTTGGCATGTTCCTCTTAATCTCAGTACCAAGTATCCTTATAGCCTCTCCCATATCCATCATTTCAAAATCTATCTTCAATTGAGTTTTCACCGTTTTAATCCTCATATTTTTTATTCCAACTATTTAGATACCATCCACATACAATAGAAATATGATTGTATCTCCATGCATGTTTCCCCACTGTAAGACACATTCATTATAATGACTTTAGACATACTTGATTAATCTCATAAAAAAATCAAACTTTTTACTGTATCGATAACTGTTTCAGCCAATATACAGATGTCTTCGACAAATATACATTTAATTCATTCTCTTTTTAAAAACCCTTTCAACTGTTACTTCATATTCAACATGTATAAAACGAGTACTAATATCTATTTGATCTAAATTTAGATTAAATACAGCAACAATTGACAATCGAAACCTAATAGAGGTTTGGTTCACAACCGGCGAGAATATTTTATTGAAATCAACACCCTTATTTTACGTGAAGCCCTTAGTCACCAACATAGACTTGTATGTGGATAACTCAACACCATGAATCCATTTCTTCATTTTGAATATCCATTTACTCCCAACAAGATTTTGACCATTATGCTACTTCACAAGAATCTGGGTGTCTATCTGTTTTAGAGAACTCAGTCATTCTCTCATAGATTTTAGTCACTTTTCTTTATCACTGATTTTTATAGCACCGTGATAGTTTTCGAATTCAAGAACATTTCCCTATATTTTAATAGATAAAGCATAACCAATAAAATAAGCATCATACTATTGGAGTAGTTTGTTTGGTCTTCGTTCTCTATCTATCAATAATATATAGCTATCAAGCTTATGCTGCTCTCTAGTCTGATCATCTGTAGGCCCTAGAACCTCAGAACCTTGACTATATTCAGACTCATGCAATGGTTGAACTTCCTATATATGAGCCGAAGTTAGACCATGTCCTAAATTATTTTCAACATAAGCATTAACAACTTCTCTCTCTAAATGAAACTCATCATCACGTTTATTCCCGGTAGTACTAAGTTGGGACTTCACCACTTTTTTCAATGATATGTCATCCTCATTAAAAACTATGTACTTGCTTATCATAAACTTCTAACATCCAGGTTTAAGGCACCATAAACTATACATTTTTATTCTTTCAAGATAGACGAGGAACAAACATTTTAATTTTTTTGGACAAACATTTTATAGATACACATTCAAACACTCTCAAATATTATAGATTAGGTTTATCTCTAGTCCAGTCTCTTGAAGCAAATAAAATTCAGTACCGTATATGGACTTTTTTTTATATACGCAGTCGTAGTCATGGCTTCTCCACAGAACCTTCGACTCATTCCAGATGTTCCAGCAAGATTTAGTTCATTTTTTAGCAAGTCCGTTCTATCCGGGAGACTCGTTCATGGTTTGATGTATATTAATGCCAAGCTTTGAACAATAACAAGTTAACTCTTTATTCACATATTCTAAACCATTGTCAGTTCAAAACTTATTCAGCATCTTCCTGATCTGATTCTCCACCAAAGTATTTAAGTTCTTAAAAGCACCAATTTTTTCATCATTGGTCTTCAAAAATGCAACCCACACTTTTCTAAAACAATTATCAATCAAGGACATGAAGTACGTTGCACCACCTAGCCTAATATGGCTATTTTCACTTGCATGCCCAAAACTTAGATGCCACCATTTGGTTGAGTCATTTTCCATATTAGACACACACTTTAACAATACAAAGCCTTTGATAATAAACACAACATTAGTCTTATACATCTTCTAACAATAATTGAGACTTGTAAGACCATAAGTTTATTGTCTCCACCTCTATAAGTTGATGAGTCCGAATTCAGCATGCTCCCCGGACAGGGACAGATCAGTCCAAAGCCTCCGGACCGGACAGATCGGACAGGTCACATGGACCGGACAGATCACTTTGAACACAATGACCATAGGACAGTTCGAACTATGACAAAAGTACTAAAAAACCTAAACACTTCTTGACTAAGATACTTGTTCTCCTACTTAGAGCTCATGGGTCTTTGAACATGACCCGGGTCCATTAAACATGACCCGAAAGCCCATAAGGGCCCAAACATCACACTATAAATACCCAACCACCTGCATTAACTATGGGTAATTAAAATTAACTGCTACCAAGCTGCTTAATTATCTCTCTACTCTCTAAATACTTAAAACACCCACACACCACCATAAAACACCAACTGAAATTACCAGCCTACCCTCAGGCGATTATTATCCACATCAAATTGGCGACCACAGTGGGAGAAGAAAGGTGCCTGAATCAAGCATTCAAAACCTGCCAAGAAACTCTGTCCGTATGAATCCGCACAATCCAGAGCTTCCACCGGCTTTGCTCGAAGTGGTGGAAGAGAACGATGAATACACTGTCGAAGAGCGTGACAGGCTAAAGTGTGAAATAGAAGCTCTAAGGGCTGAGAAGGCCAAGATGGGCGTGAAAGAAAAATCCAAAGCATCGGTTGCTCATCACACCGATAACCCTAGAGAGCATGAGTCTTCGAAGACTCATGTGAGCACCAAAAAGACTCATGCCAGTTCTAAAAAGTCTCACCGGTCCAAGCCTGTGGAGAGTTCTGACTCAAGCTCAGAATCTTCTGATAGCTCTTCGGACAGTGATGGAGTTGAAAAATCCTTGTCCTCTAGCAGCGATGAGGGTCGAACAAGAAAAAAGCAAAAGCGAATCAAAAAATATTCAAGAAAAAGAGATAGACATGGAAGAATGAAGAAGCATATTGGCAAGGGGTCATCCCATAACCGGAGGCATGTGGACAAGATGCTGATGGATCCCTTTGCCTTCCACGATGAACCAGGTATCTTTGCAACTCCCAATGAGGATACTGTGTTCAGTCGTGGAAGGAATTGGAGACAATCTCCATTGTCCTCTAAAATTCTGTCCGGAAACCTCACCAAGAGGTTTGACAGCACCAAAATAGAGAAGTACGATGGCAGTACTAACCATCTGGAGCAATTTAAAAACTTCATGATGAACTTTGACGATGATGATAAACTACTTTGTAGGGCATTCTCCCAATATTTTACGGGGAGTGCTCTGAAATGGTATAACAGCATGCCTCAGGGTTGTATTAAAGATTTCGATACGTTTTGGGTGGCCTTTCGAAGGCAGTTCGTAGGGAGTAAAGAGCTGAAGGGCAATGGAGATACAATAATCCATTGTTCCCAGGAGCCAAATGAGTCCTTGAAAGAATACATAAGCTGTTTTGTGAACACAAAGAATAGGTTGGCTGATTGCTTCGAACAGGTGGCAATAGCATCCCTAAGGCAAGGTTTGAACCCAGGCAATCTAGCTGATTCAGTGACCAGAAAGAATGCCATGACCTGGGGAGGGTTGCTGAATCAGGTTGGCAAACACATAAACGTCGATGAAACAAAGAAAACCAGGGTGCACAGGCAGGTGAGGTCTACCCCGGTGACTCCAAATCCTAATCAGAACCAGTCCGGGAACAAAGCAAGAGAAACCGGACAGGGACATGGTAGGGGAAAAGCTCAGTCTCAGCCAGCTGCTCCTGCTCAAAGTCAACAGTCCAGAAACAAGAGAGGGCCATGGGTCCAACCGGAGTGGTTCGCAGAGTTAAAAGAAATCGTGGCCACTATCTTTGATAAAACAAAGGATGAGGTGCATTACCGGAGACCGGCAACACTGCAGTCTCCCAGAGAGCATCGCAACAACTCTTTTTGTCAATATCACAATGATATTGGTCATACCATCGATGACTGCATAGTATTGAAGCAGGAAGTTCAAAACTTGATTGAAAGGGGGAAGCTGAGAGCTTACGTTAAAAGAAGAGGAGGCAACAGACCTGACAACACTCATTGGGTTGGTCCAAGTAATGCCGCTCCAAAGGGGGCCATGGTTATCGTTGAAAGGTTTGACGTGGAATCTGAGTACTTGGATCCCGATCCAACTCGGAACATAGTGGGTGCTATAGAGGAATGTTCTAGGTCGGTCTCCGGGATCATTAAGTTTTTCGAGTCGCTTACAATCTTCGGAGGGGACACTATGACAACTCCTACTGCTTCTTCGAGGAAGAGGCATGTTCATACTTTGGCCTCCCAGCTAGAAGGAGGCATGACATCTTATCAGTCACCAAACTCATTTCCCTTCTTTGTGTTTGATGAAGATGATTTAAGAAACATTGCTGGCCCTAATGAGGATGATGTTGTCATAGGAGCATCTATAGGGGGCAATGACATAAGACGAATCTTGGTGGATACTGGAAGCTCAGCCAATATCCTTTTCCTAACCACTTACAAGAAAATGAAAAATCCAGCTGTAATTCAGAATTCGGACAGGTCAATCGTGGGCTTCACAGGCAGCTCAGCAGATGTGATCGGGGAGTTCGAAGAGGAGGTGTTATTGGGCAAGGGCCCTTTCAAGAAAATTGTCAGAATACTCTTTATTGTGGTGGATTGTCCCACTTGCTATAATGCTATTCTAGGGAGGTCTTGGCTCTCTAGGATGCATGCAGTGGCTTCAACAGTCCACCAATGCTTGAAGTATGTTGTTCAGGGGCAGGTTAGAGTTGTCCGGAGCAGCCAAAAGATTGCAAGAGAATGTTATGCCACTGCCTTGGCTCCTCGAACACTGGGGGCAGTCCGCATCGATGAACAATAGCAGTTTGAGGGCCTTTCTGGGGGTGAGGGTGAAATTGATGACCCTAGAGAGACCCCCGGAGTGTTGATACCGGTTGAAGGGGTGGAGATACACTGTTTGGAAGAAGGAAAAAGTGTCAAGATAGGGTCTAGAATTCCACCTATGTTGAAGAATGAAATGTTGAAGTTTTTAAAGAACCATCAGCACGTTTTTGCTTGGTGCAACGCTGATGTTACTAGAGTCCCATCAGATGTGATTTCGCACCACTTATCCGTCCGGAGAGATGTAGCTCCAGTAGTCCAAAAAAGAAGAGCTTTTTCCAAAGAAAAGGCTGATGTCATTGTGCAAGAGGTTGACAGGCTCACAAAGATGGGGCACATCAAGGAGTCTCAATTCCCTTTGTGGACTGCCAATCCTGTCTTAGTAAAAAAGAAGAATGACAAGTGGTGCATGTGCATTGACTTCACAGACCTCAATAGAGCTTGCCCAAAAGACTTGTATCCGGTCCCCCAGATTGATCAGTTAGTAGACTCCACTTCTGGGAACAAGCTGCTTTCCTTTATGGATGCTTTCTCCGAATACAATCAGATTCAAGTGGATCCAAAGGATCAAGAGCATACCACATTTGTAACTGATAGAGGGCTTCATTGCTACAAGGTGATGCCATTTGGTTTGAAAAA
This sequence comes from Limnanthes douglasii subsp. nivea, assembly GCA_036936605.1. Taxonomy (NCBI): domain Eukaryota; kingdom Viridiplantae; phylum Streptophyta; class Magnoliopsida; order Brassicales; family Limnanthaceae; genus Limnanthes; species Limnanthes douglasii. The sequence goes on along the minus strand of JAUPFV010000005.1, from coordinate 229,665,126 downwards.
TGCTGGGGCTACTTATCAGAGGTTAGTCAACAAGGCATTTGCTGATCAAATTGGAAGAAATATGGAAGTATACATTGATGACATGATGGTGAAGAGTGTGGATGAGCAGTTGCACTTGTCCGATCTCCAAGAAACTTTTGCCAACTTGGTGAAAGTAAATTTGAAGTTAAACCCTGAAAAGTGTGTGTTCGGAGTGCAGTCCGGGAAGTTTCTGGGCTATATCATAAGTGAGCATGGAATACAACCTGATCCGGACCAACTCAATGCTCTATTTCAAATGGAGCCTCCTCAAAACATCAAAGAAGTACAGTGGTTAACGGGGAGATTAGCTGCCTTAAACAGATTTATCTCAAGGTCTTCGGACAGGTGTGCTCCTTTCTTTCAAACTTTGAAGGGTGCCAAGGGCTTTAATTGGACCCCGCAGTGCGATGAGGCTTTCAATGAGATCAAGAAACACCTGTCCTCCCCCAAAACTTTGTTCAAGCCAGTCGATGGGGAGACTCTCTTTGTATACTTGGCGGTTTCAAGTTGTGTCATCAGTGCTGTGCTGGTAAGAGAGGTCGACAGTCATCCCCATCCAGTGTACTACGTCAGCAAAAGCTTGATGGATGCAGAGAAGCGTTACTTAAAACTGGAAAAATTGGCATTAGCCCTGGTAATAGCTGCAAGGAAGATGAGGCCTTATTTCCAGGCTCATCCTATCATCGTCCGGACCTCCTTTCCCCTAAAGAATGTCCTTAAAAAAGAAGACATTTCGAGCAGAATGACTAAGTGGTCAGTAGAGTTGGGGGACTTTGACATAGACTTTGCTCCCCGAACAGCAGTCAAAGCCCAAGCTGTGGCTGATTTTCTGGTCAAATTCCACTCCGACAGGGATTCGGAGCAAGCTACTGATATAAAAGATAAAAAAGTATGGGTCGTTCGAACAGATGGTGGATCTAGCACAATGGGATGTGGTGCAGGGGTATGCTTAACTTCCCCATATGGAGACAAAATGTACCAGGCTATTTGTTTTGCTTTCAGGGCATCTAATAACGAGTCCGAATACGAAGCACCTATAGCTGGACTAAAATTGGCCTACATTTGTGGGGCTAAGAGGGTTAAGCTGTTAAGTGACTCCCAACTACTTATCCACCATGCCCAAGGCCAGTCTGAGGCTAAGAAGGAGCAACTTGTGAAATATTTACTCCTCCTCAAAAATGAAGCGCTTAAGTTTAAAAGTGTTGTCTATGAACACATTCCCCGGGAAGAAAATGAGCTAGCAGACTCACTAGCAACCATAGCCTATACGGAGTCATACCCATGGATTCATGTGCTTGAAAGCCCCTCCATTCAACTTTGTAAGGGTAAAGAAGAGGAAATTTTTGAAATAAAAATGAAACAACCTCAAGATTGGAGGTTTCCTCTCATACAGTATCTCTCCGATGGTGTTGTGCCTCCGGATAAGTCACTAGCCAGAACATTAAAACACAAGGCTCGTGGTTTCATCATATTGAGAGAAGTGTTATACAAAAAATCTTACAGTAAACCTCTCCTGCGCTGTTTGGGAGATGAAGAATCACAAATGCTCCTCTCTGAATTGCATGATGGTGAGGGATCAGCCCATTGTGGGTTTAAAGCTTTAACAAGAAGAGTTTTACTCTCCTGTTACTATTGGCCATCAATCATGAAAGATGCTAAGGAATTGGTGAGAAGGTGTGACCTATGCCAAGGTACAGCAATGAAATTCATGTACCAGCAATTCTTTTAGAATCAATTTCTGAGCCTATTCCTTTTGCACGATGGGGGTTGGATTTAGTAGGGCCTCTCCCTGTGGCGTCCGGAGGGCGCAAAACTATAATTGTGGCCATTGAATACTTCTCAAAGTGGATAGAAGCAGCCCCTCTAGCAGGGACAACATCGAAAGCTGTTATAAAATTCATTCTATCCAACATATGTTGCAGATTTGGTGTCCCACAGAAAATAACAACAGACAACGGGCCACAATTCGACAATAGAGAAATGGAGAGCTTCTGTGCCTCAAGAGGTATACAACATTGTTTTTCTTCACCTTCTCACCCACAAGCAAATGGGCAGGTTGAAGTGGCTAATAGAACTATACTGTCCGGTTTAAAGAAGAATTTGGAAGGGGCTGTTGGGAAGTGGCCTAGTTATTTACAAGAGGTCTTGTGGGCCTACCGGACAACACCTGGGGCTGCAACACAAGAATCACCCTTTGCCTTGGTCTATGGGATGGATGCAGTAGCTCCCATAGAGGCAACTCTCCCCTCTTTTCGTGTTCACAACTTCTTCGAACATGCTAATGAGGTGGCAATTAGAGGTCAACTTGATTTGGTAGAAGAAAGACGAGTTAAAGCTCACCTTAGAGTTGCACACTATCAAGGTTTGATGAGAAGCAGGTTTGCTTCTAAAGTTAAGAGAAGAGATTTCCAACCTGGGGACAAAGTATTAAGGAAGGTCTTCTTACACACTAAAGAAAAGCTCTTCGGAAAGCTGGCCCCAACTTGGGAGGGTCCGTATATCGTTGTTGAAAGAATTAAGCCTGGGACTTATTGGTTGGAAGACAAAGAGGGCAGAGTTCTAACTCATCCTTGGAATATTGAGCATCTCCGAATGTACTTGGAATAGCACTTGTGCAAATATTTACTTGTTTAAACATCCATGTAAATATTTGGGGGCATACTCTTTCCTCCCCGGTGCCACGGAGAGGTTTTAAAGAGGTGTCCGGGTTGTTAAATAAAATTTAATGCCTTCTTAAAAATTTTCTAAGTGTTTTTTAAATTTTTGTCCCTTGTCATACTATCCAGACTGAAATATCTAAGGGCTATTTAAACTCTAGCCGGAGAATTTAAACACTCTCACAATGCAATAACTAAAGGCTACTTAAACTCTGGCTATCAAAATTAAAATGAGCAATGAAAGAAGATGATGGTTGCACAAAACAGAGATATTCATTGAATGAAATAACTTAAACTTGCCTTGGCCTTCCAAAGACTTTTAAACAGTCAAAGTAGAACACAAAAAACCTGTCCGGTCAAATTCCGGACACCATTACAAAAAGAGTGCCTTGGCCTTCCAAGGACTTTAGTCTGAAGTAAAAATAAACTAAGTGGATCATAAGTTAAGGTTGAGCCTTTGAGGATGGCTCACCTTCGACTACCTTCTTACCCTTAGGGTCATCTTTCCCTTCATCTACCTTCTTGCCTTTGGGATCGTCTTTCTTGTCATCTTGGCTCTCCCTAGTATGTTCTTCATCATCCGAGGAGCCACTAGAGTAGCCATACCTGTCATCTTCGGCCATCGTGTGGTATGGGAGGTTTTCGGGCTCAACATAAAGCCACAACTCCCCTAGGTTCCTCTGTGGAAACTTTTCATGGAAGAGTAGAACCATGTCAGACCTCACCTTCTCAAGCAGTAGCTCTTCGCTCTTGATCATCTGGTTGGCATAAGCTTTGATCCTGGCTTGGATCTTGGCCTCCTGCTCCTGTAACAAAGTATTTTTCTCCTCGGCAGCCTTGGACGCTGCATTCTCAAGGGAAATCTTATCAGTAGTTAGGTTGGTGATGGTCTTGTCCTTTGCCTCGGTCTCTTCTTTTGAGGCAGTAAGGTCTTTCTCCACCCCGGACAGCTTTTCCCGGAGGTCTCTGATGGTTTCCTCTAGAGTAGCAACTTTTGTGTCGCTTTCCTCCCGATTCTTCTTCAACTCCTCATTTGCTTCCTTTAGCATGTCGGCATCGGCAGTAGCAGTGCAAAGGTCTTCGGACAGCTTTTCCTTCTCAGACTTAAGGTCTTTGATGGTGTCTGCTTGACTCCGAACTTGTCTCTCCAGTGTAAGTACTGGCTGCACATTGCTTAGCAAGGAGTGGGCTATGGTGTCCTTTTCACTAGAGACGATGAAAGTCTTACCATTGAAGTTGACAGTGTTAGAGCTGCTCGGAGGAATGTAAGGCCCTGCGAAGTCATCTTTGGGGAGGTTGAGGAAGTATTCGCCAAGTTCACCAAGATCGGTGATGTCTACTTCATCCATGTTAAGCTCTCCTCCCTCAACTTCATCAGTATGAAAGTCCCTTGGGATCTCTTCAGCATGTGTTGGGTCAGAAGGGTCAACCTGAACAGAAGGCTCCGGATTCCGGAGAGCAAGCTCATCTCCCTTGGCAGTCTTTTTCTTCTTGGCTGCCCGGTCTGCCCCTTCACTCCCCTGCTTGCGATTCCTCTTGGAAGCCCTTGGAGATTTTGGGAGTTCTGCTTCCTGCCTTTCGGTCTCTTGCTCCACTACCTGCAAAAGAGCAGCATCAATTTGGCTCTGAGCCGGCCCCTCCGGGTCAGTTGGAGCATCCTTCTCAGCATCAGCAGGATTAGCATTGCTCACCACCTTTTTGCCTTTCTTCTTGCCCTTCATTTTTCTTGGGGCTTTGGCCCGGCCTGGCAAGAAGAGTGTCCCATCTGCTTCATGGGACCTCTTGAGCACTGTGTCCGGAGAGGGTTGAATGGTGAGCTCCTCCCAAGTTAAATCTCTCCGACCTGTGGTGTTCCACAGGTGAGACCTTGCCAGATTTCCACTAGTGAAGGCATTGTGGAATCGGTTCCCCCAGTTCTCTGCGGCCCAGGCGTTGATTTTGCCACAAGTGACCTGTCCGGCCTTCAAGTAATCACCGAACTCCTTAGGTAGTTCTGTTAAGACGAAAGAAAGATTGATTAATTTAAAACCAACTATAAGAAGGAAAAAGTAGACAAAGATTTAAAGTAAGAAACTTACGGTCACTCATCCACCTGCTTCTGAGGAGGCTTGGGTTCACTCCGGACTTGATCTTCTGTCTGTTTTCCCAAGCGCCACTGACAAACAAAAACTGGCTCCTCCATTTGCTCTCAGACTCCAATAGATCATCAACAGCTTTGAGATCATTCCCCATATTGAAGTGATAAAAGGGAAATTGGTGATGTTTACAAAGATTGGCCACTGCTGCAAATTCTTCCATAGGAAGAGGGATCCCGGACAGCCTTGATGCCATGATGCATGACATCAGAGTATACCAGCCGTTGGGGCTCAGCTGGCTCGGACAGAGTTTGACCATATGAAAATATCTGACAATCTCTGGGTCCAATGGGAATCTGAGTCCCCAATTAAATAGCTCCGTGAAGATGACTATTTCATTCAGCTTGCAATCCATATGAGTCTCAGGATCTATGGGAATCCTTATCTTCACATTTTCTGGGATCCCCCATTTTGTGCGCATTCGACCTAGTTCGACCGTGTGGATGAAAACATACTTGGTCTTCTGTAAGGCCAAGAGATATTTAAGTTCGACCCTGTGAAAACAAGGCCCTACCTTCCCTTCGAGACACTCCGGCAGCTCTGGATGCCTCAAGCATATTTTTTCTTTGCCCTTATCTTTTTTGGCAGCAGCAGTGTTACTAGTCTGGCCGGATGGCTCAGACTCAAAAGGGACTTCTTCAACTGATTCCTCCATTCTTTCCTCCATGATCGTAGGAGGAATATCAGTGGCACGGGGAGAATTCGAACTTGGCTCAGCATGATCTCCGGACTGCTGGTTTTCTGTGTTTTCTTGACTTCTAGTCTCAGGCTGGGGCTCTGAGGCAGAAGTCTCTCTTAGGAGTGCTGAGCTGCTAGCCTCCGGACCGGGTAGTCTTTCCCGGGGAGCTCTGATAGGCACTCCAGACCCACAACTGCTATTTTTTGCCCCCGATTTTGAGGGAGTGTTCTTGGAGGCTTTCCCCTTAACCAGACGGCTTTCCTCTTAACCACCAGTTTCTCCGGAGAGTGCTCTGTGTCCGATCCCATTGCGAGAAAAGGGGAAGGTTTCCTAAAACTTGTGACTGTAACTCTTGGCTCGACAGTAGGCACTGACTCGTGAACTGAGGAACTAGAGACTATAGGGGAGAGAGTGGATTGAAATAGTTTTTTGGGCTTAGTACCTTTAGAAGATGACGAGCCTCGATCTGACTCTGTAGCAGAGGAGATTGGTCTGTCGACAGGCGATGTAGGTAACCCTGCTGCGATTCGTCTTTCCTTCTCAACTTTTTGTGCCTTCTCCAACTCAGAAAAGTTGAGCCACCCGCCTTTGATCAATGCAGTCCTTGCTATAAACATAAACTACCAAGAAAATATTTGCTTTAGAGAGAGAAATCTCTGAGTAAATATGCAGAGTAAATATGAAAGAGATAGTAAAACAGTAGAAAGTGAGTCTGAATTTATAGTAAATCTGAAAAAGCAGTTGATTCCTAGGAGAATTCGAAAAGTTTGGCAATGATTAAAAGACGGCGCTGATGTCACCATGTGTAATTAAAGAGGTTGCTTTTCGAAGAAGGTGGGTGCGAGATTCAAGGTGAAAAAACAGCTGGAGTAACCAATCAGAGTGTGACACGTGTCCCACGAACCCTGGCAAAAACCGTTTTGAATTCGTGAAGCTTTATCTGTCCGGGTAAACCCATAGACCTGTCCGGATTGAAAACTACTTCTAATGTCGGATTGTTTTTCAGGTCTCTGACAAGAATACTTGCTCAAACACCTAAAAAAGGGGCTCCTGATGAGTCCGAATTCAGCATGCTCCCCGGACAGGGACAGATCAGTCCAAAGCCTCCGGACCGGACAGATCAGACAGGTCACATGGACCGGACAGATCACTTTGAACACAATGACCATAGGACAGTTCGAACTATGACAAAAGTACTAAAAAACCTAAACACTTCTTGACTAAGCTACTTGCTCTCCTACTTAGAGCTCATGGGTCTTTGAACATGACCCGGATCCATTAAACATGACACGAAAGCCCATAAGGGCCCAAACATCACACTATAAATACCCAATCACCTGGATTAACTATGGGTAATGAAAATTAACTGCTACCAAGCTGCTTAATTATCTCTCTACTCTCTAAATACTTAAAACACCCACACACCACCATAAAACACCAACTGAAATTACCAGCCTACCCTCAGGCGATTATTATCCACATCATAAGTAAACCTTTCCTCATCTAACATTCCAATAGAAAGAAGGTTATGTTTAATTTTAAACACATACCTCGTGTTGTTAATTCCTATCTTAGGTCTTGCAAACAATTTAAGCCGAATAGTTATCAGGCATATGACAGCCTACAATTTATCACTTTATAAGATGACCTTTTCACCTTCAAACAATCCCCAGTCCGCAGACCAATACTTGATGTAATTCATATGAAATGAAGTGCCCGAATCTAACACCCACTTGTCAATGTACATGAAATAAGAAGAAGCCATTAAACTATCAGTGTACTAATACTCGTTCCAAACCATTATAGTATCTCCAGCTTCAGCCTTCGAATAATTATTCCTAATTTTTCTCTCCGAGAAGTTCCTAATGATATAGTATTTCTTATTCCACAACCAACATCTCACTTTAGAACCCGTTACAAACCTTTTAGAATTGGTATGAGAGTTTTTTTCCTTTTGCTTGAATATCTCATTCATGACTTATCCCTCACATTCAGTCCAAGACCTTTGAAGTCGCCCTTAAAAAAATATTCCTTTGAAGATATTTTGAGTTCAAGACACTCTTCCTTTCGGCCAGACTGTAAAGGATTATTTATTGTAGAGCACGATGTCTAAAAAGTGCTCATACACCTTTTACAAATAAATTAAGAGGAATATAGCTCGGTTATCATCCTTTATCTTAAATTCAACTGCATTTAAGTCAAGAATTATTATATTAAAATCATCTAGGTTACTTTAGATGTTTTTGCTACCATCCATTAACATCGTGTACAACTGTTTCTTGATATAAAATCTTTGTGCCAGAACTTCTTCATGTAAATTTCCTCTAGCCTATTCCATATCCCCAACGCCGTAAGCTCTTCAGACACCTCGCAAAACCCTTCATCTCTCAAACTCAATATGAGGACCCTATGAGCTTAAGACAACACTTCAGCATAAATCATATCTGTATATTTCTCATTAATTAGTAGCAACCAATCCCTTCTATACTAGGAAATCTCAAATCTTAATTATCTAGAGATTGATATCATTATCTCAATTGATTTTTTTCAAAGTTAAACTTCATGAATCTCATCATGGTGGCTTTTCTTGGTTTCTTGGTGAGAACTTTCTCTCTAATCTTAAGATATGCTACGATCTTCGTCATTTCTTATTTGTTTCAACAGTACATGCGGTGTTGTTCTACATTATCAACATCCACCACACCACTTTTTAACGAAATCTTTAAGAAGGGAAACCATGCTCCAGAATAATCAATAATAGTCAAGTCCCAAAAAAGATCAAGGTTCAGACATTGTTAGAGGACTCTCAACCTCTCCAGCCAAAAACTGTTTTGTGATTATATTGAATTTATAACAAGAAACATAAATGGTATACAACTTTGGCTCGTACTCAAAACTTAGTTATGCATCCAAAATAACAAAGCAAGAAAATAGCAAGAATGTAAACCTAAGCACACACACATGACATATTTAACATGGTTCAGATTGTGAAGAAATCATGCAACCACGGGCAACAGACATATGTTATATATATTTGAGGTTACAAGAAAAGTCTTTCAAAGACAAAACACTCAACCACTCATCTTTGTTACAAAACACTCTCAACATACATAGGGACTATGAATATGAGAATGTTTATTTAAGTGTTTTTCTTCTACCTAAACTATAATGGAAAGCTTTTAGATTTCTTTCTCAAATCTCTCAAGTGTTTCACTCACAACAATCCAAAACTGACTTCATACCCAACTCTAACTATTTATAGAGAATCAATGATGTGCACTATAATTTATAACTCACATTAGTGCATGTCAGTCTATGTTCTCATTTGGCTAGACAAACAAACACATAAATACAAAGTTGGCGCTGACATCTGTACGACAAGGGGTCGCGACATCTCCTTGTACCATTTGTCTCATGCATCACGCCTAAATCAACGACTATATGATCAGAGGTTGAGATTCAACATCAGTTCAGACCGTTTAAGTGACTCAGTTTCCTCTAGAAGCTTCTAGATATCTCCAGAAGTCCTTTGACAATCATGCACTTCCCTTCAACCCCATAAATGCTCATTATGCTCATTCGGCTTCAACAATTGCATATTTCTTGCCTTCCACAACACTTTCCCTTATGTTCTAGTTCATGTTTAAGAGATTCAAGCACTTCATACCTTTACATGTTTTCACCGATCTATCTTCGGCCACATATAGTCTTCGACGGTACTTATGTTTTCAAGTTACTTATAGCTTACACCTAACAAACATATTATTAAAAATGATTCGATTTTAATTGTCGTCGTAAGATCATGACTTCATGTGGCATCAAAACATTATTACTATGATAAGTTTTATATTACTATGATAAAATTATTATTATTTTAAAAAAAATTATATTTTTTTAAAATCAAATATATTTTTACGTATTTTGTTGATAAATTGATGAATTCTTTTTTTATAAAATAAATCAATTATTATATTAAATATTTTGGTTTTATTCATGATCCGTGTTGAAAGTAAATAAGTCTCCAAATTTAATTAAAACAACTTTGTTGGATGGAAGTTCTACGACTTTTGATATAGAAATAAACTATAAATTGATATTCCGTACATAAGTTTATAAACAAATGGTAAAAATGGATATTTTACGTGGTGGATTTTTTTTATAAAAAATTTCGATAAAGAAAAAAACAAAGTAGCTCCAAATAAATTTGATGGTAGAATAAAAAAGAGTATATATTGATAAAAAGTAAAATCTTGCTGACGAGGATGAAAAAGAGAGAAAAAGATATCTAAGCCACAAACTGGAACTTGTGGCTGAAAATTATCAATTAAGCACACGTGGCACCTCAACTTTTAAACGGATCAAAAAAAGGTCGAATCCCACTCTCTACAACAACACAACATACTTTAGCAGACACACATGGTCTATCTCACAACCCCCAACCAAAACCAAAGTAGACTCTCTCTCTCTCTATCCAGCCCAAAACCCATAACATTAACACTCCTTTTGTTTTCTCTCTCTAAAAATCTTCACACCTGCAAAAGTATCCATCTTTCATCGATTTCCTGTATTATCCAATCCATATAAAGACACACAAATGTCTGCGCTAAAAGACCCAGGTATCAAGCTCTTTGGAAAGACAATTCCTTTGCCTGAGGTTTTTCCATCTGCTCCTATGTCAAGTCCCCTCCTTGCTGTTGCTGCTGATGACAACAACAACAACAAGCTCGACCAAGACCAGGATCCTCCTTCGCATACCAACTCGTTTCCTGAAGATAACGCAGGTCAAGACATAGAAACTGAAAAGGTAAGAATTTTAATCTTGTTGGCGAATTCCAGATTTAGAGGAAATGAGATATGGGTTTTTGTTTTCATGTCGACTAAGAGGTTTTGGAAGATTCTTACAACTAGTTGTGTTTTTGCTTAAGTTAGCACAGTATGAGCTCTACTTGCTTGCTCGTTCAGGGCGGCAGCATATGTAATTGTTCAGTGCTATCTTCTGCACAGATCAAGTGCTGGGATTACATGTAGATCTATTGCTGAATTCTCAACAGTTACTTGTTCTTTTGGTTTTGAGATCTGCCATATAGCTTTTGTTCTCTACTTGTTATAAGTCCGTGGTGTTTATCTATGTCTGATTCTATCTAGCTTTGTGTATAAATTCTAGATTTTTTAGGCTTAAATGATTGTTTCTCTTCCATTTATTATTACTTGAGTTGGCCTGACCTCTTACAGTTGATCAATTAGAGTAACCTATGCTCAAGTGAAGTCTTTATATAGTAGAAGACCAGGACTTTTTGCCTGTTTCATTAATGATTGTTTCAGTAAGTGTAAGTTTGATTACTAAATTATGAAAAGCTGCCGGGTGTAATCTTGATTTTGCAAATCCTATCCCGCCTATCTATTGTGGAATGCTAAGACTCAGATATGGTTAAAAGGATTGTGTCTTTCCTTTCGGATTTCTAAATCCTGAGTATCTTTTTATCTATTTTCAGGAGACAGTAGATGAAAACCCTGATGATGATGAGGTTCTGGTAGTGGCTTCTGAAGAAAACCATATTCCAGATTCAACACCAGGAACAAGCGAGAAAGCTAAATCTTGCCCAGTTGGTGAGGAGGTTGCTGAAATGAAAACTACAAATACAGAAGAAGAGAAGGAACCAAGTGATTCTCAGGAAAAGCCGTTAAAGAAACCGGACAAGATTCTTCCTTGCCCCAGGTGTAACAGTATGGACACCAAATTTTGTTACTACAACAATTACAACGTCAACCAGCCCCGATACTTCTGTAAAAACTGTCAGAGATACTGGACGGCTGGCGGGACGATGCGAAATGTACCGGTGGGTGCTGGCAGGCGTAAGAATAAAAACCCTTCCTCTCATGACCGTCTTTTAACCATGCCGGAGGCTCTTCAGAATTCTAGACCTGATATCGCAAACGGGCCGCATCATCATCCTCTGATGAAAACTAATGGTACCGTGTTCACATTTGGCTCGGAAACTGGCTCAGAACCGGAATCTATGGTTTCTGCCTTAAACCTTGCAGATAAAAATACACGCAATTGCACAGGAAATAGTTTTCAGAAACCGGATGAACTCAAAGTTCAAGCTTCTTACGATCAGACACCAAATCCAAAAGACGAGGCAGGCAAGTGCTGTCCGCAAGATCAGCAGACGGTGCAGAGGTATCCCGTATTCCCGCCTCAAATGCCGTGTTTTCCGCCAGCTCCTTGGCCTTACCCATGGAATTCATGTCCTATGCCTCCACCTCCGTTCTTCCCAATGCCATTTTACCCTTCTCCACCTTACTGGGGCTGCCCACCACCTACAGGGCCATGGAACATCCCTTGGGTCGTTCATCCGCCTTCTCCAAATCAACCAGCTTCAGTTTCAGGCCCTAATTCCCCTACGCTAGGTAAACATTCGAGAGATGAGAAAGCAAGCGGATCTGGGGAGGAACCAGTGATAGAAAATAACGATGAAAGATGCCTTTGGATTCCCAAGACATTAAGGATCGACGACCCTGGAGAAGCTGCGAAAAGCTCTATATGGGAATCATTAGGAATTAAAGATCAAAATACCGATTCGATTAGTCGAGGGCTTTTCAAGTCGTTCCAACCAAAGAAGAATCACGTGGACGAAACCTCTCCTGTTTTACAAGCTAATCCGGCTGCCTTATCTAGGTCAATCAAATTCCACGAGAGCTCGTAAGAAAGGTAAAATCATCTTTTGCCATATTCTCGAATAGAGAAGAGAGCTAAGCTAAGCTAGATTCGTAACTCATTTGTATTTTGTACTTTTAGCTTCTTTCTGTTTTTTTTGGAGCTCTTTTGTGTGCGCGCGGCGAGTTCATGTACATATTTAGACATTAAATAGGGAGAGGAAAAACAGATGTGTTTCTGTAACATAATCCCAGTTATATTAAAAATAAATATGGGAATTAATATCAAGTTCTTGTCATTTTGAACTGTCCAAGAGCTCTAATCTATTTTGTTAAAAGGTCAATATATTATTATGACCATAAGAACAGCGAAACTTTATATTCTGTTGGATGGAAAAACTCTACTCGAGTTTACTTATGTTTTCGTGTTATCTTTTCTCTGTGTGTTAGATAATGTACAGTTAGAGTAAATTAGTTGAAGCCAGTGGACTTGGTAAATGAAAAAGACAACAGTGTTCTTAATACTGCGGTTTGTGGATAGACTTGGAATTATATTTCCATTTCAATACCTGAGAATCCTACCTGTTTAAACTCTTGTCAAAATTCGGCCAGATTCTAACAGTAAACTATCCGGATTCGAGAAAAATACATGATCTATCTTGATCCTGATCCGTTTATTTCTCGTATCATATGGAAAACTTTTTAAAAGTATATATATATATATATATATATATATATACTTTTGTTTGTAAAAATCATCAGTAGTTATAGTCCGGTTTCATATTTGATATTTTTGTCAAACTAATTTCTTTTATTTTTATATTTTTATAAATTCTATATTTTTACAATTTCCATGTTTATGTATTAGTGTCAAACTAGTTTCTTTGATTTACTTTTGTCCTCCTAAATGCTATATCTGATAAAATGATGACAATTTAAACGGTAGATTTTATCTCTAAGTGGATGAGTCTCACAAACTTTTAAACGGTAGATTTTATCTCTAAGTGGACGAGTCTCACAAACTTTTATCAATAATACCGATAATCTTTTGATATTTAGTAAAAGATATTTAGCTTATGTGACTATAGAATGGTGATGAATTCCCACCACTGAATAGCAAGACTCCGGTGGTTGTTTCGAACAAAGTCACAATGGAAAAGCGATACTCCGACGTTGTTGTTGAGCCGGTTGTGGATCAAGTGTTCAAATCGGTAGTAAAGAAGCATGAAGAACACAATGTTGTTAGTTTTGAAAGAAGTGTAAAGAATACTCTATGTTCTAAATCAAGAACCACTCTAGTGTGCAAATTCAATGATGGAATTCCTAAGCGCCAATCTTTTCAAGCATTTCTTGATTCCTTTAAGTTCAAGGGTGCCTTTTCTTATGTGACTATAGACTCAAGACAAATTCAGGTCGAGTTTACGTTATTGGCTGATGCTGGAAGGCTTTGGGTGAATAGGTTTTGGAAAGTTGAGGGTAAATTGTTGCGTGTGATTAAATGGTGTCCATACAGTTCAAGAAACTACGAGTGTCCTATTGCGTTATTATGGGTTAGATTTGAAAAAGTTCAGGAATTTATGTATAATAGTGCAGTGATTAACGAGATGGCTTCATCTCTTGGGTTTGTGCATCAAGTTGTTATCCCTGAAGTTAACAGGGCAAACTGGAATGCGTGTTTTGCCCTGGTTGAAGTTGATGTTTCTATTCAACTAAAGAGAAAGTTGAAGATAGATTTCGGTGATGGAGAAGTGTATAATATTAACGTAAGTTATAAAAATGCACCAGTTTACTGCAATTCTTGTCATCATATTGGGCATGAGCCTGATAAATGTAAAAAGAACACTGTAATGATTTCCAGTACTGTGAAAGAAAAGGTAAAAGAAAGAGTGGAAGATAATATAAAACGAAATTGTGATGAGATTGAAGGAAACTGCGTTTCACATGATTTGTTACAGAAAAAAGAAGATACTGACACGGTTTCTAGGCCTACAAAGGTTGAGACATTCACACATGTTTACAGAAGAAAGTTGAAGTCAATAATCACTAAGAAAGATAGAAATTCTGTATCTTGCCCGCCTACAAATGTAGTTAGTCCTGTAAGAGTGAGTTCCTCTGATGTACCTGATATCATCAGTGCTCTACAGCATCTTGAAGATGAAGAGAACTGCAATAATCAGGTCTCCCCTCAAGCTGGCAGATCAGGCAGCTACAATCCATCGCCAAAAACTAGCTCAAATGTACCTGATCAAGAGTTTGAAGCTGTTATTTTACGTAAGATAAAATCTGCTAACAGAAGTAGTAGCTCTAAAAGGTTGTCTATAAGCTCTCTTAGAAAGAGAGGAAAGGTTCTAAAAGACTCAAAATCTGATAATGATTAAATTCCTAAGCTGGAATGCAAGGGGAGTGAATAATAATCCTACAGTGGCTAGGCTTAAGTTTTTAATAAAGCATGAGAAACTCAAGTTTGTTGCAATACAGGAACCAATAGCTTGGACTGACAAAATGGAGCAGGTTACTAAAAGAATTGGCTTTGATCATTGTGTAGCAAACATATCAAATAAGATATGGATGCTTTGGTCTAATGAAGTGAATGTTTCAGTTATAGAAGATATGGATCAATTTTTACATGTTAAGATTCATCATGCTGAATTTACTGGTTGTTTTACCTCTATATATGCAAAAAACTCTAGACTACACAGGAAAGTGCTCTGGAGTCAAATTAGTAACATCACCTGTGAAGATCCTTGGATTTTAGCTGGTGATTGCAATACCACAAGATGTCCAGGTGATCAACTATGTTGCTTGAACTTTGATGCAAATGGAGCTGATGACTTTAACGATCTCATAAGGAATTGCAACTTTGAAGTACCTGGTCACACTGGATCACATTATACATGGAGTAACAAACCTAAGCACTGGTCCTGTGCTGTGAATGCAGGAATCGAAATTGGTGCCTATTCTAGCTGTAAGAAGAGGATACATTACCTGGAGTGGAGGCCACCTGAATCGGGAAGACTGAAGATTAATGTCGATGGTGCATCTTGTTTCTCCGGTGAGGCGTCCGGCGGGATTATAGTTCGAGACAGTGAAGGCAACTTCGTTGAGGGTGCTGGCTATCTTTTTGGAAAACTGACTCCATTTCAAGCAGAGAGAAGAGCATTATATTGACCTTGGTTGAGAAAGCTTTGGTTCGGTGGGTTAGAGTGGTGGTAGATAATCGGAGTTTTTGGCTATGGCGAATAAAGTCAAGAATTGGGGATTTAGGGCTTGCGAAAGAGAGAAGACAAAGTGACAGAATAATTAGGGTTTCTTGTTGAATTAGGCATTGTGATTGGTCCTGATTCAACTTAGCCTAGTATTGGGCCTTTGTTACGTATATTAAACCCAAGATACAATTTACTTTGGGCTCTTGTATTCTGTCCATATTAGTTAATATAAAAATCTCTTTTTGCAAAAAAAAAAAAAAAAAAAATAAATAGTAAAAGATATTTAGCTTTGTCAATTAATATGACATGTTTTAAGATTCTATGGTAATTACCTAAAAATTGATAAAATTATAAAATAATATGATATATATTTTAAAATCGGAATATCAAAATACTTAAAAAATAAATGGTCCTAAACCAACAAATAATCAAATCCAAAAGTACGAACCTATTGAATATGTTACTCCGCATTTCTTGATTAATAGTTGGGTACAGCATCCTCGACTGTCCGGTTTGGTTTTACGATCTTAGCGAGGGAGAAAATAGAAAACGATACAAAGTAACCTAAACTGATGTATGTATGTCACGTTTGGGTTGGCTAGATATTTTATGAGACCTCGCCCAAACCAAGTGCATGTGATACCATTAAACGTATTGCCACTTTTTTGGGGTTAGGTTCCTCTCTATATCATAATTCATAACACTCTCTGTAACTATTAGAAAGGGAAAGGATCCTACTCCCGACTTTATCTTTACATTTTTTCAAAATTCACCATTTTGTTTGTTGTGAGATTTGAAACCCAAGACACCATTAGGCCAGGCCAGCCACATATGTTATCAGAGTTTATCTCTTTTGTTTATTAGAGCTGAATTTTTTTTGTTCATGTTTGCCGGTGCCAGCCACTGACCAAATTTATGTACCTACATCATCAATGTGTATTTACTTGTCTGTTTAGACATATAAAAGTGAGCGTCTTTCCAGCAAACTACAGCTAATTGAACCATTGGGATTGGTATTGAAATGTCAACCCTCTAGCACTAAAAACAATCTAGCTTTCGCTCCTTTCTATGCAACTTAACAAGTAGTTTTCAAAATAGTGAATGAATTAAAAGATGACATTTGGTCGGGATATGATGGATGGGTTAACCAGACTAAGCACTAGTTTTTGTTTTGTTCTTTTAAATCAGAATTTATTTCTTAAAATATTAGTTTACTAAGCATCAGAATTAACTTTTAGATTAGATCAAATTTGAGTGTCGGAGTAAGCGTAAACACTATAATAAATATCTAATTTAACAAATCGTTATTAAGATTTTTTTTTTGAAATAGACCTTTGATATCCGACCAAAGTTTGTTTTTTATTAGTGCACAATATCTCTTCTCACAAGTACAACATAAAAAATACTTACAAACACAAGCATTTCGAATGAGAAGGGTATCATCTTTTTTTTTTCGGTCATAAAATAAACTTTATGAGGTTGAAGCCCAATTAAGCTTTTGATTTACAAAAGTTAGATTGAGTTTGAAGTTAGCCCAATTATAGAATACAAAAGTGTCATTCTCCAAATGTTTAAGTTTGATATTAATTGGTATATCCAAGTTTGGAGATTTTTTTTTTCAAATTTTGAGTTTTTCTTTCATCTTTAAGAGCTTGAACAAAAATCATTTCATGTTTAAAATCCAGGACATAGAGGTTTCACAATTTTTTCATCTACTCAGTTGATTTTGAATCTGATTTTCGAGTCATCGATTTGAAAATATAAGCTAGTTGGAACAGTGACATCTCTAGTTGGATCAATGACATCTCTATAAGCAAGCAAATGGGACAGGGTTGTCATCCAACAACCTTTGATACCTTTTGAAAAATATAAATTGAGGTTGAGGAATTTCTGCAAGTTAACCATGATTAGACAAATTAAAACAATTCAGATATTTATCTTTGCAGTTGATATTATATAATAGTAACAGAGATTGATGTTGAGAGATTGATGATTTATGAGTTTATATCGTATATAGAAATAAAGAGTTGATTTATTTAGATAAGCTAGTAATGATTAGTTTCCAAATAGCCGATTGCTGAACTTTCCAGCAAGGTGATTGCTCTAAGTTGGAAAAGAGTTTGGTCTTGATTAATATCAATTTTCTTCTTGCATTTTGGTGTCCATTTAGTTAGCCAATCAACATCAAATTTTTGTCCCCTATAGATGTGGTTTAGGATCATAGATGAAGAGATTAACTTTCTGCTACATCTAATGATTTGGGCAAGACGCCAAAGAGCTTTACCATAAGCTAGCATTTCAAATAAGAGTATAAAATCAATTTCAATGTCTAGATGCTAAAAACTATTTTCTTTATACATAATAAAAACCACCCAAATAGGGCTATATTTTCAGCTATAGTTGGTGATTGTTTACTATATAGCATGTCTATTGCATCAACTATATCTCCATTAGAGTTTATGATAACACAACCACCATTGGATTCCCTATTAGTTAGACAAAAGCCATCAAAGTTGAGTTTAAGTTTGTTGTTTGCGGAGTTATCCATCTAAGAGCAGTGGCTTTATTGGTTTTGTTTTGATGATGAAAACAACCTAGTTTATAGGCTTCTTTTTGTCACCATACCATAATTCATTTTTTATAAGTTTGGCACAATCCAGTTTAGATAGTATATATAGGATATTTTCCACCATGTTGTTAACTGAATCTTGTTGATTATTGAACTTTGATTTGTTTATGGCAGACCAGATGACCCAACAAATTATAGATGGAATTATAGTTCTGATATATGGGTAGGTTTATTAGTTGACCATAACAACATTTGGTAAGATTTTGAATTGTCATATGTTTACCAATTAAGATTCCAAACAGACATGTAAAGAATTTCCAGATTTCCCAGGTAGTGTTGCAATTAACAAAGAATGGTTGGTTGATTTTATGTTATTATAGAACTGGCATTTTGACACAATATAATAGTTCTTTTTGTAAGAATTGTGTCCACATAAATTAGTCCTTTTTGTAAGAATTGTGTCCACATAAATTAGTCCTTTTAGTATCATCCAAAGAGTGAAAGATTACTTCTTTGCAGTGGTATCATTACAATTTTTTCTAAAAAGAGTAAAAGGCTAACCTCTATTTCTAATATTTTTCCATGATATTTTAGTGTTAAAGAGGTCACTAGGGGGAAATTTCCATATAACTGATTCATCTCTATCATCATAAAGCGTAGTTTTTCTGATTCTTTTGATATAAGAAGAAAAAATAGTTTCATGTAGTCTTTCAAAGTTCCAGTTACCATTATGCCAATAGTTTCTTATTGTGTCTAATTTGGACCAATTGTTGTTTGAGTTGTCTGATAGGGTAATTATAGAAAATGAGTGATTCAATTCTTAAGCCAAAAATTGATATTAACCTTGTCAATTGTCTAGAAGATAAAGCTTTTTGTTGTATCTCTGATGCTTGTCAATCTTTTCCAAAATGCTGAGTCATTAATTCTAGTTTGTATTTGGAGATGGTGTTTAGATTTACAATAAACTAAAGACATGTATTCGAGCCAGAGTATTTTTTTATCTCCAAATATAAACCAAAGCTTGCATGAAAAAGATTTTTGTGAGTCTTCAAGTTTTCTTAGGTTTAGTTCACCTTCTTCAAATGGTTTACATACAGGAGACCAATTGGTCCATAATATAGTTTTATTGTTTTTTGTTGTTCCCCAAATAAATTTGTTAAGTAATGTATATATTCTAGCTATAACAAATTTATGTAATTTGTTACTTTGGACTTGGTAAGTTGACATAAACAGTAGGAGAGATTGAATCAAAATTACTTTATCCAAATGACAAAATTTTACTATCCCCTTATAGGATTTTATTTATTATCTTTGCTACCAAGCCACAATAGTAACTGGTATTAATGAATGAATGTTCCAAGGTATTTAAATGAAAAAAAAGCTATGCTTAAGTCCAAATTTGAGTTTCAATTGAGTTGATTCAGTGTCTTGGCTTCTTCATTGTAAAGATAAAAATGGTTTTATCATTGTTTATTAGCTAGCATAAGACTCTTTGGTAATGCTTTAAAACTTAAAGAGTTTGTTTAAATTACTAGTTGATCCATTAATAAATATGATTAGGTTATATCCAAAAGCTAAACATGAAATGATAATGTCAATTTTAGTCTTGAATTTCATTTCAATGTTATCTTGGACAAACTTTTTAATACATTTATTGAGATATTTTTGAGCTATGATGAAAAGACTAAGAGGCACTGAATCTCCATGCCTCACATCATTCGACCATTTAAAATATCCATATAGTTCTCTATTTAGTATGATAGAGAAATTGTTAGAATTTATACCATTTTAATTATATTATTGAATTGTACTAAAGTCAAAAGATACCATAATTTAAAAAAAAAATTGAAAGTTTTTTCTATCAAATGCTTTGGCCATGTTTATTTATAGAATAATATTACCACCTCTAGTTTTTTTTTTAAATCAT
Organism: Limnanthes douglasii subsp. nivea; assembly: GCA_036936605.1. Lineage (NCBI taxonomy): Eukaryota > Viridiplantae > Streptophyta > Magnoliopsida > Brassicales > Limnanthaceae > Limnanthes > Limnanthes douglasii. The sequence goes on along the minus strand of JAUPFV010000005.1, from coordinate 229,645,275 downwards.
GAGATAGCTCTTGAGTGAGTATATTTTGATGAATACGTCTACCTTTTACAATTACAACGACAACATCAAAAGTTAATAATGTCGATTCAAATGTAAAAAAAATAATTATTATTAAAAACAAAAACAAAATATTTAATTAAATAATTATATATATTTTTCATAGAAAAAATTATATTAGTTTAATCTATTTTTTTTATAAAAATGATTAATATCCGTTAACAAATTCAAATATTATCGGTTTTAATTATATTTTTTCAAATTTGATTATATTTATATCCTTTTTTATTATAGATATTTAAATTATTTATTTAATTATAAATATATAATTTTATAAAATTAATTTCAATTTTAGTGAAAGTTAATTTATAAATAATATTTTTTCACAACTCGATTTAAATTATAGTCAAACTTAATTTATAAAAATCAAATTTATCCATCAACATATACATTTAATTATAAACATATTATTCACATTCAATTATATTTAGTTAAAATTACAATTTGTTTTTATAAATTCAATTTTATTGTCTAAATTTAATTTGTTCGTCTAAAGTATTTATAATTATAAAATATTATTAATACTAATTGTATAATTTAGATATAAGATTCATAAATATATTTAATTATATTTAAGTTTTAATTTTTGCAAAAGTTAAACACCTGCACCGCAGGCATATTTCTGTACAGGTAGCATGCTGGTGTTGGCGACGAGCAACTCCACATATAAAGTCCGTTGTCGATAAATTCAATTTTTTTTAAGTAAATTTTTTATTAGGACATAATGGATAAGATTACAAAAATTAAGGATTTAATTAGAAATTGTTAGAAGTTCTTTTACAAACAGAAATTATCCCAAAAGATAGCTAATTGAGCGTCAAATTTTTGCTTGAAATTTGAAATTCCCTCCTACTTTGATTTGAGCTTTAGGAGTTGATTTCAACTTCTTTTTTGCAAATCAATAGCTAATTCAGTTATTCTTCTATTATCATTGATGATTTCTTGATTCTTTTTATATTTGAACCTCCATTGAAGAAGTAATCAGCCAAGCTACCTCTGTTTTTTTATGAACAGTCTTTGAAGCTTTGATATGTTCCAGAATTCATCTTTCCTGAATCAGCTTCCTTAAAGTCAACTATTATAGCAGAGCCAGAATTAGCTTCCCCGAGATCACGAAAGGTAACTTAATCATCTATTCTAATATAGCCAACGTTTAGACTTTCAAGCAATAGAATAACATCCAATATAGGTGGAGCTTTAAAGCTCTTGTAATCGAACTTCATCTTACATCTTTGAGTCTATCGAGCCAGCCAATCATCTGCTCGATTTTTCTCTCTAAAGATCTGATGAATCGTCATTTTACCAGTTAAAAGAGATTCTATACTGTTAAGTACCGAACTTAAGTTTAAAGAAAAATTTCCAGTAGAGAGTAGAGATACGATTATTTCAGAATCGGTCTCCACATCAACTTCCCTTAATCCTCTTATTCTGCACAGTTGTAGTCCATCATGAATAGCACGTGCTTCAACTTGTAAGGGAGTTAACATTTCATAGTTATTTCCATAACCCAGAATGAGTTTGCCTTGATGGTCTCTAATGATTACTACATCACTGGCTTCACCCGAGAGAGAACAACTAGCATCCGAGTTTATTTTGTATCTTCCAGGGCGTGGAGGAGTCCAAGTAAGGTAAGTGATCTTCCTTTTAATATATAAGTGATTAGTGCATCCAAGATTAATAGCAAATCTTTCACAGTGCTTCCAGTGTTTCTTTTTCAGTAGCTTTAAGTAGTCAAGACTTATCAGCATGTTGGTGATTTATTTTATTGCTATATTTGTGGAAGGTTTAACTGAGTTCATCTTTGATTTGTTTCTCTGTTGCCATATGACCTAGCTAATTATAGTTGACAGATTTTTTTTGATGTGAATTTTGTTTGAGGCAGACCAGAACCAGGCTAAGAGCATGTGTTTAACATATATAAACCTTTATATTTCCACATTTAGAACACTTGCAAAATTAGACCAAATTTCCCAAGCAAAAGTACAGGATACAAAAAGATGATTTGTGGTCTCTAAGTTAAAGCAAAACTGAAATTTTGATACTAGGGTTAAATGCTTAGATTGTAGTACAGAATCAGTTGGTAGCTTATTTAAGATAAGTCTTCAAACTATGAGGGAACACTTCCTCGAAGAGATCTTGTTCCACAGATTACCAAATAAGAAGGAACTACTATAAGAGGTTCTCATGGCTTTGAAAGTGTCTTTAATGTTAAAAGTGCCATCTTTAGCTAAGGTCAATGTGATATTATCATTAGCTAGAGTATTAATTCTTAGTTTAGTAACTAAACTTATATTATAGTCACTTAAAATAGGCATAAGCTTATTCATATTCCACCCATTTCCTTCCCACAGAGAACATACCGTATTACCTTTAACCCAACAATTGTTTTGATTAGGATTGAGATTAATAAGAGGAAGCCTACCAAACCAATTGTCAAGCCATATATCCATATTACCACTGCCAAGCTTCCATCTGTTGTGGGCTTCAACAAATTCTCTTATTTTGGCCAACCTTTTCCATGTTTGAGAGCCTTGATTGGAATCAACTTGAAGAGGATGCTTATCCTTGTAGTAGATATTATGAAGTAGTTTAGATCAGAGAGAACTATTTTCTCTAAATCTTATCCAGAACTTGTACAAAAATGCTTTCTGAATGTCCATTAAGCTACTAACATTAAGTCCACGTTCCTCAAAATGCTCGCAAATGGCTGACCATGTAGTCCAGTGAGTTTTGTTAGCTTCTCTGCTGGATCCCCATAAAAATCTCTTCATTAATTTCTCTATTTTTGTTATGATTGAAGTAGTAAGCTAGCAGCCCTGAACCCAGTAACGAGGTATAGCCATAAGGGCAGAGTTCACCAGAGTCTGACGCCCTTCAAATGAAAGCATTTTTCCTTCCCAATCAGAGATTTTGTCCTTGATTTTCTCAAGTAAAGGTGTGAAGTTAGTTGATTTTTTACGAGGACTGAGTGTTACACCTAAGTATGTTGTGGGGAGGAGTGTTGTGTTGAAACTTGTTCGAATACTAAGACAATTCCTTCTATCAAGAGACATACTAAATGCTGTTATGATCTCTGTTTTTCTTTTTTTAATTGATTGTCCAGAAATGTCTTGATAAACCTGCAAAACATGAGCTACTTTCTCTAGGGAAACATTTGAGCCATTATTAAATATTAATACATCATCAGCAAAGGCCAACACTGGTATAACTATGTTGCCTCTACTTGAATATTTTAGCTTTTTATTAGAGACAAATAGGTTGTTCATCCCTCTAATCAGCACTTCTTCAGCTAATATAAAGAGGCTAGAAGACAAAGGATCACCTTGTCTTACACATCTTTTAGCTTTAAAGTAACCCACAGCTTTCCCAATTATGAGTATGGAGATATTGACTGATCTAATGATGTTTTTAATCAGTTTAATGACTTGATAATTAAAACCAAACCTCTGCAACACCTTTGTTATAAAGTTGTGTGATAAATTGTCGAAAGCTTTAGACATATCGACCTTGATAACCATATTATTGCCTATATCATGAATTAACTCTTTTGCAATGAGTACATTTTCATGTATTGATCTTTCTTGAATGTAAGCTCCTTGCACACTTCAGATACAAGTTTAGGAAAAATTATAGAGAGTCTATTATTAAATTTAAACATAATTTTATTAGTTAGAGTACAAAGACTAATGAGTCTATATTGACTCCAACTAGAAGATTTAATTGTCTTAAGGATTAGGCATATGTCAGTAGCTAGTATTCCTTTAGGAATATCATGGCCAAGTATGAAAGATTTAAGGGTATTACAAAGATAAGTTTTTATGATATGCCAGCAAGTAGTAAAACAACATTTATTGAATCCATCTATTCCAGCAGCTCCAGTTGGATTCAAGCTTTAAATAATAGACCAAAATTTCAGTTTCAGTAGGCTCAGGTAGCATAAGTTTATTATTTTAATCATCTACTAGTTTAGGTATGACATTAAAGACATTGTTATTCATGCTTTTAATCTCAACATTTCTATTAGAGAAGGAAAGAGAGGAAAGAATATCTGTAAAGTAGGCTTCAGCTGAGGAGTTGATGACATCTTCATCTGCATTCCATACATTGTTGATTTTAATTCCATTAATTATGTTTTTCTTACTTTTCTTCATCACATAGTTGTGGTACATCTTTGTGTTCTTATCACCATCCTTTAACCACTTGCATATGTTTTTTTCTCCAGTCTTCCTATTCCATAGACAGTGCAAGCAAGTGTTCTGCAGTAGCTTTAGAAAGATTGTTTCTATCTTGAATATTGCTTGATCTTCTATAGTTGTCTTCACAAATGAGTTGATTATCTTCATCTTGTTTAATCTTATCAAACAAATTACCAAAATAATTTATGTTCCATTCTTTTATAGCAGCCTTCAACCTTTTCAATTTATTCCAGTAAATATGTAAAGGATATCCCATCATTGGAATAGTCCAATTAGCTTCAACAAAGCTTAAGAATGCTTTGTCCATAGTCTAGATATTTACAAAACTGAAAGAATTACTTTGTTTCTTGTTGTCTTTAGCTATTGTGATGCATAGTGGAGTATGATCTGAGCATGTACAAGCTAGATGAATAACTTTAGTTTCCACAAAATACTCAGACCATTTCTGATTAAATAAGACCCTGTCTAATCTTTTCCATCTTGTTTTATTTTTCCACGTAAATCTGATTCCCACAAATCCTGTATCCTCCAAATGACAATCTTTAATCATGTCTAGGAAATCATTTGCACTTTGCTGACAAAATTAGAGAAACCATATTGTTCAGAAGGAGATGTGATAGAATTGAAATCACCCAGGAGCAAGATCTGATATAATTTAAAAGCTCCATTCTACCATTTCTTTGACATTTTGCATAGACACATGTGATATTGACAGTCTTATTTAACAGAGAATGTTTGATTTCAATGTGATTGCACTAATTATTATCCACCAATGTCTTAATCTCCAAATCATCATGCCAAACCATCTATATTTTGTTTGAGACATTGGCAAAGGTGTGAGGAATATTAAGCTTAGTAGCGAGAAGTAATTTGGTCACGACTTATTATAAGTTCCTGTAAGAACAATATTTGTATTCCTTATTTCTTGACTATGGATTTAAGTCTTCTAACAGAAGATTAATTTCCCACTCCATGTATGTTCCAACTTAAGATCTTTATCATTTAGGGCTGTTGAGAGAGGATCGTTGAGTCTCTTCAAATTAAAGAGATTTTATAACCAATAGTTTCTTCCTTTTACTTCTTGTTGGTTTGAGCTTTTGTACCAATATTTTTTGGAAACTAGGATCAACCTTCTTCAGTTTAGAGCAGGAAATGGTGAAAGACTTCCTGTATTATCCTTTGTAGGAGTTATTTTGACAGTAGGAGGTGTAGTTTCTCCAACAAGCTGAGGAAAGTCTGTGATGCTATCAACGGATTTGATAGCATCAATTATGTCATCTTCACGCTAACTAATTTCTTCAGTTTCATTAACCTTTCCTTCATATGGTTTTCATTCAATATTAGTTCAGGTTCTTTGATTGGTTCTTCTTTGTTCTCTGCATGTAGTATAACTCGATTTTTAGAAATTGTATCACAGATTACTGGCTCAAGATTCTCATTCTGGTTAGCAGCTGCAACATCCTTGATGTTCATTTGGTCAGATGTGTTCTTTTGTAGAAGAGGCAATTGTGTGTTGGTGCTCTGATCAACATTGTTACCACCGTTTCTTTTACAGGTTGAAGAATCATGTCCAACATGACAACAAGAGTCACAGTATCTTGGTATATCTTTATAGATTAACCCTTGTTACAACCAAAGCCAAGCCATACGTGATTCTGAAGTTCTTGAGATATCAATTTACACCCATGCGTAACACACATTATACATAACCTTATTCTTGAGTGGTATCCTGAACTTGAGAGGGGTGTCAATTGAAGAAGAAATGAAGTTAATGTTATCTTCATTATACATGTGTTAAGGTAATTTTTTTATTCTCATCCATATGGAAACAAGAGGGCATTCCTTATTGATATTGAATGAAGGTAACCATATCGGAATTCTCATGGAGTATTCACCAACTATCCAAACTACATGCGACCATATTTTTCCTATATCTTCTTTGAGTGAAAATTCAAGAAACAAATGTCTTGAATCCCAATTGGTGTAAGTGATATCACCATGAACTTTCTAGCTTCAAAGAATTTATCAAGATTTTTTTTTAGGAAGACCTTTAGTAAATTTTCCTATCAATGCATATAATGTAGACTGTAGTAAGTCATCATGAATCTGTTCTTCGAATTGAATAGATATATGATCATCTTTAGTAGTATGTTGGAAGGTTTGATTCTGGAGGTTTTGGTAAGGATCGGTTGTTGATAACTTGAGCGTACGACCTTTGGTGATTGAGATTTTCACCTTTTGATACTCTGTTTTGCAGGTTTGAAAAATTGAGAACATGGTATTCATCCATTCTTCATCAATTGACATAAACACTGAATTAAAGGATGAAAATATGCAAACAAGGAGAAGCTATGCTGAATTGAAAGTAAAGTTATGATGTTTTGCAGATTTCTTGAACTTTAACAAGAGCTTTCTTGGAGGAGTCCTCTGTTTCCTCAGTTCTTCCTATATATTGTATTGATTTGTGATAAATTAAAAAATCTTAAATATTCTTAATCCAAAAAAAATATTCGAATCGCAAATCAACTACCAAAATATACTATAATCTATATAGCAATACAATTGCATGCGAGTCATCAATTTAGTTTCACCAGAAAAATCAATGTCGTAAAATGGTCGGGTTGTTTTTTACGGTTAAAGAATGGGTCTATCCATCTAAAAATATTAAATAGGAAAAGTGGATCGACCCATATAAAAAAAGTAAATTTTAAATAAGAAAATGGATAAACTTAATAAGGATAGTTTTGTCATATAATATACAAGAAAATTATTTCGTGCGAAAATTAGAAACGAGGAGATGTCGTTAATCTATGTTGGTATTTTATTATCGGCTTGTGTGATTGGTCACCATGTTTGTGAGAGTAGTTTCTCTAACAAATATTCATTTAATTTTTTTAAAAGTTAAATTTTATAAACATATTTTAAATTTATTAATAATTTTATATTAGTGATATTTGAGTTTCTACCTATGTGAATGATGATGTTTGAGTTATCATGGTCATCGTCAATTTTTAGATTGACATAGATGTTTAGTTCATTATATAAGTGTGTATTGAGTTAGAACACTGCTATATTTCTTAAATAGTTGTTAGAGTTAGATATTTTAATTTCATTTTTTACAATTTTATTTTTTTAAAATTTATTTTGATATTTTTTGGTCAAGTTTATTACATAAGAATGTTAATTTTTGAATGTTAATTTTTTTGATATAAACTTTTTATGACTTTTAGTTCATTCAATTGTTAGTTATCCAAATTTGGATTTTTAAAATTTTAAAGATTTGACTTTTTTACCTTTTAAGTTGTTATATGATTTGATTCATATGTCGTTAAGTGTTGATAGTTAGTTAATATATAGTTGGATATAATATTATTATATGTTAGATTGGTTTTAAGGTGTTAAGAGTTTTTCTATAGGTATTAAACTATTTTCGTACGACATGTGCGAACAAGACGAACATTTTGTGCATGTTTTGTAAAATGTCCAAAAATTTATGTATTTTATGAGTATAATTCTGAGTTTGGGTGGAAACTTATTAGTTGAGATATATATAATCTAATACTTGTTTATTTTGACAGTATGGTTCCACGTATATCGAATAAACTAAGAGGTATCTGCAACAGTAATACAAGTGATGTTGAACCATGCTTGTAACATTTAATCACTTATCGTGAAACATCGCACGATCTGTCTTGTCGTTCGAGGCACATTCATCAATATATTACTAAATGCGATTAATCTGATAAGGATTGCTCATTCTCTTCACCGTCATCCTGGAATGGGAAGAGGGCCGAGCAATGTTTTCCCGCCAGTTCTAAAGAAGTAGTACCAAATGCTTCTACAGTATTCAAAAAAGTATTACCTCACATCTTTGGTTTGTACAAGGGGTACGCTGAAAAAACAACTTATATTGTCTTGCAATATGATGTAATTTTATTTTAAACCATATGTTTCACTAGTTCCTACAATTATTAGTCTCATAAATAAGTGTTAGTTGAGTTTAGTTCTTTTCTAAGTTGATTTATTTAATTTATTTTAATTGAGTTGAGTTAGATTAACAAAGTCCGGTTTTTTATATCAGTTGGTTTGATAAGTTATATTAGTTGATTGATTGATTTGCTTTGATTAGTTTGAATTTAATTATATATTGATTTGATTATGTTAAATTCTAACGATTGGTTTGATTGATTATGTTATTCGTAATTAGGTTCTGATTGGTTAGACAATCATATTTGTTTTTTTATTGATATATTTTAGTATTCCTTTTAGGGTTGACCATCTATTTGTTGTATGCAACAGAGATGAAATATGGACAATCATAGTTTTGTCCAAAAGGAGATTATTAGGACACAATTTGGTGATCTCATCAACGTCTTATGATGTTGGACAACCAACATGCCTCTTGTTGAGGTTTTCATCGAACAATGACACTCTGAGAAAAATTATTTCCATTTTATTGGTAAGTTGACGGTTAAATTGGAAGACGTTATTTTAGATGGTGGATAATATTTAGATCCTCTAGTGCTTACAGATAATATAGAGAGAGGTTTAAGTATTTCTCAGTTATGCTCAAAATTAGTGTTTTGGAATAAAAAATAGTTAAATCACCGAACAAGATCAATAACATTGTTTGTATTCAATAGTTGCGGGAAACATTTTCCGGTTTAAGGTATAAGGGTAACGCCACTCTTTTGAAAGCTAGGGCAACTAACGCAACCGGTGTTTATCTTTTGCACCTTTTCGATTGTTGCATATTTTAGAACGAACAGAGTAACATAATTTCTTTAGACTATTTTCACTTTTTATAGCATCCAAGAGAATTATTAAAATATAATAGGGTACGACGATATTGGATTAAACATATCGCTCTCTCAGAGAAAGTTTGATTCATAATGACAAAGATTTTACTGTTTTATTAGGATGTTAGAAGCATTAATTTACGAACATATCCACATGTTACCGGTTTCGTTACATGTTGATTATGCAACCATTTTTTTGAATCTTTGTAGATATTCAACAAGTAGAGTAAGGTTACAAACAACTACTAGGTATTCATATAAACAAAATATTCGGATGTTTCGAGAGATAGATGTAATTTTAATTTAAAATTTAAAATTTTATTATTTTTTTCATTTTTATTGAACTAAAATATACTTGTTTTTTTTATTTTGTTAGGTTAATTTACACATGTATCTCTATTTACATATCCATATGACATTTTAGTAAATTGTATGGATATAGACGATACTGAAATCGTACAACAACATTGAAGTTTATTATCCATATCATATCTTTTGACAATTTATCTATATTTAGAAGATACCACGATCAATCCAAATAATTTTATCAAAAAGTAATGGACACTAGAGCAAAACTTTCTTAGGACTTTGCATAATTTAATATATGAGGAATATAGAGGTCCATCAAACAAAAGGCGTAAAGCTATGGATTTTAGTTATCCATTTTGGTTAAGAGCTAACTTGTGGTACATAGTGTCCAACCACGGTATGCTCAACCCCAAAAAAACGTCGAACAAAACATGAATTCGATCATGTATACGGTTAATGTCACTTAAGGTATCATGATATTGTTTTAGTATGTGAAACCTCTAAGCCATATTAACTATGATTTAAAAGTGAGACACATAGTTTTCCATCAAAATTATGCGAGAATTTCTTAGATTTGTGCACATCTCGTGCAAAACTATGACTATAGTTTAGAAATCATGTAATCGTTGGATTGTGGGATGCGTCTATGACACTTCATGAATTTCTTACTAAACCAAACCGTTACACAAAGAATACAACGATACGTAAAGAAAGTAGGTCGAAAATAAAAAATACTTAGATAATTAAAAATAAGAACATCATACACAACTTAAGGCGATGAATACTTTAATTTATATTCATATTTTTGTCTTTATTTTTCTAAGAGATATCCGTCATCATAATTTCATGTCTCTTTGATGTGATATTTTCATTCATATTATCAATTTGATATTCATTTTTTTATTGGTGATATGAACGGAGTATAATTTAAATGTTGTTTGTTGTGCTTCGTATAAAAGGTAAAAAACATGGTATGTACTTAGCCCTTTCAAATAAGTCTATATATTTTCACTACTTCACGACCTCCCGAGGTTTGCGACAGAAAAAAATTAATTTGTCCCATAAATATCGTACATCGTGTTGACCACTATATCAAAAATTTATATGTATTCATCTCACATTGATATTCTATAATTATTTGGGGTGAGGTGTCAAACATGAATATTCAAATAAAACTCCACTTTATGTTTTATATGTGAGGTTTGTTTTTATCACGAATAATGCTTCTATTTATATAGTATTAGATTAAGATAATATAATACACAAGGGTGAATCAAATTTCGATACGTGTCAGAAAAGAATATCATAATCTACAAGGCCAAATCTTAACTCAAGACGTGTCAAAATAAAAAGAATGAATTACTAGCTGAATTTTATCTTAACACTTATCGAGTAAAGATAACGTGATCAATATGTTCTAAGTTTACTATGTCTCTCACCCTAGTAGTAATAATACGTTTCCAAATCATATCTCGAGACATGTCAATCGATTATCTCGACATTTGTAGTGTTAAGGGTTGTGTTAGGCGAATATATTATGATATTATCTAATATTTAGTTATATATAATCAAGTTCTAACATTAGATAATCAAGTACAAATAGTACATGAATAAAACCACATTCGTAGTTAACGAATTACAACAACATAAATACAAAAACCACATTTGATCTACGTAATTAAGTTCAAATGTGATATTTAAAATCTTTAATCACTCAGTGACAAGTGACTTTTGGTCATTTAAGAAGGGTGACTTAATCTGACATTGTTTTTAGTATTTGGTAGTATTGCTTCTTTAGTTTGGTAGTGCGACCAAACATATGAACCTATTAAATATAGTAAGTTATAGATAAATCACAATAATTTTAAGAAAATCAAGTATAACATAATTGATTATTTACATGGACTAAATGATTTATGTTAACGAAAGTAATTTCAATATTTTTGATAAAGTTGAAACGCGATTGGAAACCGCATAAGGGTAAAAATATGAGATATTATTTTTGAGAAAAAATATATATCGCGTATTGATAATGAATGGATATAATTAATCTAATATCAAGTAATATAATCCAAAAATACTGATCCGGATGAACTTTAAAGAAACTTAAGTTAGGCATTTTTCTAAACCTGCTGGTGAACTATATACACTTTTGATTTAAAATCTTGATTTTATGTATTTATTTTGGAAATCAAACCCAATCTCACAGGCATCTATTATTCATAGAAATCGTTAAATCCTTTAGATCTAGTTTGGTAACCGTAATGTTCGTGTGACACAACATCTTCAATGCAAGACATATAAGATTTTACATTTTTTGGGAATGTAACTCGTGTATACTAAAGCATATTTGATTATAGTATGAGTAATTTAGGGTTTTTTTTTTCATTTATGAGTATTAATTATTTCCGTGGGAACTTTGGTTACCATGCTGTATATTATACTATATCGACTAACGCTATCTATTTGGTTATGAACACACTCGAATTAAAATTTACTATGTTTAATCAATTGGCGTGGCCTAAGATTTTTCTTAACTATAGTATTAATTAATCCTTTAAATTTTATCACATGCATCATTTTGAAATTATAATTTGTATTAGTTTATTTATCATACGAATCTGAATATCCAACATGTAACTACATATAAAATTGTTGATTATTCATACTTTTTAAAAACATTGTTGGATATAGTTTCCATAATGATGTCTAAACTTTGTTAAAGTATATTGTATGAGTTTAACGAAATGTTCCTATTTTCTCTCTCTCCACCATGGATAGTTTATATGCACAAGGCAATCCATCTTCTTTTTAACAATACATTCATGTATTTCCCGACCGAAGCCTATATTTTAACTATATTACATTTATTAATAATATATTGGACCCCGCTCATGTTACCAAACCTTAAACATGGATAAATATAAAAATATCAGCGGCATGTTTAACGATTAGCTTACTTTTCTCGAAAGATTCTGTAACTTTTTAATGTTGAAGATCAAACAATATGTACACTTTGGTCATAAAAAATCAAAATTGAGTTTCCTCGAACTAATGTTACGGTTTAGGTTCAAGTGAGTGTTCTCGAATCTTTAAAATAAAAATAAATTTTTTTAATTCTAACATTATTTTTCTTTAAAAATATAAATTAAATATTGAATATCATTCACTGATTAGTTGTTATATTGTATAGATTTTGAATCTCGTTCGTGAAATGACGAGGAAATATTTTTGCGTATAGTTTTATACATAAAGTAATAACATAATCATTGATGGTTAAGTAATCGACGAATAGTTATTCCATTGTTGTTAAATTTGTGTTAAACTCTTCCATGACTTCTGGCTCGACTAGTTTGTTCCCAAAATATCGTAAACTCGTTAAAATCTTATGTTTTTCCCTCGACTTCTTTATATTTACAATTTTTTTTTGGTTTATATGTCATTTTCATAAAATATTGATTATGATAGAAAAAAAAACATATTCAATATCTTGCAACAAGGCTAACTCACGACCCGTCATACTAACACTCGAGAAGGCACATATATCATCCTACATCACCGAACACATAACTGAAAGCCTATGTGCAACTCTTTGGCTTCTCCAAATTTATAAGAACAAAACAATCGAAAATGTCGAAGTTATTGAAGTTGCACCAGAAACTTTGAACAATAGCATTTTATACATCTTTGTCTTGTAAGTATGGTTCATGATAAGTAGTCGGGGTAATGTGTGCAGCAACTCAATACATGTAAGATGCACAAAAAACGTTTGGTGATCACTTCCAATCTACCGGTTATCCGATATCACTTTAAATAATTATTCTTTTTAAGTTTTGAACACAAGAATACGTGTATAATTGATCAATTTTTTCAACATAACAATATTTGTATCGAATATTGTAGATGTTGTGAAAATAAGTATTACATGTATGATTGACCGATTGTTTCAACATAAATATATTTTTATCGAATATTATAGATGTTGCGCATACTAAATACATTGCTCGGGTTATAATTCTTCAAACACACACGTACACACATAATTAAAGTTTTCTTTATATAATTTATAACTAACCATGTTGACTCGTGATGCAAAATTAAATTTAACCTTAAAATTAAAAATATTAAATATTAAATATAATATATCTTTTAATCAAACATAAATATAAATAATAAATTTAAATGTTAATATTTATTAAAAATAATTACAAATAAAAAATATTATTTTGTTTTTTTTATTATTAAATTTTCGTTTGGTCTATGTTAAATATTTTGGAATAATATTATTTTTGTTTAAGCTTTTGTTTGTGAAAGCTATTATGTATAGGTTTTTATTTATTTATTTGGATTATTAAGTGTTTTAGGTATGCAATAGCCGAATTTGGCTTTTGTATTTCATCAATTATATTTGACGAGTTCAGATCTTGTAGACACAACCTACCCATTAATCCGAACACACCACTATAAATCTGAACATGACAAATGTAAACAACTTTTGACTAAGCTATTGGGTAATCTACTTAAAAACTAATAGGTTTTTGAATTCTACCCGGTTTCACAACTTGACCCGGTAAGCCCATGGGTCATTAGTTAAAGTATAAATACCCCAACCACTCTCATTAATGAGGGTAATAAGAATTTAGTACTAGCAGGCTGCTTAGTTATCTCACTTCTCCGCACACTAAACACAAAACACCCCAAACTTACTAAAATACTTTACAAAACTACCCCAAACTCAAAATAAACCAAACCAAATTGGCGACCATAGTGGGAGCAAGACGGTGCCTGAATTTTATATTCAAAACCAGTAAGAAAAACAGTTTGGAAGAATCCGAATGAGAAAAGTACTCCACCACCTGAGGTGGAAACAGTGAAGGAAAAAATGAAGGAAACTAAATAATACATTATTGAGGAGCGAGATCAGCTCAGGGCAGAGATAGAGGCGCTAAGGGCCATAAAACAAGCAGAGAAATGTATTAAGGAGAAATTTCGAGCATCAGTACTCTATCATACTCAAAATCCTGTGGAGAATGAACCATCACTAAAGACTCACCTCAGTTCAAAAAAGACTCATCTCAGCTCAAAGAAGACACATCGGTCCAAGCTTGTTGAAAGTTCTGAGTCTGAATCCTCCAGTAGCTCTTCAAATGAGGTTGAGCTTGAAGAATATTTATCATCAAGTAGTGAACAGGGGAGATCTACAAAAAAGATAAAACTAACCAATAAGCACTCAAGAAAGAGGGACAGACATGGTAAGCTTAAAAGGCATCTGGGCAAAGGATCATCCCACAGGCATGCTAATCAGTTGTTGATAGATCCTTTTGTTTTTCAGTCCGAACCAAGTATTTTTGCAATTCCTAATAAAGATACAATCTTTAGTTGCAATAAAAACTAGATATAGTCACCTTTATCTGCAAAAATAATGTTCGGACACCTTCCCAAAATATTTGATAGCTCCAAAATGGAAAAGTATGATGGAAGTCGGGATCCAGCCAACCGTTTAGAGCAATTCAAAAAAGGCGATGATGAATTTTGATGACGATGATAAACTTTTGTGTAGATATTTCTCTCAAACTTTTACGGGGAGTGCTCTTAAATGGTATAATAGCTTGCCTCAAGGGTGTATTAGAAACTTTGATACGTTCAGGGTTTCCTTCCGGAGGCAATTCGTTGGGAGTAAATAGTTGAAGGGTAATGGGGATACCATTATCTATTGTGCCCAAGAACCAAACGAGTCTTTGAAAGACAATATAAGTCGGTTTGTGAATATAAAGAATGGATTAGCAGAGTGCTTTGAGCAAGTGACAATTGCTTCTCTAAGGCAGGGTTTGAATCTTGGGAACTTAGCTGATTCTGTAACCCGGAAGAAAGCTATGACTTGGGGTGGCTTGTAAAACCAAGTGGGAAAGCATATTAATATGGAGGAAACAAAGAAAACTAGGGTGCGCCGTCAAGTAATATCCACCATAACAGCTCCTCCGGCTGCAAATCAGTCCGGATACAAGGCTAAAGAGACCAGACAAGGATCTAATCGGTCTAAGCAAACTCAATCCAACCAGAACCACACCCAAAGCCAACAATTAAGGGGTAAGAGGGGTCCTTGGGTCCA
The DNA here is from genome assembly GCA_036936605.1 of Limnanthes douglasii subsp. nivea. Lineage (NCBI taxonomy): Eukaryota > Viridiplantae > Streptophyta > Magnoliopsida > Brassicales > Limnanthaceae > Limnanthes > Limnanthes douglasii. The sequence continues at coordinate 229,629,805 of JAUPFV010000005.1, read as the reverse complement.
GTATGAGTGGCTCGCAGAGTTAAGAGGAAATGTAGCTACAATCTATGATAAAAATAAGGATGAGATACACTTCTAAAAGCCAACGGCGTTGTAGTCTCCCAGAGAAAACCGAAATACTTGTTTTTGACAATATCACAATGATATAGGCCACAACATTCAAGAGTGCATAGTGTTGAAACAAGAAGTTCAGAATCTTATTAAGAGAGGCAAACTGGGAGCGTATGTTAAAAGAAGAAGTAGAAACAGACCTGACAATGCTCCCCGAACAGGTCCTACAAACAATCCTTGAACATCTGCTCAAGAAGAGGCAATGATAATTCTTGAAAGATTCAATGTGGACTCTGAGTACCTGGATCCTGATCCAACTCGGAACAAGGTGGGAGTAATAACAAAACAAACCAAGACAGTGTATGGGCTGATCAGTTTTTTTGAGTCATTGACTATCTTTGGAGGAGATATTGTGACTGCACCTACCCCTTCATCAAGGAAGAGGCATGTCCACAGTTTGGCTACTCAATTTTAAGGGGGAATGTCTTCCCATCAATGCCGATCCCCTTTCCCATTCATAGTTTTTGATGAGGATGATCTGAGGAATATTGATGGACCCCATGAGGATGCGGTGGTTATAGGAGCATCTATTGGGGGAATGATATACGCCAAATTCTGATAGATACATGCAGTTCAACAAACATCATATTCCTAAGCTCCTATAAACAGATGAGGAATCCTACCGTTATTCAACGTTCGAACATAACTATTGTGGGTTTTACAGGTAGTTATGCAGATGTGATTGGAGAATTTAAAGAAGAAGCATGGGTGGGAAAAGGGCCTTTTAAAAAGATGGTGAGGGTGTTATTTGCTATGGTAGACTGCCCCATATTATACAACACAATTTTTGGGAGGTCTTTGCTTTCTAGAATGCATGTTGTAGCCTCAACAGTCCATCAGTGTTTAAAGTATGCAGTTCAAGGACAAGTAGGCGTTGTCCGAAGTAGTCAGAAGATAGCCAGAGAGTACTATGCAACAGCTCTTGCTACTAAGACTATGGGGGCAGTTCGAATTAATGAAGATTAACAGTTACTGGAGCCTTCTGCTGGGAAAGTGAGATTGATGACCCCAGAGAGGCTCCCAGTATTATAATACCCAATGAAGAAGTTGAAACTCACTCCCTTGCCGAGGGTAAGAGTGTCAAGATTGGTTCGAAGATGACGCTAGAGTTAAAAAAGAAGTTGTTGTCTTTTTTGCTAAACAATCAGCATGTGTTTGCTTAGTTCAATAGTGATGTAATCGGAGTACCAGCAAGCGTTACTTCATACAAGTTGTCCATCCGGAGTGATATTGTACCTGTTGTACAGAAAAGAAGAGCTTTTTCTAAGGAAAAAAAATATGATAGTTCAAGAGGTTGATTGGCTGACCAAGATGGGGCACATTAAAGAGTCCCAATACTCTTTATGGACTGCAAATCCGGTGTTAGTCAAGAAAAAGAATGGAAAAGGGTGTATGTGTATTGATTTCACTGACCTTAATAGAGTTTGCCCAAAGGAGCTTTATCCTATCCCTCGGATAGATCAGCTGGTAGACTCTACATCTGGAAATAAGTTGTTGTTCTTCGTGGATGCCTTCTCAGGGTATAATCATATACAAGTGGATCCGAAGGATCAAAATCACACTACTTTTGTTACAGATAGAGGTCTCAATTGCTTCACCACTACTTTTTTGGGACTTTTGATACCTTATGGCTTGTTCCTTTCGGATGTTCCTTCACCGCCACTTTTTTTGGGACTTTTGAGTTCAGCACTTGAACTCTCACCCGTACCTTCGTCATCATCAGCGTCAAATCCACTAGAGTAGTTATGATTGTCCCCAACTTCCATAGTATGAAATGGGAAGTCTTCGTACTCCACATATTTCCATAAGGGACTAAGGGTCCTCTTATGAAAGATCTCATGGAACAACAACACCATGTCAGATTTGATCTCATCATCTTTCTTTTCTAAGGAGTCTACTACTCCATCGGCATATTCTTCAATACTTGCCTTGATAGCTTGCTCTTGTTGACACTTTAGGGCCTCCTTTTCCTTGGTCATCTCTGAAACGGTGCCTTCCAACTTAGTCTTCTCATTGGTTAGGGTTTGAATAACACCATCTTTAGCCTTCAACTACTCCTTTAACGCTGTGAGGTTTTGTGAGGAAGAAGTCAGGTCGAAGTACTTGGTTTGGAGCTCAGTTTTGGCTGCTTCCGATGCGGTTAGCTTGGTTGCCAAATCCTCCTTCAAAATCTCTTTCTCAAAATCATTAAAGTACAGACCAATGTCTTGAAGGGCAGAAAGGTCCACTTCATCGTTCCCTCCACCAGCAATTTGTCTGGACTGAAGGCTTGTTGGGATTTCCTCTTGCAGAGTAGGGTCGGCAGGAGCTGGTGGTGGGATTTCCGAAGGGCGTATGATTATTTCTTCCCCCGAGATGACCTTCTTCTTCTTGGCAGCTTTTTCATCGGTGCTGACCTTGCGCTTCCTGTCTTTTTTAGGAGACCTTGGTGGGTTCTTTGACCCTTTAGATTCCTTCACTGTCTCGACCTCTACGCCATTGAGAAAAGCCACATCAATACCATCCTGGTTCCCCGAACCAGTCCCTTTTGTAGCTGTTTGATCCATATTTGTTGTAGCTTTCTTCTTCTTCTTGTTCTCCATTTTGCTGGGAGCCTTAGCCCTAGAAGACAAGAACAGCTTGACGTCTTTGGCTTCTGTCCTTCTCAAAATCACGTCAGCAGGAGGATGGGTGGTTAGCTCTTCACATGAAAGGTTTCCTCGGCCTGTGGTGTTCCATAGGTGAGACCTCACAAAATTGCCCGACTTGAAGCAATTGTGGAAGACATTCCCCCAGTGTTCCGAAGCCCGTGCATTGAGCTTTGCACAAGTCTTTTGCCCTTCTTCCAAATGGCTGGTGAACTCCTTCGGCAGAACTGAAGAGAAATAACAAATTAGTTAGAATAAGAAAACTTGTAGTTTAAGAAGTAAAAAAGAACAAGACGAAGAAACTTACCAGTGCTTTTCCACATGCTGGTCAGCAAGCTAGGGTTGGTGTTGGCCTTTGTGTTGTTGCAATTTTCCAATGGTCCACTAACTAAAAGCAACTGTGTCCTCCAAGGTTTTTCAGACTCTGACAGGTCGTCCACAACCTTGAAATCATTCCCCATGTTGTAGTGGTAGAAGGGAATCTGATGGTTCTTGCACAACCTTGCTACAGCAGCAGATTGCTCCATTGGAAGAGGGATCTTTGATAATCTAGATGCCATGATACAGGAGAGGAGTGTTTACCAGGCGTTGTGGCTTAGATGACTGGGACAAAGTTTGACCAAATGGAAGTACTTGACGATCTCTGGGTCGAAAGGGAACCGGAGTCCCTAGTTCAGCACTTCGTTGTATACTACCACCTCATTCAATTTGCAGTCCATGGAAGTCTCCGGAGTAATTGGTATCCTTACTTTTACAGACTCCGAAATCCCTCATATGGTCCAGAGTCGGCATAACTCGGTAGTGTAGGTATAGACATAGTTGATATTTTGCAAAGCCAACAAATACTTGACGTTGCCATGTTTAAAACAATGGCATACTTTCACCCTCTAGGCACTCCGGAAGAGAGTCCGGATGAGTCATGTAAATTTTTACTTTACTCTTACCTTTCTTGTTTGGGGCAGCATCCCCTGTCTGACTTGATGCCTCGGTCTCAAAAGGGGCCTCTTCAATGTTGTCATCCATATTCTCTTCCATCACTATGGAGGGTTTTTCAGTTGTCTTTGAAGAGGGTTTCTCAGTTTCCTTCATCAGAAGTTATTCGGGTGGTTAAACGCTTCTTGCCTCTGAGGGCCTAATACATGGTAGATGGTGTGATCCGGAGGGCTTGGCCTGCAGAACCGCTTTAGCTACCTCCGATCCGGAGGGTTTTGAAGTTGATGGAGCTGATTGAGTTTTGGTTTGGCGAGTTTTCTGACGAGGAGTTATCTTCTCCGATGACTTTTCTGTGTCAGAACCCATTGATATGAATGGTGACGGGTTTTTGATGCTTGAAACAACTTTTTCCTTAAAAACAGGGTGTTGATATTCTTGTACGGAAGAACCAAAAGGGAGGGTGAAAGGTTTGGTCCAAATGGGAACATTCTGGGTCTAAGGTTTCTTGAGGAAGATGACCCCTGATCGGCGTCCTGGTTTGGCTGACTGTTTTTCTTGCCTGGAGAAACAGGGAGACCGGCGGCGATACAGTTTTCTCTTTCTAGTTTCCTTGCTCTCTCTAACTCCGATAAATTCAACCAACCACCTTTAACTAAAGTGTTTCTGGTTGTGAACATATAATCTCTCAAGAATAGTTTGAATATGAAGATGATTTTACCTCTAAGAAAGTTTTGAGTGTGGAAGACAATGGAATAGTAAAATGATATATATAACAGTAAAAAGCAACAGTTACCAATGAGAAGTTGAACATCGTTTTTTGCAATGATTAAAGGCTGCACAATGTGTGAAAAATCAAAAACTAGGTAACTTTCTAGACCTAGTGGGTCCGGCGATCTAGGAAAAATAATTGCTGGGAGGTCAAACCAGATATTGACACATGTCCCGTGATTTATGAAAAAACTCTTAGAATTTTGGGAAGAAAAACTAGTCCTGATGAAATTCAAACTAATTTGTGAGAGAAAGGATTTTCAGTTCGAACAACGCAAGCAGATCGGACGCAATTGATGTTTGATAAGGGAGCAATTCGCCAATATTAATAAAAAGGAGTCAATTGTAAATAGAAGGAGATTAATATACATGTTATAGTATTTATCGTTTATTAGAGGGTGATTTGTAAACAAAGTGTTTATAAAGGACCAAAGGAGAAATAAAACAAGACAACCAATGACATAAGTGGGTCCACCCTTCCCTACTATAAAAGGAGACCCATTATTCTTGGTAGGTGGGACAATTGAATATAATATTCTCTTTCTACTTTCTCTCTCTAGAATATTGAGTCTTAGTCACATCAGGTCCAAAATCCAATATAACCCCTTTAGTCATTTATTCTCTCATCATTGGCGCCGTCTGTGGGAATCCGCGATACCAAAAAGGAATCTTTTTATTTTGAAATCGCAATCTGATCTTAAAGAATGAATGACCAAGCAATCGGAGAGAGTGTCGGAAGAGAAGTAATCCGAGCCATTTCGTTGTCTGAAGGTGAGGAAGCACCAGGTCGGGAATATTACGCGCAGGGTCGGGACAAGCGGTCGACCCTCATCATGACTCGGAGACAGCTGCTGGAAGATATCGCGAAGCTAAACGCTGAACAGGAGCGGGCGTTAGCCGATAAAAGGGCCCGGGAAGGGAAAAGGAAAGAACCAATTGTGGACAACCGCGGCGAAGGCTACCCGACTATTGACCCTCGTATCGACGCCCGCCCTGTTAGATATTATCGGGAGTCTTGCTCGGAGGACAGGAAGAATGGGGGAATAGGGTAGTACACCAAGGATAATCAAAGGGTTTATGTTGATTATACTTCGGACAATTCATCAGGAAGAGAGTACCGACGTAAGGAGAGACTGAACAAGCGTGCGCAGAAGAGCCATTCTCGACGAAATAGGGCGCCTCGTTCTGACTCTCCTAAGTTCCAAAAGGGTAGCTCTGAGAAAAGGACGTCGGTGTCTTTCGAAAAAGAAGAAATGCAAACGGGCAGTAGAGAAGAGCAGGTAGTTCTGCCTCAGGCCCAGTGGCAACCGTCGAACAGACAAGGGTACTGAGTCAGCAACCAGTTCATCAACCCAGGAGATGAAGGTCTGTATGGGATTCAGACCGAGGGGCTCGGAGGCGGCGCGTTCGGGTTCAGAATGAATTAGAGAGCTTCGTCGTTGTCCGACAAAATATTATCGGGACATCTCCCGAAGAGGTTTGATATTTCCAAATTGGAAAAATATGGCGGTAAGCGGGACCGAGATAATCATTTGGAAGCATTCAAAAAGTTTATGTTAAGCTTCGATAACGACGATAAGCTTTTGTGTCGGGCGTTTTCAATGACATTCAGAGACCGGGCATCAAAGTGGTACAACCGTCAACCGGGTAGTATCAAAAACTTCGGGATGTTCTGGATGATGTTCCGTCAGCACTTCGTCGGGAGCAAAAGCTTCCGAGCCAACGATGATACGATCATGAACTGTAAGCAAAGGCTAGGAGAGAGCCTCAGGGATTACACCAGACGTTTTATTGATGCTAAGACCGACCTGGACCATTGTGAAGAAAACGTGGCACTAACAGCATACCGACTGGGGTTGTTGCCGGGACCGATGAAGCAAGCGGTCACCAAAAATCAAGCTTTCACTTTTTCAGCCCTCCTGGCTCAGGTGGAAAAACAAATACTGATAGAAGAAACCGAGGCGTCTGAATTGGCCGCACAAATTCAACAGAGTGCGCAAGCGTCGTCGTCATAAAACATGGGACTCAATCTAGCTATGCTCAGCAAGTCCAGCCAGTCAGCACAATTCCGCCGACCCAGTCCTTGCCAGTCAAGCCTGTGGCTCCCCAGAGTCAAAAAACGAAGTCGACGAACCAAGTGGTCTCGCGACCCATGTCCAATAAGTGGATTCGCCCTGCTTACTTCGCCGACTTAACGGAATACATATCTTCTATCTATGAAAAAGCTAAGAAAAGTGGGATGTACCGGAGGCCTTTTCCCATACCAACGCCCCGGGAACATAGGAACAATCGGTATTGTCGCTACTATGAAGATGTGGGGCACGATACCAAGGATTTCATTGACCTCAAGAAGGAGATACAGATGCTGATCGAGCACGAAAACCTACTCGAGTACGTGAAAAAGCAATCGCAGCAGGGCACTGCCTCGAAAGAGATCGTGATAATACCGAAGTCCGAGACAAGCTAACTGTCAACAGAGTGGATGTGACTGGAGTCCCAGAAGACCATGTGATCCACAAACTAACTGTCAACAAGAATGTCAGACCCATTTCGCAAAAGCGGCGGGCTTTTTCGCCGGAAAAAACAGAAATCATCATGAAAGAAGTCGAACGAATGCTCAGCGTCGGGCACATCAAAGAATCAAGTTACCCACTCTGGACATCCAATCCTGTCTTGGTCAAAAAGAAAAACAGGAAATGGAGGTTGTGCATCGACTTCACCGACCTTAATCGAGCATGCCCGAAGGATCCCTTCCCGATGCCAAGAATCGACCAGTTGGTGGATTCAACGTCCGGTAACCGTTTACTCTCTTTTATGGACGCATACGTGGGCTACAACCAAATCAAATTGCACCCAGCGGATCAGGAAAGCACAACATTTATTACAGGCCGCGGCTTGTATTGCTATAAGGTTATGCCGTTCGGGGTTAAAAAACGCTAGAGAAACTTATCAAAGGTTGGTTAACAAGACCTTCGACTGCCAGATAGAGAGAAATATGGAAGTTTACATCGATGACATGTTCGTAAAGAGTGGCACAGATGAAGGCCATCTCGCCGATTTAAGGGAAACCTTTGGTAATCTAAAGGGTATAAATCTCAAGCTAAACCCGGAGAAATGTTCTTTTGAGGTAAGGTCGGGTAAGTTCCTGGGATTTTTTGTCAGTGAGAAAGGAATCGAAGCGGACCCTACTCACACTGGCGGAGCTACGGTGGGTTCCATGGGTGCGCAGGAACCCACTAATATTTTATAGATAAAATTAATAAGCATATAAAAAATCAATATATTATCTACCCAACGAAAAAAGCCGAGGTAGGAATCCAGAGGTCGAGGGTTCAAATCTCGGCTGCAACTACTTTTTTATAGGATTTAATATCCTTACACTACTCTTTTGATAGTCATTTTAAAAGTAAAAAACATTAATTTGATTAATAGTTCTAAAATTTAATACCATTATGTTTTAAAAGTAAAAAATTTAGTTCTAAAATTTAATATCCTTAGGTTTTAAAAAGTAAAAAATATTATTTTGGTTAATATTATAAAAACCCTTATGTTTTAAAAGTAAAAAGTTTAGTTCTAAAATTTTATATATTTAGGTTTTAATAGTAAAATATATTATTTCGACTAATAGTTTTAAAATTTAATATTCTTACTTTTTAAAAGTAAAAAATTCACTAAATATAAAAAATGAATTTAGAAATTATTGATATTATTTTATGATTTCTACATGTTTAAAAATAAAATTATTTTATCATATGTTCGTGTTTAAAAGTAAATTTAGAAATTGATATTGGAATAGAGAGAAGTTATATTCGTTTGATAACATATCCTTTGTATTTTAGGTCTAAAAAACAACCTTAGATTTTATGTGATATTAACAGTTTTTTAAAAAATTTAAAACATAAATCGTGTATATGATGATACGAAGGGTATAAAGAAGAAAATAAGCTTATTAATCATGATTTTTTTTACGGTGGAAAAATTGAGATGTTGAGATGATTATTAATATCTCCGCAAAATACAAATTGTTTATATCGCAATCCTTTGGAAAAAAATATATCACAACCTAAGTTGCAGGTGAAGTAATTTTGAGACATAACAGATGAAATTATGTAGGAACAAAACATATTGACATATAAATCTAAATTTTTGAGTTTCTATTTATGTTAAGTGAACGAAACATACTTAATTGAATAGAGGCATGTTTTGCAATTTACTAAATGTTTATATAAAAATGCTAATTTTCTCTTCTTTAAAGAAACCATATAATAAGTTTTGAATTGTTTAATATGATTTTACAGTCGCATAAGACCATAATTTTATTTGATTTTGAAGGCCAATAACAAAAGTGATAGAATAAAATGATCATCCATATAGATCCACAACAATCTGAATGATATCCACACTATAAATATCAATGATACTATCTATATTGTTATTTGTCGGATCATTAAACTATAGTTTGATTACATTTAAATAATTGGACTTATAACAACAGACTTGGATACTATGAATGCACATGTGACGAGACATTCTAATTCAAGATATTTTTACAATCTCCTGTTAGATTTTCGTATATTTTTAAGTGTACTCATCTAATTTGTGTATTTTATAGATAACCCGAATTTGGCTTATCATTTCAGATTATAACGAATAATAAACTGGAGAAGGCATGCCTGGACACCATAATGATCAAATCCTGGCTACGCCACTGCCTACTCAACTACAGGCTCTTACCGATATGACACCACCTAAGAATATCAAAGAAGTCCAGATATTAACCGGGCGTCTCGCGGCCTTGAATCGATTTATCTCTCGTTCGTCTGACAAGTGCGCTCCATTTTTTCAGGTTTTGAGAAACGCCAAAAAATTTGCTTGGACGCCGGCGTGCGACGCAGCCTTTTTAGGGATCAAAGCTTATTTATCCTCCTCGAACCTCTTAACAAAGCCCTTGACGGGGGAAACTCTTTTTCTTTATATCACGGTTTCAGATTTTGCAGTAAGTGCGGCTTTGATCAGCGAATCGGGGGCAGTCCCCAAAGCGATATACTTTGTAAGCAAAAGCTTACTGGATGCAGAGACACGGTATTTGAAGTTGGAAAAAATGGCTCTAGCTTTGGTGACCGCAGCACGAAAAATGCGACCATATTTTCAGGCACACCCCATTATCGTCCGAACCTCGTTTCCACTCAAGTGCGTACTTCAGCGGCCGGACATGTCGGGAAGAATGTCCAAATGGTCGGTCGAGTTAGGCGAATGAGATATCAACTTTGAGCCGCGGACAACCATTAAGGGCCAAGCTCTGGCTGATTTTATAGTGGAATTCCATTCCGATCGCCCAAACCAAGACACGTCGCATGAAACGGTCGAACCAGATGAGTGGATTATATGAACCGATGGTGGGTCGAACGTCAACGGGTGCGGCGCAGGCGTACAGATAGTTACCCCAACGGGCATAAGTATGCATCAATCAATCCGATTTGGTTTTCAAACCTCGAACAACGAAGCCGAATATGAAGCTACCCTGGCCGGTTTGCGACTAGCACATGTATGTGGAGCTACGCATGTGCGCCTTATCAGTGATTCTCAATTTTTGATCAATCAAGCCTCGGGAGCATCAGAAGCTAGGAAAGAGCATCTGGTTCAGTACTTAGCAGCATTGCGAGTGTTATCCGCGTCTTTTGCCAATGAAACATACGAGCATGTCCCGAGGACCGAAAATATGGTGGCCGACTCTCTAGCCTCAGCTTCATGTTCAAACAGTTACCCCTGGGTAACCGAGCAAGAAAACCCATTAATCATACGGAGGAGAGAGCTGGATAACCGACCAGAAATGGCTTGTCAGGTGTCCTCGGTAACTATTTCAGATTGGCGAAGGGATATTATTGCCTTCCTAGCCAAAGGAATACTACCAGACGATAGTCTATCAGCTCAAAAGATGCGAAACAAATCCCGATGCTACGTTTTATTGGGGGACGTCTTATAGAAAAATTCATTTAGCCGGCCTTTACTGCGGTGTTTGGGAGTAAACGAGTCACAAGTAATCGTATCCGAACTACACGACGGAGAGGGCGCAGCTCATTGTGGATACAAAGCATTGATCAGAAGAATTTTCCTCCTTGGGTTCTATTGGCCAACGTTTACGATTGATGCTCAGCAGATAGTGAAAACATGCGACACATGTCAAAGATTCGCGAATGCAATAAACATTCCCGCGACCCCTTTGGAATCCATATCTGAAGGCTTACCTTTCGACCGATGGGGAATCGACCTCGTGGGACTATTACCAATGGCATTCGGTGGAAGACAGACGATAGTGGTTGCTGTGGATTACTTTTCCAAATGGGTGGAGGCCGAACCGTTATCGGCTACAAAGACCAAGGATGTCATCAGATTCATTTGGTCGAACATCTGCTGTAGGTTCAGGGTACCTCAGAAGCTCACTATGGATAACAGACCCCAGTTCGATAGCCATGAGATGAAATCTTTTTGTACGACCCATAAGATTAAGCAATGTTTTTCTGTCCCCTTCCATCCCTAAGAAAACGGACAAGTCGAGGTTACAAACCGAACCATTTTGGACGGGCTCAAAAATAATTTGGAAGGAAAAGCCGGCAAGTGGCCGGACTACTTACAAGAAGTGTTATGGGCTTACCAAACCACACCTCGAACGGCGACCAAAGAGTCGTCTTATGCCTTAGTTTATGGAATGGATGCCGTCACCCCAACAGAATCGATCTTTCCGTCTTTTAGGGTCGGTACTTACACAAAAAGTGAAAACGACAACGCTAGACGATTAGCTCTAGACCTGATAGAAGAAAAAAGGGGCCGAGCTCATCTAAATCATTTACATTATCAGACCTTAATGAGAAGTCGGTATGCGTCCAAAGTACGTCGGCGAGAGTTCAAAGTCGGGGATAGGGTCTTAAGGAGAGTTTTCATGCATACCAAATATAAGAGCCTTGGCAAGCTAGCCCCAAACTGGGAGGGACCGTATACAGTAGTAGAACGAGTTAAGAGTGGAACATACCGCTTGCAAGACACGCGCGGGCGTTTGCTGAGACTCCCGTGGAACATCGAACACTTAAAACTATATTTGGAGTAACTTTGTTGATTTTTGTAACAATTTCTGTAAGAACCTTTGGTCGGGGATGTACTCTTTCCTAACTCGGTGGCGCGAGAAGGTTTTAATGAGGCATCCATGGCAATCGACCCTTTTTAATTCAAAATTTTGCTTTTATATCTCCGAACTGTTAAAAAGGAGTCTGCCAACTGACGAGCTGACAGACAACTTATGACGAATTTAAATTGATCAACATAACCTTAAACGGTTTTTCAGTGATTAAACTGATCTACATATCATATTTCCCGACCCTATGGGCGGATTTTTCAATTTAAATTGATCAACAGAACCTTAAACGATTTTTCAGTGATTAAACTGATCTACATATCATATTTCTCGACCCTATGGGCGGATTTTTCAATTTAAATTGATCAACAGAAGCTTAAACGGTTTTTCAGTGATTAAACTGATCTACGTATAATATCTCCCGACCCTATGGGAAATTTTCAATTGACCAAAAAACATAACAGCAAAATAACGGATATTAAGTTTCAAAATAACGGTTACAAGCATAGTTCAACAAAAGGGTTCTACCGACCCAGCGGTTACAAAACTTAAAATAAAAAATATCGGAGGTTAAGCATCCTCTCCATCAGACTCCGTTCCGGTGTCATCCGTCTCGTCATCCTCAAAAACCACGCCTTCGGGACGGTCGGCCTCAAGAACATCCAGCCACATTGACCCAAGGGGTAGGTCGGGGAAGCGGTGATGAAAGGTCAACACATAATCCGCTTTGGCCTCAGCCGTTTCCTTCTCCTTCCATCTCTGGCACTGGTCAGCGAAAAGGGCATTAATAGCCTTCAGGTTGGAGATTTCCTGACCCAGTTTTCTGGCGCTATCATCCCGGTCTTTCCTAACAAGTGCCAAGGTATTTTCGGCCGTCTCCAGCTTCTCCTCCAGCAGCCTCTGAGCTTCTTTCCCCTTTTTCACTTCCTCTTCGAGAGTGGAAACCTTCCCCTCCACGTCCCCTAGCTTCTGGTTTAGCTCCGCTGCCCGTCGTTCCTTCATCGCCAAGGGCACAATCATATTGTACAGGGACATGGACAGCCCGTCTGTGATCAGAAGAGGGAATGTGTGCGGACTCCCCGGCACGGACAGTATCGGCAGCTTGGTACCGCTCGAGGACGCCACGGCGTCTTTCAACGCCTTTACGGGGCTCGCATCGTTGGGCAGTACCGCTATGGGGTCAGTCACAGTCGCACCTTTAACCCCCTGAATTGCTCAAACAGCCCCGGAACGGTGGCGTTATCAGCAGCCACAGTTACAGCAGCAACCCGACTTTCCTTCTTCGCACGCTTCGACTTCTTGTTTTGAGCACCGTCTGCTTCAGCCTTTATTTTCCACTTCGTGACCAGCTCCTCGGACTGATGGGTTTCGTAATCCACCCCAGCGGTTTCCCCTTGCTGTCCCTCAGAAGCGTCTCCTTCAGCCTCGGCATCAGCATGCTCAGCTTCTTCATCCGACTTAGGACGCTTATTGGGAGCTTTCTTGCGCTTCGGAAGAAACAAGTGCGCGTCGGGCGCGTTTATCTTTGCAACCAAGTCCACCAAGCTTGGGGGGTTGGTGCAGCTCCTCAATTGTCAGTGGCTCCGACGAGCACCGCCAGAGGTTGCTCATGATCAGGTTCATATCCTTAAAAGCACGATGGAACGCCCGACCACAATGCTTCCTTGCATAGTCCTTTAAAACCTGGAAGGTCACTTTGCCAGGTTTGAAGTGGTCTTTCTTCAACCCTTGGATAAATTCCTTCGACAATGCATAAAGGGTCGGTCTGTTAGATAAAAAAACCCTGTGTACCATTAGGAACCCAAGTCCGCAACAATCGCCTCGGATTCTCATTGCTATATGGGCGGCCATTTTCCCAGCAGCCACTGAGAAAAACGAACCGGTGCTTCCAACCTTTATCGCCCTCGAGAAAGTCGTTCACGATCTTCCAAGTGTTGGCCAAGGAAGAATAGAAGAAGGGAGATTTGGGGGATTTCGAGAGACCTGACATGGCTATGTACTCGGCCATTGGCATGACCCGACCTGATAAGCGCGAAGCCATGATGCACGACATCAACGTATACCGTGCATTGGGCGTTAGCTGTGAGGGGCAGATGTTGAGGATCTGAAAATATAGAGCTATCTCAGGGTCCAGAGGAAACCTGAGACCCCAGTTGAAGAGCTCGGTGAAGATCACGATTTCCCGTGACCGCACATGCACCGGCGTCTCCCCGGGCTCGGGAAATCGAACATTAACGCACTCCGGGATACCCCACCAGATCAAAAGCTCTTCCTGCTCTGCAGCCGAAAAATAGAGATACTTGCCCTCGAAGAGGGAAACGACATCGTCCCGGGGCAACCAACGATGGTAGTTAGTGGTAATAAATTCCTCAATCTCCGGGGGAAGAGGCTCTTCGGGAGGAGTAGCTTCGCTACCAACAATGGCAATACCTTCGCCAGCAGCCAAAGCATCCGTTTCCGGCTCTTCGGTATTATATACCGGGACTACATCTGATTTAAGGGGGCTAGCCGCAAGAGGGTCGGAGGATTGAGTAGGAGGATATGCGACACCAGAACTGCTTCCGGTCCGGGCAAGTTGAGCTTTTCGGTTAAGGCCTAGGAAAGTACGCGCGGTTTGGTGCCGGTCCGGTACCCCTTAATGTCGCGAGTAAGTTGGACCATTTTAGGGGAGTTTTCCTTCGCGGGTGAAGTATAGGTTGGAGAATCACCCATAGAAAGGAATTTAGCTTTGCCTCGACTTAGGGGAGGAAAAGGAGTCGGTGTGGTATAGGAATTCACCGACGAAGGCGTCGGGCGATTGATTTGAGTAGCAGGGGAAGGTAGCGAACTGCTGCTTGAAGGGATAACGGTGTTATCAGGGGTACTCGCGTCGGATGAGACCGATATTACTAAGGACTCAGCGGGGACCGGTTCGGGTAGTACGGGATCGTGAGGAAGCGGAACGGGTGTAAAAGGCTTCTAATTAGAACTCCAAATCAGTCCTGCTGCTCGATATTCCTCGGCACGGTCACTAATACTAGCCCAATCTTCAAATCCGAATACGGGTTCCTTTTTCTTGGTTTTTGGTTTTCGCTTCGGGTTCTTATTTTTCTCATAAAACGAGCTCTCTCTCTCCAGAATGGTTCGGACATCACTTTCTAGAACTCTTCTGAGAGCAACTCATGTTTATGGGGTATTTATAGACATCCACACTTAACCGTTTCACGTACGGGGGAGCCCAAACGACGGAAAGCTGCGGGAAGACGAAAGGGCCTCGTGGAAAACTGTGCAGACAAGCACGCTTCGATTACTTGGATGACACGTGTAGCCATTAGTCAGACTAGCACAATAAGCATGTACTAGCTAGCTCAGGCAGAGGCGTTAGATGGGCCACATCTACCTGACTTATTTTTCAAAACCTAATTGTTGGTCTAGGCCCATGTAGAAGCTACTAAGAAAGATCGGAAGCAGACCCAAAATAACTTGTAACAACGTCGGGGTTAAACGCGTCCGACCCAATAATGAAAAATATGGAGGGTCGGTCATCAGTTGAAAGAAAAGGTTCGGCCGAGGTAAACCAATCAATCGATACCAGAGGTTAAGGGACAGAGGCGCTCCAAGCTGATTCTTTTACAAGTCTTCATTCCCGATGCTCTTAAAGACTGGGAGGCTACTGATAAGGGAGCAATTCGCCAATATTAATAAAAAGGAGTCAATTGTAAATAGAAGGAGATTAATATGCCTGTTATAGTATTTATCGTTTATTAGAGGGTGATTTGTCAACAAAGTGTTTTATAAAGGACCAAAAGAGAAATAAAACAAGACCACCAAGGACATAAGTGGGTCCACCCTTCCCCACTATAAAAGGAGACCCATTATTCTTGGTAGGTGGGACAATTGAATATAATATTCTCTTTCTACTTTCTCTCTCTAGAATATTGAGTCTTAGTCACATCAGGTCCAAGATCCAATATCACCCCTTTAGTCATTTATTCTCTCATCAATGTTGACTTGGTAAATTTTTTAACCCTTCCAAAGATACTTTGTAAGGCCTAAAAATGAGCTACTAATGAGTTCGGATCTTGCACACACAGCCTACCCATTAATCCAAACAGGGGTAATTCATACCATATCACACCACTATAAATCCGAACACGACAAATGTAAACACCTTTTGACTAAGCTATTTGCTAATCTGCTTAAAAACTAATGGGTCTTTGAATCCGACCCGGTTTCACAACCTGACCCAGTAAGCCCATGGATCATTAATTAAAAAGTACCCCAACCACTCTCATTAATGAGGGTGATCAGAATTTAATAATAGCACGCTGCTTAATTATCTCACTTTTCCTCACACTAAACACAAAACACTCCAAACTTACTAAAACACTTTACAAAACTACCCACAACTCAAAATAAACAAAACCAATATTAACTAAAATAAAACATAGTAAATAGATTTTTTTTTGTGCAGCGAGTTAGGATATAAGAAATTTGGATCGTCTCCTCCATGCTTGATAGAGAGGGTCTATCTTTATTTTTTCATTTTTTATTTTATCTTTCAATATGTTTGTTGTAACAACCTATAGTGGGTTCATTTGTGATTTTTTTGCTTGGTGAATATTAAAAAGAGAGAAAACAGAAAAAGATACATATTGAAGGATAAATTAAAATTCTTAAAATTAAAAAGAATAAAATAAGATAAAGAGAGTACGGTAAACCAATAAAAGAAGGAATATATTAACCCTACAGATATATAAGCTTGATCTGTTTTGTTTGAAGTTTGGTAAACTCGTTATTTTTATCTTTTGCATTTGCAATGAATGTGCATTGTTAATTGCTCATTGGTGTGGATAATAATTGCCTGAGGGTAGGCTGGTAATTTCAGTTGGTGTTTTATGGTGGTGTGTGGGTGTTAAGTGTTTAGAGTAGAGAGTAGAGAGATAATTAAGCAGCTTGGTAGCAGTTAATTCTCATTACCCACAGTTAATGCAGGTGGTTGGGTATTTATACCCTGATGTTTGGGCTCTTATGGGCTTTCGGGTCATGTTTAATGGACCCGGGTCATGTTCAAAGACCCATGAGCTCTAAGTAGGAGAGCAAGTAGCTTAGTCAAGAAGTGTTTAGGTTTTTTAGTACTTTTGTCATAGTTCGAACAGTCCTATGGTCATTGTGTTCAAAATGATTTGTCCGGTCCGTGTAATCTGTCCGGTCCGGAGGCCTTGGACCGATCTGTCCTTGTCCGGGGAGCATGCTGAATTCGGACTCATCACTCATGTATTTTGATGAGTCCAAATTCTGCATACTCCCCGGACAAGGACAGATCGATCCAAGGCCTCCGGACCGGACAGATCACTTCGAACACTCTGACCATAGGACTGTTCGAACTATGACAAAAGTACTAAAAAACCTAAACACTACTTGACTAAGCTACTTGCTCTCCTACTTAGAGCTCATGGGTCTTTGAACATGACCCGGGTGCATTAAACATGACCCGAAAGCCCATAAGGGCCCATTCATCAGGGTATAAATACCCAACCACCTGCATTAAGTGTGGGTAATAAGAATTAACTGCTACTAGCCAGCTTAATTATCTCTCTACTCTCTACTCCAAACACATAACACCCACATACTACTATAAAACACCAATCAAATTACAAGCCTACCCTCAGGTGATAATTATCCTCACCAAATTGGTGACCACAGTGGGAGGAGAAGGTGCCTGAATCAAGCATTCAAACCAGCTAAGAAAATATGTCCGAATGAATCCGGACAATCCAGAAGTACCACCAGCTCTGCTCGAAGTGGTGGGAGAGAACGATGAGTACACTATCGAAGAGCGTGATAGACTAAAGGGTGAAATAGAAGCTCTGAGGGCCGAAAAGGCTAGGATGGGCTTGAAAGAAAAATCCAAAGCATCAGCTGCTCATCACACCGATAACCCCAGAGAGCATGAGTCTTCGAAGACTCTTGTGAGCACCAAAAAGACTCATACCAGTTCCAAAAAGTCTCACCGGTCTAAGCCAGTGGAGAGTTCTGACTCAAGCTCAGAATCTTCTGATAGCTCTTCAGACAGTGAGGGAGTTGAAAAATCCTTATCCTCTAGCAGCGATGAGGGTCAAACTAGAAAGAAGCAAAAGCAAATTAAAAAACAATTCAAGAAAAAGGGATAGACAAGGAAAGATGAAGAGGCATATTGGTAAAGGATCATCTCATAGCCGGAAGCATGTGGACCGGATGCTGATGGATCCCTTCGCTTTTCACGATGAACCAGGTATCTTTGCAACTCCCAATGAGGGTACTGTGTTCAGTCGTGGAAGAAACTGGAGGCAATCTCCATTGTCTTCTAAAATTCTGTCCGGAAACCTCCCTAAGAGGTTTGACAGTACCAAAATAGAAAAGTATGATGGCAGTACTGATCCGGACAACCATTTGGAACAATTTAAAATTTTCATGATGAACTTTGACGAAGATGACAAGCTACTTTGTAGGGCATTCTCCCAATCGTTTACGGAGAGTGCTCTAAAATGGTACAACAGCCTGCCTCAGGGTTGTATTACAGATTTCGATACTTTTTGGGTAGCCTTTCGAAGGCAGTTTGTAGGGAGTAAAGAGCTAAAGGGCAATGGAGACACAATAATCCATTGTGCCCAGGAGCCAAATGAGTCCTTGAAAGAATATATAAGTTGTTTTGTGAATACCAAGAATGGGTTGGCTGATTGCTTCGAATAGGTGGCAATAGCATCCCTAAGGCAGGGTTTGAACCAAGGCAATCTAGCTGATTCAGTGACCAGGAAAAAGGCCATGACATGGGGAGGGTTGCTGAATCAGGTTGGAAAACAAATAAACGTTGATGAAACAAAGAAAACCAGGATGCACAGGCAGGTGAGGTCTACCCCGGTGGCACCAAATCCCAATCAGAATCAGTCCAGGAACAAAGCAAGAGAGACCAGACAGGGGCATGGTAGGGCAAAAGCTCAGTCTCAGCCAGCTGCTCCTGCTCAAAGTCAGCAATCCAGAAACAAGAGAGGGCCATGGGTCCAACCAGAGTGGTTCGCAGAATTGAAAGAAAGTGTGGCCACCATTTTTGATAAAACAAAGGACGAGGTGCATTATCGGAGACCAGCCACATTGCAGTCTCCCAGAGAGCATCGCAATAACTCCTTTTGCCAATATCACAATGATATTGGTCATACCACTGATGACTGCATAGTGTTGAAACATGAAGTTCAGAACTTGATTGAGAGGGGAAAGCTAGAGGCTTACATCAAAAGAAGAGGAGGCAACAGACTTGACAACACTCACCGGGTTGGTCCAAGTAATGTTGCTCCGGAGGGAGCCATGGTTATAATTGAGGAATGTTCTAGGTCGGTCTCCGGACTCATTAAGTTTTTTGAGTCACTTACAATTTTCGGAGGGGACACTATGACAGCTCCTACTGCTTCTTCGAAGAAGAGGCACGTTCATACTTTAGCCTCCCAGCTAGAAGGAGGCATGACTTCCTATCAGTCACAAAATTCATTCCCCTTCATTGTTTTTGATGAAGATGATTTAAGAGATATTGCTGGCCCTCATGAGGATGCTGTTGTCATAGGAGCATCTATTGGGGGCAACGACATAAGACGAATTTTGGTGGATACTGGAAGCTCAGCCAATATCCTTTTCCTAGCTACATACAAGAGAATGAAAAATCCAGTTGTAATTCAGAGTTCGAACATATCAATTGTGGTCTTTACAGGCAGCTCAGCAGATGTGATCGGTGAGTTCGAAGAGGAAGTTCTATTGGGCAAGGGCCCTTTCAAGAAAATGGTCAGAATACTCTTTATTGTGGTGGATTGTCCCACTTGCTATAATGTTATTCTAGGGAGGTCTTGGCTCTCTGGGATGCACACAGTGGCTTCAACAGTCCACCAGTGCTTGAAATATGTTGTTCAGGGACAGGTTGGAGTCGTCCGGAGTAGCCAAAAGATTGCAAGGGAATGTTATGCTACCGCCCTGGCTCCTCGAACGCTGGGGGCAGTCCATATTAACGAACAATAGCAATTTGAGGGCCTTTCTGGGGGTGAGGGTGAAATTGATGAACCCAGAGAGACCCCTAGAGTATTGATACCAATCGAAGAGGTAGAAACACACTGTCTGGAAGAAGGAAAAAGTGTTAAGATAGGGTCTAAGATGCCACCTGTTTTGAAAGATGAAATGTTAAAGTTTTTGAAGAACCATCAGCACATTTTTGCTTGGTGCAATGCTGATGTTACTGGGGTTCCAGCAGAAGTGATATCACATCACTTTTCCGTCTGGAGAGACGTAGCACCAGTGGTTCAAAAGAGAAGAGCTTTTTCTAAGGAGAAGGCTGATGTCATTGTGCAATAGGTTGTCAGGCTCACAAAGATGGGGCACATCAAGGAGTCTCAATATCCTTTGTGGACTGCCAATCCGGTTCTGGTGAAAAATAAAAATGGCAAGTGGCGTATGTGCATTGACTTCACATATCTCAATAGAGCTTGTCCAAAAGATTTATATCCGGTCCCCCGGATTGATTAGTTAGTAGACTCCACCTCTGGAAACAAGCTACTTTCCTTTATGGATGCCTTCTCCGGATACAACCAGATTCAAGTAGATCTGAAGGATCAAGAGCATACCACATTTGTCACTGACAGAGGTCTTCATTGCTACAAGGTAATGCCCTTTGGTTTGAAAAATTCTGGGGCTACTTATCAGAGATTAGTCAACAAGGCATTTGCTGATCAGATTGGAAGAAATATGGAAGTGTACATTGATGACATGATGGTGAAAAGTGTGGATGAGCAGTTGCACTTGTCCGATCTCCAAGAAACGTTTGCCAACTTGGTAAAAGTGAATTTGAAATTAAACCCAGAAAAGTGTGTGTTCGGGGTGCAGTCTAGAAAGTTTCTGGGCTATATTATAAGTGAGCATGGAATACAACCCGACCCGGACCAGCTTAATGCCCTATTTCAAATGGAGCCTCCTCGAAACATTAAAGAAGTACAGCGGTTAACGGGGAGATTAGCTGCCTTAAACAGATTTATCTCAAGGTCTTCGGACAGGTGTGCCCCTTTCTTTCAAACCTTGAAGGGTGCAAAGGGATTCGATTGGACCCCACAGTGTGATGAAGCTTTCAATGAGATCAAGAAGCACTTGTCCTCCCCCAAAACTTTGTTTAAGCCAGTTGGTGGGGAGACACTCTTCGTATATTTGGCAGTTTCAAGTTGTACCATCAGTGCTGTGTTGGTAAGGGAAGTCAGTGGTCATCCCCATCCAGTGTAGTACATCAGCAAAAGTTTGATAGATGCAGAAAGGCGTTACTTGAAACTCGAAAAATTAGTATTATCCCTGGTGATAGCTGCCAGGAAGATGAGGCCTTATTTCCAGGCTCATCCCATCATCGTCCGGACTTCTTTTCCCCTGAAGAATGTCCTCCAAAAGGCAGACATTTCAAGCAAGATGACTAAGTGGTCAGTAGAATTGGGGGACTTCGACATAGACTTTGCTCCCCGAACAGCAGTCAAGGCCCAAGCTGTGGCAGACTTTTTGGTTGAATTCCACTCCGACAGGGATTCGGAGCAAACTATTGATATAAAAGATAAAAAGGTATGGGTCGTCCGAACAGATGGTGGATCTAGCACTATGGGATGTGGTGCAAGGGTGTGTTTAACTTCCCCATATGGAGACAAAATGTACCGGGCTATTTGTTTTGCTTTCAGGGCATCTAATAATGAGTCTGAATACGAAGCAGCTATAGCTGGTTTAAAGTTAGCCTACATTTGTGGGGCTAAGAGGGTCAAGCTACTAAGTGACTCCCAACTTCTTATCCACCATGCCCAAGGCCAATCTGAGGCTAAGAAGGAGCAACTTGTGAAATATTTACTCCTCCTTAAGAATGAAGCACTCAAGTTTAAAAGTGTTGTTTATGAGCACATTCCCC